>CM069131.1:12053211-12653211 GCA_035221665.1 Okamejei kenojei | reverse complement strand
GTCGCACTTTCCTGGGTTTCTTCTGTTTCAGTGGGAAGTTCAAGGATTCTAACTGAAAATCTCAGACAAGCATCCAATCATTTACAACTCCTCAAAGAAAAAAAAAAAAAACGATGGTTTCAATGTCTAAGCAAGTGTTATGATTATATAGTCTGACTCGTTTGTAAGAATTGCCCACGCCACCAGGTGCAGGAACAAGTTACATTCCTGCAGCTATCACATTCTTGTGCTATCCTGCACAACCATCATTTAACTTTGGCTAGACACATAAAAACTGGAGTAACTCAGCGGGTCAGACAGCAACTTGGTTTAGTTTATTTTAGCGATGCTGTGTGGAAACAGGCCCTTCGGCCCACCGAGTCCGCGCAGCCAGCGATTCCCGCACATTATCGCTATCCTTGTGACTTTCTTTTCCTTTTCTCTCTTCTTCATCATAGTGATATCAGACATTTAAAATTCTCCGAGAAAGGCAGAATGAGACGTGCTTCAGTGTCTCATCCCAAAGAGCACTGCTCAAAAAAGTGTAGTATTGGATTATTATTATTATTATTAGCCTAAATTGCATGTTTTTTTAAGAATTGTTAACATTATTTCCCTCTCCACAGATACTGTCTGACCTGATGGCTGTTTTCAGCAAGACTTTTCTTTCAAGAATAATGGTGGAAAATAGGGAATTGATGAGGATCCAGTGGTAAACCTACATGGATTTCAGCAGTGAGGAATGTGGAATCCACTGTGGTGGATGTTTGTGTTAACTTTTATTTTATGTGGTTGTGTGTCTTGCTGCTTTTCACGTATGGTAACTCAAACTTCATTGCACCTTAATTGGTACATGTGACAATACACTGACCTTGACACACTAGGGACAATTTATACATACACCAAGCCAATTAACCTACAAACCTCTACGTCTTTGGAGTGTGGGAGGAAACCAAAGACCTTGGGGAAAACCCACGCAGTCACGGAGAGAACGTTCAAACTCCGTACAGACAGCACCCATAGTCGGGATCAAACCCGGGTCTCCGATGCTCTCTCTCTCTCTCTCTCTCTCTTCATGCTCTCATGGTAGAAACATGTATTTATATAATAATTTTTATCTCAAAGAATAACAGGTGATTATGTGTCAAGCAAGCTATCCTCCTTGTTACCATAATGCCGTGAGTTATGTGTCCAATCAGACACTGAGCTAGTCCTGGATTTCTCTGGGAAAGCAAAGCTTATCTCAGTGACCTCACATGTGGATTCATTATGTACTGGTCCCATTGAATTAGCCCAAGTATTCTTCAAAAACATCTACTTGTTTTCCTAACCAGGGTTCAGAACGCTCTGCTGCTAATTTAGCTGACAACTCAATTTTATCTCACATAGTCTGTTTAACCCTTACATTACAACTAGAAGTCAAACAGCCTGGGTGAAGCTATTGGCTGAAGGGAATGGATCCTGCCATGAAAAGGAGAATGCCAGTGGAGCATCAATCGTGTTGGAAGGAACTGTGAAGCCCCGTGAGAAATATGTGGCAGATGGCAGAGCTGACTGCAGTGAGCAATACTCTCTGTGGTGACAACATCAAAAAGCCCTTATCCATGCGGCAGAACAGCATATAATGGGTGGCAGCCACAGGGAGCTACATCTACTTCCCACAGAACGCAGAAAGGCATAAAGTTGCATTTAGGGTATGCGTGGCAAAATAGAAAATAAGAAGAAAGTAAAGTGTAATTGATGATAGACACAAAAAGCCTGAGTAACTCAGTGGGACAGGCAGCATCGCTGGAGAGAAGGAATGGGTGACTGGTCAGAAGGGTCTCGACCCGAAACGTCTCCCATTCCTTCTCTCCAGAGATGCTGCTTGTCCCGCTGAGTTACTCCAGCCTTTTGGGGCTATCTTTGGTTTAAACCAAGATCTGCAGTTCTTTCCTACACAATGTGTAATTGATAGTTTTCAAGATTGTGTTGTATCTTCAGGATATTCTCTCCAGGGTTGGAGCAAGTTCGGTAACGTAAAGGGGCTGTCCCACTGTGGGGACCTAATCTGCGAGTTTAGAAGAGTTTGCCCTCGACTCAAACTCGCAGCATGGTCGACACGAGGTCCTAGGAGGTCCTATGAGGTCACTGGAACTCTCCTTCATGCTCGAGGGAAGTTCCTGAATACTCGCAGCCTCAGCTAGGTCACGGAAAAGTTTTCAGCATGTTGAAATTTTTTCCGTGAGTCAAATTTGGTCAGCATGGTTCTTTTTAACTCGTAGTGCAGTGGAGTGGGGTCACTATGTAGTTACAGGCAGTCGAGGGCAGCTGTAGACAATCTCCTTCACTAACTGGGCATTTTAATTGGCTCATTGGAGTTTTCAGGTCCAAGGAAAACTGACCGGTAGGTTACATGCCCGCTAAACTTTCTTAAACATTGTCAGGCTTCTTAAAAGTGTCTCCACTCCTCCCCTCCCCTCCCTAAAGGACTTACCGTAAACTGTGCAGCCGTCTTTTACCTTCCTCTTCATCCTGGGTGTGAATTTCTGACAGTGTACCCCACTTTCCCTGGCCCCCATCTTTACGATGTGTTTGTGTGTGCGGTCGGTCGATCCAGCTCGAGGTTTTTCAGGCGTGTGCCCTCGAGCTTGAAGGTCGAAGAACTCTTCTGAATTCGCGGATTAGGTCGCCGCAGTGAGACAGCCCCTTATGTCTGTTTTCCTAAAGTTAGCTGGAATCAATGGTTCAATGGTACTATATTGTTTCATGTACTTGGGTACAGTGCAATTGCTTTTTTGCATACAGTTCAGTAAAAATCTCACTCTCCCGAGGCAGAATTGTATTTTGGTGTAAGCTTTCATTTTGGCCTCTGATGCAGGAAGCTTTTGTCAAATTGCAAACAATAGTGAGTAGAATCAATCTTACTGAAAGGGACAAAAATAGAAGAAGGCGGGCAAAATAATTCTGAGAAGGCAGAAGAAAATCACAATGACACAGCACCAATCACTAGAGTAGGACATTGAATGTGCTTCACTGCTAAGTATGTGCCTCTATGGTTACTTTTGCAACACAGAAAATGCAGCAACCAAACTGTGCCCAGCAGGTTTCCATGAACAGCAATATTGCAATGAGCAAATGGAGAGTAATGTTGGTGGCGCAATCCAAGTCTGTCCCAACCTCTCCTTGCAGCTAATGCCCTCTAATCCAAGTTTCATTCTGGTAAACATCCTCTGCAGCCTTTCCAAAGCCTTTACATCATTCCTGTATTTGGGTAAACAGAACTGCATGCAATATTCCAAATGCTGCCTAATCAGAGTCCTATAAAACTAGGGTGGCGCAGTGGTAGAGCTACTTACTGCCTCACTGCACCAGAGACCCGGGTTCGATTCTGACCACAGGAGCTTGTCTGTACATAGTATGTGCATTCTTTCCGTGACCTGCGTGGGTTTACTCCAAGACTTTCAGTTTCCTCCTACACTCCAAAGACGTACAGGTTTGCAGGTTAATTGGTTTGGTATAAATGTAAAATCGTCCCATAGTGTGTGTAGGGTAGTGTTAATGTGCAGGGATCGCTGGTCCGCATGGACTCGGTGGGCCAAAGGGCCTGTTTCCCTGCTGTATCTCGAAACTAAACTAGATGGTAGCTCAGGATCATTTTTCACAGTTCACTTTTCAAGTTAAAGATTCATTATCGTTGGATCTTCAGATTGTATGGATGAACAACATTTGCTTATGTTTTAACTAGTACATTGGGGTGGAAGATTGCAACCTTCACGTGGTCCGCCCTGTTTTGACTAATGCAATCAACTCGACGTGCACAAACGGAAGCTCAAATAGAACAAGTTGTCCAACAACTTTAGGCTGTGCACGCCACACGAAAGAAGAAGAACTAGTAAATTGGAAGAAGTTATTACTAACCTCACTGTTCAGAATGATAACAGGACATAATTTGAGGTTATTGGTAGAGGGTAGTTAGATAAAATGTTTTTCACTAAAAAGATGTTTGGTTGCTAGAAATGCTTGAAAGAATAGTCAAAGCAAAAACCATTACCACATTATAAATACCTAAATGAGAATCACAAGACTACAGACCGCCATTTATTAGCCAAATAACCATTGTGCTTTAAACTTCTACAAATTAAAGATCTTAAAAAAAACAAGTGGGGAAGAAAATTATGGGGGAAAATGATATACAGTATTAGCTCAGGATATTGGCCAAATAGCATTTGTTGGTCTTTGAAAGTATGAAACAACAATTATATATCCCTTGGATAGTTTTATTTTATAATGCACATAAATTTATGAAATGTAAATGCTTTTTAGATTACAATATTTTTTGATCATAACATTTAAATTGCAATCATTAATGTTGTGGCTGAATGTAGAGGCTAATGATTTGTTAGCAATCATAATTTAAAGGCTCATGCTGTATTTACGTATGAATAAAATTATTTGAAATATAATTGAATTGGCTACCAGTCTAGAGCTTCGAAATAAATATAAACAAAATCTGCCCTTTTGTTGAATGCCCATAAATTTAGATTATTTCCCTCTGCATATTCGTTGAGAGAAATGGAAGTGAATTTGATAAGATAAGTGTAAGATGTTGCATGTTAGGAAGTCAAACCAGGGCAGGACCTTCACAATGAACAGTAGGGCCCTGGATTGTGTTGTGGAACAGAAGGATCTAGACGTACAACTATGTAGTTTACTGAAAGTGGCATCACAGTAAATAGGGTGGATTGAAGAAAGCTTTTGGCATACCAGCCTTCATAGGTTAGGGAACTGAATATAGAAGTCGGGATATTATGTTACACTTGGTTGGAAAGAGTGTAGAGAACATGTATGAAGATGTTGCCAGGAATCAAGAGCCTGAATTATAAAGAGTGGTTTGGTGAGCATGGACGAGTTGGACCAACGAGCCTGTTCTGTCTATCACTCTAAGTGCATTAAACATTGTTATCTATTACTACAAATAAGTAACAAAGGGAAATCTTACAGTAATTCCTCATTACAAAAAATCCCAAATATACTTGGCTAATAAAGTATTATTGTGATTGAAAGAATAAATTAACTAGATTAACTAAATTAAGTAGAATTTTAAAAGTTAATTTTGAGATAATGTACTTTCTCCCTGTAGCTCAGGCCCTTGAGTTGTGGCAATATTCTCATGAATTTTCTCTGCATGCTTTCCACCTTAAATGGCATTTTTCCCATAGTGACAAAAACTGCACACAATACTCCCAGTGCGGCCTCACAAACATTGCATTACCAACTGCCAAACTCTTTCAATTATTTTTCAAACTGAGTTGTTATATTAAATGGAAATAACAAGTCATCACTGGAAATTAGAATTAAATATTGGTATGCAACCTTTCTGGAAGTTTGCACAGTAAATAATATTGGTATATTTAACGATATCAATTCGTAGTTTGACAATGAACACTTGACAAGATTTGTTTCCATACTAGTCTTCGTGTGTTAGTGAAAAAAAGATCAGCTTAAGCAGTATAGAGTCACTCCAGCATTTTGTGCCTATTCCCTGAAAAGATTAGCTGGCTAGAATAACAATGGACACATTTAGGGTATTTGCATCATGTTATAACCAGTTAATGCAGTGCACTGGTTTTATGTTTGTACATTGAAAATTAGCTCTTGGAAAATTAACCTGGCTCAATTGTCTCAGCTATGTGCATATTGCTGCTATTCACACAGTATCACCCCTCAGGAAAGATATATAGGCCTTGGATGGAATGAAGTACAGATTCAATGGAATGATCCATGTACTTAAAGATTGAATTGTAAGGACAGGTTTCATAAACATGGCTTTTATTTCTTTAAACGTAGATGGTTATGAAATAAATTATTCAAAGTGTTTAAAATATTTCATAAATTTTAGGCTAGTTTGAGATTGTTCCCATTAATGGTGGAGTTAGTGTGCTGGGACAGAGCCAAATAATTGGAACTCAAATCATTCCGGGTGGTGTCAGAGGCACCTTTCCATAAAAAAAGATAAAAATCTGCACACCTTCCTTGCAACAAAAACAAACATTGAAGCTAGAATAAAGGGCCTGTCCAACTTGGACGACTTAATCCACGAGTTTAGAAGACCCTACACGAGTTGAAAAAAATGTCAAGGTTGTGTTGACCCGCCAAAGTAAAATACCTCCTACGACCTCCTACGACTATGTTTACGACCTCCTATGACTATGTCTACTTCAGTTGTATAGGGTCTTGGTGAGATCACACCTGGAGTATTGCGTACAGTTCTGGTCTCCAAATCTGAGGAAGGACATTATTGTCATAGAGGGAGTGCAGAGAAGGTTCACCAGACTGATTCCTGGGATGTCAGGACTGTCTTATGAAGAAAGACTGGATAGACTTGGTTTATACTCTCTAGAATATAGGAGATTGAGAGGGGATCTTATAGAAACTACAACATTCTTAAGGTGTTGGACAGGCTAGGTGCAGGAAGATTGTTCCCGATGTTGGGGAAGTGCAGGACAAGGGGGTCACAGCTTAAGGATAAGGGGGAAATCCTTTAAGACCGAGATGAGAAAGGCTTTTTTCACACAGAGAGTGGTGAGTCTCTGGAACTCTCTTCCACAGAGGGTAGTTGAGGCCAGTTCATTGGCTAGATTTAAGAGTGAGTTGGATGTGGCCCTTGTGGCTAAGGGGATCAAGGGGTATGGAGAGAAGGCAGGTACGGGATACTGAGTTGGATGATCAGCCATGATCATATTGAATGGCGGTGCAGGCTCGAAGGGCCGAATGGCCTACTCCTGCACCTAATTTCTATGTTTCTATGTTTCTGTGTAATTGGACATATCACATGGGCCAAAATGCAGGACTTGGTTAGATTCAGTCAGTGCAGTTATTCTGTTAAAATTGATCCAGAGACAGCCCCATTCCCAGTCAGCCACTGCCACAAAGCCTGATGATCAATAGTGCCTTGTCTTTAAATCTATAAAGACAGATTTACACTGTCTTTATTGCCTTCAATAAAGACAGTGTAATCTGCTTGCTGAACCACAGCCACCTTTGTGCCAGTGCTTTGAATGCAAAAGTAATCTTAGCCTAGAATGCTGTTGATGCTCCCTGCACTGGAGATTGGGCATCTGCTTTTATAATGATGGGTGGGTGACAAAGTGCCATTATGGTAGAATAATTGAAAGGACAATTCATTGACAGAAAGGCCTAGTTTGCTCAAGATGACTTGTGCACTGAAGCAGATCATGAAATTGGCTGACAATGTAAGACCATTAAATTTGATTCAATTTCAACCATTTTTGCAACAACCTAGTTGTTTAGTGCAGGTAATGTTAGCTGGTGCTTCACAAAACATTTTCAAAACTGCCTATTTAGTTTCTCCCTACATCTGCATTTGTTTTCTCTGAGGTTATCTTCATGAGACTAGCCTACTTTCATTTTCCACCTCAGCATTGTACACTTGTAGTTAAAATTGACTACCATCTGCCCCAAAATCATATTAAAGTCCTTGACATCTTGATTTCCTTCTTCCTTACCAGTCTGCAAAAGCTCTGTGTCCATCCATCTCTGGACCCTTATGGAACCACCTATTCTTAAGCTTGCTTTGGACAGTAATGGGCCTGTCCCACTTAGGTGATTTTTTTTGGGCGACTACAGGCGAATGCCACAAAATTCTCAACATGTTGAAAATTTTTCGGTGACAGTGGCGACAATTTTTGCTGTCGTAGGTTGTCATAGGTTGACGTAGGTTGTCGCCTGGTGTCATAGGTGAATTCCACTAAAATTAGTCCCTGGCAGTGGCCGAGTCGCCTAAGTGGGACTTCTTTCAGTTGCCAAGGCACTAGGCTCTGGAACTCTATCCACAAGGCTCACTGCTTTCCACATCAGTCTTTTATAGGATTGACCTTAAAGCCCATTTCTTGGCCAATATTGTTACAACCTCACTCGTGGCTTGGTCTCAGATTTTGCTGCTGATCTTTGATGGCATTTTCTTTAGTTAAGAGCATTACACAAATGAAAATTGCATTTGCTGCTTAAGTGGTTTCCTCTTCTGGGAGAAACATTTAAAAACATTTTTTGCAAATAAATTATCAAAGTTCCTGCCTGTTCAAATTATATCTATTCGTGGAATGGGTTCCTTGTCATTTCCAACCACTTATCTTGATTTGTGAAACAACACTTTTTATATAATTGCTGATTGTGTTTGGAATGTTCCTTGTCCTTGTTATTAATGTGCATTCAGATTTCTTGTCTTATTTTGTTTCAGAACGTTTTCTAGCATTTTAGATTGCATAACAATAATACAAAATAATGGCACAGTGGCAGATGCCTTGGTAAATTCCTTGATATATTTTATACTGTGCACAAGAAAGGAACTACTGGAATATTTGCTCTGAGTACATGCGCAAAGCAAAGTAACTGTAAAATTCAAAACAAGATCGCAAAGTTTAAAGAAACATTCAGGTACAATCGCAAGGTTTAAGAAGCATTTGGAAAGGTACACGGATAGGACGGGTTTAGAGGGATATGGGTCGAATGCAGGCAGGTGTGGGGCTAGTGTAGATGGGACATGTTGACCGGCATGGGCAAGTTGGGCTAAAGGGCCTGTTTCCACGCTGTAAGACTCTATGACTATGACTCTATGACTGTAAGATTTCTGTAATATGTGATGGTTAGAGTAGGGTAGAGGGTTCAAACAATATCAGTCAAACATGCCTAGGACTGCCTAGATTTATCACCAGGCATCATTAAGTATTTGTGATCCATGGTTCTTCTAACATATTACAGGCTGAGTTAGATACTAAAAATGAGAAGAAGTTCTCATGGGGGCATTTAATTAATGTCAGAACATAGTCAGGGTATCTATTGTTTCAAGTAGGTTTGCAGCAGAATAAGATGATCAATTTGGAACTCTAATCTTATTCAAGGAATGCTAACTTACTTGAAATACAATAAGATTTTTTTTACACAAAGGGTGGTGGGTGTACGGAACAAGCTGCCAGAGGAGGTGGTTGAGGCAGTAACGATTCCAATATTTAATAAACTGTTAGACAGGTACATGGATAAGACCGGTTTGGAAGGATATGGACCAAACGCAGACAGGTGGGGCCAGGTAGCTGGGACATGTTGGTGAAGCACTGTATCACTCTATGACTCTCTATGACTCTCTGACTCTAAGAATGAAAAATAAATGCTAAATTGTTTAAAACAATTGCAGAATGTGTTTCGAGAGTTGGTATGTCAATGTCAAACTTAATTGAAGTTAGCTACAAAGTAACTGAGATAGAATTCAAATATAATGGACTTCCGGTGGCGCTATGGAGTGAGTGGAACTTGCGCCATTCAGCTCCGCTAAAACTGCATTAAAAACGGGGGTAGAAGGGGTTAATTGAAGCTACTCACCAGAGGAGAATGGTTGTGAACGGCTCTGGTAGCGTTAAAAAGGTGCGTGACGTCATCAGGCGCGCAACTTTACTAAGAAAATGTCGCTGCATCGCTCCCCCCCCCCTCCCCCACCAAGGGAAAAAGCCTGTGAAAAGGGAAGTAGGCCTCACTGGAGCCTTGGGCTCGAGTTTGAGTGCCTCCCTGGAAGATATTTTAAAGATGGACGACCTCAAAAAAATCATTTGGGTGAGCTGAAACAAATGCTCAAGTATATGAAAAAATAATATAAAAAGGAAATAAAGACTTTAAGAGCTGATATTTTGGTGTATCATGAGAATTTGAAAGAAGACTCCAAAAAGGAAGTAATAGCCGCTGTAAAGACTATGATGGACGAGTGGAAAGATAAAGTGGGTACTGATTTGCAACAACAGATGGATGATGTAAATCGTAAAACTGGTGAGATGGAGGTGCTGCTGGATACCAAGTTAGAACCTATAATAACTTCACTTAACCAACAAAATGACGCAATAAAAGAACTGACTGAATCAGCCGAGAAGCGCCTTGCCGAGAACAAGCGTTTAACAGAATTATTACACAAAATAATTGAGAAATGCATTGACTTGGAGGGACGTCAAAGGCGTAAGAATCTGCGTATTGTTGGGTTGAGTGAAGGCCGAGAGAGAAATCAAGACCCTCGAAAATTTGCTGCAAAACATTTAAAAGATATTCTGAACTTGGACCAAGAATCTCTGCTGGGCCGAGCACACAGGGCATTGAGATGTACCCCTAGGAGGGATGCTCTCCCAAGACAGATGATTGTGAAGGTGGCTTGCGATCATGTTTTTGAAGATATGATGAAGATAATATGACGTAAGAGAAATCTCAAATTTGAGGGAGACAACATCAGTATTTTTGGAGATAACCCTGCGGAAGTGGCCAAGAGAAGCTCTTTATTTACAGAAACAAGAGGTATCCTGAGGAACATAAAGAATCTGAGATATGGCCTGATGTACCCGGCAACGTTAAGGGTAACTTACGATAACAAAGAGCACCGCTTCACCAAACATACAGAAGCTCTTGAATTCGCTCAAGACATTCAGAAGAAACTGGAAGAGGAAGAAGTAGAGGAAGAAGCAGATGAAGATGAAGGACACTGAATATTATTGATCACTTACTTGATGATACTGATTATTGATCACTTATCTGATGATACTGTCCACCCACAGAAAAGGAAGAGGATTCACACTGAAGGAGGATTCGCAGGGAAGGAGGAGGAACAATGGACATGGACTCTATCTTGGGGTCAAGGAGGGATGGATGGATTATTAATAAATATAGTTTTGTATTAACTACCCCTCAAAAATGTATGTTAGCTCTCCTAATATAGTGCTACGACACTAATTATATTTGATATTAGTAGTATTATTAATTACTAAGTACATAAATTTAATATCCCATCCGACATATATAGCCCTTAAGGCAAAAACAGAGCAGGAATTATTAACATCTTTTTTTCACGTAAGTCCGTAGATTAGTAGCCACGCTAGTGTGGCTTACACCAACACTAACTGCACTAACTATAGTTGTAGTCACTTTTTTTTCCCCTTACACTTTATTAACATCACTTACTTTACTTACATTTTTTATTATTATTTTTATATTATGTATTTTATTTCATATTATATACTATATGGATTTAAGTATGATTGGTATTATATAGTTAGTTCAACGAGACGTGTGTATAAGACAATGTCGCAGATATTAAATTTCATCGATCTGATGTTTGGATATAGGATTGGGTTGGATGAGCTGAGACATCTACTCCATTATAAACCACCTTAGTAATAAAATGTATGACATAAACACTAGGATTGGGGGTGATGGAATCACCTTCTGTAGTTGGAATGTTAAGGGAATTAACAAACCAATTAAAAGAGGTAAGGTTTTAGCTCAATTAAATAGATTGAAATCTGATATTATTTTTCTCCAAGAGACACACCTTAAAAAAGACGTGCAGTATAGATTAACAGCAAAATGGATTTCCAAAGTATATCACTCTTCATTTACACATAAGTCTAGAGGGGTAGCAATAATTATTCGTAAAGGTATACCTTTTAAACAAAGCTCAATAATAGAAGATGTTGAGGGTAGATATATAATAATTACAGGTGAATTATATTCTAAAAAAGTAATCCTTATGAATATATATGGTCCTAATTTTGATAATCCATTATTCTTCAAGAAAATATTTAACAATATCCCTATATCCACTCAACATAATCAACATAATTGGAGGTGATTTTAATTGTACCTTAGATAATTATTTAGACAGATCATCAATGAAAAGGAAAACCACTTCTAAGTCAAGTACATTTATAAATTATTTTATTAACACAGCAAACGTTAAGGATATCTGGAGAACAGATAACCCATCTGGTCGAGAATATTCATTCTTTTCCTCTATATTTGGAACCTACTCAAGGATAGACTATTTTTTAATAGATTCAAAACTAATCCCATTTACATATGACTCAAAATATCATAATATTATTATCTCGGATCACGCTCCATTAACATTTAAGATAAAATTAAAAGACATAACTATTAAAACCTCTAACTGGAGACTCAACCCCCAAATATTAAAGGATAGGGCTTGTTATGATTACTTGGTAAAACAGATTAAATTATTTTTTGAAACTAATGACAAACCTGGAATTTCACCATCACTGCTCTGGGATACATTTAAAGCATTTCTGAGTAGTGCGATAATATCAGCACACGCATACTTTAATAAGGAAAATCGAAAGACTCAACAAAAGTTGGACAATGAAATAAAACAATTAGATATTGAAAATGCAATATCCCCTTCTAAGGGGCTAAGTAATAAAATTACATCATTAAAATACAAGCTAAATAAAATATACTCAAATCAGATTATTAAACTTTTTCAACAAACTAAACAAGTACACTTTGAATTTGGGGACAAACCACAAAAATTACTGGCACGCCAGCTTAGAAAATTAGGTGAGGAGAAAATAATACATAAAATTAGATCTGAACAAGGAGAAATATTGACTTTACCAAAAGATATCAATGATACATTTTTACAATATTATCAAAATCTTTACTCATCTAAACTAGCAGGACAATCAGATGGAATGGAAACATTCCTACAAGAATGTCGTATTAACAGTTTAGATCAGGAAGTTAGAGACTTGTTAAATGCTGATATATTAGTAAAAGATATTGAAGAATCAATTGGATAATTAAATAACGGAAAAGCCACAGGCCCTGATGGCTTAAGTGTTGAATTTTATAAGAAGTTTCATGATCTGATCTCTCCACGCTTGCATACAATATATAAATATGCTTATGAACAAGGAAAGTTACCAGAATCATTAAATTAATCTACAATTACACTTATCCCTAAAGCTGATAAAGATTTGGAAGACCCTGGATCATACAGAGCAATAGCTCTTTTAAATACTGATCAAAAAATACTAACTAAAATTTTATCTCGGAGGCTAAGTTTAGTGATTAATAAATTAATACATCATGACCAAACAGGTTTTTATTCCAAAACGCTATTCATCCTATAATCTGAGACATCTATTCAATGTCATGTACTCAAAAAGAGTGAATGATTATTGAACTAGCTGTCATATCCTTAGATGCTGAAAAAGCATTTGACCAGGTTGAATGGCCATATTTATTTAAAATAATGCAGAAATTTCAACTGGGGGATAGATTTTCCAAATGGGTAAAAATCATATACTCGAATCCAACTGCAAGAATATTAACAAATCAAATGCTATCAGCAAAATTTAATCTCTTTAGGGGTTGTAGACAAGGATGCCCGTTATCACCATTACTATTTGCTCTGGTAATAGAACCATTAGCCGAAAGGATTAGATCAGAACCAGAAAGATATGGATATAATACCAAAACTACAACGAATAAAATATCTCTATACGCAGATGACATCTTAATTTATATTACAAAACCGGAGATTAGTATTCCCAATCAATTTAATGTTATAACTAAGTTTAGTACATTTTCTGGGTATATAATTAATTGGAATAAAAGTGAAATTATGCCTATAATAACTGGAATAAAATTCAATATATTAGAACAATTCCCACTTAAAATAGTCACGGACAAACTCAAATATTTAGGAATTAATGTATCTATAACTGTCTATTTAAATATAATTACCCTCAATTATTAAATAAACTTTAAAAAAAAATTATATTGGAAAACACTACCTATATCAATGATCGGTAGAATAAATGCTATAAAAATGATTTTTTTTACCACAATTGTTATATTTATTTCAAGCCATCCCTTTATCTCCCTAAAAAGTTTTTAAAAAAAAATAGATACTTTGGTTAATAGTTTTATTTGGGACTATAAAAACCATCAAATAAGTAAAAAACATCTCTGTAAATCTAAAATAAATGGTGGATTAGCACTACCAAATTTCTTTTATTATTTCTGGGCAGTTCAGATAAAGAATATGAATTTTTGGTTGGTAAATTTAGATCATGAACCAAGCTGGCTAAAGATGGAAAAGGAAGACTGTTTGCCTTTTGATGTAGGTTTGATTCTTTTTGCACCAAGGGAAGTACAAAAAAAACGTATGGTGACAACCCTATAATTTATAGCAATAGACGTATTTGGAAACAAATAGTTAAGACCCTACATATGGATAATTTGTCACTTTGCTTGCCAATTATGAATAATCCCTTGTTTAGGCCCTCTGTATTGGACAAGGGGTTTAAACACTGGAATGATTTAGGAATTAAAAGGATAGAACACCTTTACAAGAAAGGAAAATTTCTTTCATTTCAAGAGTTACAGGATATCTATAGATTGCAGTCAAATAACATATTTAGGTATTTACAAATTAGAAACTATAAGTCAAATACGCAAGAGTATAAAATAGAAAACCAGGATTATTAGATGAATTGTTTAATAAACACCCAAATACAGAAAAAAATAATAGCATATATATATATATAATACTCTTTTGGATAAGGAAATCCCAACTTTGGAAATATATCGACAAACATGGGAAAATGAAATAGGTTCATCTATAACGAAGGAAATTTGGGAAGAAAGCGTACAACGTATACATCGTTGCTCACTAAATGCTAGACATATATTGATACAATTTAAGGTATTACACAGATTACATTATTCAAAAATGAAATTAAATAGATTTTATCCTAACATTTCTCCTATTTGTGATAAATGTCAGAACTTGGAAGCTAATTTAACGCATAGTTTTGTAACATGTATAAAACTCAATTATTATTGGACAGAAATCTTTAGAGTTATCTCTGAAGTTCTTAAAATTAAACTGGACCCAGATCCAAAATTAGTAATATTAGGAGTTCCGGATTCAAATTTAATATTAACAGTAAACCAAAGAAATTTCTTGGATTATTGTTTGATAACAGGGAAAAAATTAATACTGAAATTTTGGAAGGGAACATTATCCCCCACAATTAAAATGTGGACAGTGGAAATGTTGGAGACGTTGCAGAATCAGATTTGTCCTAATGGACAAATACGAACTCTTTGAACAGATATGGTCTCCATATACGGAATATTTGAAGGGGTAGCTGTTCTTGGCATCACAACTCAATGGGTACCCGGCAGGATTAGATGAAAATAACTATCTGTTTTTCTTTTTGATTTGTATACATGTCTCTATTGATATCGCTATTTGAAATTGTGTTATTCACTATTAAGATGTATACTATAATCTCTCTTTTTTTTAATATATATATAATACTTTGTTTTAATTAAATACATATAACAAGAATATATACATTTTTTTTCTCTCTCTTTCTCTTTCTATATAATCAAAATTATTATTTAATCACTATTCTTATTGATTAAAATCTATTCTTTTCTTTTTCTACTTTCTAAAAAAAAAATAGAAGTTTATAAGAATTATTTGTAACATTCGTATACTTATTGAAATAAGTTGGTTGTGTATTTGAAAAGTTGTTATACCGTTGTTATGATGGATTACGTCTAATAAAAATATTATTACAAAGAATTCAAATATAATACACACCAGGCAGAGAATATTTGTACCACAAATGCTTACAATTACAGTACCACAGTTTTCAAGCTTCATTTGTTTTAATGGACATTTAAATATAGAAAGTCAGTTATTTTAATTGTGACGTCCGTAAACATTGTATAGTGATCTAAATTAATAAAGATTAATTCCACGTCCGCATTTTAACATGTATTTGTTTTTTAATGTTATTGTTATGAAGATTAAGTTACATTGTATAATATTTTACAAGAAAATAAACAATATGAATTACTATAATTATCAGTGGCTTGAGGTCTGTAAATACAGGATTTATTTGGCTCTCTGATATGCAGCACAATATAAATTCCAATATAGTAATTATATTGTTAGCTCTTGCAAATAACAAACTAGCAAATAAGAAATGCAGGTAGACAAAAGTGCTGGAGAAACTCAGCGGGTGAGGCAGCATCTATGGAGCGATGGAAATAGGCAACGTTTCGGGCCAAAACCCTTCTTCAGACTGATGTGAAGGGGGGGGGGGGGGGCGGAAGAAAGAAGAAAGGAAGAGGTGGAGCCAGTGGCATCCAGTTTATGGGCCACATATTTAATAGATAATTACATTTTTCATAAGATAAGGCGGATCTATGATTTATATCCATCAAGATCTGTTGCGACTCATAAGGGGGAATTCCTTTCTGCCACTGTTGTTATTTTTGCAGCTATAGTTTTAGTTCAGTATGGTTTAGTTTAGTTTAGAGATACAGTGCGGAAACAGTCTTTCGCCCCACCGCGTCCGCAGCAACCAGAAATCCCCACACAGTGACGCTATCCTACACACACTAGGGACAATTTACATGCACACCAAGCTTGCATGCGCTGTAAGGCAGCAATTCTATCGCTGCGCCACCATGCCGCCGGTGGTGTGCCGCATGTCCATTTACAATGATAAAAACAGTGTTTCTGTCATGTGCCAACACTATTAACACTTCGGTGTAAACCGGCATCTTCAGTTCCTTCCCGCATATTATCACACAACTAGACTGCTTTCCCACTTGTGAGAATTTTTGGACCATTCCCTTTTCATTCTTGTTTTATATGCAAAAGTGACCCTGCGAACAATGACTAAAATGACTCTAGAGAGAGTACAGAGGAGATTTACTAGAATGTTGCCAGGGTTCCAGCAACTATGTTACAGAGAAAGGTTGAACAAGTTAGGTCTTTATTCTTTGGAGCGCAGAAGGTTAAGGAGAGACTTGATTGAGGTCTTTAAAATGATGAAAGGGATAGACAGAGTTAACGTGGATACGTTTTTCCCATTGAGGGTAGGGAAGATTCAAACAAGAGGGCATGATATGAGAATTAAGGGACAGAAGTTTCGGGTAACGTGAGGGGAACTTCTTTACTCAGAGGGTGGTGGCTGTGTGGACTGGAAGGGCCGAGAGGGCCTGTTTCCGTGCTGTAATTGTTATATGGTTATATGGTTATATGGTTAAAATGGTAACAACCAGTATTACATCAGTGAAATAATACAATATTACATCAGGGAGGCACAGTGGTGGAGCTGATAGAGCTGCTACTTCAAGGCATCAGAGATCTGGATTCAATCTTGACCTCAGGTACTGTACATGTGGAGTTTGGACGTTCTCCCTGCAACCAAATAGGTTTCCTCTGGTTGTTCTGGTTTCCTTCCATGTGCCAAAGACAAGTGGGTTTGTATATTAGTTGGCCTCTTTAAGCTGCCCCTATTGTTAAGGAGTTGGTGAGAAAGTGGGATAATGTACTGTAGAACTAGTGATCGATGGTTGGCAGGGACACAATGGGTCAAAGGGCCTGTTTCCTTGCTGTATCTCTAAACTGAACTAAACATGTTACAAGCAGATTACCTGGCTGAATTTTTTTTTGACAGAATCCCTCAGTTGATAAGAAGGCATTTAGCAAAGTCTATATCTGTGTAGCTGGAATTGCATTTCCTCACCCATATGTGATTAATATTAATATTATAATGCACAAGATGCATACCTTAATTTGTCAATATAATGAGAGCATATTCAAGAATATACACAGATTTAATCCCCATGAATATTTCAGGTTTCTCATTTATCACAAAATTCATACGTTTTACCAAAGGGGAGGAGTTAGGTTTCAGTACGTTTTCTCAAACATCTCATCCCCCACAAGAGAAAATAGAAATGTAATAATAAATAATTCACAAGTTGAATTATCGTATTTACAACATACTTTCATTGGCTTAATGTGCAAACACACTCCTTATTTCTGGGTGCATTTGAATATATCAACATTATCTTTGACCATAAAACCATCACTGAGCTCTGTTTCTAGTGGGCCCCAGTTCCATGAAATGCTTTATGGGCCTGTCCCACTTGCGTGGCTTTTTAGGTGACTACAGGAGACTATGAGGTCGCCACAAGGTCACCACATGTTTGCCGGGTGTTGCCGGGGTATCGCCTGAATGGTGGTGAGTAGCTCCCGCATTCTCGTAACTAGTCGCGGCTTCATTCTGGTCGCCGCTAATTTTTCAACATGTTGAGGCGACCAGAATTTTGACACCATGGAGAGTAACAAGAATTCTCGTGACGTAGCTGCAGTAGTAGTGGGTCGCCAGGAGGTCGTAGGTTGTCGTACGTTGTCACCGGCGCTGACCGGTGAATTGTATTGGCATATTGGGGAAAAAAAAATGTAAAGAGTAGTTTTCAGAACCATTGATAACTGACCGGTAATGTTAATGTCCGCCAAGCTTCACAGCCGTGTATCACTGGCTTCTTAAAAGCTGTCTCCACTCCTTCTCCCCACCCCGTCTCCCCCTTCTCCCCCCTCTGCCCCCTCTCTCCCCCTCTTTTAAAGGACTTAAGTGACCCTTCCCGTACACTATGCTTTCACCGTCTTAATTACAGCGTCAACATTCCTGTGTCTGTATCACATTGGCTTTGCACCGTGTGAATTTCACTCAGACTGCGACCCCCCCCCCCCCCCCCCCCCCCTTGCCCCGGCCCCCGCCTGTGTAGCTGGCTGGTGAAGGAAGCTCTGTTGTGTGTGTGTGTGTGTGTGTGTGTGTGTGTGTGTGTGTGTGTGTGTGTGTCCCCACCCAGTCCACGCTGACCAGCGATGCTGTGCATTAATGCTACCCTAAAAGGTGTTATGTGTTTTTTTTTTGGTTTTCCATTATCTATGCAGACAATACTTGATATATGTTCATTTGTGTCTATTTTAATGTTCAGCAGATATTTTGGGCAATGTGCCTGAAATCCAGTTGATGAGGTCTCAGCATCATTCATATAATAGCAGCTGTGGTGCAGTCCCTTCACTAAGTCTATGTGCTTGGTTTCCTCACTTGATGTGCATGAGTGAACTGTTTGGCTTCTGATTGCCTCCGGCAGCCACTGTGGTAGATTTATCACAACATCCCAGAGTACTTCATTTCTCAAACTGCCGATGTTAGGATTTTAACTCAATTGGTGTGTGCGTGAAGGAACTGCAGATGCTGGCTGAAACCAAAGATAGACACAAAATGCTGGAATAACTCAGCGGGACAGGCAGCATCTCTGGAGAGAAGGAAGGGGTGACGTTTCGGGTCGGGACCCTTCTTCACACTGACCTTTTGTTTTTAAACCTATGAAGAGACGAAGGGTGTGTGAGGTGTCTCGGACATAGGTAGGGAGTGATTGGACAGGGGCAGATAGGATGGAGTCTAGGTATGTGGAAATTAATTCAGTGGGATCTCATTTGGTCTGGTTTGTCACATGTACCGAGAAACAGTGAAAACTGTTTCGTATGTGATTCAGGCAAAACATGCCATATGTTAGAACATCCGTGTAGTTCAGGAGAGCATAAGAAGGAGATTGCAGAAAAAAGTGTTACTGCGACAGACAAAGTGCAAATTAAAAAATGTGCAAGGGTCTCAACAAGGTCGATTGGGAGATCAGGGATACAGTATATGTCAAGGGTCTCATAACAGCAGAAAATAAGCTATTCTAGAATCTGGCAATAGGTGCTTTCAAGCTTTTATATCTTCTGCTGGATGGGAGAGGCAAGAAGAGAGAATGACAGGGGTGAAAGTGGTCCTTGATTATGTCGGCAGCATTCCCAAGGCAACATGGATTATAGATGGACATTATGGGAGGGAGGCTGGTTTCCATGATGGATTGGACTGTATCCACAGCTTGACAATTTCTTGCAGTTCTAGGCAGAGCTATTGCCACACCAAGCTCTGATACATCTGGAAAGGATGCTTTCTATGGTATATCCACAGAAAGTGGTAAGAGTCATTGCAAGCATGCCAAATGTCCTTAGCCCACAGAGGAAATCGAGGCATTAGTGTGCTTTCTAAGCCTTGGCATGAATTTGGTCAGATCAGGATGTTTGTTTGTGAAATTTACTTCAAGGAACATGAACCCCCAATAATTTCCATTGAGCACCATTGATACAGACAGGGTCATCCCGCTTCCTAAAGTCCATGACTACATCCTTCATTTTGCTGACTTTGAGGAAAGGTTGTTACCTTTTCACCATGCGACTAACCGCTTTACCTCCATCCTGTGCTCCATCTGATCATTGTTTGGTAAGGGGTAGGCCATTTAGGATGTCGATCAGGAAAAGCTTTTTCACCCAGAGAGTTGTGAATCTGTGGAATTCTCTGCCACAGAAGGCAGGAGAGGCCAATTCACTGAATGTTTTCAAGAGAGAGTTAGATTTAGCTCTTAGGGCTAACGCAATCAAGGGATTCTGGGAAAAAAGCAGGAACAGGGTACTGATTGTGGATGATCGGCCATGATCATATTCAATGGCGGTGCTGGCTTGAAAGGCCAAATGGCCTACTCCTGTACCTATTTTCTATGCTTCTAGGTTTCCATCCCTCCCACTAACGTAGGTAATCTGAGTAGCTTTTGGCTGTACGATCATCAGTGTAAAGGGAGTATAATAAGGGGCTGATAATGCAGCCGTGCAGGGCACTAATGATGAGAAGGTTGAGAACCAGAAGCGTGGTCAACTGTCCTTACTCTTTGTGGTCTGTGGTCCATGCAGAACCCGACAAAATGGCTCAGGACTCCATCCAAGCCAGTTGCTTTCAGCAGGTTGACCTTCGGAATGTCTGATCTGACAGAGACACGGACCTTCCCTTGAAAAAGGCTATTGAATGAATTGAACTCATCACGGATGGATGAGCTGTTGCCAGCGATTCTAGAGAATAGACAATAGGTGCAGGCCCTTCGAGCCAGCACTGTCATTCAATGTGATCATGGCTGATCATCCCCATCAGTACCCGTTCCTGCCTTCTCCCCATATCCCCTGACTCCACAATTTTTAAGAGGCCTATCTAGCTCTCTCTTGAGAGCATCCAGAGAACCAGCCTCCACCACCCTCTGAGGCAGAGAATTCCATAGATTCACAACTCTCTGTGAGAAAAAGTGTTTCCTCATCTCCATTCTAAATGGCTTACTCTTTATTCTTAAACTGTGGCCCCTGGTTCTGGACTCCCCCAACATCGGTAACATGTTTCCTGCCTCTAGCTTGTCCAAACCCTTAACAATCTTATATGTTTCAATGAGATCCCTTCTCATCCTTCTAAACTCCAGAGTGTACAAGCCCAGCTGCTCCATTCTCTCAGCATATGACAGTCCCACCATCCCGGGAATTAACCTTGTAAACCTACGCTGCACTTCCTCAATAGCAAGAATGTCCTTCCTCAAATTTGGGGACTAAAACTGCACACAATACTCCAGGTGTGGTCTCATTAGGGCTCAGTACAACTGCAGGTTCTGACCAACTTTGCTTTGTAGCCCTCTATAGCATACACACCTTGCCAAAATTGGATGTCTGTGTATGTTACTGTGGGCTTCTAGCTACATATGGTGTTGGCTTTGTGAAGGTCTTACTTGGATTTTCTGTACATGTCTGGGTTAGCTGATTTGAGCACCTCAGACTTGGGTTTCAATAAGGAGTGGATCAAACTGCTTGTACATGGTTTTTGGTTGGGGAACACTCAAATTGACTTGTGTAGGAAAGAACTGCAGATGCTGGTTTAGACTAAAGATAGACACAAAAAGCTGGAGTAACTCAGCATGTTAGTCAGCAGCTCTGGAGAAAAGGAATAGGTGATGTTTCAGGTCGATACCGTGCTTCAGACAGAGTCAGGGGAAAGGAAAAAGAGAGATATAGACCAGGGGTGGAAATCGCTATCAAAACATAGGTGGGGGGGGCACAATTTCTTAGCGCCACGTGCGCATGCGGACACACACGCATGCGAGGCTTTTGGAGTCTGCAGCCGTGGGCCCTGTGGACGGTAACATCGGGAGTTGACCTGGTTGGTGACCGACTCCGAACTGCAGCAACAGCAACTTCATCCGCCTCGAAGGATAAGGGGAAGTCTTTTAGGACCGAGATGAGAAAAACATTTTTTCACACAGAGAGTGGTGAATCTCTGGAATTCTCTGCCACAGAAGGTAGTTGAGGCCAGTTCATTGGCTATATTTAAGAGGGAGTTAGATGTGGCCCTTGTGGCTAAAGGGATCAGGGGGTATGGAGAGAAGGCAGGTATAGGATACTGAGTTGGATGATCAGCCATGATCATATTGAATGGCGGTGCAGACTCGAAGGGCCGAATGGCCTACTCCTGCACCTATTTTTCTATGTTTCTATGTTTCTATGAATCGTGGGGCTTCAATCGGCCTGTTCGCGGGGCCTTTCATCGGCTTCAACATCGGGAGCCTCAATCGTCACTTTATGTCATGTTGTCACTGGTGGGCGGAGCACCAAGGCAAATTCCTTGTATGTGAATGCTTGGCCAATAAACTTATTAATTAATTAATTCATTCATTCATATAAATAGGATCACTCATTTACAATATTTCTACAGTCAGGGGATGGGAAGTAGTCACCTCCCAGAAGAAGATGGACGGCACAGTGGTGCTGAGTTGTTGCCTAACAATACCAGAGACCTAGGTTGGATCTCAACTATGGGTACTGTCTGTACGGAATTTTACGTTCTCCCTGTGACTGCATGGGTTTTCTCCGGTGGCTCCGGTTTCCTCAAAGATTTACAGGATTGTAGGTTAATTGGTTTTGGTAAAGTTGTCAATCAACCCTTGTGCGCAGGGAAGTGTTAGAGTACGGGAAATCGCTGGTTGGTGCGGACTTGGTGGGCTGAAGGGCCTGTTTCCACGCTCTACCTCTAATGTCAAAAGTAAAGATTGTGAGTGCAATGGGACAAGAGCTGCAGCCAGGGAAGTGAACCGGTCACACACAAAATGCCAGATCACCCAGCAATGCCATTGGAATGACCATCAGAACAGTTGTGAGCATAATCCAGGATTAGCTTGTAGCAAGGAGGGTTGGAGAGAAAATAAAGAAGCTGTTACGTTAAGAGGGGGGACCTCATTCAGGAGAAACCTTATTGAAACTTACAGAATAATGAAAGGCATAGATAGAGTGGATGTAGAAAGGATATTTCCACTGGTGGGAGAGGCTAGGATCAGAAGTCATAGCCTCAGAATTAATAGGTGCTCTTTTAGAAAGGAGGTTAGGAAGAACTTCTTTAGTCAGAGGGTAGTTAGTCTGTGGAATTATTTGCCACAGAGGGCTATGGCGGCCAAGTCGGTGGATATTTTTAAGGCAGAGGTAGATACATTCTTGATTAGAACGGGGGTTAAGGGGAGAAGGTAGGAAAATGTGATTAGGAGGCAGAGATCAGCCATGATTGAATGGCGGAGTAGACTCGATTGGCCAAATTGGCTAATTCTACTCCTATGACCTGAAACGTGAAATTGTGAAGATTCCTTTTATCTCTCAGCCTCAGACAAGAGAATTCCATTGCAGAGTCAGGAATTCTGTTTTGTGTCATTTACTAAAAAATTCCAAGTAAATTAATTTGTGGAGTCAGCGATAATCACACTTTGGGCTCATTGTATATGTAGAAGGCACTGGAGTGCTCCATTCCTATAAACTGACAAACCCTGGGAGCAGACAGGGTTTATTGCATTCAAGTACACAAAAAGCTGGAGAAACTCAGCGGGTGCAGCAGCATCTAAGGAGTGAAGGAGATGGCGAAGTTTCGGGTCGAGACCTTCTTCAGAGGGTCTTTATTGCATTCAAGTTCATTCTTCAAAATGTCTTTGCCTGTGAAATTATAGCGGAGAATAGGAGGGTGGCTGTTGTAAAATCTATTTAGAAAACAATAAATCAGCCAACCCAAAATTGGTAATGAACAAACCTTTGAAAGGTATGAATAAGGAAAAATCAGATTTCAGTGCTTTTTCAGCATTGTGCAATGGAAACATCCTTTTAATTGGAATAAAATGATAAAATGTATTCTTCTCAAGATCCCAGCAGGTCAGGACATTTAAAGAAGCTTTTCCAGTTAAGGATTATGTTTCCAAGTACTTAGAGGCACACGATACAATAAGCAAAAGTCAGCATGGTTTTGTGAAGCGGGGGTGTTGCCTGACAAATCTGTTGCAAATCTTTGAGGGAGTAAACAACAGGATAGACAAAGAAGAGTCAGTGGGTGTTGTTTACTTGGATTTCCAGAAGGCCTTTGGTAAGGAGCATCATGTAAAGCTGATTAAGAAGGTGAGAGCAAATGCTATTAGAGGGATTATACTAGCATGGAGGGAAGCTTGGGTGAATGGCAGAAGGCAAAGGGTGGGAATAAAGGGGACCTTTTCTGGTTGGCTGCTGATGACAAATGGTGTTCAGCTGGGGTCAGTGTTGGGCCCGCTATGCTTCACATTGTATATTAATAATTTGGATGATGGAATTGATAGCTTTGTGGCCAAGTTTGCGGATGATACGAAGATGGGTGGAGAGGCAGGTAGTGTAGTGGAAGCAGGGACTCTGCAGAAGGACTTGGACAGGTCGGGAGAGTGAGCAAATCAATAGCAGATGGAATACAGCGCAGCAAAGTGTGCAATTATGGTTGTGGAGGCTAAATCATTGGGTATATTTAAAGCGGAGATTTCACAGTTCTTGATTGGTAAGGGTGTCAAAGGTTTCAAGGAGAAGGCAGGAGAATGGGGTTCCCAGGGAAAGATCGATCAGCCATGCTTCAATGGCAGAGTAGAGGCGATGGACCGAATGGCCTAATTCTGCCCTCATAACTTATGAACTTATGAATTTATGGTGCATGTACATGTGCATGTCTTGTTTCTGCTGCATGGAATGTGCTCATTGCTTGTGCAATGGTTATTTAGAGTTACTTAAGTGAGGTTCACTGTTCTTCCTACACATTTCGCCTCCTTAAAATGGTTGTCATAGTGTTGATGCCACTGGATGAGCTGCAAAAACTGGAGCCAAACGACAAGTATCAGAGGCAGGGTTGAGACATGCATTTGCACCCAAATGAGGAAGGAGAGAACTCACAATTGTGGACACTATCCCATGAGAGTTTAGTGAGGTAATCAGCAGAGACCAATCTATGTCATATTTCTTCAATGGTTGGTCATTGCAGCAGTAGCTTGGTCACAATTACTTCCTAGTTAAAGAAAAGGGTTTTGGTGTCTTCCTTTAGCAAAGGCTATCAGGCTGATATGAGAACACTACAGGCTTCCAAACGATTCCAGAGGGTAAGTGATTGCAGATAGACCCAAAATGCTGGAGTAACTCAGCGGGACATGTAGCATCTCCGGAGAGAAGGAATGGGTGACGTTACAGGTTGAGACCCTCCTGAACTGATGTCAAGGGAGTGGGCGGTATGGAGATTAAATGTAGTCGGAGACAGTCAGACTGGAGAGACGGAGGAATCACAGTGGGAGCAGCGAGAGAGGATGTTAAAATGATAAAATGTATTCTTCTCAAGATTCCAGCAGGTCAGGACATTTAAAGAAGCTTTTCCAGTTAAGGATTATGTTTCCAAATACTTAGAAGCACACGATACAATAAGCAAAAGCCAGCATGGTTTTGTGAAGCGGGGGTGTTGCCTGACAAATCTGTTGCAACTCTCATCAGAGAAAGGAGGAAAACTTCTTTAAAGTAGACGAGGAGGTAAGTGATTGCACCTATGTGATGCCATGGGCTCTCCTTCAACACTGGAGCTCTTCATGAATTGTAGTGACTGAGTTACTGAATACAGACAGAAGTTGTGATTAACATGAAAAGAAATCAGTCCATTTTTCCAGGGAGTCCACATGACTCTTTTATACTTGGGAATTCCACGTTGTATTTTGCACGCAAGGCACCACATTGAGTGTATAAATGTCATATGTACCAATTACTGATCAATGAAATTCTTACCTGCAGCAGCACAGCACAGCCGTGAATGCAATACAGGGAGATAATCTATAATAAATTTAAAAAATCAATAAATTAATAAACTTAATAGTAGGGCAAGAAATCAAAAATCAATGGTGAAACCAAAGGCAGTCCATAAAAGTTCATAGTTGCTAAGATTAGTGTCATGTGGTGTTCAAGAGCCTGATGGTTGTCAGGAAGAAGCTGTTGTTGAACCTGGTGGTCACGGTTTGCAGGCTCCTGTATCTATTTGGGAAGAAGAGGGCCATTGTGCACAGAGTTCATGATTCATTTCTGCCAAAGCTCTGTGGAGAGAAGTACTATTTTGTACTGCAACGATAGAACACCTTGTATAAAAATGCTCTTGAAACCCTCAAGCATTGCACGCAGTGAAGAGTTTAGTGATCATGCGCTAAGCTGACCATAGTTTCTGTGCAATGTATGTTGGTCGACCCACCTGTAATGAGTCACGCATGCAGCATCAGCGAAGAAAGGGGAATGTAATCTTTAACCTTTAACTTTTCAAAGGACTCTCTCTCAACCTTGAACAGCTCCTCATTTACGATGATGATTCATAGCAAATGAACTCAACACCAGATTCTAGTTTTGTCAGAAGTTACTATGGTTATGCTGATCCATCAACAAACAAATAAATAATTCAGTCCAATCAAACTCAATCATTAAAGGGGCTATCCCACTGCGGCGACCTAATCGACGAATTCAGAAGAGTGTCTTCGACCTTCAAGCTCAAGGGCACTCGCCTGAAAAACCTCGAGCTGGATCGACCGTCAGCGATGAAACCGCGAGCTGGATCACCCGACCGCACACACAAACACATCGCAAAGACGGGGCCAGGGAAAGCGGGGGAGCGCTTTTGAAATTCACACCCGCGATGAAGAGGAAGGTAAAAGACGGCTGGCACAGTGTATGGTAAGTCCTTTAGAGAGCATGGGGGAGAGGGAGAGGAGGGGAGAGAGAGAAGGGGAGGAGAAGGAGTGTAAGAAGTCAGACAATGTTTAATAAAGTTTAGCGGACATTTAACCTATCGGTCGGTTTTCCTTGGTCCTGAAAACACCAATGAGCCAATTAAAATGCCCGGTCAGTGAAGGAGATTGCCTACAGCTGCGCCCTTGACTGCCTGTACACACATAACGACCCCCTACTCCACTTGCACTGCGAGTCATCTAAAGAACCATGATTCCGGACCAATTTTTACTCGCGGAAAATTTTCAACATGCTGAAAACCTTTCCGCGACCTAGCTGAGGCCGCGAGTATTTCGGGAACTTCCCTCGAGCATGAAGGAGAGTTTCAGTGACCTAATTGGACCTCCTAGGATCACCCTAACTGAAACTTGAACTCAGGATTAGATAAAAACAGTTTATATATTTTATATGTCCTTGATCTTATCGCTATGGGGGGATTGTATTAATAGTAAATTATTCCATTCTTTATGATTTTCTTTTTTGATGTTGATTTTTATTTTATTTTTCTTTCTGTTTTCCTCTCTTTAAAAAAAAAATTATTAGAGTCAAAATGATTCACTTGACAATATTAATAATGTATGACCGTTGTACATGAAATATTGCTATCATAACATGTGTTTGCTAAGTCACTGTCTACATACTCTAATAAAAATATATATTTCAAGGTCCACGTGTCGACCATGCTGCGAGTTTGAGTTGAGGGCAAACCCTTCTAAACTCGTAGATTAGGTTGCCGCATTGGGACAGCCCCTTAAGGGTTCCTGCGGCAAGGGCAGTGAATTCAGAGCAATGCACCAAGGCAAATTCCTTGCATGTATACATACTTGGTGAATAACATTTATTCAATTCAATTCAATACAAACACGTGAAAGAAAATCAATAGCTATTATGTAATTAGCATTCCTTCTACTCTAGAAGGCTAGAATCCACAATCTGAAGAAGGATCACCCATTTCTTCTCTCCAGAGATGCTGCTTGTCCCGCTGAGTTACTCCAGCATGTTGTGTCTATCTTTGGTGTAGACCAGCATCTGTAGTTTCCTTCTACACCCATAAAATCACTGAAGCAGCAACCTGGAAATTATTTTTGGACACGGTTCGTGTTCTTTAAGTAAGAAAAAGATGCCACTTTTCAGAAACTTAGGAGATATTGTGGTGAACTATTAAAGTTATTGGAAAAGGGATTCATCTTAATCTGTGCTTTAATCAATGGAGCAGGTGGACAGCAGGATATGAGGGATTGTATGTGCCATCTGGTCTATCCTGAATAATCATTGGTATAATGTAATGTTGTTAAGCATAGTATGCCTTGAAAATAGACTCCAGCTATTTCTACTGTGCTAAATTTGAAATCAGAAATATAATTCCAAACTTGTTGTTTTGAAAGTAATACTGTAAGTATTTATTGTCACCACCTGCACCTCTCACACACACCCACTGCCTGCTCAGCTCACAGCAGCCCTTCCGGTTGCCATGGAGAGGAGGTCAAAGTTGCGGAGAGATGTGGGAAATGAAGCAGGAGTTCAACAAATCAAAGGGAGGAGTTAGGAAAACAGGGGATGGAGAGCAAACAAGGAAGGAATCAATCAGGAACGGGGGATTTAAATGCATCATGGGGCCCCTGAAAGTATGTTGGCAACCCGATAGGACCTGACGACAAACGCCAACAGTTATTAGTTTCACGTTCACAAGCATTAGGAGTAGATTATTAATGCCATTCCCCATCGAGCCACTCCGCCTTTGAATCATGGCTGATCTCTGCCCTCTAACCCCATTTTACTGGCCTACTACCCATAACCCTTGCACACCCATTCTAATCAAGAAATTTAGTCTATCCTCTGCCTGTCAGATTACTCCACTGGAGTATCCACTGACTCGGATGGTATTGAGAACCATGAGTGGCATTGAAGTGTGAGGAGGGTCTGGCGGAAAAGGTACACAATTCTGTGATTGTGGGTGAGGGGGAATTATTCAGCAACTCCAACTGGGCTGCTGGTGCACAAAGATTTGGGGACTGCCGGTTGCCACACCCAGGGCTGATGGGATGGCGGGCGCATATAATGTACATCGATTTTCCGGCAACTGGCGGTCCAGCACCTACTGTAATTAGGTCAAAATTACCAGTGCGGACTTGAAATCTCCCCCGGAAGCCCACCCCCGTGCCCCACCCCTCTCATAACTGTAACGACTAGGCTGGGTAAGTCAGCCCATCATGACCTCATCGGGACTTCTGTGCCGATCGGCGGGTTGAATTTGTCCCCTGCGGCCGGGGATCAGAAACTCCAGCCCGGCCAGAGCCAGCAAATATGTTCCCTTGGTTGACTTCCAAGGCCGGCTTTGCAAGCCGGTATCTCGGCTCCTCGGCGGCCGAGGCAGACCCTTCTGGTACCGTCGGACTCCTCTCGGAGGCCCTGACCTCCATTGCTCCAGCAGAATGGTTCATGCAGAAAGGCTCTGGAACCAAGGGTGCAGGAAAATCAGCGGTGGACCTGTAATAGAATTCCAAGATAAAATATTGAATATTGATATTGAATACTTTATTGTCCAATGTGATGAGTCGCAGTGAAATTCTTTCCTTCCATAGCCAAGGTATGCAAATAGTCGCCCATAAAGGGAACTGACAAAGTTATTTCCCCCCCCCCCCCCCTCAACCCACATGCCAGGTCCCCTTTATTCTTCCCCTCCTCCCCCCCCCCCCCCCCCCACGACGGTCCCCCCACGCCGGGTCCCCATTGTTCTTTCCCTAGGCAGTGGCGTCCTCACTTCCGCATGTCCGTCTTTGTCCGTCGACCTCTCCACTATCGCTGCCGAGACCATGTTGGTGCTTTATAAAATACACATGTAATATCTCAATTATGTCTTCTAACATTGCACAGGATTCACTATTTACAGTGTGATGTACTCATTGTTGTAAGTATGTTACAGATGTTAGAGGCTGGGACCTTCTAATCATTAAGCAATTAATACAACTTATGCACCTTGATGCTGTAGCATGTGCAGGCAGCACAACAGGTGAATGAAATATTAAGAGATAGCAGTCTTAGTCTGAGAGTATAAAAGTGTAAGGTATTGTAATCAGTTTTACAAACTTTTATCAAATGTGGCTTAGAAGCAATGGTTGGTTTTGAGATTGCATGTGCAGCTGAATGAACAATTACTGCTGTCATTTAGTGAAGGGAGCGCACTACCAGTTCACAGTGGGAGGCCAATAACAGGTTTGCTTTGGAAACTGACAAGACAATCTCTTAACAGGCAAATGTCAAAGATACTCCATTAAATAACCTGACATTCATTGATGCAATAACGTAGACGGAACCTTTCTCCCCAGGGGGTGAATGTCAAAAACTAGAGTGCATAGCTTTAAGATGAGAGGGGCAAAGTTTAAAGATGTGCCTTTAAGGAGGGGGGGGGGGGGGGAGGGTGGTGGAGGCATATACGTTAGTAACGTTTCAGAGGCTTTCAGATAGGCACATGGATATGCAGAAAATGGAGGGATATGGATCATGTACAGGCCGGTGAGATTAGTTGACCTTGGCATCATGCACTGCACAGAGTTTGTGGGCCGAAGGGCCTGTTCCTGAGCTGTACTGTTCTATGTTCTATGTAATAGGTAAAGGTCAGGGTACCTGTAAAGGGAGCATGCTACTGGTTCACAGGTGGAGTCCATTTATGGTCTGCAATCAGATATGAACCCGGGTGCATTAGTCAAACGTACTGATAATAGTGGTGTATTAATCGAACGACATGGAACTATGCAACTCATATCATCGGTTCAAAAAAATTGCACCATTGTGACATGGTTCAAGGAGGTTCAAGACCGGCTATTTTGTCACTTTGCATATCAAACATAGTTATTATCGCACAGGAGACACGAGGAACTGCAGATCCTGGAATCTTGAAGGAAACACTAAGTGCTGGAGTAACTCCATGGGTTAGGCAGCATCTGTGATGGACATGGATATGGTTATGGATTGCGGATTGGGGACCCTTCTTCAAACAGGAGTTTAGTTTAGAGGTACAGCGTGGAGACAAGGCCTTTGGCCCACCGAGTCCGCACCGAGCAGCGATCCCCGCACATTAACAACATCCTACACAGACTAGGGACAATTTACACATATACCAAGCTAAATAACCTTCAAACCTGTGTATCTTTGGATTGTGGAAGGAAGCCGAAGATCTTGGAGAAAACCCACGCAGGTCACGGGGTTGTTTGTGTGTCTAATTCTCACAATACTCTGGTATGAGAAGGATGTTTTGGGAGACTGGGCTTTGCCTTTGGAAGCTTTAAAAATATCAACATGGACTATATTATCCTAACAAAGGTCTTTGAATGTTGAGAGTTGGACTTGTCCTCCCAGTGTATATGCATTACTCCTTGAGAGCATTTGTTCACACAAAAAAACATCTGAAGTAAGCAATGTCATTGCAGGTACTGAAATTGTTTTTAAACTAGACACAAAAAGCTGGAGTAACTCAGCGGGACAGGCAGCATCTCTGGAGAGAAGAAATGGGTGGCATTTTGGGTCGAGACCCTTCTTCAAACTGATCACGTTCCGGGTCGAGACCCTCCTTCAGACTGAAATTGTATTTAATCATCTGCTGTTATCTTTGTAGTTAAATTGTATAAAATAGTATAAAACTTGATGTATTTTGAGTGCAGAGAGAACCTTCCACCAGGTCTCCCCTGTGTATCTATGTTGAATAATGATCTCTTGCATCTCCCACTCCATTCTTCATGTGGCTTATTTAAAGTTACAGCATGAAACAAACACTAAGACAAACATACACTAAGACCTGAATAGAGTGGATGTGGAGAAGATGTTTCCACTAGTGGGAGCGTCTAGCACCAGAGGTCACAGCCTCAGAGGTAATAGCCTCAGAGCCTCAAGCGGTCATGTTGGCGCAGCGGTAGAGTTGCTGCCTTACAGAAAATGTAGCGCCAGAGACCTGGGTTCGATCCCGACCTCGGGTGCGGTCTGTACGGAGTTTGTACGTTCTCTCCGTGACCTGCGTGGGTTTTCTCCGAGATCTTCGGTTTCCTCCCACACTCCAAAGACATACAGGTTTGTAGATTAATTGGCTTGGTAAATATAAAAGTTGTCCCCAGTGGGTGTAGGATAGTGTTAAAGTGCGGGGATCGCTGGTCGGCGTGGACCCGATGGGCCGAAGGGCCTGTTTCCGCTCTGTATCTCTAAAAAAACGAAAAGACATACCTTTAGGAAGGAGATGAGGAGGAATTTCTTTAGTCAGAGTGTGGTGAATCTGTGTAATTCATTGCCACAGTTAGCTGTGGGGTGCCAATTCAATGGATATTTTTAAGGCAGAGACAGATAGATTCTTGGGTACACAAAATGCTGGAGAAACTCAGCGGGTGCAGCAGCATCTATGCAGCGAAGGAGATAGGGAACGTTTCGGGCCAAAGCCCTTCTTCAGGCTGCAGAAGGGTTTCGGCCCGAAACGTTACCTATGAATGTTTCAGAAGAGGGTACACAAAAGGCTGGAGAAGCTCAGCGGGTGCAGCAGCATCTAAGGAGCGAAGGAGATAGGCGACGTTTCGGGTCGAGACCCTTCTTCAGAAGAAGTGTCTCGACCCGAAATATCACCCATTCCTTCTCTCCAGATAAGGAATGGAGAGCTTCTCTCCAGAAATGCTGCCTGTCCCGCTGAGTTACTCCAGCTTTTTGTGTCTAGCTTCGGTTTAAACCAGCATCTGCAGTTCTTTCTTACACCTCTCATTGTACTGTTCTTCTGCTTAGCTGCTGTGGTTGGAAAGTGTATTGATTGGGGAAGTGAAGGTTATTTCTTGTCACCTACGATCTATTCGCCTGGGCAGTGTTAGCAGCCGGAAATGTTCAGCATCTCCATCATAATGAAGGAACTGTGTACACTTCATGGAACTATGGCATTAATCATAAGGAGATGCTTCTCAAGATCTATGACCTATGAAACGATGCAATCAAACTTTATTTATCCCAGGAGGGAGACTGATCTGCCAACAGTCATAAAACACAAAATACATGAAACATGAAATGAAAGTGACAAGTGGAAAGGATTGGGGATGTGAAATATTGCAGGGGGGGGGGGGGTAGTCAGTCTACTCCACGACAGAAGGGGAAGGAGTTGTATAGTTTGATAGCCACAGGGAAGAAAGGTCTCCTGTGGCGTTCTGTGCTGCATCGTGGTGGATCCAGTCTGTTGCTGAAGGTGCTCCTCAGGTTGACCAGTGTATCATAGAGGGGATGAGCTGTATTGTCCAAGATGCTCCACAATTTGAGGAGCATCCTCCCCTCCAAATCAACCTGCCATGAATCTAACTCCGCCCCAGGACAGAGCCAGCCTTCTTGATGAGCAGGACCTGTTGCATATTGAGGGATACTTGATCACAAAATAATTAATTGGCAGGGGACTGAATTCATTGCTGACTGTACTTGTGAGAAGGCAGAAATCCAGTGGTTTCCAGACTACAGGATACCATCAGCTCCTCATGATGGTGAAGTCATCTCTCCACAAGTCCAGAACTGGGTGGCTTTTTTTGATGCCACACATATCAGGAAATTGGGACACACAATTGGAATTTGACAATGGGATCATTGAGAAGATGCTGTGATGTGGAAGCGGAGAATCAATGTAACCTGGACATCTACCGCGAGGACAACCCAGAGATAAGCGTGCAGATGAAATCCCTCCTGTGGAATGGCACATATCTCATTGAAGACAATCTTGCAACACCTGATCCTTGAATACACTGTTTGTCAGAAAGGTCCAGGTGGGATGTGGCAAGTCTAAAGATTCCGTGAATCAGGGTTTACATTGATGAGACACAAAATGCTGGAGTAAGGCAGCCTCTCTAGAGAGAAGGAATGGGTGACGTTTCGGGCCGAGGTCCTTCTCCAGATCCATACCTTCTCTCCAGAGATGCTGCCTGTCCTGCTGAGTTACTCCAGGATTTTGTGTCTGTCTTCGGTTTAAATTAGCATCTGCAGTTCCTTCCTACACACTCCTTTCCGTAGATGAGCCTGTTTTTAGCATTCTTTCCTGGCGTTCCCCGTGTAGCCAGACTCAGCCCAAAAGCTGGCTCTGAGAATGGAATGCCAGAGGTGTCTCCACCAGCAGTACCCATTGGATGAGTGCGCTGGCAACTAAATACTTGAAACACACATGCCCCTGACTTTGAAAGATGTCCAAGCAGTATGGAGTGGTTTCTGAAAGAGGCCATCTGGGTCTCCAGGTGGCAGTAGAGTGTCCTTTCAAGTGCAAAGATATAATCAGACCAACTTTAACATCAGGAGCGTGCAGTCTTGGGAGTGACCGAATCGGGAGCTCCAAAACCGCACGACGTTCGACAAGCCCCGACCCAGGATCCAATCGCCGGCGCGGGGAGCTGAGATCCCCCCCGATGCAGGAGCTTGATCACCCCATCAATGGAGGACTCGAGGCCCCCGATCGTGGGAGAACAAAGAGAAGAGATTGAACTTTTTTTCGCCATCACAGTGAGGAATGTGGCGGAGTCACTGTGGTGGAAGTTCATGTTAAAATGTATTTTGTGTGTGCCGTTGCTTTTTATTGGTATGACTGTATGGCAAATCAAATTCCTCGTATGTTGCAAAACATACTTGGCTAATAAAGTATGATTATGATTATTATGATTATGAACTTGCTGTCCTATCTCACATAGCAAGGTCATAAGTAATATGAGCATAATTAGGCCATTCGGCCCATCAAGTCTACTCCACCATTCAATCATGGCTGCTCTATCTCTCCCTCCTAACCCCATTCTCCAGCCATTCTCATGTACTTTTGGGCTTTGGGATCTACACTTTGGGTTCACTATGGTTTAGCTGATTTAGTTGGCAGCTTTTTGCCCTCTGGAAGGTTGAGGGATATTGGTCATCGGCTGATGGCTCAGCACTGTGCTGACCTTATGCAGAGTTGTTGGATGTACTGTCCTTCACTAGTAGTTTACTAAATATATATGCTCCATCTGCCTGGTCAGGAAAGAGAGAAAGGGACATTTATACATTGCCCTTCAAGTCATCCCAAAATGTTCCAAGGGTCAATGCAATGCTTGCAACATGCGATCACAGTTGTAAACCAGGAAACACAACAGCCAACTTGCACTTAGCAAGCAACAATGTGATCAAAATAATCTGTTTTAATAATATTGAACCAGAAATTTAAATATTGGCCAGAATATTTGGGATAGTGGGAGAGCTCCCTTGAAAATAAGGTGTTTTGTTTATTGCATCCTCCTGAGAGAGCAGATAGGATTTAGATTCACAAAACCAGCAACTGCATTAACACAATGTTTCTCCATGCTCGAGCGGACCACCAGCCTAGATTTTTATACCTAACTTTACGCAACTTTCTGCCTGAGTCAGATCGCTACTATATGAGCTATTTTAATGCTGAGTATTCAAACTGAGAAAACAATCTTTTCACTCTGCTCAACAACCTTCCATCAAACAAAATAGATTAATTTGTGTCTCACTTGTGGATGGTGTTTGTAGATTCTTACATTTCAAATTATGAAATTAACTACTCTTTGATACAGTGAAAATATGTGCTGAGTGCATATAGAATGTGACTCTTTTCTGCTTTCCTCTTCAAAATAAGACAACCTCAACAAATATACCATTGTTCTGTTTTCGAGAAACAAGGAGCTGCAGTCGAAATGTGTAGGAAGGAACTGCAGATGTTGGTTTAAACCGAAGATAGACACAAAATGCTGGAGTAACTCAGCAGGACAGGCAGAATCTTAGGAGAAAATGAATAGGTGACATTTTGGGTCATGACAGTGATATAGAACAAATCAATGAAAGATATGCATAAATGTAATGATGATACTGTAAAGGAAACAGGCCATTGTTAGCTGTAGACGCTGATCATAGTAAACTAAACAAGACACAAAATGCTGGGGTAACTCAATGGGTCAGGTAGAACATGGATAGATTACATTACGGGTTGGGACCCTTCTTCGGGGGGGGAAGAAAGCTGGACGAGCTTATTCCCCCCACATCCCTCTACAATTAGTCTGAAGAAGGGTTCCGATCCGAAACGTCTCCTCTCCATGTTCTCCAGGGATGCTGCCTGACCCGCTGAGTCACTCCAGCAATTTGTGCCGCTTTTTTTTCCACTCGTATTTTTCTCAGCAGGTGTTAGGACGTTAATTATATTTATCGTAAACAATTTGCGTTGTTGACCAGCATATTCATAGCTGCACTGCGAACGTATTCCTCGATCGAGTACTTCGATCGAGATAGCACAATTTTCTAATGAATTTTGCAGACAACTATCACTCAGCAAGACAGATATTCCATCTGTACTTTTACATGTAACTGTGGTCTAATTATGTGCTATAAATATTTGCCACAACATGTATTTTGAGTTGCTGCAGTCATCAACAGGCGGTGTGCATTAAATATTTACAATCAACTTAAAGTGGTCCTGCTGACATGTAGCTGTGTTTGAAGAGAGAGTTAGATATAGCTCTGAGGGCTAAAGGAATCAAGGGATATGGGGAAAAAGCAGGAACGGGATGAGGCTTGGCGATCGTTTCGCCGAACACCTCCGCTCAGTCCGCAATAACCAACACGACCTCCCGGTGGCTCAGCACTTCAACTCCCCCTCCCATTCCGTATCCGTCCTCTCGGTCCTGGGCCTCCTCCACGGCCAGAGCAACACCGCAAGTTGGAGGAACAGCACCTCATATTCCGCTTGGGGAGTCTGCATCCTCTTGGCTTGAACATTGAATTTTCTCAATTCTGTTAACCCTTGCTGTCTCCTCCCCTTCCCACCTCTCCCTCAGCCCTCGGGCTCCTCCTCCTCCTTTTTCCTTTCTTCTCCCCGCCCCCCCCCCCCCACCTCCCATCAGTCTGAGGAAGGGTTTCGGCCCGAAAACGTTGCCTAACTCCTTCGCTCCTTAGATGCTGCTGTACCCGCTGAGTTTCTCCAGCCTTTTGTGTACCCTCGATTTTCCAGCATCAGCAGTTCCTTCTTTAATACTTATTTTGGATGATCAGCCGTGATCATATTGAATGACAGTGCTAGCTTGAAGGGCTGAATGGCCTACTCCTGCACCTATTTTTCTATGTTTCAATGTTTCTACTCAGACCCATTTTCTGGGGAGTATTTTCATTCCAATGAATAAATCTAAACCATTAAACAGTGGTAATTTATTACAAATTGTCAACAGTGAATAACCAGCGTTACCGTAAAAAGTGTTTATGCCACAGTTTTTATTGTACATGATTATAATATTGCAACATTATGGAGATAACTGGAAATGTCCATGAAAGTATTGCAATGTTTAACATATTTCAATTGTTTAGTCTTTAATCAGCTATTTAAATAAATCTGTAATCAGAGCCATTTTATACACAAATAATTATAGAACCATTTAGATGAAAGAATAGTGATCGGGTTTACAGACAAGGAAACCCCACAATGTAAATTGAGGCAGTGTGCAAGCATCTGTAATTTGCCTTAATATGTTTCCAAGATGGCTCCTTAGTTGTCTGTGTGCAGGTGACTGTTCAGACCAGCCTGAAGAAGGGTCTCGACCCAAAACATCACCAATTCCTTCTCTCCAGAGATGCTGTCTGACCCGCTGAGTTACTCCAGCTTTTTGTGTCTATTTATCCATTTGTCTATTTATTTGTCTAGATATTTATGTATTTTACTGCCTATTGATTAATTAATTGTTTAATTTGTTTATTTATTTACAGGATGTGCACAAAACTGGAAAGGCCAGTATTTATTGCCCATCCCTAATTACCCTTGGGTAGTTGGTGGAGAGCTGTCTTCATGAACCACATTTGTGCTTCTGATTACTCTTCTACCCAAGTGCCGTTTAGCAGGGAGCTTGAAAATGCAGCCCCTCTTCTCCAACTCTGGTTACTGTCCACTACCTCTGGTTATGTATCACCATCTCTTTCAAGTGAACAAAAAGAGTGTCAATGAATGTTGAAGTATATCTTCGTGTCATGTGGTTGCTAGGCACGATGTAAAAATTTGTGTGAGATACCCCTGATGTTAGTAAGTGTGGGAGGGTGTGATGAGGTATGTGAATATTAGGTCTAAGTCCTCTTTTGACAATGACTACTGCTAGTTGAGTGAAGGGGATTTGGTGGACCAAGCAGTGACAGATGCTGGAAATTAAATAAGTGGGATATGGCTTTTGAAGATATTTTCACAGATTTTCACCATTCATGAAGAAACATTGATTTTATTTTGCCATTTCATCTTAGTAATTAGGCCTACTATCTCAACACTGGCCTAAGCGTCTATCTGTTTCAATTACCCTTTCATAATATCTTTGACATTTCTGGATGCCATGTTCACAAGTTCATAAGTTCACAAGTTATAGTAGTAGAATTAGGCCATTCGGCCCATCGAGTCTATTCCGCCATTTTAATCGTGGCTAATCTCTGCCTCCTCATCCCATTTTCCTGCCTTCTCCCCATAAACCTTGACACCTGTTCTCATCAAGAATTTGTTTATATCTGCCTCATAAATATCCACTGACAACCTCCGCAACCCTCTATGGCAATGAGTCCCACAGATTCCCTACCCTCTGACTAAAGAAGTTCCTCCTCATCTCTATTCTACAAGAGCACCCATTAATTCTGAGGCTATGACCTCTGGTCCTAGACCAGTTTGAACATCCTTCTGTAAGTTTCAATTAGGTCCCCCTCAATTTTCTAAACTCCAGCGAGTACAGGCCCAGTGCTGTCAAATGCTCTTTCCAGCTTCTCCATCAAATCCATAATGCCGTGCCCATAACCTAGCAATACACACTGCCGTGGTCAGCCACTCCTATTCTCAATGTCTCTTCAGAGTAGCTCGCAGTGTCTGCTCCAGCCAGCACCCATTTGGGAGGTGCAGGTTAAAGCCCTGTCCCACGGTACGAGTTCATTCCAAGAGCTCTCCCGAGTTAAAAAAGAAATCAAACCCTCGGTAAGCACGGAGAATGAATGTAGCGGGTACGTCGGAGCTCGGGGACGTCTCTTAGCGCTAACGGCAGGTACTCGGGAAGACTCGCTAACGGCAGGTAAGCAGGGGAAGACTCGTGAAGATTTTTCAACATGATGAAAAATGTCCACGAGAGCCTTGAGTACCGACGAGTGGGCATTACTGTACATATCCGAGTTCGAGTCAGGGCAAACGCGGGAGAGCTCTTGGATTGAACTCGTACCGTGGGACAGGGGTTTTAGCTTTGAGCAGTGTCAAGGTAATGACATTGTAACCCTTGCCTCACAAGTTGATGAGTATAGCCAACAAACAGCATGATCAAGGCTGACTGCACAGAGATTACATTGAATTCAGCAGACAGCTCACAGTTATGGTGCTGCATGCATTTCACTTCATGGACACGTGTTAAAGACACTTCTTAATCCCCACATCTGTTTTGGTGGATAAACTTAACCTAGGGCCTTTTCAAAAGCAGATAGATTCTGAGGTCAGTAGACAATTATCCCACATAGCAAGGCTAATACATTTGCAATAAGAGTGTTGGGTACATTGAAGGGTTAAAAAATGATGGTAATTTCAATTAAAGAAGGCTAGAGTTTAGCAAAAGTCTTAAAGCCCCTGTCCCATTTTCACGACCTAATTGGCGACCTCTGCCCTTGACTCATACTCGCAGCATGGTCGCTTCGAGGTCGTAGGAGGTCGTAGGAAGTCTTCTTAACTCTTCCTCATGCTCGTGAGTGGTCTCCGCGTACTCGTGGCCTCAAGTAGGTCGCGGCGTTTTTTCCAGCCTGATAAAAAATGTCCACGAGTTTAAAAAAAAGATGGGCATGGAAAAAAATTGATGCTTTTTACTCGTAGGTAGGTCGTAGGTATGTCGTGATGGTAGTCGTAGGTAGTCATAGATAGTCATAGGTAGTGGAAGGTAGTCGTAGGTTGGTAACTGGCCCAAGAAATAAAAAGCAAACATGACATAATTTTATCATGTGATCATTTTCCACTCGTAGCTGGTCGTAGTTGGTCTTAGGTGTGGAAGACTGAGGTCAAGGGGGGTCGGAGGAGGTCGTAGACATAGTCGTAGAAGGCCGTAGGAGGTCTTTTACTTCGGCGAGTCAACACGACCTTGACATTTTTTTCAACTCGCCTAGGGTCTTCTAAACTTGTGGATTAGGTCTTCCAAGTGGGACAGGCCCTTAAGGCTTACAGTGAGATGTCATAATTGATGCATCCCAGCTTTTAAGTAATAACAAGTTGCTAACTCTGTTTGTGTTGTGTCCACTGGTTTCAATTCAGAGTGCGAATAATCAATTTGTTCCTTTGAGGTCTGACCTTCCACAACTGCGTAATGAGTGGTTAACATCGCAAATTCTGCACTGCCTCCTTGTTTAGTTTAGTTTAGAGATGCAGTGCAGAAACAGGACCTTCAGCCCACCGGGTCCGCGCCGACCAGCGAGCCCCGCACATCAACACTATCCGACACACACCAGGGTCAATTTACATTTATACCAAGCCAATTAACATACAAACCTGTACGTCTTTGGAGTGTGGGAGGAAACCGGAGATAAGTCACGCAGGTCACGGGGAGAACGTCCAAACTGTACCACTGCAGCCATGGTCAGGATCGAACCTGGGGTCTCTGGCGCTGTAAGCCAGCAGCTTTACCACTGCACCACCGTGGAATTTGTGGAAGATTTACATATTTCCATGTATATTTCCCCAAAACAACCTTTGCCACAGGAAATATAGAATTTATGAGCATGATTATTTACTTTCAGCAAGATATTAGACATGTATTTAAAAGCTAAAAGTACATGACTTTTCATTTTGGAAGCCTATTGATATGCCTGGAGACAGATTGACCATTAATGTGTGAATCATTGCAGTATCCTGTGAAAAACAATCTTCAACTTATAGACTGATAAAGCATAAAATACTGTATGCCGTTTGGCCCACCAATTCTACTCAGACCATCAAACACTAACAATACACTAACACTTTTTATTCTCCCCACATACCCCTTGATTCCCTTCCAGATTCTACCAGCCACCTTTATAGCACTGGAGCCCATTAGCCTACAACCTGTATGTTATTTTGGGAAGAATGTTGACAGAAAAATCACTTGACGAAACAAAAGCATTTGATAGCTTTATCCTGTTCCATATTGGCTCTTGCCTTCTCATGCCCAGGACCCAATGCAGAATTATATCTTGCAGAATTAGGGTCACCTTCACTTTCCCCAGGACCACCATCTATTTTCAGCTTTTTGACCTTTATGTCACAGAAAGGGACTCTTAACACACACCGGCGGGCAGAGGCTGGATAAATAAACAATCTAAGTGCATTGTGCGACGTGTCCTGTCATCTTGATGTCTTTCAGCTGATCTTGACATTAACCTACTCTTTTTGCCAAGTGAGCAGGGTAGACTCAACTGTCTTGATTGAAAAATACCGCATAGAAACAGGCCCTTTATCACACAGAGTCCATGCCAACCATCGATTGCCTGTTCACATGAGTTCTATGTTATCCCACTTTTACATCCACTCCCTATACACTCAGAGCAATTTACAGAGGGTCAATTAACCTCCAAACCTGCACATGTTTGGGATGTGGGAGGGAATGGGAGCACCCAGAGGAAACCCATGCGCTCACAGGGAGAAGGTACAAATTCCAAACAGATAGTGGCCAAGGTTAGGATTGAACTCTGGCTCTGTGAGGCATCAGCTCCACCAGCTGTGCCATTGTACCTTCTTAACTTTGGCCTTCTCGTGCTTTATTCGAAAATCATCTGTCATGACCAAGTACAGCCAAAAAGTAACTGTATTTTTTTTATGTTTCTTTGTTTGATTAGTAGATGCAGGGGTACTGAACTAAAGGAAAGGGTAGGAAGGGACGGCAGATATCGGTTTCCACTGAGCAGAGACACAAAATGCTGGATTAACTTCAGACTGAGACTCAGTGAGGAGGGAAACTAGAGATATGAAAAGGTACAGAATAAATCACAGCCGACACTGATGAGTCAAGAAAGGTGAAGCCCACAATGGTCCATTGTTGGCTGTGGAAGCGGTGATAATGAAGTGATACAAACAGTGCAACTAGCAAGACGACTAGGGTGGGGGAGCGATGGAAAGAGAGGGATTGCGAGGACTACTGGAAATTAGGGAAATCAATATTCATACTGGTTGCTTGTTAGCTGTCCAAGCGAAATATGAGGTGCTGTTCCTCCAGTTTGCGTTGGGCCTCCCTCTGACTGTGGTGAAGGCGCAGGACAGAGAGGTCAGTATGGGAGTGGGAAGGGTTGTTGAAATCTTTGGCAACTGGGAGATCGAGTGTAGGTGTGCAGTGAAACTTTGATCTTTGACTACATTGATTCTGGGCTACCCAACCCCTCCGACTGACTCTACCTTCAATCCCTTATTTCAGTGATTGTCACACAAAAGGAATTTCCATTTGCACCACCTTCCACTGATCTCGGATCATTGCACCTACGTGGGGGGTTGACTCCATGCAGATGAAGCTCAGCAGTTAAAATCTCCTGGACATCACAATATAAAGGATGGAAGGTTCCCAGTCACTTCACTTTGCTAAATTATCCCTCAACACAAGTTTGACCACTCAATAATGTCTCTATATTAAAATTGTGTGTCTTTTTTTTCATCAACAGCAAAGAGATGTCGAGAGGCAGTGAGGAGCAGAAGGGAAAAAGAGACCCAACAAGAAAGAACTGAACTGAATAAATCTCATCTTTAACAATTGTTGTTATATGAGTTATTATGAGTTATTCACATTTTAAGCTTTAATAAATCTCTTTTCCTCTTGCTGTGCCCGTCAGCCGTGCCTGCGCAGTTATACCTGTGTGTTCTAAGTCACAATGGGAACCCAATGGAAGAGAATGACTGTGGCGCTGGAGAGCTGATAAGAGTGGGGGTGGGGGGGGGGGGGGGGGGGAGACAATAGACAATAGACAATAGACAATAGGTGCAGGAGTGGGCCATTCAGCCCTTCGAGCCAGCACCGCCATTCAATGTGATCATGGCTGATCATGCACAGTACCACGTTCCTGCCTTCTCCTCATATCCTCTGACTCTGCTATTTACAAGAGCCCTATCTAGCTCTCTCTTGAAAGCATCGAGAGAACCGGCAGAGAATTCCACAGACTCACAAATCTCTGCGTGAAAATGTGCTTCCTCATCTCCATTCTAAATGGCTTACCCATTATTCTTAAACTGTAGCCCCTGGTTCTGGACTCCCCCAACATCGGGAACATGTTTCCTGCCTCTAGCGTGTTCAAAGCCTTAATAATCCTATATAATTCAATAAGATCCCGTCTCATCCTTTTAAATTCCAGAGTATATAAGCCCAAGCACTCCATTCTCTCAGCATATGACAGTCCCACCATCCCGGGAATTAACCTTGTGGACCTATGCTGCACTCCCTCAATAGCAATAATGTCCTTCCTCAAATTTGGAGACCAAAACTGCACACAATACTCCAGGTGTGGTCTCACTAGGGCCCTGTACAACTGTAGATGGACCTCTTTGCTCCTATACTCTACTCCTCTACTACTATTGGAGTGGCAGCGCTGCCCTGGCAGCAGCAGCTCGCCTGCAGTCTGTCTGTTTTTTCTTTTTATTTGTTGTTTTCTTGTCTTGTTTTTAGCGTTAGTTTGAGTTATTATGTAGTGTATGTGTATGGGAGGGGTGGGAGAAACGTTCTTATTCTCTTCCTTTTGGAGGGACGCGACTTTTCTTGTCGTATCCCCCGTCTCCGTCTCCGTCTGCGCTGAGGGCCTATCGCGGAGCTGGCGGCCTTCAACTTTAACTGCGATGACCCGAGGCTCGGAGCAGAGCCAGCCAGGACTTACCAGCGCGGGGCTGGCCGACTTCGAGGCTGCGGCGGGTTCAGGCGTTCGGCGGCCCGACTCGGAGCTGTGGCGGCTTTCCGGTGGCGGGGGTGGTGGCGGCAGCGATTCAGAGGCGCCGGCGGGCCCAGGGGACGACATCATCGGGAGCTCGCAGGTCAAGGTTGGTGACCTGTTTTTTCCGGAGCTCGCGTGGCAACAGCTGCGTCCTCTGGACTGGAGGGCGGCAGCTTCGGCAGCTTCGACTGCCCCGGGCCGCGGAGTTTAACCGGCCCGCTCGCAGAGCGCGGTTCACCCTCGCGGGAACATATGTTAACATCACCCGGTGCGGTCGGCGAAACATCGGATGGACTGGGTCGCCTCAGCGCTCGAGGAAGAGGAAGAGGAAGAAGGGTAGAGACAAAGACAAGATATTTGCCTTCCACCACAGTGAGGAGGTGTCTGGTGAACTCACTGTGGTGGATGTTAAATATGTGTTTATTGTTTGTTTTTGTTATTTACTATATGTATGACTGCAGGCAACGAAATTTCGTTCAGACCGCAAGGTCTGAACGACAATAAAGTTTTCCAAGTTTCCAAGTCCAAGTACTCAACTCCTCTTGTTATGAAGGCCAGCATGCCATTCGCTTTCTTCACTGCCTGCTGTACTTGCATGCTTACTTTCATGGGGGGGGGGGGGTGGGGGGTGGGGTGAAGGGAGGATCAGGGGTGTCACAACGGGAACCCGTCAGTCGCGCCTGCGCTGTTGGGGACTATGCATGAGTGGTGGAATATTGCTTTGGAGTAATGGGACCCAACGTGGCTCCACAGAGGAAATGTGACCGGTCAATCAACATTCTTTTATTAAGGAATGAAGGATATACAGCACTGAGAGAGTAATTGCCGTTTTCGACATCAGTACATGATGCCCACTGTAAGTCAACATAGAGGCTCCAATAACTCATTGAAACTGTGTTAATCATAGGAGGTTTCTTTCATATTGTTATTTCATAAGAGCGATTGGTGGATGCATAAATAGTGCAAGACAAAACAGAATGGTAACATGGAATCCAAGCGAAATTGATAATACCAACTGAAAATTCTGTGAGCACCCCCATACTAGCCAACACCTTACAGTTCTCGTCACTCAACATGATTTTCCACCCCCCCCCCCCCCCCAGCGGTTCTCATGTTATCATAACATGAGATAATATATTGTACTTTTCCTGGGGGATTATCTTTAGAATGAAAAGAATAAACTGAGAAAATTTGTTTTAAATTGTTTATCGTATGAAGGTGCACAGCCTTTTAGCGGTATGGAGGGGGTCAGAAGGCTGGGTCAGATATATGAGGATAAACAAAGTTCCAATTACTTTCACCTGTCTGTAGAGGGAGTAAAGGGGTTTACAAGTTGTATTGATGGCAACAATATTGGTGGTTTTATTGAAATGCTCTGTTGTCATCTAAAATTATGGTTAGGACACTTTTAGAGTGCTCCTATTCAGCTTTAGTGTTTTACGCATCAAGCAGATGTAAGACTAGCTTTCTGAATAAAAACAAAACATCATTCACAAAGCAGTATGATGCTCGACAAGGTTCAATGCTCCAGGACTTGCTTTCTTATTTTGGTAGGCTTCAGTTGATGCCAATCAGATGGAATACATTTTGTTTAGACATAATTTCAAACTAAATAATTCATCAGATGCCTTATGACTAAATAGGGTCTTGTTATATATTTTTTGTACACATTTATGACCATTCAGATTAGCAGGACAGACCACTGGTCGATGGTAGGTCGTTCTCAACGTGCAAACGACATTCAATTGGTAAGTGTATGAGAACCCCAGATTATTCTTCTGTACCTCTCTGATAACACCTGACTGACGCAGGAGTGAGGTGGTAGTAAGAGGGACTGGGCACTGCCTCCAGAGCTCTTCAATGTGGGGCTGGCCTGCAGGAAGGCGCCCACGAACCACAGAGGTGGTTTCGAGCAAGGAGAGAGGGATGGCCCGAAGCCAGGTTAAAGGGCGGCGGAGGAGGCCCTACTGCAGCTAGGGCTTACCTGGATATTGGGAGCTGCTTCCAGTAACCTCCAGAGCGTAGGCCCAGGACTTCAGTACTATTGTTGTAAATGGCGCCAAAAATATAATAGTGATGGTGCATGTGTGAGCATCCGCAAAAACAGAATTTTCATGAACAGTGCTTACGTGGACAATAAGATTAACATTGACATGGTTTTTAATCCAAATTTTCAATATATGTGGATATAATAAAAAAATAGATATGGACTCCTCTTTTTACATTATATTTTCTCTGTGTATGATGCAAACAACTGCAAGGTTATCAATTTGATTCAAAATCTGTTTAAGTTTGTTCCTTCTCTGCCTGGAAAGCTCTTAGTGCATCCACGGATTTCTGAATGCAAATCAATTTGAAAAGGATCAGTGTAGATTTGGTCCTTTTCAATCTTGGTTTACATTGTTCATTCTGAAGAGGTCAATGCTGTGTAATAATCTTTCATTCCAGCGCAGCTTCCGTTTTCAATTCTGACTTTGTTTAAACTTCAGTGTTGTGCAAACCTTTCAAGCGTTGCAGACTTGACATCTGGAAGAGACTGAAGCCTGGATTATCAGAGTCAATCTCGTTTTAAATTGGTTAAGACTAGAATTACATCGAAAGTAACCAAGGGATGTAATTATTGAAATATTTGGCGCTGTTGACCCTTCTTCAGTGATATGCATATGCAGCACAAGCAGCTGACACAGATGGAGTCACAGATTCACCTGCTTTTTTTCTTTCGGAATTATCTTCCTGCTTTCAACCCTGACAGAACTAGGGCTGCATGGTGGCGCAGCGGTAGGGTCGATGCCTTACAGCGCTTGCAGTGCTTTAGGCCAGCATTCGATCCAGGCTATGAGTGCTGCCTGTGCGGAGTTTGTACGTTCTCCCTGTGACCGCGTGGGTTTTTTTCTGAGCTATTCGATTTCCTCCCACACTCCAAAGACGTACAGGTTTGTAGGTTAATTGGCTTGGTGTGTAAAAGTGTCCCTGGTGTGTGCAGGATAATGCTAATGTGCGGGCATCGCTGGTCAGCGCGGATTTGGTGGGCTGAAGTGCCCGTTTCCGCGCTGTCTCTCTAAACTAAAACTAAACTGTTTTCAGCCTGTCCTGCCACACCCTGGCCGTACAACATTAGTTGGACATTGAGGGCGACACAGCGAGTAGAATTACTGCCTCACACCACTAGAGACACGGACCTCAGGTACCGTCTTGCGGAGTTTGCATGTTCTCCCATCTTCCTCTGGGCGCCCTGGTTTTCCTCCCACACCACAAAGGTGTGCAGGTTAATTGGCCTCTGTAAAATTACCCCTAACATGTGAGGAGTGGGATAACTGAGGACAAATGGAATGGGTGATCAATGGCCAGCTTGGACTCTGTGGACCAAAGTGCCTGTTACCCTGCTGTATCTTTAAACTAAACTAAAGTTTGTACGTTCTCCCCGTGACCATGTGAGTGTTCTCCTTGTGCTCCTATTTCACCCTACATTCCAAATCTTCTCCCTCTGTCAGTACTGAAGTCAACAACGAGCAGATCCTCATACACACTAAAACGGCTCGGTTTTCAATCCCAAAATTAGACCTGCATTTACAATCTTCATAAAACCTCTAGCACTGCTGAAAACAGCTTTGCCTCACATTTCCACAGAACTAACAGCTTCGACGGACTCTGTATTTAAGGGATTAGCTCAGTTGATCGTTTTGGCAAAAAGTAAGGTTTCTTTTACACAAAGGAAGGTGGGTGCCTGGAACGTGCTGCCAAGGGTGGAAGTGGAGGCAGATACGATAGTAACGATCAAGAGGTTATTAGACGGGCACATGGATGAGCCTAAAATAGTAAGATTAAATGATAACTTACCAGTTTGAAGCTTGATCTTTATTTTATGAGGGGTTACGATGTGAAGACCCCGCCAGCACGCATGCGCGACATTCTTCAAAGCAGCGGTGTGAAACCACAGATACCAGAGTTGACTAACATAGTAAGATAAGAGAACTAGCATACCAGTTGACCTTTATAATAGAGGGTTTGGGAGCGGAGGGCATGTAATCCCTCATCGTAACTCCACATAAAATAAAGATCAAACTTCAAACTGGTAAGTTCTCATTTAATCTTACTATTTTACTTCGGAGTCATGTGAGTGACTACGTGAAGATTTCAAAGCGCTGTGATTTCATGTCCTGGAACGGTCCATGCTCACGCACTGCCATTATGAGAAATGGAGGAAGTATGTTAACGTATTTCAGACATGAAACTGTGCTGAAAAACAAAAGGGTATTTATTTTACAATACCAAATAATAATACCGCTACATCGGGGAAATTATAAAACAGATCTTAATATTCTGTCAGCAAACGTCTCAGGTGCTGTCACGGGTTTATTGTAAAACCGCTGAAAGGCTTTTTCATTAGTCCAACCCGCCGTTGCAAGGATGTGGTCCATTGGAACTTCCATCATCCTTGCCACTGATGTGGATGCAGCCCTGGTGGAGTGAGATTTAAACACGTTAGTGTCCACCCCCGCTGCACCCAATACCACCCTTAACCATCTTGAAATGGTTTGCACGGTGACTCTATGATGAGGGCGTTTGTGGCTTATAAGCAAAGCCCTCTCTGTGCCCCTGAGACCCTTGGTGACCTCTATGTAGCGTAAAAGGTGGGTCAAAATACATAGACGGCTGTCAATGTATAGGCCAGGAAATCCAACTTTTGGCCAGATGATCCAGGCCTGTCTTGCTTGAGTAACCCCTGTATAAATAAAGTTACCTTGCTGTTGACTCCCTGCACGATGTTGTGATGATATTGATAGTTTGGTCCGAGAGTCCATAATCCAGAAGTGGCCTTTTCAAACCCTGCAAACCAATAGGTTTATCCGGTCATGGCACGGGTGACTCTCCCCTGTCACAGGGTGTACCAATAAACTCGGAAGTTTAGTTTTTAGAATGCATGGTTCTGAGGCCATGTCCAGTACCACAGGGAACCATGGTTGAGTAGGCCAGTCGGGCACAACCAGAATACCCGATGCGGAGTCTTGTTGAATTTTTTGCAAGACCTGACTGATGAGGCAGAAGGGGGGAAATGCATAGAAAAACAAATCCCCCCAGTGTAGCGAGAAAGCGTCCATCGCTACTGCCCCAGGGTCTGGTTCCCATGCAACATATGTTGATATTTGGTGATTTAGTCTGGATGCAAAAAGATCGATATCTGGAGTTCCATACCGATCTACAATGTTGGCAAACACTTTGCGGTCCAACATCCATTCGCACAGTTGATGGCACTGTAGCTCAAACCTTCATCGAAATGAAGGCTTGCCAGGAACTCCAGCACTTCCATGATGGCGGCTGTATCATATGTGGTGTTGTTTTGGTGCAGAAAGCAGTAAGCCCGGAGTCTATGAAATGCTCCCAGCATTTCTAGATAATTAATTCCTAGTGCCGGAAGTAGGGTTAATTCATGTGCACTGCATCTACCACCACAACTGGTGGTATTAGTTGCTCCCCAACCTTTTGCGCTGGCATCAGTTTGTAGTATAACCGAGGGATTTGTGATTGTGATGGGGATAGAGCAATGTTGAGCATTGTCTATCCACCATTGTAATTCTAATTTTGCTTTCCCTGGTAATTGCATTGGCCTGTCAAAATGGCCCGCCTGGTGCTTGAGTGCTGCTATTTTTGCCCTTTGTAGGTTTTGGTAATGTAGTGGGCCAAATTGTGTGGCTGGGAAAGCAGCCACAAGCTTCCCAATCACCCTGGCTACTTGCCGAATAGATGATTTCCTGATGCCAGTAAGGCTGTTGCATGCCTCTATCAAGGCTGACGCTTTGTTTGGTGGCAAAGTGACTGACATATGAAAAGAATCAATTGTGAAACCCAAATAGCCCATAGTGGTAGAAGGCACCAATTTTGATTTACCTGGATGGATGATAAATCCCAGCTTTTGAAATAGGTGCTCGGTGGCTGAGACGGCCAGTTTGGCCAACTCCAAAGTTTTTCCCACGATTAAAATATCATCGAGGTAAGCCATAACAATATGTTTTTGTTTCCTGAGACACGCTAAAGCTGGTTTTAATAATTAGGTAAACAGTCTGGGTGCTGATGATAATCCATTAGGCAGCGCTTTATACTGCCAGAGTGGCCCCATCCAGACAAATTTCAAATATCTGTGATGATCCTTATCTGTTGGTACTGAATAGTATGCATCCTTTAGGTTAATGCAAGCCATGAAGTACTCATTGGAAATTAGTTGTTTGGCCGTGACAAAGGTTTCCATTTTGAAATGGGCATACTGCACGAAAGTATTCAGTTCAGTCAAATCTATAATGATGCGGCAACCATCGTCTTTTTTATTTTTAGTGAAAATGTTCGATACAACCTCATGAGACTCTCTTTTGGTTTTCTCAATTACCCCCTCTGAATTTAGTCTTAAGAGTTCAGCATGACCTTCTGTCTTTTCTTTCTGTGAAAGTACAAACTTTCGACTAGGTGTATGCTGAACAGGGGAAAGGAGTTTGTGAACAAATTCAATTTTATATCCCTGAATACTTTCCAGTATGAAAGGATCAGAGATTAAAGTATCCCGAAACAAGTGCACCCGTCCCCCAACCCGTGAGGAGTTTAAACATGTGATGTTCCTGAGGCAACCTAGACCCACCTACCTCCATGGTTACCGGCGGTGCTGTGTTGGTTTCCTCTGTCCTTGTTTCTTGTGATGTGGAGTCACTGTGTTGTGCGGTTGGCGCATCTTCCAAGAAGGTCCGTGCTGGGCCATGGTCTAAAAAAAAGACCATTGAGCAGGTTGTCTGGCCTTCGAGCTTTCACCAGCAAGTGGTCTATCGCTGTAGCGTTGTCTGCTGGTGGATGCATAGGGGTGCTGCCGCCGCTGGTATGGGGACTTGGTGGCAGCCGGCACCTTAATCATGCCAATTGCCTTTGCCTCTTCATCGAGGTCTTTGACCTGTTTAGGCAGGTTGTCCCCGAATAGCAATGTTGGCGGCTGTGCACTGCTGGGTCTGCACAACCCCGCAAACTTGGGGTTGTGTGCAGGCCGGATGACTCTTTTCCTGTAACTGTTGATCTCATATTGAGTGTTACATAGGAGAGCTAGCGCGTCCTGCAGCTCCTCCGGCCATTCAAATCCGTCCACTGTCCTGGCAACGGCCGGAATCCCAGCAGCCAGTAGTTTGAGGATATTCTGGAGTTTGACTTCCTGACTCCTGATGCCAGGGCTCATGTTACTCCAAATGGGGTTGCTAACAGCAGGCACATTGAGGGAGACGCAATTCTCCAGAGCTAAGTACTTGGCTGCTGTGTCATTAATGGCTTGCTCTTGCAGTTGGTTTGTCGCCATGTAATTGATACTGGCTGCCAACTTTGGATGTAATGGCAGCCCTTTTTGGGTAGGCATCGCAAATTTCGTGACCATACCCAATAGCTCCTCTTCTGGCACCCCTAGTATAGATGTATCTTCAGCCATGCCCCCTTCTTCAGAGTCAGCCCAGTTCTGACTCCTAATGCTCCCCTGCAAGGAGGGTGAGACATTTGGCAGTCCTGAAAAGGATGCTGCCGTGGGTCTGCTAAGAGACCCACTGTGACCATACCCCTGCTGTAGCAGGTCACGTTGGAGCAACTGCTCCACCATCCGCTCCATGCGGGACAGTCGATCGCCATCGCTTCCTGCGAGCAGGGTGTCCTCCGGTCCGGACTCAGCCGAGTCAGCGGACCTGCCCAACCTCCGGGTGGTTTTGCCGCCAGTCTGAAGGGCACCTGCGGGCTGTAGTGGCGTGATGTCGGGGGCTGCAGATTGAACCAGCAGCTCAGGAGAACTCGACATGGGTGCGTTACGCTGGTACTTACCTGCCTCGCTTCGCGCCGTCCTCAGCAGCATGCGTCTGGCGGGGTCTTCACGTAGTCACTCACGTGACTCCGAAGTAAAATTTAGAGATTTGGATCACATTTAGTTTTAGTTTAGTTTAGTTTAGAGATACAGCACGGAAATAGGCCCACTGAGTCCACATCGACCTGTAATCCGCGCACATGAACAGTATGCTACACGCACAAGGGACAATTTTACATTTATATACCAAGCCAATTAACCTACAAACGTGTACGTCTTTGGAGTGTGGGAGGACGCGAGGTGAATGTAGGAACTCCGTACAGACAAGCACCTGTAGTCAGGATCGAACCCGGGTCTCTGGTGCTGTCAGGCAGTAGCTCTATCGTTATGCCACTGTGCTGCCCACATGTAGGAAAATGAGATGCGTTGATCTTGCCATTGAGTTTGGCACAGTCATTGTGGGCCGAAGGGCCTGTTCACATACTGTACTTTACTGAGTTCTATGTTCTATGTTATGATCATGCTGGCACCATCCTTTTTGGGGTTGGGGGCGGGGGGCAATTGATTAGCTTCTTAAAATGGTAACACCTAGATTAAAATACTGGTTATCACTTTCAATAGTTCACAGATGTCACGTTGCCCTCCTGTTTTTTCATGGCTCTGTCTTTCAAAAACAAAGAATGCAGGAAACAAGGGTACACAAAAGGCTGGAGAAACTCAGCGGGTGCAGCAGCATCTAAGGAGCGAAGGTGATAGGCGACGTTTCGGGTTGAGACCCTTCTTCAGACTATTCTTTAATGCAGGAAACAATGTTGGTTCTTAGTTCAATTGAGCCTTTATTGTCATGTGTCCTCTGTTCTGCTGAGGCATCTGAATGGCATTTCAAGAGCCTTGTGTTATGTTTTTGATGATACTGTTTGGTATGTTAACCTCATTGTCTCTTCTCCTGGTGTTTGTTTTTCAGCAGGATAGTGGAGAAGGTCAGGAGTATTCGCCCCTGAACAGCTACCCTTGCACAATGCTTTCACCTTCAAAGGCTCAGTTTACAGATAACTGGAGTCTTTGTATGTGGGTTATTAACACATTCAATGCCAGGCAACGAAAGAAAAAAAAAAAATGATCATAGGGAATCTGTAACTGCATCTTTTTTTGAGATTAGATAAAGCTATTTATGGAAAGGTGTACAAAAAAAAAATAAAGCAAAGAATTGGGTAGGAAAATGGTTCAGCCTGTAGAATAGCTATTTAATAACCAGGTTTAGAACCTAGAAGAAAGGTCTCAACCCAAAATGTCACCCATTTCTTCTATCCAGAGATGCTGCCTGTCCCGCTGAGTTACTCCAGCATTTTGTCTATTTTCGGTGTAAACCAGCATCTGCAATTCATTTCCGCGCATGATTGGCCCTTAGGCCCACAATGTTTGCGCTGAATATGACATCCAGTTAAACTAATCTCATCTGCCTACACATGATCCATATCCTTCTATCCCTTGCAGTTCCATGTGCCTATCTCAACGTCTCTTAAATGCCACTTCGTATCTGCCACCACCACCACCACCACCTCGGCAATGTGTTCTAGGCCCCCACAACACCCTATGTGAAAAAAACTTTCCCACACATCTCCATTGAACACCCCCTCTCACTTTATATCTGTATCATCTGGTATCAGCCATGTCCACCCTGGGATAAAAGATTCTGACAGTTCACCCTATGCCTCTCATAATTTTAGATACTTCTATCATCTCCACTCAACCTCCGACACTCCAGAGAAAACAATCCAGTTCTATCCAACCTCTCCTTGTAGCTGAAACTCCCAAACCCAGGCATCATTCTGGTAAAGTCCCTGTGCACCTTCTCCACATCCTTCCTGTATTGGGATGATCAGAACTGCACACAATACTCCAAGTGCAGCCTGACCAAAGTCCTATAGATCATTGGCGATACTGATCAGTATTTGTAACCTCATTGCCACTTCATAATTGTTTTATCATACCTAGATTAGGTGCTGTCTGTTCTTTCTATCACTGCATAGGTTTCCCTGGGGCTTCTTAGATTCCTTGCACATCCCAATTGGCAGATTAACCGTTTAGTGAAATCTATCTCCAATAGACATGTAACAGGTAGAATCCGGGGGGGGATTGAAGGGACTATGAGGAGAATAGAAAGGGACTAGTGTAAATGGGTGTGAGAAGACAGGCACTGACCTGGTGGTCCGAAGGGCTTGTTTCCGCGCTGTATGACTCTAACTTGCATTAAGGTTAATGTAAAAATAACGACAAGCATCTGTTGGAAATGATATTTCTTCCAGGTTAAAGCAAGAGATTCAAACAGAGACATTATGCCAAGTAGCTTTTCAGAACCTGCCAAATGAATTGAGGATAAAAATAAAAATAGTTGTTGGAGAGATTTAGCGGATCGTGCTCTTAGATCTGAGGAAGGAGAAACAGAGTTAACCTTTCAAAGCTTCAGTTGTTAGTCCAGATTTCCAACTCCATCAGTTCTCTGATCCTCATGATCACACTGCCTTCACTTTTTTTTCCAGGGTCTCTTTGCCAGAACCATCCTTACCATTCCCAGGACTCAGTGCATCCATCCTTCCTGGCATCTTGTTGGCAGAGCCTCTTTCACCATTCACACCTCTCAATATCTGGAGACCTCACAGTCAGGCTTCACTCCATCAGTCCTAAGCTCTCAATTATGTGTTTTGTGACATTTGGACAAATACATAGATAGGAAATGTTTAGAGCACTATGAGCTAAATGCAGTCAAAAGGGACTAGCCTGGAATGCCAACTTGGTCGGCATGGACAAGGTGGGCAGAAGGGCCTGTTTGCCTGCTCTGTGACTGTGATTCTCACAGTATAAAAGCCCTTTCCTCAGACAAGCAAATGGATTAGATAAAGGGAATAGAAAGGAGGCGAACAACTCTCCCAGATGCTCTTCACCACAAGTGCTATTCATGGCTCTCGACTGCATGGCTTCCACCTTGCAGAGCATGACTTCCATTCCAGGGGTCTAATAAGTTTATAAGGTCCAGGAGCAAATTATGCCATTCGGCCCATCAAGTCTACTCCGCCTTGACACTAAAGCGATGTATGTTTTAAGAAGATTTTTTGAGGAGAGGTTAAGTCATTGGCAGATGAAGGCATGGGCTGCTGATGGTGATGCATTGTAAATCATGGAGAGATTTGATTACAATGATAATAGTTTCAATTCTGTGGGTTTGCTGGGTGAGGGACCAGTGTAGGTTGGTAGTGGAAGAATGATGATTGCCCTTAACTTTGTGTAATTTAGGGAATGGACAGCAAATACTGTAGACCTGCTTGGTTTGACACTCTGGTATCTTTCTGTATCCCTTGGGAAAGAGGGAGATGGGCGGCCATTGGTTACCTTCAGCTTAGGAACTTCTGATATTGATAAATATGCACATGCTGTATTTTAAGAGGCAGGGGGCATAGTTCATGGAAATTTTAATCGGTCAAATATTTTTCATATTGTAACCTAATCAGACAGGAATAAGACATATTTTTCTTGACTAAACTGGCTGTATAAAATAGAAATGGAGTTATTATAAGGGTCCTGACCTCAAACATTGCCTGTCCAAGTCCTTTGGAGATGCTGCCTGACCCCATTGAGTTAAGTCAGCACGCTGTGCTTTATACAAGAGTCCAGCATCTGCAGTTCCTTATGTCTCCAGGAGTTACTGTAAATCATTCTTTGACAGCAGTTTGCTTTGACCACACTGTTAGCTCTGGTTAATGAAAAAGCAGGTTGGCAAGATAGTAGATCTTTTCAACAGTTTCCCCACACGTAAAACAAATATTCCCTGAGAGTGCCTATAATTACTCCAGGTGTCGACCTGCACGAACGGCTTTGTTAAAGTTTAAAGGATGTGAGGACTGTCTGTGGATGGCAGAGATGTAACCGGTAATGAGTACCCTGTAGGCCATTCTGCATTCTTGTCCTTTCAAGGCTTTTACGAATTAGTTTGCAAATGCATACTTGTTATGTGGAGGAAATACATTTTTTAACTGTCTGTGGGATAAAAGCTTTCAACATAAGAACACCCACATGATATTTAGTGTTCAGGTAGCATTTTTCATGAATACACTTATTTCTATTTTGGCAAAAAAATATATATATTTAGAATGGAAGATTTTCTGAAGCATTTAAATGTGCACAATGCCTGGAGCATAGCAAAGAGTCATAATCACTTCTGAGGCTAATTGTCATTTGGTTGCGACAGGGTAATGTAATTGTCACTTTAGTAGATTTTTCCGAAATCATCCTTGAACTGCACAAAAATGAACACACTTATGACAGACATTTCAGAAGGAAAGAAATATTCTGTTAAATAAAGCTTGATTACCTTCAAAGGCTTTATGGCATGGATTCCTAATGTATTCTTTTCATGTGGAAGCTCAAGAATAATACTAAGAGCAAATAGAGTAGGAAAATAAGCAAATTCAGGAGGAAATAAAGAAGGTAAACTACGTGTAAGTGAAGTTAGACACAAAATGCTGGAGTAACTCAACGGGTCAGAGCATCTCTGGACAAATCTTTAAAACGGAAAGAAAGTGCCAAGTCCAAATGACTGCAACCAACAGAGTTCAGGAGAAATGATTCCACTAAAAAAATAGGAACAATCTAATTATTGTATCTCTAGGCTGAATAATCAAGAAAATTGAATGAAAGTTAATAGAAGTAAGTAAGAATGAAGTTACAAAAAAGTGATAAGGAAGATAAAATTAAGAAATCTGTTTATCAAGAAATAGCAGCAATGTGTTTAAATATGGAAGGGATAAGCAAGGTAAACTGAAAGACAATTGATTAAGACAGTAGTAAATAAATATTTTTGCTCAGTTTATACTGAAGAATAAAAGTACACAATTCACTTGAGGATAAGCTTTAAAAAGAAAAGGGGGGCAAATCATTTCACCCCTGATCACTTGTTCAGGGTGGAAAGACTGTATCTCCCCCTACTGCCCCTGTCCCACTTAGGAAACCTGAACGGAAACATCTGGAGAATTTGCGCCCCACCCAAGGTTTCCATGCAGTTCCCGGAGGTTTTTGTCAGTCTCCCTAATGGTCGAAAGTGGTTTCCGCTTTTATCTATGTTCCGGCGATTATTTCAAAAAATTCAAAACCGCCCACGACTGAAAATAGGTTGCCGTTTAAAAAATTGGTAATTTTTTAGTCGAAGCTGGTTGCGATGCTAGTTGAAGGTGGTTGCCGGAGGTTGCAGGTAGTGGAAGGTAAGACCTTTTTTCAACCCAATTTTATTCCACCAGGGAGGTCTTACCTTCCACTACCTTCCATTACCTGCAACCTCCGGCAACCACCTTCAACTAGCATCGCAACCGGCTTCGACTAAAAAATTACCGACTTTTTAAACGGCAACCTATTTTTAGTCGCGGCCGGTTTTGAATTTTTTTAAATAATCGATGGAACATAGAAGAAGCGGAAACCACTTTTGACCTTTAGGCAGACTGACAAAAACCTCCGGGAACTGCACAGAAACCTTGGGTGCGGCGTAAAGTCTCCAGAGGTTTACGTTCAGATTTCCTAATGCCCCTGTCCCACTTAGGAAACCTGAACGGAAACCTCTGGAGACTTTGCGCCCCACCCAAGGTTTCCATGCAGCTCCCCGAGGTTTTTGTCAGTCTCCCTAATGGTCAAAAGCGGTTTCCGCTTTTATCTATGTTCCGGCGATTATTTCAAAAAATTCAAAACCGCCCACGACTGAAAATAGGTTGCCGTTTAAAAAATTGGTAATTTTTTAGTCGAAGCTGGTTGCGATGCTAGTTGAAGGTGGTTGCCGGAGGTTGCAGGTAGTGGAAGGTAAGACCTTTTTTCAACCCAATTTTATTCCACCAGGGAGGTCTTACCTTCCACTACCTTCCATTACCTGCAACCTCCGGCAACCACCTTCAACTAGCATCGCAAGCGGCTTCGACTAAAAAATTACCGACTTTTTAAACGGCAACCTATTTTTAGTCGCGGCCGGTTTTGAATTTTTTGAAATAATCGATGGAACATAGAAGAAGCGGAAACCACTTTTGACCTTTAGGCAGACTGACAAAAACCTCCGGGAACTGCACAGAAACCTTGGGTGCGGCGTAAAGTCTCCAGAGGTTTACGTTCAGATTTCCTAATGCCCCTGTCCCACTTAGGAAACCTGAACGGAAACCTCTGGAGACTTTGCGCCCCACCCAAGGTTTCCGTGTGGTTCCCTGAGGTTTTTGTCCTCCAGCAACCACCTTCAACTAGCATCGCAACCGGCTTCGACTGAAAAAATTACCGATTTTAAAAACGGAAACCACTTTCGACCATTGGGGAGACTGACAAAAACCTCCGGGAACTGCACGGAAACCTTGGGTGGGGCGCAAAATCTCCAGAGGTTTCCGTTCAGGTTTCCTAAGTGGGACAGGGGCATAAATGGGGCAGGGGCATAACTCTCTACACTCCCCACCTTCAACATCTAGAGGGATATGGGCCAAACACGGGCAGGTGGGCCTAGCGTAGATGGGGTATCTTAGTCAGCATGGGCAAGTTGGGCCGGACGGCCTGTTTCCGTGCTGTACATCGGCAAGCTGGAGATTATGTGGCCAGATCCGGCCACTCACACCAGCATTGCATACAAGGCTGAATTCATTATAGATAAAGTAGAAACAAAGAACTGTGGATGCAGGTTTATACCAAAGATAGACACAAAGTGCTGTAGTAACAGCATCTCTGAAGAAAATGGATGGGTGATGTTTCAGGTTGGCACTCTTCTTCAGACTGAAAGTAGGGCTTGGGCGGGGGTGGGGGGGGGGGGTGTGGGGTTGGGGCAGGTGAAGAGCTGGAGATGAGAAAAGACCATTCAGGGCTAGCCACAAATGACCTCAGGCTGTGTGATACTTGGTAGGGTCCATTGTTGGCAAGGAAGGTGTGATCTCAAGAGAGAAACAATGTGGAGAACTGTAGGTGATAAAACGATTTGGGAGGATAAAGGGGGGTTGGAGGGAGGGGGAAGGGGGAAGGGGGCAAGGAGGGAGGGAGCAAGGGGAGGGAGGGGTGGGGAACATGAGTTGAAGTTACTTAAAGTGAGAGAATTCAATGTTCATACTGCTAGAGTGTAAGCTCCAGAAGAGAAATATGAGGTGCTGTTCCTCACTCTGGGAATGGGGGAGGCCGAGAGACAGAAAGGTCAGTATGAGAATGGGAATGGGGGTTAAAATGGTTGACAACCGGGAGGTCCCATAGGGCTAGGCCAAGCGTAAGTGTTAAGCTAAATAGTCGCCGTGCCTGTGTTTGGTCTCGCCGATGTACAGAAACACCCACATGACTAATACTGGATACAGTAAATGAGATTAGAGGAGGTTCATGTGAACCTCTGTCTAACTTGAAAGGGCTGCCAGGGTCCCTGGATGGAGTCGAGGTAGAACAACAGGTGTTGCATCTTCTGCGATTGCAGGAGAAAGCACCTGGGGAGGCAGTGGTATGGGAGGGAAGGTCATGTCATAAGTGATAGGAGCAGAATTAGGCCATTCGGCTCATCAGGTCAACTCCGCCATTCAATCATGGCTGATCTATCTCTCCCTCATAACCCCAGTCTCCTGCCTTTTCCACATATCCTCTCCATAAGGGATGGGTGAATCATTACAATGACGTCACTGACTCTGAGAGGTAAATGCAGTTAAGTGATTTATTCATTTTTCTATATCTGTATCCTAATGTTATTTTTAAATTTAATTTCCAACATCTCAAGTTGCTTTTCTTAAATTAATCTTTTTTTTTTAATTTTATAAATCTTTTGAATAAAACAGTTTGAAGATTTGTAAACTAATTTAATGTTTTTCATTAACAGACACATTTGCAAAAGAGTTCAAAGGCATTTGATCATTGCGTTATCAAAAGGGACATGAGAGAAGATCTAGAGCCAAACATGTAAAACCACCAGCAGAAGGACAGCTTCAGGGTGAAGATTATCCCTTTGTGTCCCTATGAAAGTGCAAGTGGGAAGTCAGTGCATTTTGGCAGCAAGCTGGATCCAGTTTCATGTAGCCCACTCATTTGTCATAGAGCCAGACAGCACGGAAACAAGCCATCAGGCACCCACGATCAGGCACCCACTTTCACCCACCATCGGGCACCCACTTTCATTCATCCCATAATATTCTCTCCACATTTCTGTGAACTCATGGCATATTCTACCATTTGGTAGGTCGAATGCAAGGGGAAAGTACTTAGTTGATTTAGATTATTTTCGTTTTAGTTTAGAGATACAGCACGGAAACAGGCCCACCAACCTGCACATTAACACTATCCTACACACAAGGGACAATTTACAATTATACCAATCCAATTAACCTACACACCTATTCGTCTTTGGAGTGCGGGAGGAAACCGAAGATCTCGGAGAAAACCCACGTGGTCATGGGGAGAACAATATACAATAGACAATATGTGCAGGTGTAGGCCATTCGGCCCTTCGAGCCAGCACCGCCGTTCAATGTGATCATGGCTGATCATCCACAATCAGTACCCCGTTCCTGCCTTCTCCCCATATCCCCTGACTCCGCTATTTTTAAGAGCCCTATCTAGCTGTCTCTTGAAAGCATCCAGAGAACCTGCCTCTGCTGCCCTCTGAGGCAGAGAGCATAAAAAGCATGAGAACGTACAAACTCCGTACAGACAGCACCCATAGTCGGGATCAAACCCAACGTCTCCGGCGCTGTAAGGCAGCAACTCTACCGCTGCGCCACAGTGCCGCACCAAGATGGTATGACACTGAACAGCATTGATGTGAAAAGGGATCTTAGGCTCCAGTACCACAGCTCCCTGAAAGTGGCAACACAAGTAGAATGGGTGGTTAAAAATTGGTGTATGGTATGCTTGCCTTCATTGGTCCCTCCAATGAGCATTGAGTGTAAGAGTCAGGGAGTCATGATGCAGCTCCATCTTACTTTGGTTAGACAGTATTGGAGCATTGTATAAAGGTCTGGTCACCCCACTAGAGAAAGGGTGTAGAGGCTTTGTAGAGAGTGCGGAAGAGGTTTACCAGAATGCTGCCTGGATTAGGGGATATTAACTAACAGGAGTTGTTTGTTCAAACTTGGGTTGTTTTTTTGTGAGAGGCATAGATAGGGTAGACAATCAGAACCCTTTTCCCAATTGTTAAAGATTAGAGGGTGTAGTTTTAAGGTTAGAGGGGCAAAATTTAAAGGAGATTTGCTGGGCAAGTTGTTTTACACAGAGGCTGGTGGGTGTCTCAAACGATTTGCATGGGGTGGTGGTGAAGTCTGATACAACAGTGGCATTTAAGAGGCTTTTAGATAGCACATGAATATGCAGGAAATGGAGGGAAATGGATCATGTAGAGGCAGATGAGTAATTTTGATGTCATGTTTGACACAGAATTCCAAATTTAGACTCTTATCTATCAACTATAGCTTTGCCTTCAACATATGTGGTGGACTACATGGCCCAACCACATTGAAGTGACAGGAGACTGTGAAAATTTGGCACATCTCCAATGCCTCATAAATTTCCACAGACACATCATAGAAAGCATACCGTCAGGTTGCATCATCGCTTGGTTAGAGAACAGCTCTGCCCAAGACCGCAAGAGATGGCAGTGTTGTGGATGTAGCTCAGTCTATCACACGAACAAGACTTCATCTTCACCACGCTGCCTTGGAAAAGCAGCCATCATAATCAAAGCCCTGTCCCACCATAGTCATTCCATTATCCCCCAGCTCTCATTAGACTGAAGGTTTGGAAGCTTAAGAGCGCGCACCACCGCACTCAGAAACAGCTTCTTCCCTTCTGTTATCAGGCTTCTGAACAGTCCTCCATTAAGCTATGGCACTGTTTGATTCACCTTTGTGGACATTGGACTTTGTCTCTGGAACTGATGCTCTACAATGCTGAGAGCTATATTCTGTGCTCTGTATCTTCCCCTTTGCTCTACATTCTGCACAGCCCTTTGGCCCACAGAGTCCAGCGATTCCCACACATTAACACTATCCAGCACAAGGGACAATTTTTACATTTACACCAAGCCAATTAACATACAAACCTGTAGGTCTTTGGAGTGTGGGAGGAAACCGAAGATCTCGGAGAAAACTGATGCAGGTCACGGGGTCAACATACACACTGCGTACAGACAGCACCCATAGCCTGAATCGAACCCTGGTCTCCGGCGCTGAAAGGCAGCAACTCTACCGCTGCGCAACTGTGCCACTGTGCTTGAGTTTGACTCGATTGTGCATATGCATAATCTGACCTGATTAGATAGCATGCAAGAGAAAGCTTTTCACTGTACTTCAGTACAAGTGACAATAATAAATCTAAATCTAAACCTAAACCTAACTCATAGACATTGTGTGCCAAAGGGCCCGTTCTTGTCCTCTACTGATCCATGTCTTATGGCCTGAACATTAAGGACAATTTACTGTGGCCAATTAACTTATCAACCAGCATGCCTTTGGCATGTGGGAAGAAATGGAAGAACCCAGAGAAATCCATATGGACTCAGGGAGAACCTGCAAACTCTCCAAAGATAGCAGCAGAGGTTTAGAAACATAGAAACATAGAAATTAGGTGCCGGAGCAGGCCATTCAGCCCTTCGAGCCTGCACCGCCATTCAATATGATCATGGCTGATCATCCAACTCAGTATCTTGTACCTGCCTTCTCTCCATACCACCTGATCCCTTCAGCCACAAGGGCCACATCCAACTCCCTCTTAAATATGGCCAATGAACTGGCCTCAACTACCTTCTGTGGCAGAGAATTCCACAGATTCACCACTCTCTGTGTGAAAAACGATTTTCTTATCTCGGTCCTAAAAGACTTCCCCCTTATCCTTAAACTGTGACCCCTTGTCCTGGACTTCCCCAACATCAGGAACAATCTTCCTGCATCTAGCCTGTCCAACCCCTTAAGAATTTTGTAAGTCTCTATGAGATCACCCCTCAGTCTTCTAAATTCCAGCGAGTACAAGCCAAGTCTATCCAGTCTTTCTTCATATGGAAGTCGTGCCATCCCAGGAATCAGTCTGGTGAACCTTCTCTGTACTCCCTCTATGGCAAGAATGTCTTTCCTCAGATTAGGAGACCAAAACTACACGCAATACTCCAGGTGTGGCCTCACCAAGACCCTGTACAACTGCAGTAGAACCTCCCTGCTCTTGTACTCAAATCCTTTTGCTATGAATGCCAACATACCATTCGCTGTCTTCACAGCCTGCTGCACCTGCATGCCTACTTTCAATGACCGGTGTACCATGACACCCAGGTCTCGCTGCATCTCCCCTTTTCCTAATCGGTCACCATTCAAATAATAGTCTACCTTCCTGTTTTTGCCACCAAAGTGGATAACCTCACATTTATCCACATTATACTGCATCTGCCATGCATTTGCCCACTCACCCAGTCTATCCAAGTCATCCTGCAGCCTCCTAGCATCCTCCTCACAGCTAACTGCCCCCCAGCTTCGTGTCATCCGTAAACTTCGAGATGTTGCATTTAATTCCCTCGTCCAAATCATTAATGTATATTGTAAATAGCTGGGGTCCCAGCACTGAGCCTTGTGGCACCCCACTAGTCACTGTCTGCCATCCTGAAAAGGACCCGTTCACTCCTACTCTTTGCTTCCTGTCTGCCAGCCAGTTCTCTATCCACATCAATACTGAACCACCAATACCGTGTGCTTTAAATTTGTATACCAACTTCTTGTGTGGGACCTTGTCGAAAGCCTTCTGAAAGTCCAGATATAACACATCCACTGCTTCTCCCTTATCCACTCTACTAGATACATCCTCAAAAAATTCAATAAGATTCGTCAGACATGATTTACCCTTCGTAAATCCATGCTGACTTTGTCTAATGATTTCACCACTTTCCAAATGCGCTGCTATCCCATCTTTAATAATTGACTCTAGCAGTTTCCCCACTACCGATGTTAGACGAACTGGTCTGTAATTCCCCGTTTTCTCTCTCCCTCCCTTTTTAAAAAGTGGGGTTACATTAGCTACCCTCCAATCCTCAGGAACTATCTGGCCTGGGGATTTATCGGCCTTTAATCCATTCAATTTACCCAACACCACTTTCCGGCTAACCTGGATTCACTCATTTTCCTCCATCTCATTTGACCCGCGATCCCCTGCTATATTTCCGGCAAATTATTTATGTCTTCCTTAGTGAAGACAGAACCAAAGTAGTTATTCAATTGGTCTGCCATGTCCTTGTTCCCCATGAACAATTCACAACGTTTCTGACTGCAAGGGCCCTACATTTGTTTTAAACTAATCTTTTGCGCTTCACATATCGATAAAAACTTTTGCAGTCAGTTTTTATGTTTCCTGCCAGTTTTCTTTCATCTTCCATTTTCCCTTTCCTAATTAAGCCCTTTGTCCTCCTCTGTTGGTCTCTGAATTTCTCCCAGTCCCCTGGTAGGCTGCTTTTTCTGGCTAATTTGTACGCTTCATCTTTTTCTTTGATACTATCCCTGATTTCCCTCGTTATCCATGGATGCGCCACCTTCCCTGATTTATTCTTTTGCCATACTGGGATGAACAATTGTTGTAGTTCATCCATGCAGTCTTTAAATGCCTTCCATTGCATATCCACCGTCAACCCTTCAAGAATCAATTGCCAGTCGATCTTGGCCAATTCACGTCTAATACCCTCAAAGTTACCTTTCTTTAAGTTCAGGACCCGTGTTTCTGAATTAACAATGTCACTCTCCATCCTAATGAAGAATTCAACCATATTATGGTCACTCTTGCCCCAAGGGGCCACGTACACAAGGCTGCTAACTAACCCTTCCTCATTACTCAATATCCAGTCTAGAATAGCCTGCTCTCTCGTTGGTTCCTCCACATGTTGGTTTAGAAAACTATCCCGCATACATTCCAAGAAATCCTCTTCCTCAGCACCCCTGCCAATTTGATTCACCCAATCTATATGTAGATTGAAGTCACCCATTATAGCGGTTTTAACCTTTGTTGCACGCATTTCTAATTTCCTGTTTGATGCCATCCCCAACTCCACTACTACTGTTAGGTGGCCTGTACACAACACCCACTAGTGTTTTCTGCCCCTTAGTGTTTCGCAGCTCCACCCATATCGATTCCACATCCTCCAAGCTAATGTCCTTCCTTTCTGTTGCGTTAATCTCCTCTCTAACCAGCGACGCTAGCCCACCTCCTTTTCCTCTCTGCCTATCCTTCCTGAATATTGAATATCCCTGGATGTTCAGCTCCCAGCCTTGGTCACCCTGGAGTCATGTCTCCGTGATCCCAACTATATCATAATTATTAATAGCTATCTGCACATTCAACTCATCCACCTTATTACGAATGCTCCTCGCATTGAGACACAAAGCCTTCAGGCTTGTTTTTACAACACTCTTGTCCCTTTTACAATTATGTTGAAAAGTGGCCCTTTTAGATTTTTGCCCTGGATTTGTTTTCCTGCCACTTTTCACCTCGCTACCTATTGCTCCTATCCTCATTTTACACCCCTCTGTCTCTCTGCTCACACATTTAAGAAACTTTGAAGCCAAGTCACTGGAACTGTGAAGCGGGAGCTGGGATAGCTGTGCCACTGTGTCACCCAAGCCACAACTTGGTTGGCATGCGGTAGAAATAGGGAAGATTACTGACAATCTGGCAAAAAAAAGACTATACGATGTGTAGGAAGCAGATGCTGGTTTACACTGAAGATAGACACAAAATGCTGGAGTAACTCAGCGGGACAGGCAGCATCTCTGGAGAGAAGGAACGTGGGCTGAGACCCTTCTTCAGTCTGACAGTCACGGGAAAGGGAAGTGAGAGATATAGACGATGATGCAGAGAGATAAAGAACAATGAATGAAATATGTGCAAAAAAAGTGACGATGATAAAGGAAACAGGCCATTGAAACAGGCACAGTCTGAAGAAGGGTTTCGGCCCGAAACGTTGCCTATTTCCTTCGCTCCATAAATGCTGCCTCACCTGCTGAGTTTCTCCAGCATTTTTGTCTACCAGGCCATTGTTATTCCTTGAATGTTTCTTGGAGAGCCAGACTGCCAAATGAAAGGTGAGAGGCTATATACAAAAATGGAGACAGCATAACTTGACGTCTATAAACCAATACTATGGACATCAGTGATAGAAAAATTAATAAATTATATCAGTGCTGGAAGAGACGGGGAATATTTTGGCAAAGCCCATGCAGTATGTGCTCATCATCTGCCTACCCACTCAGCCTGCTGTTACTATGACAGTGCTCCTGGCATCACTTCCACACAGAACATAGTGCCAAGCTGATGGCGAGGCCTTCAACAAGGCAGAGGCCAGTGATTGCCAAAACACTAGACCCTCAAATATGTTTTGTAGCTAGTTAAGCCATACTCCCAGGCATCCCAGCTGTTAAGCCGCCAAAGATTAAATGATGATAGACACAAAAAGCTGGCGTAACTCAGCAAGACAGGCAGCATCTCTGGAGAGTAGGAATGGGTGACGTTTCAGGTCGAGACCCTTTTTCAGACCAAGTAGGATAAATGATTACCACCAGGGGAGCTGGGGAGATGGCCAGCCCTGCCGGCAGTCTGTTCGTTTTTTCACCTTTATGTTATTTTTAGTGTCTGTTTAAAGTTTGTTTTTATGTTCTTTGGTTTGTTTTATGTGGGGGGGATCGGAAGAATTTTTTTTTCAAGTCCTTACCTTCCCGGAGGTGTGATCATTTTTTGGATCACATTCTCCTGGATCCCTTGCCTGGGGTCGCTCCCACCGCAACCACCGTGGACTTACCATCAAGGGCTCACAGTCTGGGGAGAGGCCAGTCGGGAGCTCCAATGCCGCAGAAGGTTCGTCCAGCCCCGACGCGAGGTACGATCGCCCGGCGCGGGGGAGCTTGCATCCTCCCGATGCAGGAGCTGAACGCCTCGACGTGGCTACAGGAATCAAGACCGTCTCGTCAACGGAGGGCTCGAGGCCCCCGACCGAGGAATAACAAAGGAAGAGACTTTACTTGTACTTTAGTTCACCTTCCATCACCGTGAGGAATGTGTAGGAGTCACTGTGGTGGATGTTCATGTTAAAATGTGTTTTTGAATCTGTTGCTTTTAATTGTATGATTGACCTGGCCAGTGGAATTCCTCGTATGTTGCAAAACATACTTGCCGAATAAAATTGGTTTCTGATTCTGATTCTGATTATGACCATCTTTGACTCAAAACATACTCAAACTCACAGGCAAGCAGCACAGTGGCGCAGTGGTAGAGATCCTGCCTTGCAGCGCTAACAGTGCTAGAGATCTTGGTCAAGAGTGTTTTATTGTCATATGTACCAGATAGAACAATTAAATTCTTACTTGCTGCAGCACTCCAGAATATGTAAACATAGTACACACCAGAATATGTAAACAATATGATAAACAAGAGAAAAAAAAAGTTTGTGCGTATATATACACACTTACTCCAAAGTACACACACACACACACACACATATATATATATATTCCTGAACCTGGACATTACAGTTTTCAGGCTCCTGTACCTTCTTCCCGATGGCAGGAGTGAAATGGCTAGGATGGTGTGTGTCTCTAATGATGCTGGCTGCCTTTTTGAGGCAGTGACTCTGATAAATCCCTTCGATGGTGGAGAGGTCAGAGCCGGTCATGGACTGGGCAGCATTCACAAATTTCTGCAGTCTTTTCCGCTCCTGGGTGTTCAAGTTGCTGAAACAGGTCATGATGCAACCAGTCAATATGCTCTCTATTCTATATGCTCTCCTCTCTGCCATACCGAATCTCCACAATCTTCTCAGGAAGTTGATGTGCTTTATTTATAATTGCATCAGTGTATTGGATCCAGGAAAGAACTTCGGAAATATGCAAGCCCAAGAATTTGAAGTTTTTGCCTCTCTCCACCATCGTCCCATTGAAATGAACAGGATTGTGGGTCCTCATCTTTCTTCCTCCAAAGTCCACAATCGGTTCATTGGTTTTACTGATATTGTGAGCCAGGTTGTTGTGCTGGCACCATTTGATCAATCGGTCGATCTCACTTCTATATTCTGGCTCATCACCATTTGTAATTCGTACAACAGTGGTGTCTTCGGCGAACTTGAAGATGGAGTTCGCACTATGTCCGGCTTCACAGTCGTGAGTAGAGAGTGAAGTTTCTCCGCCAATTCAAACTGACTGTGGTCTGTGGATGAGGAAGTCGAGGATCCAATTACAGAGGGATGCGCAAAGACCCAGTTCCGTGAGCTTGGTAACCAGCTTTTTTTCTTTTTTTTTAATCAAAACATTTATTCAATAATTAAAAATAATATTTACAATACAATAAAACTAAACAGAACCCACCACCATAATGCAAGACAAACAATAAACTATTATACAACTATGTTACAATCCTTGTCAAGGATGTATTCAACCCCCCGCGGTGCCCAGTGGTCCCAGAAATCCCACAGGATGCCTGTGGATAGAGCGTATTTCATCTCCAAAACCACCCAGGCATGGACTTAACCACGGAAAAGGAGAGGGCAGCTAGCTCGGGCAGAGCCCTCCATATTCTCCCACCTGGCGTCGTGACTCGCGGACGGCCATCTTGGCCAGGCCCAGGATCAACCCAACCAGGACATCCTCGTCCCTACCCTCTCCCCAACGCACAAGGTGTCCAAAGATGAGGATGGTGGGTGAGAAGTGCAGCCAGAAAGCAAGGAGCTGCCCCTTTTGATATTGGAACAGTGGCTGCAGCCTCACACACTCCATATACACGTGGTACGCAGACTCTTCCAGTCCGCAAAAGTGGCAGGCGGCTGGTGAGTCTGTGAACCGCGAGAGAAACAGGTTGCAGGGAACTTCTCGGTGCAATACCCTCCACCACAGGTCCCCAATGTAGAGGGGGAGAATCCCTGCTTAGAAGGACCCCCACCGTGGGCCACCCTCACGACCGGAAGGCAACACCGACCACCACTTAGTGTCCGGACGGTGGACCAGGGCGAGGACATGCAGGGTGTGGAGGAGCAGCGCGCACAGGTCACGCCTCCCTGCGTCTCAGAAGGAGATGAAGGGTGTCGAGGAATGGCGGCTCAAGTTGTGTGGGACTGGCTCCCGGGAAGGATTACGGTGCCTCGGTCTGATGAGCATTTCCGGCTGAGCAGGGGTTTGTTCAGCCACAAGTACTCCACACATTTGAGCCCCCCTGGCTGCTCTCACTCCCGGTGGCGGGGGTGCCCCGTCAAAGGCAACCAGGTTCCAAACTCTCAACAGGTCCCGGTAGAAGCCAGGTATCCTCAGCAGGACCATTGTGGGCTCTACCTTTCATTGATCATCGCTGCTGGTTTTGACCTGTCTTTTTGCATATCGTGTTAACGAAGGAACTGCAGATGCTGGAGAATCGAGGGTACACAAAAGGCAGGAGAAACTCAGCGGGTGCAGCAGCATCTAAGGAGCGAAGGAGATAGGCGACATTTCGGGTCGAGACCCTTCTTCAGACTGGTCAGGGATCAGGGAAACGAGAGATATAGACGGTGATGTGGAGAGATAAAGAACAATGAATGAAAGATATGCAAAAAAGTATCGATGATAAAGGGAACAAGCCATTGTAAGCTGTTTGTGGTGTGAAAATGAGAAGCTAGGCATATCTTTCATTTATTTGCTCTGTGTACCATTTCATATCTTTCTCTCTCAGTTCCCTCTCTCCTGACACTCAGTCTGAGGACCCGCCTGGAACCGAAATGTCCACATATTACTTTTCTCCAAAGATGCTGCCGGACCCATTGAGTTACTCCAGCTTTTTGCATCGATCTTCGGTGAAACCTTTGAGTCGGAAAACTGTTTGGTTCAAGAACAATTTCAAAGTCTTGAATAGATAATTCCAGAGTTAGATTGTATGAGAATTGCTAGCTGAGAAATTCACTGTCACGGCACTGGAAAATAATACAGACCTCGGACATGGAAATGGGTTTAATCTGCACTGGAGAAAAATTGCAAATGTTCAGGCCCCTCAGCACAAGGTACAAAGTCAGGTCCCAGAACTTTTATTGAGATTTTCATTATGACTAGAAATGCAATTCCAGCCTGAAGCCTATCTCAGTGAGCAGGAAAGAACTGTAGATAGACAGGTACTCATGGACACCTTGGGTTCTGACCCTTCTTCAGACTGATTGCAGTGGAGCGAGTTAAGGGTGAGAAAGCTGGAACAAAGAGGTGGTGTGGGACAAAGCCTGGCAAGTGATTAGGTGGATACAGATGAGGGGAGGGGGTGATTGGCAAATGGGTGGGATAAGTGATGAGGCTAGAAATGAGAAAGGGGGCAAAAGGATGTTTAGCAAAGGAAGGAGAGGAGAAAATGTAAAGCCAGTGGGAGGGATGTGGTGGAAGAGGTTGGGGTGGGGTGGTGGGAGGGTATAGAGGAGTGGTGGAAAAGGAAAATTGCAATTCGGGAATGTGAGATGTCCGTACGAAGGAGCTGGGTGGAAGATGATGGGTGTAATGGTATCACACACAGATGGCATGGGAAGGAAAGGGGCAATGGGTGTGCATTACTAGAAGTTAGGGGTGGGAGATTGCAACCTTCACGTGGTCCACCCTGTTTCCACTAATGCAATCAACCCGACAAGAACAAATGGAATACGTTGACCTGCAACTGTAGGCCGTGCACGCCATACGCAAGAAGTAGACTTGAAGCTAGAGAACACATGTTCATACCATAGGGTTAGAAACTACCCAAGTGGAACATGTGTTTGCATTTGGCCTCATTCTGACAATAGAGGAATCTTAGGACTGAAAGATCAGTATGGGAATGGGAAGGGGAGTGAAAATGCATTTGCAGGAGATGCAATAACTTTCCTTACACCTCCTCTCCCACTTACATCCAGCGACCCCAGCACCCCAGCCAGGCGAGACAGAAGTTCTCTTGCACCTCTTCAAACCTTATTCATTGCATTTGATGCTCCCAATGTGGTCTCCTTTACACCCACCTCCCTTTATGTAACAAAGTTACCCCTCAGGTACCTATTAAATCTTTCCCTCCTCACCTTAAACCTTTTATCGATTTCCCGACTCTGGGCAAGAGACTGGGCAATAGATTTACCCAATCTATTCCTCTCATGATTTTGTACATTTCTATAAGATCACCCCTCATCCTCCTACACTCTGAGGAATAAGGTCCTGGCCTGCTCAACCTCTCCCTATAGCCCAGGCCCTCTAGTCCTGGCAACACCCTCGTAAATTTTCTTTGCAACTTTCCGACTTGAAAGCATCTTTCCAATAACATCTTGCCGAGCACAATACTCTAAATGCTGGGACCCATGCGAGCGATCATGGCTACACCTTTGACTTGAAGAAAGTGAAAGGAGTCAAAAGATAAGTTGTTCAAAAGATAAGTTGTTGAGGTCCCAGCAATTTTTGCTGGTTAAAATGAAAACTGCTTGTTTCAAACATACCCGAGCACCATTCCCCAACTCTTTCTCTATTAAATTCATGAGTGCATCGGAGCTGATTCCTTCTACCATGTGAAATGGGCTCATTTCATCTACTTTACTGCTAACTTACGTCCTACCATCATTTGGGTCAATGGTAGTGACCCACGGGCAGCCAGAGTGCAGGTAAAGGCTTGCCCTGGTGGTAGTGGCCGACGTGGTCTGAGAGCATCTGTGGAAGCCGTGTGGGCCAGCAGTGGCAGCAGTAGATCTGGCCTGGAAGTGGCCGGAGAGGCAGCATAAACAAGGGTAGCGTGGGCAGCCTTTGGGAGGTCAGTCCAATATAACCAAAATCCATTATAAGGAGGTCTTTTTAGGTTAGTTTAGAGATACAGCATGGAAACAGGCCCTTCGGCCCACCAGGTCTGAACCGACCAGCGATCCCCACAAATTAACACTATCCGACACAGGCTAGGGACAATTTACACATTCACCAAGTCAATCAACCTACAAACCTGTACGTCTTTGGAGTGCGGGCGGAAACCGAGGGTCTCGGAGAATACCAACGAAGATCACGGGGTGAGCGTACAAACTCCACACAGACAGCACCCATAGTCGGGATCGAACCCGGGTCTCCGGCGCTGCAAGAGCTGTAAGGCAGCAACTCTACCGCTCCACTACCATGGTCGCCCTGGCCGGTCCATTAAAACAAAGATTCACCGTACTTGGCTATGTACTTATTATACAAAAGTTGCCAAGGATTATTAATGCAAAGCTGGTCATGGTCAGTACTTGGCCATGCAAAAGGGGCCATGCAAATATCTAACAGGTATGGCAATCAAACAATTATCTGCCCAATGCTTTATATATTTATAATTGAAATTATCAATAGGAGAACTTTTTTTTTCTGTCAAAATTGAACTTAAATACGGTGGGGGCAATAAATTGCTAAGAACTTCTGAGATGTAATATGAAAAAGCACACCTGGATTGAAACTTTAGTGATCGCTTTATTAATCATTACAAGTTGCAATTTAATCCAACAGTGTTATTGGTTTTGCCTCAATATGTATTAGCATTGTTTCTGCAACAATGCATGAAAGCTCAGGGTGCTGCTCCTGAAGTATCAATCAAGAAAAAATAGCATTGCACAAACCATTCCATTCCTGTCCTTGTATTTCAGACTGTGCTCCAACTGTTGATGGATGGCCAAGCAAACTGCGCGCAAAAAAAAAGCAGGCTGCGTGGTGGTGCAGCGGTAGAGTTGCTGGCTTACTGCACGAGAGAACCAGGTTCAATCCTGACATCGAGTGCTGTCTGTATCGAGTTTGCACGTTCTCCCTGTGACATGCATGGATTTTCTCCGGGTACTCCGGTTTCCTCCCACACTCCAAAAACGTACAGGTTTGTAGACCAATTGGTTTGGTAAAATTGTAAATTGTCCCTAGTGTGTCCCAACCTGGGCAAAATTTACCCCAGGGGGTAATTTTCGCCTACCCAGGGGGTAACTTTGTTGATTCCGGATTTGTAGATATTTTTTCTCATTGACTGACTGTGTTTGGATCTGGTATACCGGTATCTGTTCATCATTAGTTGTTCACTTTTATTTCTATAGCACATTTAAAAACAACTCTCGTTGACCAAAGTGCTTTACATTGGTGGACGTACTAACGTTATACGACAGTGGTTCATAGATTAAGTACATACATAAATACATACATATAGCCCTCCCACAGAGGACGTCAAGAAAGGCTTGAGAGTAAAGATGAGTTTTAAGTCTCCACTTAAAAGAGTTGATGGAGGGGGCAGTTCTGATGGGAAGGGGGATGCTGTTCCACAGTCTAGGAGTTTTGTACTATTAAAGTTTCCAGGGGTAAACGGGACAAAAAAGGTTGGGAACTCCTGGTGTATAGGATAAAGTTAGTGTGCAGGGGTCGTTTGTCGGCGCAGATTAGGTCGGCCAAAGGGCCCGTTTCCGCATGGTATCTTTGGAGGTAATTTGCTTTGTGATATTTAGAATAGAAATAACATGGGCATCACAAAAAATGCACATTGTAGCCCAATATGTTGTTAATTGTGCTAAAGGAGAAGCATAGCATTATAGAACTATACAGAATGGAATTTGCCCTTCATCCAACTGTGTGTGCCGACTATGTTGCTTAGCCAAGCTAAACCCATTTGCCTGCATGTGGTCCATGTCTCTCCAAACTTTTCATAACCATGCCTGAGTATCCGAGGGTCTTTCAAAAGTTGTAATTGAACCCATCTGTACCCCTTTCTCTGGCAGCCCTTCCCACGTACACACAACCTTCTGTGTGAAAGTTCAACATCTTTATGTTCACACTATGCTTCACCTATTATTTCATGTATGCAGGAAGAATAATGTATTTGCGTGTTGGAAGAACTGAAAAAGGGTACATGAGACCTTACCTGGGCAGCCTACAAGAGCCGCCGCGTTTCTGGTGCCGACAAAGTTACGAACGTTCACTGAACATTCCTATCTTCTGCCTGCCGCTGCACATGACAGCAGGGTGGCGCGGCGGCACGGCAGTAGAGTTGCTGCCTTACAGCGCTTGCAGTGCCAGAGACCTGTGTTCGATCCCGACTACGGGTGCTGTCTGAACGGAGTTAGTACTTTCTCCCTGTGGCCGTGATCTTCGGTTTACTCCCACACTCCAAAGACATGCAGGTTTGCAGGTTGTTACGTGTTAATTGGCTTGTTACACGTACATTTTCCCTAATGTGTGTAGGATAGTGTTAAAATGGGGGATCTTTGTTCGGTGCAGAGTCAGTGGGCCAAAGGGTCTGTTTCTGTTTATATTGACAAGAAGTGTGTCGGAAGGAAATGCAGATGCTGGTTGAAACCGAATATAGACTCAAAATCCTGGGGTAACTCAGCGGGACAGATAGCATCTCTGGAGAGAAGGAATGGATGACGTTTTGTGTCGAGACCACCCTTCAGACTGAAGATGCCTGGGTGTGTATATATTGTGCATATATTGACAAGAACGTCCGAATCTTCCGGGGAATGGTGTTTGCAAATGTCACACAGGATGTTTTCACTGATGTCCATTCGAAGCGATTGCATTGGGCACATTCAATGGCAGGAAATTGTGATGAGATTAACTGCTAGCAAATGTTTTACAATGAAAATAACAGTAATGTGTAGATCACACACAGGCACAGAGAAATGCTGCTATGTAGATGTGACTGTCAGTGACTGCCTTCTCTTCCAAAGGTAATTTCAGCCTTCCCCAGTGCAATTAGAACAATTCAGTGAATAACGCAGTAGCATAATTGACAGTAGAGCAATTCACCGTACTGCTTGATATTTCTGTCCAGGATAAATCTTCAATGTAGACACAAAGAACTCCAGATGCTGGTTTACAAAAAAAGGCACAAAGTGCTGGAATAACTTGTCGGGTTAAGCAGCATCTCTGGAGAACATGGATAGGTCAGGACCCTTCTGGGATACTGAGTTGGATGATCAGCCATGATCATATTGAATGGCGGTGCAGGCTCGAAGGGCTGAATGGCCTACTCCAGCACCTAATTTCTATGTTTCTATGTTTCTTCTTCAGACTGACTGTGGTAGGTGGGAGGATGGGGGAGGAGGGGGGTAGGGAGCTGAAATAGTGGTGGGAGAGGGATGAAGCCTGGCAAGTGATAGGTGGATAGATACAAAATGCTGGAATAACTCAGCGGTCAGGCAGCATTTCTTGAGAAAAGAAAAAAGATGATGTTTCAGGTTGAAACTCATCTTCAGGCTGCAAACTTGAGGTATGAAATGGTACAAAACAAATCAGAGCCAGCACCGATGGCCAAGGAAACCACAATGGTCATCCTGCAGGATGACGAGGGTGGGAGCGGGATGGAGAGAGATGGAATGCAAGGGTTACTTGAAATTAGAGAAATCGATATTCATACTGCTGGGTTGCAAGCTGCCCAAGGAAAATATGAGATGCTGTTCCTCCAATTTGCATGTGGCCTCACTCTGACAGTGGAGGGGGCCCAAGACAGAAGGGTCAGGAAGGGAATGGGAAGTGGAGTTAACATGTTTGGCAACCGGGAGATCGGATAAGCCAAGGTGCACTGAGCATACTGTAGGTGTTCAGCGAAATGATCGCCCAGTCTGTGCTTGGTCTTGCCGATGTACTGGAGTCCACACCAAGAACAATGGATACAGTAGATGAGGTTGGAGGAAGTTCAACTGAACCTCTGCCTCACCTGAAAGGACTGTCGGGGTCCTTGGATGGGGTCGAGGGAGGAGGTATAGGGACAGGTGTTGCATCTTCTGTGGTTGCTGGGGAGAGGGTGGGTTGGGTGGGATGAGTGAATCAGGCAATTGCAGAGGGAATAGTCTCTGTGGAAGGCGGAAAGGGGTGGAGAAAATATCGGAGGACATCTCATCACTAGTCACATCATGAGAATACATAATGTGGAAAAAAATTAATCGAACATAGAACATTGAAAAGTAGCCTTTTGAAGACTACTTTTTTACATTCAGTCTGAAGAAGGGTCCCGACCCAAATTGTTACTTATCCATGTTCACCAGGGATGCTGCCTGACCCATTGAGCCACTCTGTCATTTTGCGCCTTTATTTGATAAACTAGCATCTGCAGTTCCTTGTTTCTACAAGAAAAGTATATGTTCGCTCCCCGAAACAGGCCCTGCAACCCACAATGACTGTGCTAAATATAATGACAAGATAATCTAATCTCAACCACCTGAACATAGCTATGTCCCCTTGAAAAACCCTCACGGTTGCGCAGTGCTAGAGTTGCTGCTTTATAGTGCTTGCAACGCCAGAGACCTGGGTTCGATCCCGACTACAGCTGCTGTCTGTACGGAGTTTGTACGTTCTCCCTGTGACCGCTGGGTTTTCTCCGCGATCTTAAGTTTCCTCCCACACTCGGAAGACGTACAGATTTGTCGGCTAATTGGCTTGGTCTAAGTATAAAATTGTCCCCAGTGTGTGTAGGATAGTGTTCAGGTGCGGGGATCGCTGGTCGATGCGGACTCGCTGGAGGAAGGACCTGTATCCGTGCTGTATCTCTAAACCAAGTGCCACTATCACAGGGGTCTTTGTCACCACCCCAGCAGCACATTCCAGGCACCCATCACTCTCAGTGTGAAAGAAATTGTCCCGCACTTCTTCTTTAAGCTTTGGTCCTCTCTCCTTAAAGGGCCTGTCCCACTGTACGAGGTAATTCAAGAGTTCTCCCGAGTTTCTCCTGATTCGAACTCGGAGAATTACGGTAATAGTCGTCCGTAGGTAATCGGGGCTCTCGTGGACATTTTTCAACGTTGAAAAATCTTCACGGGCTTAGCAGGTTTCACGAGTACCTGCCGTTAGCGTTACGACCGCGAAGAGACGTCCCGAGCTCCGACGTGCCCACTACGTATATTCTACGTACTTACCACGAGTTTGATTTTTTTTTAAACTCGGGAGAGCTATTGAATTACCTCGTACAGTGGGACAGGCCCTTAAAGCTCTTTACATAGAGTAAATGCATCATGCAGCACAGAAACAGGCCCTTTCACCGAGCATTTCCATGACGACTAAGGTGCCCCATCTAACCTAGTCCCACCTGCCCACGTTTGGCTAATATCTCTCTAAACATAGAATCATAGAAAATAGGTGCAGGAGTAGGCCATTTGGCCCTTCAAGCCTGCACCGCCATTCAATATGATCATGGCTGATCATCCAACTCAGTATCCTGTACCTGCCTTCTCTCCATACCCCCTGATCCATTTAGCCACAAGGACCACATCTATCTTAAATATAGCCAATGAACTGGCCTCAACTACCTTCTTTGGCAGATAATTCCAGAGACTCACCACTCTCTGTGTGAAAAATGTTTTCCTCATCTCGGTCCTAAAGGAATTCCCCCTTATCCTTAGACTGTGACCCCTTTTTCTGGACCTCCCCAACATCGGGAAATATCTTCCTGTATCTAGCCAATCCAACCCTTTAAGAATTTTGTACGTTTCTATAAGATCCCCCCCTCAGTCTTCTAAATTCTAGCGAGTACAGGCCAAGTCTATCCAGTCTTTCCTCATAAAGAAAGTCCTGATATCCCAGGAATCAGTCTGATGAACCTTTTCTGTACCCCCTCTATGGCATGAATGTCTTTTCTCAGATTTGGAGACGAAAACTGTACGCAATACTCCAGTTGTGGTCTCGCCAAAACCCTGTACAACTGCAGTAGAACCTCCCTGCTCCTATACTCAAATCCTTTCGCTATGAATGCTAACGTACTATTTGCTTTCTTCACTGCCTGCTCACCTGCATGCCTACTTTCAATGATTGGTGTACCATGACACCCAGGTCTAGTTGCATCTCCCCTTTTCCTAATTTGCCACCATTCAGATAATAGTCTACCCTCCTGTTTTTGCCACCAAAGTGGATAACCTCACATTTATCCACATTATACTGCATCTGCCATGCATTTGCCCACTCACCCAGCCTATCCAAGTCACCTTGCAGCCTCCTAGCATCTTCCTCACACCTAACACTACCCCCCAGCTTAGTATCATCCGCAAACTTGGAGATGTTGAATTCAATTCCCTCGTCCAAATCATTAATATATATTGTAAATAGCTGGGGTCCCAGCACTGAGCCTTGCGGTACCCCACTAGTCACTGCCTGCCATTCTGAAAAGGACCCGTTTACTCCTACCCTTTGCTTCCTGTCTGCCAGCCAGTTCTCTATCCACATCAATACTGAACCCCCAATACCGTGTGCTTTAAGTTTGTATGCTAATCTCTTATGTGGGACCTTGTCGAAAGCCTTCTGAAAGTCTAGATATAACACATCCACTGGTTCTCCCTTATCCACTCTGCTAGTTACATCCTCGAAAAATTCTATAAGATTCGTCAGACATGGTTTACCTTTCATAAATCCATGCTGACTTTGTCTAATGATTTCACCACTTTCCAAATGTACTGCTATCCCATCTTTAATAACTGACTCTAGCAGTTTCCCCACTACCGATGTTAGACTAACTGGTCTGTAATTCCCCGTTTTCTCTCTCCCTCCTTTTTTAAAAAGTGGGGTTACATTAGCTACCCTCCCAATCCTCAGGAACTACTCCATAATCTAAGGAGTTTGAAAAATTATCACTAATGCATCCACTATTTCCGTGGCTACTTTCTTGAGTACTCTGGGATGCAGACTATCTGGCCCTGGGGATTTATCGGCCTTTAATCCATTCAATTTACCCAACACCACATCCGGCTAACCTGGATTTCACTCAGTTCCTCTACCTTATTTGACCCCCGTCCCCTGCTATTTCCGCAGATTATTTATGTCTTCCTTAGTGAAGACAGAACCAAAGTAGTTATTCAATTGGTCTGCCATGTCCTTGTTCCCCATGATCAATTCACCTGTTTCTGACTGCAAGGGACCTACATTTGTTTTTAACTAATCTCTTTCTCTTCACATATCTATAAACACTTTTGCAGTCAGTTTTTATGTTCCCTGCCAGTTTTCTTTCATAATCTATTTTCCCTTTCCTAATTAAGCCCTTTGTCCTCCTCTGCTGGACTCTGAATTTCTCCCAGTTTTCTCTGGTTGGCTGCTTTTTCTGGCTAATTTGTATGCTTCATCTTTTGTTTTTATACTATCCCTGATTTCCCTTGTTATCCATGGATGCAGTACCTTCCCTGATTTATTCTTTTGCCAAACTGGGACGAACAATTTGTTGTAATTCATCCATGCAGTCTTTAAATACCTTCCATTCCACATCCACTGTCAACCCTTTAAGAATCACTTGCCAGTCTAATCTTGGCCAGTTCACGTCTCATACCTTCAAAGTTACCTTTGTTTAAGTTCAGAACCCTTGTTTCTGACTTAATTATGTCAGTCTCCATCCTAATGAAGAACTCAACCATACTCTTGCCCAACGGGCCACGCACAACAAGACTGCTAACTAACCCTTACTCATTACTCAATACCCAGTCTAGAATAGCCTGCTCGCTCGTTGGTTCCTCTACATGTTGGTTTAGAAAACTATCCCGCATACATTCCAAGAAATCCTCTTCCTCAGCACCCCTGCCCATTTGATTCACTCAATCTATATGTAGATTGAAGTCACCCATTATAACTGTTTTACCCTTGTTGCACGCATTTCTAATTTCCTGTTCGATGCCATCCCCAACTCCACTACTACTGTTAGGTGGCCTGTACACAACTCCCACTAGCGTTTTCTGCCCCTTAGAGTTTGGCAGCTCTACCCATATTGATTCCACATCCTCCAAGCTAATGTCCTTCCTTTCTATTGCATTAATCTCCTCTCTCACCAGCAACGCTACCCCACCTCCCTTTCCTTTCTGTCTATCCCTCCTGAATATTGAATATCCCTGGATGTTCAGCTCCCAGCCTTGGTCCCCCTGGAGCCATGTCTCCGTGATCCCAACTATAGCATAGTCATTAATAGCTATCTGCACATTCAACTCGTCCACCTTATTACGAATGCTCCTTGCATTGAGACACAAAGCCTTCAGGCTTGTTTTTACAACACTCTTACTCCTTATACAATTATGTTGACAAGTGGCCCCTTTTGATTTTTGCCCTGGAAACCCACCACTTATTCTCTGTTTATTTATTTTTTTCTTCTTTCCCCCCTACATGTTGGGCCTGAGTGCTTCCCTTCTCTGCCTCCTGCCTCAGACCCTGTCTACTGGCTTTCTCTATTTGAGTCCCTCAAATAGAGAAACCTTTCTTATCCATGTACCTGTCCAAATGCCTTTTAAATGTTGTTATAATTTCTGCCTCAGCTATCTCCTCTGGCAGCTCATATCATATACCACCATGCTCTGTATGAAAATGTTGCCCCTCAGATTCTTTCCCATCTCACCTTAAATCTGTCCTCTGCTTTTTGATTGCCCTATTCTGGGTAAAGGACTCTGCATCTACCCTATCTAATCTCCCCCATAATCGTATACACCTCTATAAGGTCACCCTCCTATGTTCCAAGGAATACAGTCCTAGCCTGCTCAACCTCCCCCTGTAGCTCAGGCCCTCAATTCCTGGCCATCAACCTCGTAAATCTTCTCTGCACTCTTTCCAGCTTAACAACATGTTTCCGACAGCAGGTGACCAAAACGGAACACAATACTCCAAATGCGGCCTCACCATTGCCTTGTAGAGCTGGGGCTAAATGGTCCTGTTTGATCCCCGTGGAGTAAATAGAAGTGAATTTGTGAAGGTGAGTTATTGAGCACATTTTTACACACTTAGTGCCAGCTGCCAGTGGCAAGCTACTGCTCTTTTAATGGAGACACGAAAGACCGCAGGTGCTGGAATCTGTAGCAAAAAGCAAGTGCTGGAGGAACTCAGTGGATCAGACAGTATCTGTTGAGGGACAGGCGAGGATTTGCGTCTGTGTCTTTCCTCTGGACTGAGCAGAGGGAGATAGCCTATATAAGGAGGCGATGGGAGTGGGGCGGGAGTTAGCACACGAATGGTGGATTCAGGTGAGGAGTGGGTAGATGGGCAGTGGAGTCAGATGGGGGAGAGAGGAGTGACTCAGCGGGCCAGGCAGCATCTCTGGATAGAAGGAATGGGTGACATTTCAGTTCGAGACCCTTCTTCAGACTTGTGCAAGATCTTGCCCCATGATCCCCGATCTCTTTATATATATCCCCTTCAATCTTTCAGACTTGAGGAAGGATCACAACCCAAATTGCCAGCTGTTCATTTTCCTCCACAGATGCTGCCTAGACTGCTGAGTTCCTCCAGCACTTTGTTTTCTTTTATTCTTTTTGCAATTTATTTTCTTCCCCATTTCACTGATGCAGCCTGACCTGTTAAATATTATTAGCATTTTCTCTCTTTTTTCTTCTTCAGATTTCCAGTATTTGCATCTTTCTCACTTTGAAATAAAGATCATCTGATTCCCACAGTGTGGTTTTATTGTTAAAGTAATAACATCTGAGGGTGATTCATAGGTGAAATATGCAGAATCTTAAAATAAACAGGATGCATAATGCAGCCCAGAGACATGCCACAAATATCAGGATATCTGGCGTCTTTGTATTTATTCCAAGAAGCATTTCATAAAATGTATTCCATATTCTAGCAAGAGTCACAGTGCACCCTAACTGTAAGGTATCATTTAAGAATAACATATGTTGATGGTAACAGAGTGGGTCTAAACCTCAAACCCATTTTACTTCGGAGTCACGTGAGTGACTACGTGAAGAAGAGCCCGCCTCACGCTGGTAACGGCATGACGTCGACGCTGACGGCGAAAGAAGGAGCTGCGGTAAGGAGCAGCTCCTCGCAGCGGTCGGAACGGCCCGCAGGTAAGTGAAGTTACATCGGCGCGGGTTTTAGGTTACGCTGGATGGTTCCAACAGCGAAACTAAAAGTAAAAATTTAGACGTTAACGTGCTGATTGAGCACAAGATAAATTTTAACAAAATGGAGAAATCGGAAGGAAGCTTTCGCGGGTGAAAAGAGCCTCCCGGGGTGAAAGTAAATATACGGGAAGCGAAGCTAGAGTGGACCCGGTTCCGATACCGTTGGCCACTGATTTACCCGATATAGAATTTCCAGATTCTCCGGAAATTATAACCACGGAGGAATATGCTCCTAAGAAATGCAAAAAGAAAACTGTGAGGCCCGTGGTTTCTGATGATTCTGATTTTGAAAGACCTCCAGATAATAAAACTATGTGGCTAAAAATGGAGCATATGGAGAAAGTTCTCCAAACTATTATGAGACAAGGGTCACAGTACCCTCATGAATCCCAGAAAATCCCTGAGGGGTTTCAATATGATGAATATGGCTGTGGGCCAAGTTGGGAATATGATACTCCAGACCCACGATTTGGGCTGGAAGAAGTCTCATGGGATAATATCCCGATGGAATTAGGGCTGCAGAAGGCAGACCCTGCTGAATTTGAAATGATTTTTGAAAGCACGCCACAAAGTAAAAAGAAAAGGCTTGATCTGCCTAGGATAGCACAAAGTTTTGCTATACCCGAAGGAAGTGGTGAGGATATGGAAGAAAGCCTAGCTGCCAATATAAATTATATGGTATCTCACCAGCTTCATAATACTGTGATGAATGAATTATCAGAATTATATAAAGCACCAGGCAATTGTGCCTCATTGGAAGTGCTACGGTGAATCCGATGGTATGGGCATCTATGACTCCAAGTAATGAGAGCCCAAGAAATGAAATTTCAAAAGGTGCTAAAATTATTTTCGGCTGCCATCACGGCATTTGGCAGGCAAATGGAGAATCTGGAAATGGACAAGACTCAAAAAGATACTTTGGGTTTAATGTGCAATTCGTTTTATGAGATCAATTGCATGAGGAAAATGGCGATTCGGCCCATATTTCACCCTAGATATGCAAGCCTGTGTCAAGAAAGTGGAGTTCAAGCTCCTGGATATTTGTTTGGAGAAAATCTGCCGAAACAACTGAAGCATTGGATGAAGAAGCTAAATATTTTAGCACTATTAAGCCTTTTGTCTTTGGACAAAGAAAAGGGTTTCGGCCCGAAGGAGTTTTGATTTTCGTTATAGAGGCAAGAAATTTGTCACGAAGGTATTATCGTGCTACACAGGCCACTGCTTCCCTGCATTCGGGAAAGAGGAGACCATCACGCTCCTATGGAGAGGTATTAAAGACTTCTATCCTTAAAGAAACTGTGGATGAATCTCCAGTTGGAGGGAGATTGCAAAAATTTTATAATGCCTGGCTTAATAATTACTTCTGATCGATTTATATTACAAGCAGTTTCAGGAGCTATTATTATCTTTAAAGAAGGGGTCAATCCTCCTGTACAGAAATAAACCTGCTTATGCTTATGTGTTTTCTCCAAAGAAAGAATGGAGATTGATGTGGAAATTGGCAAATTATCCGAAAAAGGGGTAATTGAAAAAACTTATGAACATAAGCATCAATTTGTCTCTAATATATTTCGCAGAGATAAGAAAGATGGTGGTTGTAGAATTATTCTAGACCTTACAGATCTAAAATAAGTTTGTAGAATACAAACGTTTTAAGATGAGACATTTAAAACTGCAAAATATTTGATTTCAGCAGGTTTCTTATATGGCTAAGATTGATTTGAAAGACGCCTATTATTCTGTACCAATTCCATCATCTTTTTCGGAGATACTTAAAGTTTTATTGGCAGGGGCAATTATGGCAGTTCAAAAGCTTTACCAAATGGATTAAGTTCAGCTCCTAGACTCTTTACAAAACTGTTGAAACCAGTTTTAGCTCAATTAAGAGCACAGAAACACATTGTAATGGCTTATCTGGATGATATTCTGATTATTAATGATAGTCAAGAGTCAGCTGAGCACTCAGTTTCAGTTACTAAAGCTTTGTTTAAAGAGCTTGGATTCTTAATTCATCCAATTAAATCCCAGCTGCAGCCAGTTCAATCAATTGATTTTTCTGGGGTTTGTAATTAACTCAGTGACTATGTTAGTTACGTTGCCAGCAAAGAAGACAAATGATATTTTGCAAATGTGTAATTACCTCATTCACAAACCTTATCCCTCCATCCGAGAAGTGGCAAAAGTCATTGGTACACTAGTGGCAAGCTTTTCCGGCAGTGGAATTTGGGCCATTACATTATCAAAATCTTCAAAGGGACAAAGTAAGGGCTCTTAAAGATAAGGCAGGTCACTTTGACAGACCTATGCAATTAACAAAGAAAGCAGTATTGGAATTGCAATGGTGGGTTGAAAATGTCCCACAAGCTGCTAAGAAGATCATGATTAAACAGCCTGAAATGGTTTTGCAAACAGATGCTAGTGCTCTCGGATGGGGGGCCACAGATTTATCTTCCAGTTGTGGAGGTAGATGGAAAACTGAGAGAGCAAGTGTTTCTCCAAAAGTATGGTATTAACTATTTGGAGTTATTGGGGGCCTTTTATGGGCTTAAAGCATATTGTTCTGCTAAACAATGTCTGCATGTATTAATACAATTAGAACAATAAAACGGCTGTGGTTTACATTAATCACATGGGGGGAGTTAGATCAGTATCATGTGATTGTCTGGTCAATGAGATATGGCAAATGGTGTATTGGTCGGCAGATATGGATTTCAGCAAGCTATATTCCAGGTAAAGACAATGTGGTAGCAGATGGAAGGTCCAGGATTTTTAAAGATAATACGGAATGGATGCTTAAGCCAGCAATATTTAAGAATATTGTTAGACGATTTGGGTTGCCAGAAATTGATTTGTTTGCATCCAGGCTTAATCATCAATTGCCTCATTATGTGTCTTGGGAACACGATCCGGACGCAGTTGCAGTAGATGCATTTTCATTACACTGGGGAAAAATGTTCTTTTATGCTTTTCCACCATTTGCTCTGATCCAGAGATGCTTGAAGAAAATAGAGCAAGATTCAGCTTCCGGATTGTTGGTAGTGCCAAATTGGCCAACTCAACCTTGGTTCCCAGTTATGCTAAATATGATTAAAGAACCATATATGCAGATTCCTAACTGTAGTGATATCTTGACTAATCCAGTAACAAATGAAGGTTACCCATCATATGCATATATGAATTTGTTAATCTGCAGGTTTTGACCAGACCACTACAGGAACTGGGATTGTCGGACCAAACTTTGACAGTTATTGGTGCATCATGGCGACATAGCACACAGAAACAATATATGACACATATTAAGAAATGGGAAGAATTTTGCACACAGTCAAATATTTCTGATGAATCTGTGAATGTTACTCATGTTTTGGAATTCCTTGCCAATTTGCACTTTGGGCAACATTTAAGTTACAGTGCCATTAACACTGCACGCAGTGCCTTGTCGTCCTATTTAGGACTTATGATTGGTGAGAAGTCAATTGGGTCACATCATTAATATCACGATTCATGAAAGGAATTTTTCACATGAATCCGCCAAAACCTAGATATACAGAGATTTGGGATGTGAGCATAGTACTTGCTCTACTTAGAGAATGGACGCCAATTGAAGGGTTGACATTGGATAGGTTAACATTGAAATTGGTCATGTTAATGGCACTGGTCTCAGCCCAAAGAGTGCAAACTTTACAAATGTTGCGTTTAGACTGTATGCATGTGACTACAGATAACGTTGTATTCTATGTTTACGATCTGATCAAACAAAGTAGACCAGGGAGATCTGGAACAAAGGTAACCTTTCAAGCTTTTCATATTGAGCCTGCTTTGTGTGTGGTTAGACATTTGAACCAATATATTAAAGTTACGGACACTTTTCGAGGAAACGAAAAGACATTGCTGCTTACGCACAAAAAGCCACACACAAAAGCTTCAGTTCAAACTATCTCAAAATGGTTGAAACAGGTGTTGGTTTTAGCGGGAGTAGACACTGATGTCTTCAAATCTCACTCCACCAGGGCGGCAGCTACGTCCGCGGCGAAGGGGCGGGACGTACCTCTCGAGCATATTTTAAAAATCGCAGGGTGGAGTAAAGAAGAAACTTTTTCAAAGTTCTACAACAAACCTGTTCACACTATGACAAGCTTTGGACAACGCGGTGTTGGGAGCACTATAATCACCTGCTTTGTTTGCTATTAATTGCTATAATCAGTTGTGTAGTCACTGATATCTTTTGTCACTTGTAATCATTTTTTCCCTCAAATATAAGGAGGGTATTATATGGTCTTTCAACCATTAAAAAATTTTAAATTGTGAAAAAGATCTAACTTTTGTCTGCTTTCTCATGTATGTGTTTACTTAGCCGACTGTCGTACGGATTAATTCTACGACATAAAAAACACAGAAAGCTTTAAAAACTCTTCACGTAGTCACTCACGTGACTCCGAAGTAAAATAGTAAGATTAAACGAGAACTCACCTGTTCGAAGTTTGATCGTTATTTTACGAGGAGTTACGATGAGGGATTACGTGCCCTCCACTCCCACCCTCGTAAAATAAATGATCAAATGGTGGTTCTAAGTCTTTTTATGGGCCTTACTATGTTACTCCGGCTTTGGTGTTCTGTGTTTTTCATGCCGTTGCTTTGAAGTATGCCGTTACCAGCGTGAGGCGGGCTCTTCTTCACGTAATCCCTCATCGTAACTCCTCGTAAAATAACGATCAAACTTCGAACAGGTGAGTTCTCGTTTAATCTTACTATTAAACTTTCAATTCGCTTTTTCAATTCTGTCAGGTCATGATTTTCTTTAATTGTTTTAGTAGAACATCCCTAAAAAACAAATCGGTGCTTTTGTAACGAATATGAATCTGACACAGACTTGACTGCATTTTTTAGCTGAATGTTTAATTTAAAATTAGCAGTCGTCATTGGAGATTGAACTGGATCATTCAATTTAGCAGAGCCCTAATCTTCTTTAAATCTCAGCATGGGGAGCAGGTAATAGAGAGAGAATTATTATGTGCAAAATGTATGCTTTAAGGCATAAACTCACAACTCTGATAATTACAATGGATGCTTTCTCTGTAAGCTTTTCACCCATCACTTATTCTGCCATAGTACTGCATTTATTAAATCCAACCAGGCAATTCCAGATCATGTTCTAATCCTGGCTATTTGGTATCAGAATCATTACATTTTCCTCTCAGATACACAAAACAGTCCCTCAGCAACCTCTTAACACACTCTCCTCCAACTGCCCGATGGAGGCATTAGGCTCATTAAGTGTTACCTCTGCTTCAGTCTCTTGACCAGAATGGTAATATTAGCCCTGTTAATTGCATTAGTTCTAATTAGCCAAAAGCCAGGTTGATCACACATACTAAATTAAAGGTTCCCAGTATCGACATTTTATGAGTCGATTCAGCATTTCGAACAGGCATTACATGTTGCCTGTATAGAGGCTTTCTTTGTGAGTGGTTCAATGTGCTGGGCCCAGTGCAGATCTTCAGAGATATGTACACCCAGGAACTGACTGCACAGTCCAGGGTATAGAGTGAGTAGAACAGGGGACTGAGCACACAGCCTTGAGGTGCTCCTGGGTGGAAGGCTGTCCAACACAAATGCTGACATTGGGGAAGATAATGAAGTGGGAAATCTGGTGTGGTTCAACGTGCATCAAGTCTATTTTAATAAAGATATTTAGCCTTGTAAATAAGGTACCTGCCAATTGCCAATGGTTGACTTTGATTGCCATTTAATCACAGGATTCTCCGCCAATGCTTATTTAAAATTATTGTGGACTTGATGAGCATTATGTTGATAGTCAAGAGTCAAGAATGCTTTATTGTCAAATGTCCCAAAACGGAATAATGAATATCTCACTTGCAGCAGCACAACAGATAGGTAAACAGATGTTGTTGGCTTTGCACATTGGTTCTCCATCAGCAAACCAGCATTGCTAATTGCAAAAGTGCTAAAGCACTGGCGATATACTACTTCTTCCTACCATCCTACCTAACTCATGCAAGGGGATAAACTCTTCCCAGTGGTCCTCCTATCTGAGGAAGGATGTGCTGGCTTTGGAGAGGATCCAGAGGAGGTTCATGAGAATGATCCCAGGGATGATTGGGTGAACATATGATGAGTATTTGAAGGCACTGAGCCTGTACTCACTGGAATTTAGAAGGATGAGGAAGGACCTAATTGAAACTTACCAAATAATGAAAGGCCTGGAGAGAGTGAATGTGGAGAGGATGCTTCCACTAGTGGGAGAGTCTAGGATCAGAGGCCATAGCCTCAAAATAAAAGGACATACTTTTATGAAGGAGGTGAGAAGGAATTGCTTCAGTCACAAGGTGGTGAATCTGTGGAATTAATTGCCACAGATGTACTGTAGAGGCCAAGTCAATGGATACTCTTAAGGCAGAGATTGATTAGTAATAGCCCTGTCCCACTGTACGTAGCAGGTACGTCGGAGCTCGGGGACGTCTCTTAGCAGCTTGTAACACTAACGGCAGGTACCCGGGAAACGCGGTAAGCTCGGGAAGACTTCTGAAGATTTTTCAACGTTGAAAAATGTCCATGAGAGCCCCGAGTACCTACGAGCGGCCATTACCGTAAATCCCCAAGTTCAAATCAGGGCAAACTCGGGAGATCTCTTGAATAAACTCGTACAGTGGGACAGGGCTTTAAGGATGTCAGCAGTTATGCACTATGAAAAGTGGTGCAAGGGGGAGGGATTCAAATTTTTAGGGCACTGGGACCAGTTCTGGGGGAGGTGGGACCGGTACAAACAGGACGGTTTGCACCTGGAATGGAATGGAACCAATGTTCTTGGGGGAGTGTTTGCTAGTGCTGTCGGGGAGGATTTAAACTAATGTGGCAGGGGGATGGGTACAAGAGCAGAGAGGCAGGAGGGTGTAAAATGAGGGTAGAAGCATTAGGTAGCAAGGTGAAAGGTAAAAGTGGCAGGCAGACAAAACCAGGGCTAAAATCAAAAAGGGCCACTTTTCAGCAAAATTGTATAAGGGGTAAATGCGTTGTAAAGACAAGCCTGAAGGCTTTGTGTCTCAATGCAAGGAGTATTCGTAATAAGGTGGACGAGTTGAACGTGCAGATAGATATTAATGATTATGATATAGTTGGGATCACGGAGACATGGCTCCAGGGTGACGTAGGCTGGGAGCTGAACATCCAGGATATTCAATATTCAGGAGGGATAGAGAGAAAGGAAAAGGAGGTGGGGTAGCGTTGCTGGTTAGAGAGGAGATTAAAGCAATGGAAAGGAAGGACATTAGCTTGGAGGATTGAATCGGTATGGGTAGAGCTACAAAACACTAAGGGGCAGAAAACGCTGGTGGGTGTTGTGTACAGGCCACCTAACAGTAGCAGAGAAGTTGGGGATGGTATCAAACAGGAAATTAGAAATGCGTGCGACAAAGGCAAAACAGTTATAATGGGTGACTTCAATCTACATATAGATTGGGTTAATCAAATTGGCAGGGGTGCTGAGGAAGAGGATTTTTTGGAATGTATGCGGATAGTTATCTAAATCAACATGTAAGGAACCAACGAGAGAGCAGCTATTTTAGACTGGGTTTTTGAGTAATGAGGAAGGGGTAATTAGCCGTCTTGTTTGTACGTGCCCCCTTGGGCAAGAGTGACCATAATATGGTTGAGTTCTTCATTGGGATGGAGAGTGACATTGTTAATTCAGAAACAATGGTTCTGAACTTAAAGAAAGGTAACTTTGAGGGTATGAGACGTGAATTGGCCAAGATTGACTGGCAATTAATTCTAAAAGGGTTGATGGTGGATATACAATGGAAGACATTTAAAGACTGCATGGATGAACTACAAAAATTGTTCATCCCAGTTTGGCTAAAGAATAAATCGGGGAAGGTAGTGCATCCGTGGATAACAAGGGAAATCAGGGATAGTATCAAAGCAAAGGTGATGCGTACAAAGTAGCCAGAAAAAGCAGCATACCAGAGGACTGGGAGAAATTCAGAGACCAGCAGAGGAGGACAAAGGGCTTAATTAGGAAAGGAAAAATAGATTATGAAAGAAAACTGGCAGGGAACATAAAAACTGACTGCAAACGTTTTTTATAGATATGTGAAGAGACAGAGGTTAGTTAAAACAAAATGTAGGTCCCTTGCAGTCAGAAACAGGTGAGTTGATCATGGGGAACAAGGATATGGCGGACAATTGAATAACTACTTTGGTTCCGTCTTCACTAAGGAAGACAATAAATATCTGCCTGAAATAGCAGGGGGACTTGTGGGTCAAAGGAGGAATTGGAGAATGAAATCCGAGGTCCATGTCCGTAGGGAAGTGGTGTTGGGTAAAATTGAAATGTAGGGGGGCGATTTAAGAAAAGCCGAGTAAAAATCCCAGGGTCCAGTTAGGCTGCAATCCCAGAGTACTGTAAGGATGTAGCTAAATAGTGATGCATTAGTGGGGGGATAAATCTTCAAAAACTCTTTAGATTCTTGGAGTAGTTCCGAGGATTGGGCGTTGTGGTACAAAATGTAACCCCTTCTTTTTAAGAAGGGGGGATGGAGAAGAAAACGGGGGGGGAAAATACTGACCATTAGTCTAACCATCGGTAGTGGGAGGAAACTGTAGAGTCATTATATAGAGATGGATAAGCACAGCACATTTGGAAAGTGGTGTGAAATTCATTGGACAAATCACATGGATTACAAAGGTAAATCATGTCCTGACCGATCTTGTGGAATTTTATCAGAGGATTCACTACTGTAGGTTGGATAAGGGACCATGGATTGGTATATTTCCTGGAACTTCCAGCAGGCTTTCCCCCAACACAGAGTAACAAAAAACTCCCATAAGAGAATAGTATACAATTAATTAACCCTTAAAAGGCAATACGGTGATATTTAGTGGTTTTCAATCAGTATTGCGATGAGGATATGAGAACTTACAAACACAAACCTCTGAGTAGGAGTAAACCGGGTCCTTTCATTCAACATGGCATTTATAGCAGGTTCAATACTAGTGTGGGACCTAATCTCAGTGCTGGGACGCCAGCTATTATCGCCCCCATCCACCTATATATTAATTTTCTCTGACTTTGAAGGGTAGTATGCGTGACACTACGCTGGGGGGTTCGCTGTGTTAGATGGAGGCTGCACACCAGAGGAACTGCAAGGTGGACTTGGATAGGCTGGGAGAGTGGGCAAATGTTGTGGCAGATGCATATAAAAATGTGAGGTTAATCCACTTTGTGGCAACCCGTAGGAAATAGAATGGTGGCCGAAGGAAAGGGGGGAGATGCAGCGAGACCATGTGTCATGGTACAAAAACCAGCATCGTGAACAGTAGCCAACTGCAGTGCTGCAGGCAGCATTGAAAAAAGCGATATATATATATATGATAAAATTTAAGCTTTCATGAAAAAGGATTTGAGTCTGCGCAGAGAGGTTCAGGGAGGTTCTACTTCAGTGTGTGTACAGGGTCCTTGAGAACCACCTGATGTTGTATGTGCCTTCAGTTTTGTCTCCACCAAATTGAGTACGGGTCATTTATGCCCATAGATGGAAGCAGAGCAAGAACGGTTCACCAGACTGATTCCTGGGATGTCAGGACTGTCTTATTATGAAGAAAGACTGGATAGAACTATTCGGTTTATCCTTCTGCGAATTTAGGATTAAGAGGGGATCTTATAGAAACTTCACAAAATTCCATAAGGGGTTGGACAGGCTACTGCAGGAAGATTGTTTTCCGATCTTGGGGATCTGGAGAAAGTCCAGACAAGGGTCCACAGCTTAAGGATAAGGGTCCTTTAAGAGGGCCCGAGATAGAAAGACTTTTTTCACACAGAGAGTGGTGAGTCTCTGGAACTCTCTGCACAGAGGGTAGTTTGAGGCCAGTTCATTGGCAATATTTAAGAGTGAGTGGATGTGGCCCTTGTGGCTAAGGGATCAAGGTATGGAGAGAAGGCCAGGTAACGGGATACTGAGGTGGATGATCAGCCATGATCATATTGAATGGCGGTGCAGGCTCGAAGGGCTGAATGGCCTACTCCTGCACCTAATTTCTATGTTTCTATGTTTCTATGTTATGGGGTGAAGGCAGGAGGCTGGGGTTGAGAGGGAAAGATAGATCAGTCATTATTGTATGGTAGAATAGGCATGATGGGCAAATGGCCTAATTCTGCTCCTAGAACTTATGAACATGAATTCAATGAGGAGAGATGACTATGAAGTAGCACCATTTTATACCAGGCCTGGCTGTGGTTACGTGGCATAGGCTTGTTCACGTAATGCAGCACTTCAAATGTTTTGAAATATATATTTATGACTAACCTTTCAAAATAATTCAAGAACAAACCAACTCAATATTCTGTCTACTACAGATTCCACAGCTTTAGTTGGCTATGCACAAAGCATGTTTCAAACTGGACAATTTCCAACCGGTTGTCAGGTATTTGATTTTGATTTAGAGTGTTATGAATCAGATAGACTGAAAACTGTTTAGTTTGAAGTCAATTTGACACTGATTTGTGTTGAAAACTGCTTCACATTGGCACTAAAGCAGCTGTAGAACTACATCTCAGGGCATCAAAAGAATATGTTTTACAAGCCTGAGCTGCCAGCAAGAAGAATCGCCCACCGATAATGCAAATTGGAAAATCAGAGGCAAATTGGGTGAGTATAAAAAAATCTACTCGAAAAGAGTTATAATATATAGACACATGAATATTTTATGCTTTATTAAGGGAACCAGTTGAACTGGAATCTATTAAATTTGCCTAACTGAGGTATTTGAAAAATAAAATTGAAACTATGATACCTTCACATCTAAAGATTGGTATTATTAGCATAGGACCATTTAACACATTCATTTGATTTATTATTTATTATTCTATTATTTATGATTCTATTAACTATTTTGGCACAGAAAGAATGTAAATTAAAAAATATATATATATTATTGACTTCTGATCCTTACACCTAAGATATATTTGCAGGATTATGGTTTGTGCCAGAACATCATCCATCAAAATATCCCACTGCTTAAAATGCATGTATGAAATTTATAATAATTAGCATGGTAATGCATTGATATCGAATAATATTGTCTATTATTTAAAATAATGTTGTTGGCTTCCATTTTAATTGGTGATTTTTCTTTTGCTTGAAAAACAGAATAAATTCTTGAACGATGTTGAGGGAGCATTACATTACAATTTAAATCAATTCTGCCACTTTCTCAGCATTAATCTTATGTGTACAATGCATGACATAACTTTTTCTCCTCTTGCTATTACAGTTTTGCTTCAGCCCATATTGGATTGTATTTAGGTGATTATTGCTAAATTTGACACTCACATTTAATTTCAGCGTTGACCTTATGAGGAGGTGTATAAAATCATGGATAAAGTGTATAGCCATAATAGACACAAAATGCTGGAGTAACTCAGCAGGACAGGCAGCTTATCTGAGAGAAGGAATGGGTAACGTTTCGCGTCGAGACCCTTCTTCAGACCATAGTCTTTTCCCAGGAGTAGGGGAGTCTAAAACTAGAGAGCGTAGGTTTAAAGTGAGAGGGACACGAGGGACAATTTTTTCACACAGGCAGTCTGGATAGTTTGAAGAATTGTTCTGACCTGAAACTTCACCTATTCTTTTATTCCAGAGATGCAGAATAAAACGCAGAACAGAATATCCAGAAAAGAGCATGAATTGATATATCAAACATAAAATTAATTAAATGGAAATAATCCATAGAACTGGAGCCTTTAATAGAGGACAAAACCATGACCAAGATCATGAGAGGCCACTATAACATGATGAATAAATGAGATTCCAATATGGTCATCATCGAGTCATAGATGTATGCAGTACAGGAACAACCCAATTAACTAGTCCATGCCAACCAAAGTTATCTGACGATGCTGCTCCGCCTTGCCTACATCCATTCCATATCCCTCCAAATGTTTCCTGTCTATGTATCTATTTAAGTATCTTTTAAATGCCGTATTTGTTCCCGCTTCTACCATTTCCTCTGGCAGCTCAATCCATATATATCCACCATTGATTCTATTGTATTTAGGTGATTATTGCTAAATTTAATACATATTTATTTTCTCTGCTTTACCTGATTTTCTTCTATAATCTTGCTGGAATCATTTCTTTCCTCCCAACAAAATAGCCAATATAGGTTGGATCAGGGCTAGAGTTCATTCCGATAGTTTTTTTTTCAACTTTCTCTAGTTATTACCCCTAAACTCCAGACACCATTCTGGTAAACTTCTTCTGCACCCTCTCCAAAGCCTCCACTTCCTTCCTGTAATCTGGCAACCAGAACTGCACACAATGCACCAAATGCAGCCCAACCAAACTCTTATAGAGCTGCATCATGACTTCATGACTCTTCTTCGCAACTGCCCCAGCCAATGATGGTGAGCATACCATACACCTTCTTTACCACTCTAGCTACATGATGCCACAATCTAACCTAAGATCCCTCTGCACATCAATGCTTATCTGGCTAAGGAAATTCCTCCTCATCTCCTTTCTAAAGGTAGGTCTTTTTATTCTGAGGCTGTGCCCCCTGGACGTAGACTCTCCCACTAGTGGAAACATCCTCTCCACATCCACTCTACCCAGGGCTTTCATTATTTGGTAAATTTCAATGAGATTCTCCCTCATCCAGCAACTGGGGAGGGAATGCTTCAGGTCAGGGCCCCTCTTCAGACACCGCATTTATGTGTGTTGAATTACGTTTCCATAGTGTGGTTTCATAAATGCCAAGCTTTGAATGGCTCTATATTTTCAACATTAGGAAGAAACATAGAAACATAGAAAACAGGTGCAGGAGTAGGCCATTCAGCCATTCAAGCCAGCACAGCCATTCAATATGATCATGGCTGATCATCCAAAATTAGTACCCCGTTCCTGCTTTCTCCCGATATCTCTTTATTCCATTAGACCCAAGAACTAAATCTAGCTCTCTCTTGAAAACATGCAGTGAATTGGCCTCCACTGCCTTCTGTGGCAGAGAATTCAACAAATTCACAACTCTCTGGGTGAAAATGTTTTTCCTCATCTCAGTCCTAAATGGCTTACCCCTTATTCCTAAACTGTCACCCCTGATTCTGGACTCCCCCAACATGGGGAAAATGTTTCCTGCATCTAGCCTGTCCAATCCGTTAAGAATTGTATATGTTTCGATAAGATCTCCTCTCATCCTTCTAAATTCCAGTGAATATAAGCCCAGTCGATCCATTCTTTCATCATATGTCAGTTCCGCCATCCCAGGAATCCCTGGCGAACCTACACTGCACTCCCTCAATAGCAAGAATGTCCTTCCTCAAATTTGGAGACCAGAACTGCACACAATACTCCAGGTGCGGTCTCACCAGGGTCCTGTACAACTGTAGTAGGACTTCCTTACTTCAATACTGAAATCCTCTCGCATAGGAAGCTCCCGGCGAGTGCTACGCAGCCGTTCTGGAGTGGACTCAGCCGGCGGCACGTGGTCGTGCGGGAGTCGACCCGGCCGGCGGTCGACTTGAACAAGAACCAGCCCGGCGGCCGAAGTGACCGTCGAGAATGAAGATGGGCCAGACAAGGACAGACAAAGCCGAGAAAAAGGACCAAGGACGGGCCCGGCGGCCGACGAGAACAAAGACCCAACGGCCACAAGTGCGGGGAAAGCTAGGAAACCCTGAAGACCGGAGAATCGCGGAGGTAGCTGGTGGTGGTGTCGGACGCGAGGAGTGGGCCAGTAGGAGAGGTTCTGGCTTATTACCTCCAGCGCTAATTGAAGGTTAGCTGCAGGAGGTGCCCCCGGGACACTGGGGCGGTCGCAGAGGAGAGGGACATCGAGCCGCAGGCCAGCAGGCTTCCTGGAACGAGGGCGCTCTGGGACTTCCAATATGTGGACTGGACCTTGGACTGTTTGTGTCTTATTTTATTTTAAACTGCGGCAACATTGTGGTGACTGTGCATCTTTCCTTGTGCTAAATAATTTTACTATGCCGTGCATACGTGACAATAAAGAACCACTGGACTAGCTTGCGAATAAAATTATGATTGGTAAAGCTAGAGAAACATTCAGCTGAAAGCTGTCATAAACTGTGACTACATGACAAGAGTTTTCAGTCAGTCTGACATTTACATCCATGTGAGTAGGTGGTACATGTTGTTTTGGATTTTCATGTTTAATGACAACCGAATGTGAAAGGTCAGAATGCAATGAGACTCTCGTATTTCAGAGTGTAGCAAAATCCGTATCCTCAGCAACATTATCCCTTTTTCTTGAAATATATGTAAGCTTTCCACCTTTATTTGTATAGCATTACTTAAAAACGTAATACAATTGAATAGTATTTGTTTGACATTCCAGTGTTTATCTTGACAACATTGCAAATAATGTGTGCAACTGGCATTTTTAGTTATTATTACTATTTTATGGAATCCTGCAGACAGCAAACTAAATAGATTTATATCCTGTTAACATAAATTCTTAATAGGATGCAGAGAATAACTTGTAGCACAGCATGTGGGGCCAACTTCAACCAATCAGAGAAAGTCTGAATAAATGCAGAGAGAAACATAATCAAGTTCAATATTCTACCCTCCGTGAACTGAGATTGCTGGAAATCTTATTTTGTCATGTTGTGCCGCAGCAGATAATCCAGCCATGGTTTGTTGTAAATAAATCAAAATGTCAGATTACAAGGCCACATAAATTTAGGTTTAAATTTAAGGCAGGGATTAAACAATAGACAATAGGTGCAGGAGTAGGCTTTTTGCTCTTCAAGCCAGCACCGCCATTCACTGTGATCATGGCTGATCATCCACAATCAGTACCCCGTTCCTGCCATCTCACCATATCCCCTGACTCTGCTATTTTTAAGAGCTCTATCTATCTCTCCCTTGAAAGCATCCAGAGAATTGGCCTCCAGTGTCTCCTGAGGCAGAGAATTCCACAGATTCACAACTCTCTGGGTAAAAACTTTTTTCCTCATCTCCGTTCTAAATACCCCTTATTCTTAAACTGTGGCCCCTGGTTCTGGACTCCCCCAACATTGGGAACATGTTTCCTGCATCTAACTTGTCCAATCATGGGATGGAACACATGCAGACAACAAGCTCCTGTGTCATTGGCAATATGGTTCTGGGTCATTCTAAGTAATGGGATACACTACTGTTTGAAGGTGAATTGCCCTGCAGATTGATCATTTGGGCAACCTGTCATTATCATCTGTCCACCACAGCTTTCGGTTAAAGTCAGCAGATATTTAGAAGTATCTCGACCCGAAACGTCACTTGTTCCTTCTCTCCAGAGATGCTGCCTGTCCTGCTGATTCACTCCAGATATTCATCCCAAATACTGCAGTCGCCTCCTCCTCAGCAACAATAGCAACAACAATCACACTTTCATTTCCAAGCTGCCTTTAGTGTAGTACAATGTTGTAAAAAACAGTAAAGTCTTTTTGTAAATTAAGTAAATTTAGACAGCGAGCATATTGCGAGGAAATAGGGCACGTGAATAATCGTGACAATATCTTTCAAATAGTGCCTTAAGGAAGGAGAGTTAAATAAAGATGTGGAAAGGTTTGGGGAAGGTATAAGGTAAAAGATGGATGAAGAAAAGAGCTGTATTAAAAGTGGGGAAACATAATAAGCTAGAATAGGAGAGGCACAAAAATTCCAAAGACCAGTCGGGCTGGAGGAGTTTACTGAAGCAGGGTAGGACTTCAAAGCACGACTGAAAATATTAGAGCTATGGCATGTCCGGTATAATAAGCGTGTGTAGTGATACTGCCATATGTTGGTCAGCTTTTGGCCTTGATCTGTATTGGATGGCAAATTTGTGGTGGTCACAGCTCATGGTGTTGGCAGAACAAAAAACACTTGTCGATGAGTGAATGTTTGTTACGTGAAAAGGTTTGGTCCAAATTAAGATAAGGACTGCAGATATTTGTATGAGCTCAATTTTATTACGAAGAAAATGGGAAGAGAAGATTACAATAGTCAGCTTCAGACACAACAACATGACAGGTGCAGATGTTATCAGTGAGTAAGCTGAAAAAAAGCAACTCTGCACCATAATGCAATTTCCAAGTCTCTGAAGAGATTTACCTCAATGTGAGGTGATATGTAATTCCTCACATTCTCACTTTAATGCCCGGTGTCACACCAACACAGTATTGATGAAGTAGGGGTCGACCTTGTCCAGCGCGATGCTGCTGGCTCTTTCCACCAGGAAAACTCTTTCCACTGCTGGCTCTGGCTGTAAGCTGCGCTCATTCAACAGGCTCACCCGGCTGCTGTTAGTCCTTCCACGCCCACCTCTGTCAGCTCCACGAGCTGTGACCACCACCAATTTGCCATCCAATACAGATCCTGCCAAAAGCTGAACGACATATAGCAGTAAAGGGCCTGTCCCACTTGCGTGTTCTTGGCACGCAAATTACGCGACCTCGTGGTCGCGTTGAGGCGTGAAGGTCCCGCGAAGGTCGCACGCGATTTAATGTGCCCGCACATCCATCTGGAGCGCGTGACGTCATTTGAAGATGGACACAAAATGCAGGCGTAACTCAGCGCGACCGGCAGCATCTCTGGAGAGAAGGAATGGGTGACGTTTCGGGTTGAGACTCTTCTTCAGTCTGAAAGAAGGGTCTCTACCCTAAACGTCACCCATTGCTTCTCTCCAGTGATGCTGCCAGTCCCACTGAGTTACTCCAGCATTTTGTGTCTATCTTTAGTTTTCTTGGCCCCGCTCTGGGAGTAGAAGTGGGGGTGGATCCGGACCACAACGACCGTGAGCCCCAGGCCAAGCTCAGCGATCGTTTGCATGCTTCTGCTGCTGTTGGAGGTGAGACGTTGGGCCTGTCCCACTTTGGCCGTCAGTTACGCGACAGGCCATTGGCGCGTGAAGATTTTGTTTGCTACAAAAATTTCGGAGCCTCGCACGATGTTGCGCACAACTACATACCCCTCCGCGCTTCTCAGTGGGACCAGCCCCGCGTGGCCATACAGTGCCCTTGCGCCTCTATATCAGTAACAACATATAGCTATGACTCTTTAACTCTATAGATGAATCTGCATCAGCTTGGTCACATTTGAAAAGGACAAATTGCAGCAGTCCATAGATGGGTCATCACAAGTTTGAGCACTTAGTAGCCATCAGCCAAGTACATCTTAAGGTCCGTAAGTGGACCATGAGGACTCCACCACCAGCCTTCCACCAGTTCTATTCAGGGCATACAGGGTAATACTTTATAGGAATTGGATGCTCTGAAAATGTCTTTGGCCACCTAGATAACAATTAAAGAGAAGTCAGTTACGCTGCTTGTGATTTAAGGAATCATCGTTAAATAATTTGGCGCTTTGAATTGCCAAGAGGTTTCGTTGCAGTTTACGAAGTTTCGTTCTGACCAGTCCACAGGTCTCTGTTTAGAGTTTCGGGGCAGAGGAGAAGCTGGATAATGTAATGGAGATGAAAGTTGCCAATCTTCATAATGGAAAAGTAATTAGATTTAGATGCACAGTTTAAGATCAAACTGTAGGCAAAGTTCATCCAAATCAGGATAACCAGATATGCTGAAAATCTAAAATTTAAAAAAAAACAGAAAATGCTGGAAATAATTAGTAAGTCAGACCATTTTTGTGGGAATGAAACGTCCATTTTAACGAACAGTCTTTGTGCTGAAATGTTAACTCTGTTTTTCTTTTAACAGATGTGGCCTGACATGATGAGTGTTTCCAGCAGTTGTTGTTTTTATTTATGTACAAACTGCCTTCAGTTTCATTCAGCCTGAAGCATTATTGTGAGAGGAAGAGAAAATCAATACAAGTCACTGTGGTTTCACACATTGATATAAGCAGGACAAAGAGCTCTAAAACTAACCATGAGCTAAATATGTTGCACATCATTTTTTTGTTGTTGAACTCAGGTCAGGCGAACACATTGTTAAATAAATACTTTTGTAAGTGAATTAAAAAATTGGCAGCATGCTTACAGAGATAATAGAACTACAGCATGACTTCTTGCCATTAATCGCACCTGCTGAGGATTCCCACATGCACATGCCAATTTTTGAACATTTGTTGCTATATCTCCATTTATTGCAGCTTTAAACTGCCTCCTTTCTCATTTTTAACTACAGGGAACTGGCTATTTTGAATTTATTTTTTCATGAGGAAGTAAAATTCAAATTCAAGGATATTGCATAGATCAAGGCTGCACATATCACCAGTTATATCAAAGAGGAAGGAAAAATAATATTGCGCCGGCAATAGGAAGTAAAAAGGTCGGAAAAGGTAGAAGGCTGGCAGGGGGAACCCATGATGAGGATGGACGTAGGAGATGAGAGAAGGGGTCAACGCTAAGAGATGCCAGAGAAAAAGGCCTGAGGCCTTTCGGTAGTGAGGAAGGCAAATTCAATGCTAGCATTTACTGTAGATTAAGAGGACTGGAATACAAAATCAGAGATGTAATGCTGAGGCTTTATAAGACACTGGTCAGGCCGCAGTTGGAGTACTGTGAGCAAATTTGGGCCCCATATGTGAGGAAGGATGTGCTGGTTCTGGAGAGGGTCCAGAGGAGGACTATAAGAATAATTCCAGGAATGAGTGGGTTTGCATATGATGAGCGTTTTACAGCACTGGGCCTCTACTCGCTGGTGTTTAGAAGGTTGAGGGGGGACCACATTGAAACTTACAGAATAATGGAAAGCATAGATAGAGTGGATATGGAAAGCATGTTTCCACCATTGGGAGAGTCTAGGACCAGAGGTTGTAGCCTCAGAATTAAAGAGTGCTCTTTTACAAAGGAGGTGAGGAGGAACGTCTTTAGTCAGAAGGTAGTTAATCTGTGAAACTCATTGCCACAGAGGGGTGCGGAGGCCAAGTTAGTGGATAATTTTAAGGCAGATAGACAAATTCTTGATTAGAATGGGTGCCAAGGGTTATGGGGAGAAGGCAGGAAAATGGGATTAGGAGGCAGAGATCAACAATGATTGAATGGTGGAGTAGACCCGATGGGCCAAATGGCCTAATTCTACTCCTATAACATGTGAACTTGTGAACTTGTTAGGCAAGGCAGCAGGAGAAGGGCTGAAGAAGGATCCCAATCCAAAACGTTGCCTATCCTTATCCTCCAGAGATGCTGCCTGACCCACTGATTTAATTCAGCACTTTGTGTTTTGCACCAGTTATATCAGTGTCCATTTCATAAATGATGTCAAAGTCAGCATGTAAAAAGAAGGCCAAGCAACAAGTGCCTAGAAGCCAAATTTGTTAACTTCAAACTGTGCTGTAAAAACTGAATGGATAGTGAAGTAGTTTTGCTCTGCCAATTGAAATCCACAATAATAGAAGAAAAAAAGGATAAGACCATACGCAGAAACCTCCTGCAGATGCACTGCTTAACCTGATTTTCCTCTATCTCCTTGCTGGGATCATTTCTTCCCAGCCAAAAAAAAATGTCAATACAGGTCAGATCAGGGCTTGAGTTCATTCTAATACTGTCTGAATGATTGCGCCATAGAAGTAAAAATGGCAAAAAAAAGATTGATGTGATTAATCCAGGGAAGTGGCCATGAGAATGCTGCAAAATGGTCCAATGCAAGGATGAGGGTGTCAAGGGTTATGGGACATCACGGTCATCATTTCATATAATATAGAATCATTGAGTAGGTCTCAGCACACACATCATGTTAGTGGCTTGAATCAGATCTCCCAAAGCCTTTTTTTTCATGCTTATCTAAGCACATGGGAAAAGCTCAGACAGTCATTCATAAGTTAAAAAAAAGTCATTTCAGAAATAAATGTCCCCACTGGCTGAGAAGCTGCTGAAACTAGGGCTTAACACTCTCCTGTGTGCCTGGGTCCTGAACTTTCTCTTTGCCAAGCCCCAGGTGGTCAAGATGGGGAGACATTCATCCAACCCCCTCACCCTGACCACAGGATCCCCCCCCCCCCCCAGGGTTGTGTCCTTAGCCCCCTACTGTACTCCCTGTACACACATGACTGTGTGGCCAGGTTCAGCTCCAACTCCATCAACAAGTTTGCTGATGACACTGTGGTGGTGGGCCTGATCTCCGATAACGATGAGAAGGCCTACCGGGATGAGGTGGCTGATCTGGCACTGGTGCCATGACAACAGCCTCCTCTTGAATGTCACAAAATCTAAGGAGCTGATCGTGGACTTTAGAACGGCACAACATCCGAGGATGGACACACCACTGGAGATAAATGGGTCTACTGAGGATAGGGTGAGCTGCTTTAAATACCTGGGAGTCCACATCACAGAGGATCTGACATGGACAACACACACTACCGCATTGGTGAGTAAGGCTAGGCAGCGCCTTTACCACCTCAGGCAACTGAGGAAATTCAAAGTCTCTCTGAGGATCCTTCAGTGCTTCTACTCTGGGGCTGTAGAAAGCATCTTGTCCGGCAACATCACAAACCAGTTTGGGAACAGCTCTGCCCAGGACAGGAAGGCTCTGCAGAGAGTAGTGCGTTCGGCCGAACGCCCTATGGGAACTACATTTGCCCCCCCTGCAGGACCTATACACCAGGAGGTGCAGATCCAGAGCCAGCGACATTATGGGGGACCCTTACCACCCCAGCAACGGACTGTTCCAGCTGCTACGGTCAAGCAAGCACCTCCGCTGTCGTGCTGTGAAAACAGAGAGGATGAGACGGAGTTTCTTCCCACAGGCCATCAGGACTGTATACTCTTATCTCACTAGGGACTAATTTACTCTACCAATTTACTGTTGTGTTGTGTCTTTTGTAAAAAAATATTTTCTAATATGTAAATACTGATTTTACTTCAGAAGCACGTGAGTGACTACGTGAAGAACCCCATACAGCCGCACGTGTGTCATTACGTCAGACGCTTTCGTGCGGGCGACTGGTTGGAGCAGCGGAGCTCCTCCAACGGTAAGTCTAAACTTCAGGTAAGTGCTATTCCTTACCTGTTGTAGGTCTCCTGCAGGAGCCTCCAAGGTTTTTGCGGGATGTGATGTTCGCGGCGGCTGACGAGGGAACCAGCCTAGGACTTTGGGGAAACCCTGGTCCGACCGCGGAAGTGGAGAGCTGCCGAATGTCAGGTTTCGCGATTGGAGTCACTGATAACGTGGTCAGTGACTCCACACGTTGGGTTCTCGGGGAGGGGATACCCAAGAAAATGCGGTTCCAGACCACAGTAGTCCCCCAAGGTATGAGGCTAAACTGAGCTGAACGGTCAGCCTGGGTTCCCGGGGAGGGGAAACCCAAGAATATGCAGTTCCCAGACCGCAGCAGTCCCCAGGACATGGAGTTAAAACTCACCTAAATGGTTAGCCCGGGTACGGGAGGGTTACCGCGGGTATGTATATATATATATTGATATCGATTCCCGGGGAGCGGAAATTCAGCTATGCGGTTCACAAACCGCAGTCATCCCCAGGATATGGGGACAACTGACAAAAATGGTCAGCACAATAAAGAAAGATGTTGGGAGGTTTCCCCTCTGGGAATGAATCTAGAGGCACTCCTTCAGCAGGAGTTGGGTCAGCGCGGGTTAATGTGAGAGCCCACGTCAGCAGTAAAGTTTATGACAGTGTCAGCCTATTGGTGAGGCTATGCCAGCAGCACCCTTGGGTAGGGCTGCTTCATGGGGATGCCAAGTTATGGCAGTGCCAGCCTATGGGAAAGGTTGTGCCAGCAGTACCTTTGTTCAGCAGGACTGCTCCAGGGGGATGCCAAGCTATGGCAGGCTAGCCTACTGGAGAGGCTGTGGCAGCATCACCTTTGCTCAGGGCTGCTCATGGGGATGCTAAGCTATGGCAGGCTAGCCTATTGGTGAGGCTGTGCCAGCAGTACCTTTGCTCATGACTGCTCCAGGGGGATGCCACGTTATGACAGGTTAGCCTATTGGAGAGGCTGCGCCAGCAGCACCTTTGCTCAGGGCTGCTTCATGAGAACGCCAAATCTATGACAAATACTGGCCTATGGGAAAGGCCGCACCAGCAGCACCTTTGTTTAGGGCTGCTTCATGGGCACCAGCAGTACCTTGTTCAGGGCTGCTTTATGGGAATAGGCTACTTAGTAGGGTATTCTATTTACAGCGATCATGGGGGATGAGGAGGCATTGCTAGGATAAGGTAACATAACAGAATGATGACAAAAAAGCAGTGAAAGAGAACTATTCACAGTTCAATAACACTGGTTATGTCTGTGCTAAAATCCACTGTTAAGTCTCAAACTATATTTGAGAAATTGGGTTCCTCTATCCAGTTAGATTAAGTTCCTATCACTTGTAGGACATTGGAATTCACCCTTAGCTATTCAATTGGCCATTGACGCCGGCCTGGGCAACAGATTGCAGACTCCTGTAACAGTGTTGTTGATATAAAACAGCTTTCTAGTCGTTAGACTAATTGGTAATAGTATAGATGCGATTCAGCTGTGCAAGTATGACAATTGTTATCTTGTTAAATGGTTAACTATTAAGTGCCATGTAGGTCATTGTTAACACACCTTGTTATCACCAGCTGAAATTAATAGTCACAATGATGGACAAACAGTATGCATTACTTGGAGTTGAGGCTTTTTCTGTTTTATCTTTGTTTGGACACAGTGAGAAACATCAACTGATATCCAGGGCTGTTCTTCAATTCCTGCATGTTACAGGACTGTATGTAAGAATCTAGTTCAAACTTTGACCTGTGGAGGGCAGTAATATGCTTAGCAGCGTCTACACTGCCGGAAAAAAAAGAGGAAGAGGAAGAGGAAGAGGAAGAGGAAGAGGAAGAAGAAGCTATACCCACGCCGAGCCTGAGGGTATAGCCGTAGAGCATGCCCAAGTGATGTAGGGCACGCGCCAGAGGTCTATACCTGGCAGAAATGTTGCCATCCTAAACACATATGCAATGTACACTGCTCTCAGCGGGACATTAGAGCTGGCCGCCGAATCTTCTATTCAGGTAAGACCTTTCACTTCTTTATTTTTGATTTTTTATCTCTCTATTATTTTTCTCTATCTTTTCTTACTTATTAAAAAAAATGTATAGAAATATAAATAAGTCTTAAATGTTAATATTAATAATATTACAAATGTATGTAAGATGTATTTTCTATTAATATGTATTTACAACTAATAAAAATATTCATCAAAACAAAAAGACCTTTCCATAGGCGAAACCTGGAGGACGAAGCACAAGCTATTGGAACGAGCAAGGTTTCATAGTTTCGGCGACAACGCACCCCATGTCTTCATCAGCAGTAAGCGGTTTACTGAAGTTGGTGGCTGCATGAAAGTTGGCCAGAGGTTCCACACACTGTACCTGTGCTACTCTACAATTAAGGGACCACTTACAGCTTGGTAAGGTGTACACTTAGTTATACATTACAAATGATTGATACATTATCAGCTACTTTGAGGGGTCTAACCATGTAAAATGGACAATACTAGCATTTCAAGCAGGTTAGAATTGGACAGGTTCAGTATAGGGGCCATGATTGTCTTGCAAGACTGGCTTGGAAATCGGGCCACAGTTGCTGTTTACGGCAGACACGAAATTGCAAATATCATCTCAAGTTTAGAGGTGGAGCAGACATGCATGACTTACCAATTTTTCTGTTATTGGTATCAACTATCTATATCACTCTTTAACCCATACAACGGGCATTGTATGGGTTAAAGAGTGATTGGGCAAATATGCATGTCGCCATGCTCAAGTTCAGGTTGATACATTATGATGATGGCATATGTTAGTCACGAGGGTGCCTCAGTTAAAGACCCCTGGAATGGTTACATAATCTTGTTTGCCGCAGGAGATTCATCAAGTATAGGTTAATGGCAACACAGAACTGGTGTTGAATCACACTGTATTATGAAACTCTGGTTAAATGGAACGCATGCTAAACTGGTTAAATATATAATATATATATATATATGTATTTGTGTGTGTATATATATATGTATATATATATGTATGTATGTATGTATATGTTGTTTTCATGCTTATTCACTGGTTGCAAAATATGTGGCATAACAGTGGCGAAAGATACATTCTCGCTACAAGGAGAAGGAAGGTCTTTTATGGCTCCCTCCATTTTGCTTCATCAATCGAGGCTTCAAATAAAGTCATTAAGAGTCCGCTTTAGGTTCCTATTGTGTGATTGTCTTATGCAAATTGATTCCCGATTTGTCGGGAATAATAATATAACCTTATTTGGTTATTTTAAACGTAATTTTGCTGGTTCAGCCTGAGGCTTGGGAAATCAGCCGTTGCATGATAAACTCAAATTATGTTCTGCAGGTTTTATAAACTGCCCTAAGGTTTGGGCTGTTACGTTTATCCTTCTATGTGTTCAAAGTGCTTGGATAGCACCAAAACGCAGAACTTTTCTTTTCCAGGAGATGAAAGGGTTTGTTTATGCTCATGTTACATTGAAAATGGTATAAATTGCTAATGTTTGAAGTTCATGTTAAATGATCGTTTGTTAATTATTGAGTTGTACGGCCAATAATTGTGTCAATGTGCTTTCTCATTGAGTTGGCTGAAGCAAACAAGACCTGCTCTGTTGGGTTCATGCCGGATATCAAGTTGTAGGATATCTTCAACATAAGGTCTGCCATATGCGATGTTGACAGTGAACACATTTCACCAGGAAATATGCTTAAATTTGGCATATGATTTTCCGCAGCAGGTTCAGTCGCTACATAATTGTGACGGCACTGGATGATTACATCTGTAAATTATAATATATAATATTATGTTATAAATACTTGAGCAGACCAGAAGGGGGTCAGGTCTCAAAATAGTCACAGGCATGCCAGGGGACCTTTGATAAGGTAAGCACACATATATACAACAATATGTCAAGGTCACCAAGAGCCTTGGAGGTTCTGGACTAGCAATGTTTTTAGTCACAAAAAATTTGGAAGAACGTATTGGTTCAGGCCACTCCAGATGATAAAAACGGAGTTTGCATAATGTAGGAATGGATTCTGATTCCAGATCTCATTCCACCAGGGCTGCTACAACATCAGCAGCAAGGGTATTTACATTCCGTTGGGTCGCATTGTTATGGCTGCAGCATGGTCCAACGAAGGAATCTCGAGACATTTATAATAGCCCATTGCTGAACCAGGGGTATTTGTTAACTCTATTTATGTTCTGGTTATATTTTCCATCTGGGTGAGAGATGGAAATATTATAATTTCATTTAAACAGCATCAACATGTTTTAAATCTATGTCATGACTGTATGCATTATGAATGTTTTCCCTTCATTTGTCAATGAAGCAGCTGTGGTTGTGTATACTCATTTCACACGGCATGAAATCACAGAGCTTTGAAATCTTCACGTAGTCACTCACGTGACTCTGAAGTAAAATAGTAAGATTAAACGAGAACTTAACCAGTTTGAAGTTTGATATTTATTTTATGAAGAGTTACGATGAGGGATTACGTGCCCTCTACTCCCAACCCTCATAAATATCATCTGGTAGTTCTAGTCTTTTGTTCTTACTATTATACTTCAGTCACTATTACCTGTGATTTCACACCGTTGCTTTGAAGATTGACACACGTGCGGCTATATGGGGTTCTTCATGTAATCCCTCATCGTAACTCTTCATAAAATAAAGATCAAACTTCGAGCTGGTACGTTCTTGTTTAATCTTACTATTTTACGTGAGTGATTCCGTGAAGAAGCCCCGCCAGTCCACATGCACGTCATTACGTCGTTTGCATGGCGACGCACCGGACTGGCAGGCGCATCACTCCTGCCAGCAGCAAGTTTAAACCTGCAGGTAAGTTTCTATTTTTATACAGGTTGTGTTTTTTCTTGCTGGAATTTCTTTATAAGAGTTTTCCTGCTGGATGTCGGGGCGAAGTCCGGGCGGACCGTGGGAAACAGTTTGGGCCGTGGGGAATTGATACTCCTGTCAGCACCGCGGAAGCGCGGGTAACCGGCGGCCGTGAGGGTTCGCTACCGCAGTGACCGCTGTGGTTCCCGTGAAGGGGGTGAATCCAACAGCGGTATTGCCACCAGACTTGCTGACAGTGTGTCAGCAGTTTCGGAACGCTGTGGTTCCCGTGGAGGGGGTAAATCCAGCAGCGGTATCGCCACCAGAGTCGTCGACAGTGTGTCAGCAGCCTCCAGACCGCTGTGTTTCCTCTGGAGGAAATAAATCCAGGAGCAGTGTCGCCACCAGAGTCGCTGACAGTGCGGTCAGCGGGTCCCAGACCGATGGTCTGCCCATGTAAAAAGGTAAACCAACAATAAGTCGGTCAGGCCTATGGACTCGGGGAGTCAGGCCAGAAGGGTTCCCCTCCTTCAATGGGTAGCATCTTCGGACGTTTGGCCCACATGGAGCACCTGATGAAGAGGTGGCTCCACAATGATATGATCCAAAGGAGGGAGCTATCAGCCCGAATCTCCTCAGTCCGCAGAACCTGAGGCCTGTTCCAGATAAAATGCTCCAGCGGAGGAGCTTCTCAGGGTCTCCTAGGGGCCCGTGGCAGCAACACCTGTAGATGGGCTGTCCTGGGAAGAGCTCCTGATGGGGAGGATGCTACACCATATGCTCCAGCAGGAGGAGCTTTATATCCACAGGTCTCCTTCGGGGGCCCGTGGCAGCAGCACCTGTAGAAGGGCTGCATGATGTCTCCCTCTTGGAGGAGGTGAGCACACGGAGTCAGTTTTGTTCTGACTCCGAGATCGGAGGTATAGCTGATGAGCATACCATGAGGGCCTGCGGCAGCACCTGTTCAAGGCTGCCTATGAATCTCCCTCTGTGTGGAGGGGAGTGCGAGTGTCAGTGGGTAACTGACTTCAAAGTCTAAAATAGGTCCGTGGAACGTACTGGAGCACTAGCGTATGGATTCACGAGAGTCCTCGCAAATGAAGGTGGCAGGATACCCAGAAGGGGCCAGAGTTCTCCTCATGCTATAAGTGCCGGGAATGAACAACGCTATCAGGGGTGACATTAAAGACCAGCCGCCGAATCTTCTCTTAAGGTAAGACCTATTCAACAGGTAAAGCCTGAATGAGGAAGCAAAAGCTGTCGGACCAATCAAGGTACCAATGAAGAGCAAAGCTTCATTGTTGCAGCAACAACACACCCCACGCCTCCATCGGCAGTAAGCAGTTCACTGAAGTTGGTGGCGGCATGAAAGCTGGGCAGAGATCTTCAAGCCGAGGCCCAAGTCGGTCTTAGGAAAAATATGGGACCATCTACAAGTTGGTAATATTTACACTTGTTTTTGTACAAATTATAATGATAACATGTGTTTAGTTTATGTGTGGTATGAAAGTAGAATTCCCTTGGTAAAGGATGGAGGAGGCCCTAGTGGCCTTACAATACACAAATGGTTGTGACATCTAACCATGTAAAAGTGCACAATACTAGGGTTCCAAGCATGGAATTGCGGCCAGTAATGTCTTTCGAGGCAGGCTCAGAGTTATGGCCAGAGTTGTCTTTCGAGGCATGCTCAGTATTATGGCCAGGATTGGTTTTCAAAACAAGCTCTGAAATCAGGCCAAGGTTGTTGCTAGAGCAGGTACGGAATTGGCGCGGCCTGTTCATTGTGAAAGATGCAGAATGTGGTTTAACTCGCATGTGCAGTATAAATTTTTCCGAATAAGAAATTTCGCATCTGATTTCCATAGGATGTTCCCATTTACAGAGATCACCGGAGACATTTGAAATGTATCTGGATAGGGCAATGATAAAAAACATTGCAAAATGGGTTAACTTCAGTTCCTAGGTTATTTACCGATGCTTGAACTGGTCAGAGCTCAAAAAATGTATGATGTCTGGTCTGGAGGATATTCTAACACTATGTTGGCAAAATCAACTGTTTCAGCCTCAAACTATATTAAAAAAAAATTAAGGTGGTACCAACTAGACTTGTTGACCATTGGGATTTAGCTTTAACTATTAATTAGCCTGTGACTCCACCCTGGGGTAAGAGATTGGAATTAATAGGAGCCTGTAACAATCTTGATGTGATAAGTAGCCTTCTATTCAGCAAGTGTAATTGGCAATATAGTAGCTGTGCAAGTGGGGGAGCTTACATTGGGCAAAGTGGTAATCTCTCAAGTACCATGTAGGTCTTTGTGACAGACCTTATGCTCTACCAGCTGAAGCTACCAAGGTCATAATGGTGGATAAACAGTATTCAGCATTGCCCCAGTAGTCTGGTTCGTAAAATTTCAGTTATATTATAAACTGATGGGGCTCTGAGGTGAAAAATTATGAAAGCCATCTCTAATTCAGAGGCGGAGGAGGTTTGCATGAGTTAACAATTATTCAGTTATTGGTATCAACTATCTATAGACACTAGGTGAATTCTATAGGTTAAAGGGTTGTTGTGCAAATATGCATAATCTGCATGCTCAACGTTGAGTTGATACACTATGGTAGTGGCATATGTTAGTCACATGGGTGCAACCAAGTCAGAATATCCTGTAATAATTTACCTAATCGCATTTTGTGTTGGAGTGTCATCACAATGGAACACCGAATATCGATAAGTTTGTTTCCAGGCTCATTTACCGGTTGCAAAATATGTGGCATAACAGGGGCGAAAGATACATTCTCGCCACAAGGAGCAGGAAGTTATTTTTATCTCCCTTCATTTTGCATCATCACTCGGGTCTTGCAATAAAGTCAGCAAGATCCTGCTTTAGGTTGTCTTTCTGTCTGACAGGCCTATGCAGCCATGCTTCCCGCTTTTGCCGGGAATGATAATACAACCTTTTACGGTTATTCTAAACGTAAAACTTTGCTGGTTGAGCCTGTGGCTCGGGAAACCAGCCTCTGGATGATCAAATCAATTTATTGACTTATAAATTCTGAGTAGATTGCTCCTGCAGCTCAGATTGTCAGACCGATCCATGTATGTGCTCACTGCAGAATACAGGGATAGCACCAAAAAAGAAAAGCATTACATTTCCTCTTCCGGAGATGGGAAGCATTTTGTTTGAATGCTAATGTTACATCTAATATGGTACAGGTAACTGACGTCTTGGAGTTTGTTTCAAATTGGTCTTTGACAATAAATTAAGTCATAGGACCATTCACTGTGCCAACGTGTCTTCCCATCATATTTGCTGCAGCAAACGGGACCCACTCTGTCGGGTATCACCCTCTGATGCTGACTTTGTAAAGGTTATCTTTCACGCAAGTTCTCCCAGGACAAGCACAGGGCAGTATGGGATATTGACATGGTTTTAACACCATTTCACCAGCGGGCTCCAGCTACATCCTTATCTTTGGCTCGGCTCTCATAAAGTAGTTATCCTCATGGCGCTGGTCAGCACAACGGGTTCAGTCACTACATGTTGTGACTGGACAGGGTGGTTACATCTGCAAGTAATATTATATTTTTATGTTTAGTTAAGCAGAGATGTCTCGTGATGTCTCAAACTAGTTTTATGACATACCCCATGGACCTTTCGGTTATATATGGTCACACATATTCAACAATACGTCAAGGTCACCAAGAGCCTTAGAGGCTCTGAACTAGCAATGTTTATTAAATAACTAAAACTTTATAAGAAGTTATTGGTTCAGACCATCTCCAGATGATTAAAATGGGTTTTGGCTCATGCAGGAGTAGATACTGATATTTTTCAAATCTCGCTCCTCTAGGGCTGTTACAACATCAGCAGCAAAGGTTATGTACATTTCTGCTGGACCACATCCTAGCGTCTGCAGGTCGAACATTTCATAATAACCTATTGCCAGACCAGGGGTATTTGCCAACTCTCTTTTAGATTCAGTGGTTAAGTTTACTCTCGGATGAGAGGAGTTACTATTATTATTATTTATTCATTATGAATGTTTCCCTCATCTGTCAATTAAGGCAGTTGTAGCTGTGTGGACTCTATCTCACGGCTTGAAATCACAGAGCTTTGAAATCTTCACTGAATCACTCGCGTGACTCCAAAGTAAAATAGTAAGATTAAATGAGCTTACCAGTTTGAAGTTTGATCTTTATTTTATGAGGAGTTACGATGAGCGATTACGTGCCCTCTGCTCCTAACCCTCATATTATAAAGATCATCTGATATTTCTAGTCATCTCTAATCTTACTATGTTAGTTCAACATCTATTATCTGTGATTTCACAATGCTGCTTTGAAGATTGACGCACATGCGGACTGGCGGGGCTTCTTCACGTAATCACTCATCGTAACTCCTCATAAAATAAAGTTCAAACTGTTAAGTTCTTGTTTAATCTTACTGTTCTGTTCTATTCTGTTCTGTAGTTTTTTTGCACAATCCGCAGGCATTGCTACTTTCACTTCACTGCACATCTTGTATGTGCATGTGACAAATAAACTTGACTTGACTAAAGCAGACCTTTTATTGCATAAACCAAACACCCAATAAAATAAAGTTTAAAGATTTGGAAAGTTATGTCAAAGACTTAATCCAAGGACATGAATTTAAATGCCACCACATTAGCTGTAGAATTTGCTATAGTAGCTGTATAAATAATCTGCAACCGCAGGGACTGGCTATTTTGAATTTATTTTTTCATGAGAAAGTAAAATTCAAATTCAAGGATATTTCATAGAACAAGGCTGCATTTATATCACCAGTTATATGAAAGAGGAAGTGAAAATAATATTGCGCCGGCAATAGGAAGTAAAAAGGTCCAGAAAAGGTAGAAGTCCGGCAGGGGAAGCCCATGATAAGGATGGACATAGGAGATGAGAGAAGGGGTCAACCCTAAGAGATGCCAGAGAAAAAGACCCAAGGCCTTTCTGTAGTGATGAAGGCAAATTCAATGCTAGCATTTACTGTAAATCAAGAGGACTGGAATATAAAAACAGAGATGTAATGCTGAGGCTCTATAAGGCACAGGTCAGCTGCAGTTGGAGTACTGAGAGCAAATTTGGGCATTGATGAGTATTGATGAGTAACTGCCACTTGACAACTCTGTTGATGACACCTCATCGGTGTCCAATTTTAAAATGCCTGATATGTACACTCCCACATAGGGAAAAATATAGGAAAGATCTGGCATTCAAATTGGGAACTTCTCAGCTGCATACAACCACCTTGACCACAATCTGCAACCTTCCAGCCCACCATACAACACATTGCTATTATTATCGAGGTGGAATGAGAAGTTTGAAGGTTGAATTGGGCATCTATGAGATGTCATTCAGTCCTTCCATGAGAATATGCATGAACAGTGCAATTTGACAGCACTACATTGGACAGTTTCCCCACAAGGAGTCCTTTCTGTCCTTTGCCTGCTACGGAAGGAGTGTATCACCAGAAGCGAGAGGAAGCTCTTCAATTTACAGCAGTCTTCAACTGTTGTCAAGGGTCACTGCATTCCATTCCTGCCTGAAATCACCCTAAATATCCATTGGAAACTGTCAACAAATTCATCTACCTTGGATCTACTGTAACTGAAAGCTACTTTCTGGAAGGAGAAATCAATTAATGTATAGGAAAAGCAGCAACCTTCGAGTGGCTAACAAATGGGAATGGAAGAATAGGAAACTCACTATCAAGATCAAGATAACTGTCTGCAAAGCAAACATCATAAGCACATTAATGTGTGGGAAGGTACTGCAGATGATGGTTTTCACTGAAGGTGACTCAGAATGTTGGAGTAACTTCACATCTGAAGAAGAGTCTCGACCCAAAACGTCGCCCATTCCTTCTATCTAGAGATGCTGCCAGTCCCGCTGAGTTACTCCAGCATTTTGTGTCTGTCTTGAGCACATTACTATAACAGCTGTGAAGCTTGAATGAAATCCCTATCCTCCACAATGGTGGACCTTGTGTGTGAGTGCCAAGGCAAAATGAAAGCATTTGCGACTACATTTATCCAGAAATGCCAAGTGGATCATCCATCTCAATTCCCCCACTGGGATCAATATTATTATAGAAGCCAGGCACAAAATGCTGGAGTAACTCAGCGGGACAGGCAACATCTCTGGGCAGAAGGAATGGATGATGTCTCAAGTCGAGATCCTTCTTCAGACTGATTATCTATCATATATTACTAAATGTCTGACCTTGACCGCTTTTTGCCCATTGTGCTGCGATTTCTGAGAGAACGCCGCCACCTATGACTGTCATTTTTGGCCACCTCGCTCAGAGCCCCCCTCCGCCTACCTGGACCAGAGGAGTTTTCCCATCGGTGAAAAATAAGAGAGATATTAATGGGTTTTTTTAAATTCCCCATTCTCTGTGTTCTCTCTGCTGCCCCCGCTGGCGGGAGGGGGGAGGTACTATAAAACCTGGTAGCCTCACTCAGTCTCTGCCAGACCCAGGAAGCAAGAGGGTCACGGCTCTCTGAGCTGTGAATAACACTGAATGTACGTCTACTCCACGGTGAGTCCCCTTGATGTGGCTGCTGCCAAATTGTTTACCTTTTTAAAAAGTTTGTGTTCACAAAATGGATTTTGGTTGTCGGGTGGCTGCAGCCCAATTGTTTGCCTTGGCTTTTAAAATTATTGCAACAGTTGGCTGCCAGCCCAAGAATCCATCGGCCCACAATGTCTATACTAGCCCTCTGGAAACCAGTACCTTCGGCCCGCAACACCCAGCCTAGCGCAACAGAAAGCATCCCCCCCCCCCCATTGGAGAGCAATGTTGGAATTGGTGGAGAGGTGGAATATTGCTTTGGTGACCAGCCCTCCTGTCTGATGCTTATAGAAGCCACTCCGCTGCCAATTCAATCTTCATTTCCGCAATCTTTGTTGCTTCCTGGAAGTTTCTTGGCTGTACAAAATCACTAATAAATCATTCCTCTCCCTGCCCGGCATCCCAGCAATCCTCAAGGAACAGCATCTCTGCTGCCTGGACACGTACTCCGGATGGGAAATTGATGTATCCCCAAAGATGTGCTGTACAGGAAGGTCGCCAATGCACGGCGGCCAACAGGAAGTCCAAAGCTTCGCTACATGGATATGGTTAAAAAAGTTATGAAAAATTTTCACATTGGCATTGACAACTGGGAAGTGGCTGCTGAGAAATGATGGAGGTGGAGAACAGATCTCTTGGTGGGTATGAAGCATCATGACAACATACAGTTCAAGACCCTGGAGGTCAGGCACCAATGTCACAAAATGATCGACGTCAACAGCAACACACTCCCCAATCCAATGGTCAGAGACAACTTCTCCTGAGGATGCCGTGGGACGGTCTGCCTGCCAGGGATGGGCCAAGTAAACAACAGCAGGTGATGCAACCACGGATGGACCATTCCCCTCTCCAAACAGAACAACGTCAAAGCCACACCACCATCTCTCGCAATTGGACGAATGCTAGATAAACAACTGCATGAACGAGGAGTGCAGAATGGCATTCAGGGAGCAGCAATGAGCCAACCTAAAAATTGAGTTGTCATGAAGTGAAGCTGCAATAGATAAGTTCATGTCTAAGCTTGCAATCCTGCCACATCAACTCAAAGTGGGAAGATGGTTAAGCAGTGAACAGGAAGAGGGCATCCCTATCCTCCACAATGGCTGGCTCCGTATGTGAGTGTCAATGGCAACATGAAAGCATTTGTGACTATATTCAGCCAGAAGGGTGACCACGGTGGCGCAGCGGTAGAGTTGCAGCCTTACAGCGCTTGCAGCCCCGAGTCTGATCCCGACTACAGGTGCTGTCTGTAGGGAGTTTGTACGTTCTCCCCGTGATTTTGTGGGTTTTCTCTGAGATCTCCTCCCCCACTCCAAAGATGTACAGGTATGTAAGTAAATTGGCTTGGTAAATGAAAAAATTGTCCCTGGAGTGTGTAGGATAGTGCTAATGTGTGGGGATCGCTGGTCGCCGCGGACCCGGTGGACCAAAGGGCCTGTTTCCGCGCTGTAACTCTAAACTAAACTAAATGTCAAGTGGATCATCCATCTCAATTCCCCACTGGGATCAATATCATTATAGAAGCAACTCTGCTACCATTTCAATTCACTTCTTCACTCCATATGACACAGAGAAACAGCTGAGAGTACTGGACACTGCAAAGTCTATAGGACCATGTAACACCTCACCTGCATTGTTGGAAATGTACACCTCTTGCCAAGCTGCTCCACTGCAGTTTATGGTGCTGATGATTACCTGTCAAAGTCCACAAAGAGGGAACAAATGGAAGGTGTCATCAACAGCGGCTGCCCAGTAGCACTTACTCATTGATAATCTGATCGCTGATTCATATTTTGTGAAGAATGGCTCAGCAGCTACACACATCAAAGTTTACATCCAAGAATGGATCCAGAGAACTGAGTTACCAGAGATGGTGGGGGTTGAGAATGAATGCCCGAGATATCAGAGGCACCGTTTGATGAAGGAAAACAATGAGAAGGACATCCGGGTTTTTATTAGGATGTTCATGAAAGGAACAGAGGCGTGGTTACATTGCAGTACCAAGAACATCAACTGAGGATCCTGTTCAGTAAGTATTATGTCCTATTATTCCTGACTTGCTTCAATCAAATCAAAAGACCTCCTCCCACCAGTAGGACCGGAAGTGGGGACATGGGAGATGATTAAAAAACGTGATTCAATTGGATTTTGCAGAGTCCTCAGTAGATGAAAGTGTCTGTCTGGCAGATGGGCAAGATCTACCAAATTCAGCGATAGAAAACTGATAAGTGGCAAATACCTTATATGGGCCCAACAAAGATGTTATACAAAATGTTGCGTATCCTCAGCGGGACAGGCAGTAATCTCTGGAGTGAGAAGGTAATGGGTTGTGTTTCAGGGTTCGTGCCAGTCTAACAAGTGAAGCTCTACAGGGCCCTGTCCCATTTGGCCCGTCATTGTGCCATCAATGGGCCAGATGGCGGCGTAGATTTTGTACATCACACAAAATCCTGCGACGGCCGCACGCGGCGTGCATCACTGCCTAGTCATCGTGCACTATAGCGCGGCATCACGTGTGGCGTGTCACGACGCGCGCACGCGCGTCAAGACGGGTAAATGAAGTGTAGCGTAAACTACTCGAAAAAGAGGCTAGGGGACAGATGCGCTAAAATTACCTACTGATTTCAAAATTCAATGCATTATCATTGCCAAATGAGCCGGTGTAGCAATGAAAGCAAGCAATCTACTCTTGGCAGCCACATGGCTTTCGCAATGCGTTAAAATACCACCTCAACATTGTGGAAATTCACTATTTGATCAACCTGGGCCCGCCATAAAAATTGCAATGCAAATATGAGCATTGTCATAGAACCAGGTATCCAGTGTGTAGTGACTCATCTCCTGACATCCAAAAGATTTTTAACCATCTGATTCTTGGGAAAGCCCCCTCTTGACGTAGCTAAATTCACAAAATAATGGCCGCCTGTCTACTGGTCGAGTTTGACCGAGGTTACGAGAAGAGTTGACAGAACTCGTGGGCAGTCACGAGACTGCAAGTTTAGGATCAAGTGTTAATTACGAGATTTTCCCACGGTTATGTCATTGCTGCGATGGTTCCTAGTTCTCCCCTCTCCCAGCTAGCAAGTCCCTTCTCCCCGTTACTCTTGAGCCAGACCGTGCATGAAGGTATGTTTTAATAAAGCAATAAAAACAATGTTAAAATACATCTCCATCCACTCCAGAGCATTGTGTGTGTCAATCTCCGGTGTGTGAAACCAAGCATCAGCAGTCCCCCCTCCTTCGCCAATCCCACACTTCACGGCCCCGGGAGGGGTGGATTGGATCATTCACACATGGACAGCATCCCGCCCCCGCCCACCACCCAAGACTTGCCCCTTCGTCAGGTCTTAAAGCCGTTCATTTGATGGACAGAGTGAGCCACATGGGAAGCGCCTCAGTAATAATAAAACAAAAAGTTGGCAGAAAGGGCCGATGATAAGACCAAAATGCTGGAGAACATCGGCTGGAACAGGCTGCATCTTGGAGCGAAGGGAATGGGTGGCATTTCTCGGGTAAGTCTGAAAGAAGGGGTCCTCGACTCTATTCCTCTCTTCGAGATGCTGCCTGGTCCGTGAGTTTACTCCAAGCAATTTTGTCTTATCTTTGGTTCAGTCCTTGTACTCGCAGCAAAAGAACAGATTATTAAAGTTATCCCACAGGAAGACACACGAGACACTACGATAAACGCACGGCTTGGCAACACGTAAGTTTTACAACGAGTTTTAAAAATGTTTCCATTTTTAAAACTTGACAGGTTAATTTTGGATCGTGGAAAAAATCAAATCATGTTTGATTTTTTTCACTGAGTTAACAAGTTCCCGAGTAGTACCTGCGTCTAGCCGCCACGCAGTCAGATAAGTGCTCGTGCGAGTTCCGACGTTCCCGCTACGTGATCACCACGAGTGAAAAACTGCGGGGTCAACTCGTGGGCCAACTTCACACAGTGAGGACATGGGTGTTTCACAGGTGCTTTTTGAAAAGTTGGTGCAGATTAACGCCAAAGGTCATGGGCTAACAATTTGGAATGTTTTGATTGGAAAAACCTAAATAAAAAAACATCAAAAATTTAACATCAGCGGTTTATTATAGAATGATACATACCCTTCATGTCCGAACTTTAGGAAAATAGGATATTGTAAATTAAATGAACCTTAAGTTTGAAGTTTGATCTTTACTTTAATGAGGAGTTACGATGAGGGATTACAGCCCCCCCTCCCAGCCACTCCATAAACAAAGATCATTGGTAGTTCTAGTCTTCTGATTCATACTACATAACTTTTCGACTGTAGTTTACAGATCTGTGATTTCACACCGCTGCGTTGAAGTATGAGACGCGCATGCGCCTGCGGGGCTTCTTAACGTAATCCCCGTTGGTAAATTCATAGTTTAATACTACTATTTTATTCGGTAGTCACTGAGTGACTACGTGAAATTTTCAAGCTCTGTGATTTCATGCCGTAGATTTAAGATCGAGTTCCATTACGACCACACTGCTTCATTGACACAGATAGGGAATTGAACAAATAATGAATTGAAATTGCTTAAATTATTCAATAAACATTTAATAAGAAAAAAACCTAATAACCCCTCTATAATCCCAGGGGAAATAGAATCTGAAATTACGAAAAAATAAAACGGAAGAACCCAAAACAGCATGCCCTAAAACCTTACTTACTGCCAGGACAGGTTGTTCATAAAACTTGAAAAACGTTGATCCCATAGCAATCCTGCAGCCCCCGAGGATTTTGATCTAGAAGCAACGTCCTGTGCCTTCCTGCGAGGTTATGCGAGAGTGGCCCTGAGTGGAGTGAGATTTAACACACACATGAGTGTCTACTCCAGCACACCATCCAAAACCTTGTTTCACCACCTATAAATAGTTTTTGTACTGACACCGTTTTTATGAGTTTTTTTTGTGGCTGATAGCTTTGCTGTTCGAACCGCTGAGACTCTTAGTTTACCACCCCACCTCGATTTTGACACAGGTGCGTAACTACACATAGCCTTCAGTCAATGGTAATCTTTTAATGCTTACTTTTGTCCTCCGGCCAATACCTGCCCTGCTTGTTGGGTAAATCAATATACATAACGTCATGATTCGTCTATTATCTACAGCATAATAACATGCTATCAAGCCGTAGCTTGGCCAATGGTCCTGAACCCGTACGCTGATACTAGTGCCATGAGGCATAACCACTTTAAGTGTTAAATTTTGTAAAAAGATAAGCGATGTGAATTGGAGGCCATTGCGAGAGCAGTGTGAGAACTAAGCTCACATCCCCAAATTTCTGTTAATAACTAAGCGCTTAGGACGGCATTTTTAAAAAATTCCTCTACATGTAAGTCGGACACAGCGTATGAGACCCGAATAGATGTTGCCCCGAAGTTTGCCCTACACTGGATACATAAACACTCCAAGCACTGAGTTAAAGCACTATCGCTCAACTGTTCATCAAAAAAGCAATGAGCAGGAATTCCAAACTACGGTATTGCTTGCAGTATATAGATAATCTGACTGTAAAACAAAACATCTCCGCCATTATTCTTAATAAGAACGCATATTGTTTTTTTTTTAGTGCTCTCTCTCCAGCCGTCATTAATCACATCCCTTGATCCTACACGACACTCCAGCCCTTGGATATGGTCTGGTCAGAATCTGCAGTAACAATTATTACGACCAATGCAAAGGTTGACTTTTCTCTCCTGTTACGAGATGAACCAATAAGATTCTGCAGTTTGGGGACAAGCCATGAATGGCTTGAGTCAGAGTCATCTCAGGACCCATGAGGAAACCATTGGCTGGTAGGCCAGTCAGTAACACCACCAGAATTGCCTGAGGCGGAGTCCAGGCTCTATTTTGGTGAGGTAACATTGCCGTGATGAGGGCAGAATGGAAGAAGCGTAAACGGTGTAGTCCCCAAATGTATGAGAATGCATCCACCAGCTACTCCTCCTGGATCTGGAGTTCCCATGAAACGTATTATGTAAATGGTGATTTAGCTGAGATGCAAACAGATCTGTGTCTGTGCAAAACAAACTGCTGCTGACAATCATTTTAATAACGTTTGGATTTAGCATCCATTCTATGTTGTCATTAAATTTCCATGATTGATGTCCCGCCACCACACTATCTCACCTGGTAGGTTAGAATAGCTGAGACCAGATATTTCTGGGAATGCACCAGTCCCAAATGAGTTTAGCCAGATTATCACTGATACTGAATAATTCCTCCCATGTGATTTTTGATATAAGGCAACAGCCGATGGTATTGTCAATCTGAGCTGAACATGTAAATCATTTCATTGTTTGAAACAATATTGCTTTAGGCATAGAATGCACCAGCAATTCTAAGTAATTTATACTCCATGCTCTCTTGCCGGATTAATTCTCTTGCACACTCCATTACCACTCACAGCTCAGATCGTATCCATGTCGACCTACTGACATTGTTTGTTATAAACCACTAAAGGTTGTTGAGTCTAATGTTTTTAGTACTTCGTGAGTCATTGATTATCCACCATTGCAAATTCGGCGATGGCTTTGTCTGGCAACTGCATTGTCCTGTCGAAATGGACCTGCATGTTCTTTAAAGTGCTTGTTCTCTAGCTCGTTGCAAACTCTGATAGTGCAGAGGTCCAAACTGCACTGCACGGGGAGAAGCCACCACTAATTTATCAATGAGTGGCTACTTGCGGATGGAGGGTTTTGTTCTATACGAGACTACTACTGGCACTCCATGATTTCATCAGCCGTTGGCTGTAAGGCAATAAGTTCACTTACATATCAATTGAATCAATGACGAAACCCCAAATAGTCAATTATTCGGGATGGTACTAGCTTGGATTTTGTTGTTGGATGAGGAAACTAACTCTGAAATGGGTCGTTTGTCGCTGAAACCGGGACTCCTCTGTTGCTTCCTGAGTGTTGCTTACACTAAAATATAATTAAATAGCCATCTAAATATATGTTTCATGGGCCCACACGATAAGTTGTGCCAGAACTGGTTTCAATAATTTTGTATATAACCTAGGAAGCTGAGGTAACCCTTTGGGCAACGCTTTAAATTTGCCAACAGCTGTCCCATCCAACTAAATTTCAGTATCTACGGTACTGATGATGAATTGGTATGAATAACTATGCATCTTCTCAGTATTCTATGGGTTGCCATATACATCAAACCTTTTGATAAACAACTGCTAGCAGTATGAAGTATCCTATTTTAAATCGCCTATACTGGACATAAGGATTTAGTCTGGTTAGGTCCCAGGAATTGACTCGACACCCTTCATCATCCTTTTTATGCCTTTGGAATATATTGGAATCAAATTGTTGTGGATGATATACCATCTTTCAATTACCCCAATTTTGGAATAAAACCCCAAATTTCATCATTCCACCTGTGAGTTTCTGGTCTGAAAAAAAACTATACCCGACTAGGCATATTTTGCAGGGGGTTGTATTCTGATGTGGTGTGTGGCTAAACTTCAATTTGAGACCCCCAGACACTGGTCCAGTATAAATCGACCTGATGTTATGCAGCACCATTCATTGGGTTGTTCTCCAGAGGATATATCCCTGGACTGAATCAGTTACCCGTAACCTCCATAGCCGGATCTTTGGATTTCTCAACCTTCTGACCAGTGTTGGGGGGTGTGCACAGTGTGCATATGAATGGCGTGTAAAACTGGCAACGATATGCGGTTGGACCTGCTCCAGCATCTGAAGCCCCGTATGAAAGGGAAAGGCCTGCGAGGGCGGTATCTGGCGAGAGGGTTGTATACGTCTTAAATGAGGCCGATGGTTTTAGCCTCTTCTCTAGTCTTTCTCCGTTTTGCCAGGTCTTCACCAAATAAAAAATGGGGCCGCCTGGATATTGGAGGACTTGCATAGAGAAGATGCGAAGCGTGGATTAAGTATAGCTTGATGGCGATTCTTCGGATTGCAGTTATCTATAATAGCATTGCACTGCAGGGCCAAACCACCAACCTGTGTCCTTACATCCGCGTGCTCGTTGGACCATTTGACCAAATGCTGTGATCCCGCCCCCCAACAATTTGAGGACTTATGGATCGGAGCTCCTGCCCTCATAGATTGCGTCATTTGGCCAGGATGGGCCGAGTCACGTGTGGGCACCCTGGAGCAAGCACAGTTAACAGGTGTCTGGTAACGAGTCTGATGTTCCTCCATTAATAGAGCTCCTGCGAATAACTGGTGAGAGGCCATATACATTTATATTGCTGGCCTGATTATCCCTTCCATGCTTCACCAGTCCCCTCCGGTTATGGTATTATTCGGGCCAACATCCGGGACACCGAGGATGGCTCCATCATGTGCTGTGATTTATGCACATGAGCAGTGACCACCAAACTTCAGGGTCAGAGGATCCTCCTGCACTGGCTCTCCCGAGCCTTGCTCTAGGGACGGGTACTAACTAGCACCCTAAACACGGTGTGGTAGATGGAGATTCATGGAACCTCGAGGCGTGCTGGTGTCCACCTGCACTGAGGGGCCTCTGACTAGGCTGTTCCGAAAGCTGTAGGGAATTCCTGGGGGTCTGCAACCCCTGGATGGGACACTTCATGGTTAAACAGTCTTGCGATCATTTTCATTATCAAGGGACGTCCCCAGACCTTCTTGTTTGAAGGATGGGGAGTCTTCATTGGTCAGAACTCATCTGAGTAAAACAGGCCCCTGACTGATTTTCTTTTTTGCCTTCCTCACGACTTGGGTGGCACCTCACGCCTGTGGCACACGAGTTGATGGATGGCAGTTGAGCTGCCAGGCGGTTTCTGCGTGTTCGGGTTCTCTCAGAACCAGGCGTTACCGCAGCCGGTATTTCCTGGGACGAAAACTAACGTTCACTATTCGCGAGGTCCCGCGAGTAAGTTATTTTACTGCGTAAGGCCAGCACTCATTTTTCAAGACTACTCCATTTTGAGACTAACTACCGCTGATCTATCCTAAAAACCAGCATTAAGGATTTTTTGTACCGCAGAAAGTTGATTTAAACCTCTTCATTGCAGGTTTGTTACTTACCGATGGTGGAGCTCGCGCATCTCCTGCCCGTCGGTGCATCCATGCGTTGTAGTAATATGACGCCGCATGCATGCACCTGGTGGGGATTCTTATCGTAGTCACTACGTGACACCAAAGCAAAATACCTCTCATACTATCAAGTCAGTTCAGGGTAGTAGCAGAACACTAGCTATACTATAAGTGTCACAATAATTGTTTCCAGATAAGGACAGATATTATAATATTCACAATAATACTAAGTAGTGATGAGTAAGGAAGTGAAGTATTAGGCCATTCAGCCCATAGAAGGTCTACTCCGCACATTCACTATTTTTTTTCCAGGCTGTTTCTTCTCTCACTCCGAACCCCATTTTAATAGCTGCCATGTAAGAGAGCTTTAAAAGGCCATCTGTTTTAGTATGATGACAACCATCATCGGGTTTGTGATCCCACCACTGTTGGCAAGGAGAGGCTCATAGATCAACATTAGAATGTTGGAACTTAGATCTCCCACTATGCTGTATTCAGGTCAGTCTAGGCAAGGCCTTGCCTCCTGATGCACATGAGCGTCAGCCTTCCACTGCAAGCTGGCTCTTTGTCCAGCCTTGCAGGGCTGTCTGACTGATCTGCGTCCCTCCTCATTTAAATAAAACTTTTCTCTTACCAGATTACAGCCCATATTATTCCTTGCAACTCACCATTTGCTAAATACCATATTACACACCATATAGTGCACAATCAAAGTATTTTAGATTGGCATGTCAAATCCAACTTAAACACAAAGTTTTTTTCCTCGGTCTCTTGTTCATAAGCCATTCCCTCTCCAGGATTTGCTTTCTGAGGAACCTAAATGTAGACAAGAGTAAGTTGGATCTTGGCGGAGGACGGGCAATCATAAATCATAGTCATAATTAATCATCATGCTTTTATTATTCGCCAAGTATGTTTTGCAGCATTATGAGGAATTTGATCTTGCCATACAGTCGGACATACCAATAAAATGCAACAAGAACACACAAATTACCATTTTAAATATGCATCCCACCGAGCGACTCTCTCCACATTCCTCACTGTGATGGAAGGCGGAAAATAAAAAGAGGCACAATTGAACGTCGCATTTTCAAATGCTGTGATTATGGGGCAGGGAAGGGATGGGTGACTATGAAGAGCGGGAAGAATATATGTGCAAACAAAGTCAGATAAGTTATTAAGCATACTGTCATCATTCAATTAATCTTTACATCATAATTTCCATGGGTCTGTGATATGCAGACTCGTTTCCTGTGATTATTTTCCTCTAATCAACGATGCAATGTGATATGCTTTTACGGCTGAATACTGGACATTCCTTTAAGGGGTTGACATGTGTGAAAGTGAATGTTGGAGTGGGTAGTTTGACAGGTTTAGGGAGGAAACGGGTTGCTGGGGTTTGAGTGTTGGTTGAAATGTGCAGTGCTAGGAACAGACTTGAGTGGGTTATTTAGTTATATAGCAGTTCGGTATTTGGATCTCATTTAACTCACCTTAGGCCAAATAATGTATAGGGCCATTAAATGTCAAAGCACGAGGCACCATTCAAGAGGTATTATTTTACCAATCTCATTCCTCTGGAGGCTGCTTATTCTCTTCTGGGTTTCCTCGAGAGTGTAGGACCTATTCCTTGATGTTCCGGTGTTTATTACAGGAATGTCCAGTTTGATGCCAGGATGTCTGGCATTGATATTATTTGCCTTTGCTTTGCAAGTGGCTTTGTGCGCTTCCAACAGTGGTTGTGGCAATGAATTAGGAAGTACAGGTACTGTTTTCAATTCAACGAAGACTGTTTCAGCAGCAAAACACCAGAGTGCTTCTCAAGGTCAGTGTCAGTGAGATCGGACTATACGACTATAAGATCAGTCTTCTTAAGTACTATATTAAACAACTCTGCATACTATGAGCCCTGATGTACGTCGGTCCGTCAACGAGCCATCGAGAGGAGGGAGCTAGGGGATGGTGGCGGGGTTACAATTATATGACTGCCAGTGGTTAGCATGGAACATCATTGCTGGCAAAATTAAAAGGTGTACAACACATAGCAATCTACTGTCAGGACGTATCTGTAGAGAGAATGTATTGTTCAGTTGAGTTCAGAAACCGGTTTAGCACGGGAAAGGCCGGCCCTTCAAACCTCACCGAGTCTCGCGCATGACTCAGCATTCCCCAAATATTAACACTATCCCACACACTTGGGGACAAATTTTATACATTTATACAAAACCAATTAACTCCACATCCCCATGTACGTCTTTGGAGTGTTGGAGGAAACCGAAGATCTCGGAGAAAACCCTTACGGTTGGTCACGGGGAGACGTACAACTTTGTACAAAAGGAACTCGTTAGTCGGGATCGAACAGGCTTTGGCGGCTGTAAGGCGCTGTAAGACAGCCGACTCCACTGCTGCGCCAACAGTGGTCGCACCATCGAATGGCAATGTTTAGTAGGGGACCCAGCTGCAGGGATTCTTGAGTCTATGTCTTGTATTTCTACTATGTAGAATTGCAATTACTCAATGTTGTTGTTGGTTGATGTTGAGAATCATTACCATGATGTATATAAAAAGTGAGTTGCAAATGCATGCATACAAAATGGCTATAGAACAGATTAGGATAAAAAGACATGTGTCCCGGAGCATTGCATTGCATTTTACACTGGTTGTAGCAGAAGGCATCAGATATATTTACCAACTATATCTTAATCATATATTGATGGATGGAAAGAAAAAAGGCTCAATTGCCATATGCTTAAGGTCCATTTTTCTAAATAAAATTGTTGTGGTCCTATAATTCTAATCCCATCAAAATAAATAACGCAAAGGGTGGCCATGAAGACAAAATCTGCTCAGATCATATTAAGACTTACGGGTTAGAATTCCCAAATACCATTACCTCTAAAGTGTTAAAACTGGACAATGAAACAATCGTAAACTTTCAGAGAAAAAGCAGTCGAAATGTGGATGAGCACTCACACAAGGTTAGTGTGTCTCTTGTCACAGATTATTAATTAACTGATTCTGGCAGCCCAAGTTAAAAAAAAAATAACAAAAATAAAACCGATATGGTCAAGGGACAACAAGAAATATAATTTGATTGTAATGGTAGGAGACTGGTATCCACAGCATAGAAATATTCTCACGTGAAGGAAATGAATCCAAAATATACATTAATGAACAGGTTCAAAGTAATAGCGAAAATATTAAAGGGAGGCATAGCTGCGTTCTTATGAAGATGAATTCACGCATTCACAACAACGACTATGCACGCTGCACTCAAGTACGCTCTGCCAGCCTGTTATTCTTACACCCATTAATCCATAATTTTTTCTTTTTTTTTTGGCATGCTTCCTGTGGTTATTTAAACTGATGTTCCAATTTCTATGGTGGAAAATTCACAACGTATCAAATTGGTTACTGCATTACACACATTTGCAAAATGTCATACATTTGTTAGCATACGCGCATGTTGTAAAAACATTTAAGATATCATATAGACGTGAAAGATTTTTACAGCCATATCAATTCTTTACTCCTCCCAGGCCTGGATGAACTTGATGTATTTAATTAATTGCGAAGAACAATTCAAATTCACTACATTGTTGCAGTTCGAGGAGGGGTATTCAACCATCAAATAGATAACTATCTATTCTTCCTCTAGTCTACATAGGAATCTCCAAATTATTCCCACTTCAAGTGGAATTCTTACTTACATTCATGTAGCCGGAGGCCATTTAGACCCATCAGATGCATACCAACTTTGCAACCTAAACAACCTAGCTGTCCATTCACCTTTCTTTCCTAATTTTTCTCACTGTTGCTTTAATTTCACCTCACATGCCCAGCATTGCCCTTGGTTCTTTCTTGCCAACTTCCTACTTTCAGGAGCAAATTACAGTAGATAAATAACTTGCTTCAGTGAGTGATAGTCATAGTGTCATGCAGCACTGAAACAGGTCATTTGGCCCAACCTGCCCCATGCTGACCAAGACAGCCCATCTACACTAGTCCCACCTGCCCGCATTTGGCCCATATCCCTCTAAACCTTTCCAATCCGTGGACCTTTTAGATGTTGTTATGGTACTTCCCTCGCACATCTCCTCTGGCAGCTTTTTCCATGCACTCACCTCCCTCTGCTTGTAAAAGTTCCCCCTCTGGTTCCTATTAAATCTTTCCCAACTCATCTAAAAATGATGTCCTCTGGGTCTTGATTCACCTACTCTGGGTAAAAGATTCTGTGCATCTATATCTATTCCCTCATGATCTTATAAGCCGCCATAAAATCACTCATCCTCCTGCGCTCCAAGGAATAAAATCCTTCTTCTCCAACTTCTCCCGTTAGCTCAGGCCCTCAAGTCCTGGCAACACCCTCCCCACTTTCTCTGCATTCTTTCATGATTTACGATGTCGTGGAAATCTAGAAGAATAAGTAGACACCCATGTGGTTACTGGGAGAATGTGTTCACATCAGGTCCTTGGACCAATGCGGTAACGACAGTAACTTGCACACCAATGTGCCGCTAGCTGCATTTGCAGTTTATTTTTGAAACTCCTGCCTGATTCCATTTCCATTATTACTGCAATTAGTTGGTTCCAAATCTCCACTGTGTATCACTGGAACACTTTCAGAGTTTTTAACACAGTTTTTCGAAAGCATGCAAAATAAATTTACCTCGGGTCTTCCTTTTATCTCTTCTGCAAAATGGTATATCTGCATCTCCTGGTCCTTGAACTGCCTGCTAATAATAGATCTCCTCTACTTGCCCTATCTACATTGTTATGATCTTGTACATTTCTATTAAATGTCCTCTCAGATCTCTTTGCTTCAAGGAGAACATGAGAGGCTTCTCAAGTCCAAGCTTCATTTTTGAATTATTTATACCCAGAATCATTCTAGCAAATCTACGCTGCAACCCATACAACCCATAATCCCCCCCCCCCCCCCCCCCCCCAATACCCTCAAATCCTTCCTGAGGTCAGATGAGACAAATTGGATCCTGTTATACAGTTATGGTTTAATCATGTCCTTCAAATATTCAACACATCAACAACAACCACTTTGCTTTCCTATGCAATGTCTGTATTTATGGATCTTTGTATTCTATATGATTTACAAATCATTGTTTGAATGTGGGCCATTGTTTATATTGTGCAAAAATACACTCAACTTTATGCGAACCTGTGCATGCCTTGGAACTGTACCATTCATTCTGATTTATCTCTTCTTCCTTCTTCTGCCGAAGTGTATCAGATCATATTCATATTTCACAGTTTAGTTTAGAGATACAGTGTGGAAACAGGCCCTTCGGCCCATCGAGTCCGCACTGACCAGCGATCCGCACACATTAACACTTTCTTCCCAACCCACACGAGGGCAGGGTTTCCAAAACTGGGGTAAATTTACCGCAGGGGGTAAATTTTGCCTACCCAGGGGGTAAATTTGTTGATTCTGGATTTGTACATATATTTTCTCATTGACGACTTGTTCATCTTCTTCCTCTTCTTGCGTATGGCATGCACAGCCTAAAGTTGTAGGACAACTTGTTCTGTTTGATCTTCGGTTTGTGCGCGCCAGGTTGATTGCATTAGTCGAAACAGGGTGGACCACGTGAAGGTTGCAATCTGCCACGCCAGTTCATAAATAAGTGAAATAACATTTTTATGTGCTATTAAAGTTACCGGGTTAAACGGGACAAAAAAGGTTGGGATCTCCTGCACTACGGACAATTTACACTTATACCTAGCCAATTAACTTACAAACCCGTACGTCCTTGGAATGTGAGAGGGAGCCGAAAATCGCGGAGAAAAACCAGGCGGTCACGGGGAGAATGTAGAAACTCCGTGCAAACAGCAGCCATGGTCAGGATCAAACCCGGGTCTCCAGTGCTGCAGGTGCTGTAAGACAGCAACTCTATCCCTGCGCCACTGTGCCATCCGTATTTCACATGATGGAGGCAGCAGTTCGACTCATCAAGTAAATGCCATCTTCCACAACAATCTCATTGTTCCTGGTCTTCCACTTAATGTCCTGTGACCTGTTCTCTCTCAAATGCCCAGCAATTCCCTAGATTCCCCTTCCACTCACTTACACCAGGGATAAGTTTGCAACATCCGGTGAACCTAGCAATTATCATAAAGCAGCTTCCTTATTTATATAAACGAGGTCCTAGCCATAATTAAGTTCAGATAAAGTTAAAAAAAGCTGGTGTTGGACCTGGTCACTCAGCATTCTTCAACAATCACTGCAGCCTCAATAGTTGGGGCAGCACAGTAGCGCAGTGGTAGAGTTGCAGCCTCCACAGCGCCAGAGACCCAGGTTCGATCTCGACTAAAGGAGCTCTCTGTACGGATTTTGTATGTTCTCCCTGTGACCCACGTTGGTTTTCTCCGGAATCTCTGGTTTCCTCCCACACGCCAAAAGGCGTACAGGTTTGTAGGCTAATTGGATTGGTGTAATTGTAAATTGTCCCTAATGTGTAGGATATTGTTAGTGTGCGAGGATCACTGGTCGCTACAAACTCGGTGGGCCGAAGGGTCTGTGTCTCTAAAGTAAACTAAACTAAACTAAAAAAAAACTATTTGGCAAGGAAAGGCAAATGCTGCAAAACAATATTCTCCAACCTTCCTGTCGATTTAGGAGGGTCCAACTGCTATCTTATAGAAACATATAAAATTCTTAAAGGATTCGACAGACTAGATGCAGGTGCAATGTTCCCAATGTTGGGGGAGTCCAGAACCGGTGGTGGCAGTTCAAGAATAAGGGTTAGGCCATTTAGGATTGAGATGAGGAAAACCTTCTTCACCCAGAGAGTTGTGAATCTGTGGAATTCTCTGCCGCAGAAGGCAGTGGAGGTCAATTCACTGGATGGTTTCAAGAGAGTTCGATTTAGCTCTTGGGGCTAAGGGAGTCAAGGGATATGGGAATAAAGCAGGAATGGGGGAATGATTTTAGATGATCAGCCATGATCATATTGAATGGCGGTGCTGGCTCGAAGGGCCAAATGGCCTACCCCTGCAGCTATTTTTCTGTTTTGATGTTCCTACTCTGATTCCATGCATGTAAAGTTCAGTTCAATTCAGTTTAGTTGATTGTCAGGTGTACCGAGGTACAGTGAAAAGCTTTTGTTGCTTTTCAAACGAGAAAAGGATCACACAATTTTAAAGATTAAATCAGACAAAGGGGAAATATTGACCGTGCCGAGTGATATTAATAAAAGATTTGCACAATTTTACGAGAATCTGTATACATCTAAAATGATAATGGACACCAACAAAGTTACAGAGTTCTTGGATAATTGTAACCTTCCTAAATTAGAGTTGCAGGAACAAGAGGAATTGGGAGCACAAATCTCAAATAAGGAAATAGAAGAAACAATAATCTCATTTAAAAAATAGAAAAACACCAGGTCCCGACGGATTTAGTAATGAATTTTATTAAAGTTTTTATGACATATTTACAGAAAATGTATACTTATGCCTTCGAAGAACAATTACTACCTGAAACACTAGCAGAATCCACGATCACACTAATACTTAAGAAAGATAAAGATGTGGAAGAACCTGGATCATACAGAGCTATTGCGTTGTTAAACACAGATCAAAAAATATTAGCGAAAATACTAGCTAGAAGACTAAGTAAATATGCTAGTAAATTAATACATCCGGATCAAACGGGGTTTATCCCTAAGAGACAATCATTTAATAATTTGAGACGTCTGCTCAATATAATGCATTCACACCAAACGGAAGATCAAAAACTATCAATCATATCGTTGGATGCAGAGAAAGCATTCGATCAGGTCGAATGGGAATGTATGGTCAGGGTATTGCAAGAATTTTAACGGAGAGAATTTTATTCTATTGATTAAATTACTATATAATAAGCCAACTGGCAGAATATTAACTAACAATAATTTATCTACGAAATTACATTTGTCAAGGGGTAATAGACAAGGATGCTCATTATCACCTTTGATATTCGCCCTCATAACCCCTAGCGGAAAGAATTAGAACTCATCCGAATATCCATGGATATAAAACAAAATATTCCAACAATAAAATATCACTATACGCTGACGATGTACTATTGTACATCACAAATCCTCATATTACTATACCAAATAGTTTAAAATTAATAGGGGACTTCAGATCATTCTCAGGATATAGAATAAATTGGAATAAAAGTGAAATCATGTCAATAAAACCTAAAGACTCTACGCATCTTATACAGTTTCCTTTCAAAATAGCTACGGAAAATTTTAAATACTTGGGCATCGAAATTACTAGAAGATACCAAGATATGTTTGACAGAAATTATAACTCTCTACTTAAGAAACTATATAACTTGATTAAATTTTGGAAAACACTTCCAATGTCCTTAATAGGCCGAATAAACACCATAAAAAATTATTTTTCTACCATAAATTTTATACCTGTTCCAATCTATCCCAATATATTTACCCAAAAAGTATTTTTAAAAACTGGACTCAGATATCACAAATTTTATTAGGGATTATAAATCCCACAGAATACAAAGAGCTCATCTGAATAAACCCAAAGTAGTAGGGGGGTTAGCACTCCCCAACTTTATTTATTACTACTGGTCTGTAAATATCAGAAACATGATCCAATTGCTGGATAACTCTCCCCAGCAACCGGATTGGGCGATTATGGAGAGAGAGGATTGCTCTCCTTATAATATTGGAGCTATCCTTCTCTCTCCAATATCAATGAATAATATAAATTACAACAATAATCCAATTATATACAATACAATTAGAATTTGGAAACAAATAAAATCACAATTTAAGCTTAAGACATTTATCTCTCTTATCTCCTATCGGTAGAAACCCCCTCATTTAAACCTTCAACTATAGATAAAGCATTTATACAATGGGAAAGAGCTGGAATTAAAATCTTTGGAGATGTGTATGAACTGGGAAAACTATTATAATTTAAACAAAGACAACTAAAATACAATTTGGGAAACAATCAGTATTTTAAATATTTCCAAATCTGTGACTATCTGAAAAAATATGCACAAGATTATCACAATATGCCTCCAGACTTACTGGAAGAAGTAATTAATACAAAGGCTGAATCAGCAAACCTAATATCATATATATATAATATTATTCTAAATGCAGAAATACTAACAACAGATGGTATCAGAAGAGACTGGGAAAAATAATTAAGTATAAAAATTCCCAAAGATAGGTGGGAAGAATATTTATTAAATGTGCATAAATGTTCAATTAATGTAAGACACACCTTAATACAATTTAAAATCCTACACAGATTATACTATTCAAAAACTAAAATAAGTAAACTTTTTCCCAACGTCTCACCTATATGTGATAAAAGTCAATGTCAAGAAGCTAATATAGCACACTCATTTGTCTTTTGCACAAAAATTCAAACATTTTGGACTGAAATTTTTGAAATTTTCACAAAAATATTTAAAATAAAACTGACTCCAAAAGCAGACTGAATTATCTTTGGGATATCGGAAGATAGCCCTGAATTAAATGTGTTTCAAAAGATTCTATTTGAATATAGCTTAATAACTTGAAAAAAGCTCATCTTAAAATTCTGGAAAAATTCTCCTATACCAACAGTTAATATGTGGATTTCCACTATGTTCGAAACGCTACACTTGGAAGATATGAGACTCCGACTAGCAGGAAAATCAGACTGTTTCTATAAGACGTGGTCTGCATTTATAAATCTATTACAAGGATAAGGTGCAACTATACCTCAAAAAAGTACCGGTGTCGGGCCTTGGTAAAGGGGGAAGAAAAACTGTCGAGTTGATAGATTCCTTTTGCGAGATGTTTATAATAAAGTAACTGGCTTTTCTTCTTTCTTTCTCTATCTTTCCCTTTTTTTTTCCTCTCCAAGGTCTATCTCTTAATTTCCGGTCTCTAACTCTTCAAGGGTTTCCTTTCCCTCTGTCACGCTTTTGCACTTTCACATCTCTTTTTCACTTTTCTACTTTCTATGCTGGTATTTCTCCATCTTTTCTAAAGCTTTTAAAAAAATGAAGGGGTACAATGACTGTAGTACAATATAAGGGATGAACACTGATGTAACTTACGGTACCTCTAATAAATAAAGATATTTAAAAAAAATGTTTTTAAAGCTTTTGTTGCATGCTAACCTTTCAGCAGAAAGACAATACATGATTACAATCGAGCCATTCACATTGTACAGATCCATGACCAGGGAGTAATGTTTAGTGCAAGGTAAAGCCCGTAAAGACTGATCAAAGATAGTCCGAGGGTCCCTGATGAGGTAGATAGTCGTTCAGGATTGCTCTCTAGTTGTGGTACGAAGGTTCAATTGCCTGATAGCAGCTGGGAAATGTCATCAGAACAGTAAAGACACACTGACCACCAATCCCACGACCATGTCTCCGAGGGACTTTGCATTCATTGAGGGCAATGGATGGAGGCCTGCAATAGCCCGGGGCTTGCCTGGATCGGGCACTGCTCAGAAGGTCTAGTGCGTGGACTGGACTTTGAAGGTGGTGCCAAAACAAGCCGCTTCGTGCACGCGGGACCAGTAGACAATTTTGGTACACTTACTAATCAATGGTGTGCTTGGGTATGTTAATACTACACTGGACTATATGTAAGAGAAGAATTTCACTGTGCATTTGCCCATGTGGCAATGCTGGGAAGAAAAATTGCTGGAGATTGGAGCTGTTCAAAGACAGATTCTATTTGCGACTGCGCAACAGTGACCAGCAGCATATCTCAAAAAATATTAATGGAAGTCTTGGGTTGATCCGCTGCCTCGGTTCAATTATTAATGAACAATGTAGTTCTGCAGAATATTTAGGTGTTATATAATTAGTCTTAAAATATATATTTTTTTCATTTAACTAGGTATATGGTAGAAACTCTTACTAGTTTCAATCGGTGAGGGTTGGCTTGGCTTGGACCCAAAGGGATAGCCGTTCAATACCTGGGATTGATGGTGATTCTTCCCCCGGCAGAGAATGGGGATTTGGGGATGAATGAAATGGCACAGAAAGCTGATTAACTGGATTTTGCTCCAATTTCTTTGTTTTTCTGAGTATAAACTTCCTGTTCCACCTATCTCATCTCAGTTGGTCCTTGTTTTGAGCACCATAGTTTGGACAGACCTGGATTGTTTTCCCTTGATTGCTGGAGGTCGAGGGAAGACCAGATAGAAGCATATAAAGTTTTGAGAGGCATACATAGGTTAGATAGTCAGCACCTTTTTTTTTCCTAGGGTGGAAATAACCTAGCATGGAAATGAAGGCCAAAGGACATTGATTTAAGGTGTGACGGGTAAAGTTGAAAGAAGATGTGTGGGGCAAGTTTGTTATACAAAGGTAGGTGCCAGAAACGTGCTACCAGGAGTGGTGTTGCTGGCAGATACAATATGATATTTAAGAGGCACTTGGACAGGCACATGGATATGCAGGGAATGAAGGATATGGATCCTGTGCTGGCAGATTAGATTAGTTTATCTTGGCATCGTATTTGGCACAGACATTGTGGGCCAAGGGTCTGTTTCTATGGTGTACTGTCCTGTGTTCTATGTTTCATCAATTCAACTAACTTATCTGTACTGTTTGTTGAGATAATTACAATAGATCTATATTGTTTGCTTTCTCATTTTTTTTTTTTTTTTTAAAATATTTTTATTTATTAGAGGTACAGTAAATTACATCAGTGTACGTCCCATATATTTTATTACAATCATTGTACCCCTTAATTTTTAAGGCTATTAAAGAAAAATAATAGAAACAAAGAAAGTAGAGAAAGTGAGAGAGAGTTGTGAAAGTGAAGAAGCGTGACAAAGGGAAAGAAAAAAGAGCCCTTGGTTAGAGAAAGGAGATTAAGAGATAGACCCTAGGGAAAAAAAAAGAAAGAAAGAAGAAAAAAAGAAAAGCCAGTTACTTTATTATAAACATCATGAAAAAGGATTTGTTTCTCATTTTAATCAACCTTTGTGTAGCATATTCATTATTCCAACAGCTTTCATTTAAGAAATTGATCTCTATTGCACCTTGGTGTAGATCAGTGGCTCATGTTATGAGTCATGCTTTTGTAGTTATGCCCAATAGCCTATTAACGTCGCGAGCTACTGCACTCCTCAGTATGAAGTTAACTCTCAAGTAGGAGCTTGTAGTTGTTTATTCTAAATAAACAGTGTATAGTAGCTCGTTGAATAGTGATGATGGACAAAGTGTGTGGACAAAACTTGCACCTTTTACAGTTGTTTATATCTGAGGCGGCTCTGCGAGAATCTAATTTAGTTTAGAGATACAGCGCGAAAACAGTCCCTTCAGCCCACCTGGTCCGAGCAAACTAGCGATCCCCGCATATTAACACTGTCCTACACTATTTTTACATTTACCAAGCCAATAAACCTACATATCTGTACGTCTTTGGAGTGTGGGTGGATACCAAAGATCTCGGAGGAAACCCACGCAGGTCACAAGTAGAACATACAAACTCCTTATAGACAGCACCCGTAGTCGGGATCGAATTGAATGTTACTGAATTACAGAACGAACTTCAAAAAAATGGAGACTGAGTTGTGGGCAGGACGGACACATAACAAAAACGTAACTTGACTTTTTATTAAACGGCATTAATAGTATAAGTCAGTCAGGCATATCTGTTTTAAGCGGATAAAAACAAAGTACGGTAAACAAAAACAAAAAAAACTCAAAGTGCTGGAGTATCTCAACTGTCAGGCATTCATGGATGGTTAAGATTTCAGGTTGGGGCCCTTCTTCAGTATGAAGAAGTTGTCCTGACCCAAAATGTCACCTATCCATGTCTTCCAGGAATGCCGAAGATAGACGCAAAAAGCTGGAGTAACTGTAGGACGGGGAGCATCTCTGGAGAAAAGGAATGGGTGACATTTCGGGTCGAGACCCTTCATCAGACTAGTCAGGGGAAATGAAACGAGAGATATAGACGATGGTGGAGAGAGATAAAGGACAATGACTGAAAGATATGCAGAAAATAACAGATAAGAGAAACAGGCCATTGTTAGCTGTTTGTTGGTAGAAAGCGAGAAGCTGGTGCGACTTTGGTGGGGGAGGGATGGAGAGAGAGGGAATGCCGGAAATAAATCAATATTCATACCACTGGGCTGAAAGCTGCCCAAGCAAAATTTGAGATGCTGTTCCTCCAATTTGCATTTAGCCTTAAGGGCTTACTGCAAATTGGGGCGACCTAATCTGCGAGTTCTGGCAAGTTTTCCCTCGACTCATACTCGCAGGATAGTCGACACGGCGTCGTAGGAGGTCTTCGTAACTCTCCTTCATGCTCAAGTGGTCTCCGCGTACTCGAGGCCTCAGCTAGTTCGCGGTGATTTTTTCAATATGTTAAAAATCGCCCGCGAGTAAAAAAAGTTCGCCATGGAAAAAATCGATACTTTTTTTACTCGTAGGTTTAGTCGTAGTAGGTCGTATTAGGTCGGCATGTTTGTCGTAGGTAATCGAGGGTAGTCAAAGGTAATCGTAGATAATCTTCATCATAGTCGAAGGGAGGTCGAAGGAGGTCGTCTTCACTCTCCAATTTTCCCGAGTTAGTCGTAGCTAGTTGAAGCTGGTCTTCAACATGGTCGAAGGAGGTCTTCTACAAAGTCAAAGGATGCCTTCAACATGTCATTTCTTCAAATTCTTCTAAACTCGACAAATTAGGTCGCCCAAGTAGGACAGCCCTTTTACTCTGATAATGGCGGAGACCTAGGACAGAAAGGTTATCTTCACCCAACTAACAATGATCTATTCTACATTTTCCTTGATCTCCATCCCATTTGTCCTATTTTCACACCTTTACATCCTTGTCTATGTATCTCCTTCTCACCTGATATCAGTCTGAAGAAGGGTCTCGACCCTAAACATCACCCATTCCTTCTCTCCAGAGATGCTGCCTGTCCCGCTGAGTTACTCCAGCTATCAGGGCTAACCTTTAACCATTGCTTCAAATTCTATTACACAATCTTTAAACTTCACCTGAGGGAAAAGGTTTAACCGCTCGTTGAAAAAGGCAATACTTCATACTTTATAACCCTCAATGACAGAGCATTTATCAGCTGGGAAGGCACAACTGACACTGACTGCCACAAAGCGCCAAGGCTGACAATTCAACATAGGGCAATTAGCCTGGCAATTGTTCTTTGGAAGTACCATTACTCTTGCTTCCTTTGTCTTTTGATCTCAAAGGATGTACTATGACAAATGAGCAATTCAGCGCAGGATATCTAAGCTATTATGCAAAATTAAATTAAGGAAGAACAGATGCCAAATTTTTTTTGAAAAATCAATATGGAAATATATGGTTATGAACAATTTCTGATAATTTACACATCGCTTTTAATCTTCTGTTTCTTTTCTCTACCTCCCAATGCAATGATTAACAATGTGCAAATCAAATTAATAAATAACAAATAGCACAGCTTTAGGTTGGTATTGCACATATACTTGTCAAGCCACATAAATGTCAAGGCCAAACAATTAAAATATATTGGCCGAAGAGCTAAAATATATATCTGCCGATATTAGACTTCAGTTGTGAGGAATCTGAGAGGGGCTCAGGCTGCAAAACAGCTGAAAAGATCCTATTACACACATCAAATTTAGCTGAAAGGTACAATTACTACAGCACTGAGCAGTAAGGGCAGCACAGTGGCACAGCTGGTAGAGTTGCTGCCTCACAGCGCTGGAGACCGAGGTTCGATCCTGATCTCGAGCGCTGTCTGTGTGGAGTTTGCGCATTCTCCCTCTGACTGCGTGGGTTTCCTCCAGATGCCCCGGTTTACTCCCACATCCCATGTTTGTAGGTTAATCGGCCTCTGTAATTTCCCCAGAATGTTTAAGAGTGAATGCAAAAGTTGTATAACATAGAACAAATGGGTGATCAATGCCCAGCATGGACTAGTATGGCTGAAGGGCCTGTTTCCATGCTGTATATTTAAATAAAATAACATTAGACTATTTCCGGTTTCAAATAGTGAGTTGAATATTCCTCACTTGCGTGCAAACAGGATACATTCACCCATATGTGGTTGGTCATTAGAGAAATGGACTTTGACAGGTGGCCAAGAGATAGTGACCAGTGTAATCATGTTTTGTGCCCAATTCTGTCCCTTGCTCTTCCATTACAGTAAAGTCCTGGTGTTTTCAGGGAAAACATTATTTTCCAGCTACAGAGTAAACAACAGGATCATAAAGACGGAGAACAAAATGAAAAGGGGAATACTGATACTGTGTGTTATAGGAATATAATGTAGAGAATTGAACGAATGAATGAATAAATTAATTAATTAATTAATTAATTAATTCATACTCTATTGTCACATGTGACAAGTCACAGTGAAATTCTTTGCTTGCATGCCCAAGGTATGCAATAGTTGCCACTGAATGGGCGCTTACAAAGTTACAAAGTACCCCGCACCATGTCCTCCATGTTCTTACCCCCGCCACACGCCGGGTCCCCCTTTGTTCCCTCCCCCGCCAGCGGCGTCCTCCCTCCCACGTTGTCCGTCATTGTGTGTTGGTCACCGCCATCATCGACCGCTGCACCGACCTCTCCACTATCACTGCCGGGATACTGAAAACTGGATGGAACATACGTGTACTTTGTTTGAACTAATGTTTAGTTTAATACATTCTATCTCTTTAATTAGTATAGTATTGTGTAATAAAGAAACCCCATAGGGCAATGATATTATGTTAGGTGATGTGGAAATCACCAGTGGTTCCCTTTAAAATTGGAGGAAAGCAATGGTGCTTGAGCAATGCGGAGGAATCTCTTTAGTCAGAGGGTGGTGAATCTGTGGAATTCTTTGCTGCAGAAGGCTGTGGAGGCAAAGTCAGTGGATATATATATAAGGCAGAGATAGATAGAGTCTTAATTATTACAGGTGTCAGAGGTTATGGGGAGAAGACAGAACAAGTGGGTTAGGAAGGAGAGATAGATCAGCAATGATTGAATGGCGGAGTAGACTTGGCCTAATTCTGCTCCTACTTACGGTCTTATGAGTGGCAAGTAAAGTGGACACGTGAGGCCCAAGCCACTTATGATTTGTCTGCCTGAGGTGCTATTAGTAAATTGTAGGTGCCATGTTGGCGTGGGAGGGTGCAGCACAGTGCTGCGGCATTTGGTACTGCTGCCTCACCACTCTAGTTGGACCCTGATCTTGGATGTCGCTTGTGTAGCATTTGTACTTTCTCTTCATGTCTTCATGAGTCTCCTCCAGGTGCTCCTGTTTCCTGCCAAGTCCTGAAGTTGTGCCAGTAAGTTAACTATCTGGTGTATGGTACTTATTAACGAATTAGATAATCTAAGGGAAAATTGATGGATAGATGTGAGAGGGAACAGGTTGCAAGGGTACTGGGATTTAAGAGGAGGAATGGGACCTCTGGTATCACTTCCATTGTGATGGCATGGACCCAATGGGCCAAAGGGCCGCCTTCTATGTAATTATGTGCAAGGTAAGATGAGACATGAAAACACGGGGCAGCACGGTAGCGCAGCGGTAGAATTGCTGCCTTACAGCGCCAGAGACCTGGGTTCAATCCCGACTTCGGGTGCTGTCTGTACGGAGTTTGTACGTTCTCCCCGTGACCGCGTGTGCGTTCTCCAACATATTCGATTTCCTCCTACACTCCAAAGATATACAAGTTTGTTTGTACAAGATTTCCTCCTACACTCCAAAGATATACGTTTGGCTTGGTATCCGTGTAAATTGTCCCTAATGTGTGTGGGATGTGCGAGGATCATAGAAACATAGAAACATAGAAAATAGGTGCAGGAGGAGGCCATTCGGCCCTTCGAGCCAGCACCGCCATTCATTGTGATCATGGCTGATCGTCCGCTATCAATAACCCGTGCCTGCCTTCTTCCCATATCCCTTGATTCCACTAGCCCCTAGAGCTCTATCCAACTCTCTCTTAAATCCATCCAGTGATTTGGCCTCCACTGCCCTCTGTGGCAGGGAATTCCATAAATTCACAACTCTCTGGGTGAAAAAGTTTTTTCTCACCTCAGTCTTAAATGACCCCCCCTTATCACTGGTCGGTGCGGACTTGGTGGGCCGAAGGGCCTGTTTCCGTGCTGTTTTGTGAAACTAAACTTGACTAAAACCAACCAAATCCAATATTGAGCCATATGGCAGTGCAAGCCTTGGGATGTGGAGGTAATGTCATAGAGTCATAGAATGAAACACTGTGGAAACAGGCACTTCGGCCCAACTTGCTCACACCGGCCAACATGCCCCAGCCACACTAGTCCCACCTGCCCACATTTGGTCCATATCCATCCAAATCTGTCCTATCCACATACCTGTCCAACTGTTTCTTAAATGTTGGGATAGTCCCTGCCTCAACTACCTCCTCAGGCATCTTGATCCATACCCCCGCCATTCTTTGTGTGAAAAAATTACCCATCAAATTCCTCCTAAATCTTTTCCCCTTCACCTTAAACCAATGCCCTCTGGTCCTTGATTCACCTACTCTGCGCAAGAGACGTTGTGCATCTACCTGATTGTTCCTCTCATGATTTTATACACAAGTGTGATCCTCAAGTGGTTGCAGAGGTTTGCCGGAGTGTGGTTGAAAGTGTTCCAGTGCACTGTACATTACCGCAGAACAAAAAAATACGTTAAACTTGTTCCAGTCTGTTTATTGAGCAATCTCCATTGGTTGTTTTAAGGATTTTGGCTCAGTCACAATCCTGTTCAAGTGAGCAAAGTGTTGACAATATGATTCATGGCTGAAAATTGTAATTGCCAAATCAAATTTTCCCATTTATGAGCCTCTTGCCAGCAAAGGATAGGCCAACCTGAAGGTTGCAATTATGCCTTTGACATGAGTAGGATGATTGAAGTGCCCCCCTTCCCCATCCAGCTTTCAATTGCTCAACAACTGTTCATCCTTCAAACAAAGTGGCTGATGATCGAAAATACCCGGCGATGTTACTGGCAGGTCAGGGAAGCACAGGAAGTGTGCAGACAAAGAGTATAGTTTCACCATAACATTTGCAGCTTCAGAGACACCAGAAAAGCTCCACATTACTCTTTGTCTAAACCTATAATCCCTCCAATCCTCCAAAACAGTCTTGAGTAAAGTAATTTTCCCTTTGCAGCTAAATTTGATGTGTGAAATAAAATCTTGTCAGCTGTTTTGCAGCAGGAGCCCCTCTCAAATTACTCACTGGTACGAGAACCGAAGTCTAATATCAGCTCATGGTTAATTCTGAAAAATATTAACAACTATTTTAGCCCTAGCCAATACTTCTTAAGGGCTTGACCTTAGCACACACCAAGTATGCACAAGCTCACTTCTGCTTTAAAGACAGAAGCAAGGACCATGTTGTGCTGCTGTTTATTATATATTCTTGATTTGCACACTGCCAATCATTGTATTGTGAAAGAAAAATTGATAATTAAATGAAGGACTGCCTCATCCAATATTGCAAATATTACTGTTTTCATTCCCATTCATTTGTTATAAATCTTGCAAACGATATCTGTCTTGTCCTTTTCCTTCTTTGTTGTTTTTAGTATGTCATTACATGTATGTTTTAGTGTATCTTTCATTTTGTGTTATGTGGTGGGTGGGGGGGGGAGGTTGGGGGTGGAGGAGGAAACTTTTTAAAATCTATTTCCTCATCGTATCGTATCTCCATCCACGCTGCGACTTTGGGAGCTCCAAACATGGGAGCCTGCAGACTTAACATCGTGGAGCTCATGATCCCTTGGTTTTGGACCGACTTCGGGAGCTCCAACCGCAGGAGCTTCGATCGCCCTGATCATGGGAAATTCGATCGCCTCCACACGGGAGATTCGATTGCCCCGACTACGGATGTTTCAACTGCCCCGTCTGCGGGAGAATAAGGAGGAAAGAAGGTAAGACTTTATTGCCTTCCATCACAGTGAGGAATGTGGGGGAGCCACTGTGGTAGATGTTTATGTTAACTTTTATATACTGTAGTTGTGTGGTTGTTGCTTTTTTCTGGTATGACTGTATGGTAAATCAAATTTCACTGTACCTTAAATGGTACACGTGACAATAAAGGACCATTGATCCATTGAACCAGTGAACCATTGAAAAGGTATTGAACACGTAGCATTGAGTTACTTATCCATCACATTGCCCTTATTGAGAATAGTACTTGGATTTAGAGAGCACCTTTAATGCAGTAAGACAACACATGATATTTCATTGTGTCATCAGAAACATGATTCAACAAAGTGGGACAATAGGCCATATGGGAACGTAATTGGGCGGCAAGGTGGTGCAGCGGTAGGTTGCTGCCTTACAGCCCTTGCAGCAGCGGGGTTCGATCCCGACTACTGATGCTTTTGGTACGGATTTTGTATGTTCTCCCGGTCACCACATGGGGTTACTCTGAGATCTTATGTTTCCTCCCACATCCCAGAGACGTACAGATTTGTAGGGTAATTGGCATGGTATAAGTGTAAATTGTCCCTAGTGTGTGTAGGATAGTGTTCATGCGCGGGGATCGCTGGTCGCTGCAGACTCGGTGGGCCGAAGGGCCTGTTTCCACACTGTATCTCTAAACTAAACTAACAACTGCCTAGTTGGTCATAGAGATACCTTTTAAGCATCATTGCAAAGAAGGAAACAAAGTTCAAGATGAAAATTCAATAGCGGGGGATATAGGTGACTGATTATTTTAGGAATAGGTGTAAATTCTAGTCTACATATAGATAGTTTAAATATTAAATGTTGCAACTTAAAAATAATAAATGATGACCATATTGTTATGTATAAGTAAAAATGTGAATCTAGATATACATGTTACCATAGATCCTGATATTACTTCCATCACAACGTTTTTTTTTTCTGAATTAATGCAAGAAGCATAATTTAGCAAACACAGTGCACTTTAGATTTATTTGCATAAAAGAATTCCCAGTGCTGGTACAACTGTTATTTTTTGCGTAGTAATATTATTAACCTCTAGGCCTGTGACATTTCAGATAATCTGCATATTGTACAAATTGCACAATAATATGCAAGTCACTGAGATGCACATTTCTGAGCTTCAACCCTGAAGTGATGCCATAGATAACTTCTGTAGCTTTCACATCAACAGATACATTACACCACCAGCAATATTTTTAAAGCTTCAAATTTAAGTTTTACTCAAAACTGAATTTCGCAGTTCTCAGAACTCCTCCTATTTCCGGTAGAACTGCCCACACACAAAAATCTAACATTTAACGATCTGGACACTCAGGTAGAGTGACCTTTCAAAATGCTGTGATGATTTCTGATCTCTCATAACTTCAAATGCACTGAAGAACACTATTTTTAAAGCGATGCATTAACCTCTAAATGTTGAAGGAAAAGATTGGTTTCAGCTGGAAAGAATAATTAAGGGATGGCAACAAATAATGTCAATAGGTTAAAATTTAAGGCTCAGAGCAACCTCTCCTGTCCAAGTCTACATGTCTTAATAATTAATATTGCCAAAGGGGAGAAAATACCAGCCCAAAACCTGTTCACAAGATCATAAGATCATAAGAGATAGGAGAAGAATGAGGCCATTTGGCCCATCAAGTCTACTCTGCCATTCAATCATGGCTGATTTATATCTCCCTCCTAACCCCATTCTCCTGCCTTCTCCCCATAACCTCGGACACCCGTATTAATCAAGAATCTATCTATCTCTACCGTAAATAAAACTGCTGACTTTGCCTCCACAGCCTTCTGTGGCAAAGAATTCCACAGATTCACCACCCTCGGACTAAAGAAATTCCTCCCCATTTCCTTCGTAAATGAACGTCCTTTAATTCTGAGGCTATGACCTCCAGTCCAAGACTCTCCCACTGGTGGAAACATCCCCTCCACATCCACTCTATCCAAGCCTGTCACTATTCTGTACATTTCAATGAGGTGCCCCCTAATTTTTCTAAACGCCAGCGAGTACAGGCCCAGTGCCGTCAAACGCTCAATATTATGTTATTAACATATATATTATGTTAACGTACCCATTCCTGGGATCATTCTTGGAAACCTCCTTTAGACCCTCTCCAGAGCCAGCACATCCTTCCTCAATTATGGACATGATTTGTTTTGGTGAAAAGTAAGGTTTGCTTCATGCCTATTTTATTAATTTACCCTGATGTAGCCAAAGAATGACTGCATTCAGGAAACTAGGGCCAGATTAAAGGCATTCACATTTGATTATCAGGATGCAGAAGTGGAACAAACAGATTACTTACAGCACCACAAGGGCCACTGCAGCCTATGCTCCACTATAGGCCACTATAGATGCTCATGTCAAGAATTAGAGAGCATAGCATTAAGGTGAGAGGAGCAAAGTTTAAAGGAGATGTGCAGGGTTTGGAATTTGCTGCCAGCGGAGGTGCTGAAGCAGCATAGTAGTGGCATTTAAAAGGGTTTTGGAAAGGCAGACAGATAGACAGAGAATGGAGGGATATGGATCATGTGCAGGCAAGAGTAGATGTGCATCATTCAGCATGGGCATTAAGAGCCGAAGTGCCTTTTCCTGTGCAGTGCTTCTATGGTCTATTTACGGGCCATCCTAGCAGCCAACCTCTCACCACATCCGCACCCAGTCCTCTCATTTGTCATCATTTCCCATTCCTCTCACATGATTATCTACACTTGAGTTTGAGTTGAGTTTATTGTCATGTGCACCGAGTACAGTGAGAAGCTTTTGTTACGTGTTTGCCACTCAGCGGAAAGACGATACGTGATTGCAATCGAGCAGTCCACATGATACGTGAGGAAGGGAATAACGTGAATAATGTTTAGTGCAAGATAAAGTGAAGTCTTGATCAAAGTTAGTCCGAGAGTCTCCAATGAGGTAGATAGTATTTCAGGATTGCTCTCTAGTTGTTGATAGGATGGTTCAGTTGCCTGATAACAGTTGGGAAGAATGTCCCTGAACCGAGAGGTGTGCATTTTTACACTTCTATACCTTTTGCCCAATGGTTCCAATCTGATCATCTGCCTGCCCTAATCATTCACTCCTTTCCCTCCTTTCCCTCTTGCCCTTTGCTTTAAACATTTAGGCAAGAACTGCTGCAAGCATTGTAACAGCAACAGCGGGGTACAGGAAGGATTCAGAATGGTGTTGCCTGGATTGGAGGGCTTGAGTAATTCGAGCAGATTCGATTAACTAGGTCTGTTTTCCTTGGAGTGAAGGTGGCTGAAAGGTGACAGGATAGAGTTATATAAAATGATGGGACTTTTAAATAGGGCCTATTTCCATTGGTAGGGTATCTAAAACTAGAGCAGAGTGGTTTCAGGCATGAGTGTGGATGTTTAAAAAGTAGTTGGTACCTGGAATGAAGTGCTGGATGAGGTGGTGGAGACAGGAATAGTAACCACATTTAAGAGGTACATGGGACAAGTACTTTAATGAGCAAGACATCTAGCGGAATGAAATTAACGCAAGCAAGTGGGATGGGTACAGCTAGGCATGATGGCGGGCTGAAGGTCTGATTCTATACTGTACATCTCTATGATTCCATAATAATTTGTATATGAGTAAAATGTTTAGTGGAGTAGAACATCACAAGGTCTTTCATTGATGCATTATCAAACCAAATTTATCACCAAAGTCATGCGATGGGGTGAAGGTCTTCATCCAGAAGGTGGGTTTTAAGAAGTGCCTGAAAGACGGACAGATAGGTAGACAATATTTTTTGTAAAGCTCAGCACTTGAAGGATGGCAATTAAAATCAGAACTACTCAAAAGGACAACAATGGAGGATTGTAGATAGCTAAGAGGCGGTTGGGCTGAAAGATCGTGTGATTGAAGGAGCAAAGTGTGCAAAGATTAAAACAAAACAAGGATAAAACATTAACCTGAGATACTTGGTAGGTTGATGCACCATTGCAAATTGTTCACAGTGCAATGATGAGTGGTAGAATATTGGAGTGCTGATAGAAATGTGAAGAGAATAGGTTACACAGAATATTAGTGCCCGTGAGCCAAGATTGGTTCAATGGTTCAATGGTACTCAAAGTTTCAAGGTTTGTTTATTGTCACTCAATGGGCTTCCATGGTGAAAAGGGAAAATGGTAAAATCTTGTTCTAAACCAAGAGCCTGTGTATTTTAGCAAGCACAATAATGAAATGTGAAGGGGATTTGAGGATAGTTGGGACACAGACTAGAGTTTGGGATAGTTTGGGATTATGAGGATATGGAGTGGGTCTGGTTCATCACATTTGGATATAACAAAGGCTTGTGTGAAGATTCTATAGCAGCTGGACCATGATAATGTTTGAATCTGTTTGTTGTATTTCTCAGGCAAAACATTTTCCACCTAATGACAATTCTCCAATTAAAGTTGAGACTTGGCCAAACAATAGGTTTAAATGTTATGGGTAGACACAAAATGCTGGAGTAACTCAGCGGGACAGGCAGCATCTCTGGAGAGAAGGAATGGGTGACATTTCGGGTCAAGACCCTTCTTCCGCCTTTGAAAGTTATGGTTTGGCTTTGCAAAGCAGGATATTTGATGAAGAAGCCAGTTGAATAAACATATTTATTATGTAAAAGTAGACCTTGGCAACATATCAAGAGCAAGAAACAAAATGCAGGGGAACGCAATAGATCAGGCAGCATTTGTGGAAGGAAATGGACAGACCATGCATTGGGTCAGACCCTTCTTCAGTCTGTCCAATTTCTTCCCCAGATGCTGTTTGACCCATTGAGTTCCTCCAACACTTTGCTTTTTGTTCGCAATCACCAGCATCTGCAGTCTTTTGTGCCTCCAACGTATCGAGAGATTTGATTATTATTTGTGAGATGGCTTGACGTCAGATGAAAGGGTTTCAGTTATGTTTTGATTGGGGGGGATGCTGAAATTGGTCAGAAGAGGTTGAGAGAGGTTCTCTGGACTGCAGTAAGGCAACAAGCAAAGGCTCGTGTAGTTTTGCTGGGTTGTGAGCTTCCCATGGGGGAAGGGACGCCATTAAATACACAACTACCATTTTGAGGCCACTTTGTAGAGTTGTACCACAGCTGGAAGTTTTTAGACACTTGCCAAGTGTCAAGTTGGCATGCAATGATAATAGTAGATGATGCTGAACATTCCCGGTATTTTGGAGGCAATAATAATGTATTCATTTTCCAAAAATGTGATGTGCTGTTGAAATTTGAGAAGTCAATGACAAGATGGATCAATGACATCTTGACATCTTGACATCATGGATGGTAACCAGTCAAATGGTGTATTGTTCTTAGATAGGTTAAGGAGGGAGGAGAAGGAAGGGATGGGGAAGCAGCAAACAGACAGGTGTTTTCTGGACTGACTCTTTTTTTAGAGATACAGCGTGGAAACAGGCCCTAAGAGCCGCCGAACGCACACTAACCAGGGATCCCACCATACACCAGCACTATCCTACACACTAGGGACAATTTACAACTTTACCAAAGCCAATTAACCTACAAACCTTTACATATTTGGAGTTTTGGAGAAAACCAGAGCACCTGGAGATAACCTATGAAGTCAAAGGGAGAAAGTACAAACTTTGTACAGACAGCACCTATTGTCAGGATCGAACCCGAGTCTCTGGCACTGTAAGGCAGCACTCTACCACTGCGGCACTGTGCCAACTCTGCTTACTTCTGCTATCGGCATAGTATCTGCAGTAATTGACTATCTGCTTAACCCATTCAACTGTGTTAATAAACTACAAATCCCCACTCTCCGTTCATCTACATCATGCAGTTGTTAATCATTGCAGCATCTGCTTGGTTGACATAAAATGACCAGACATTATCTCTGTCCTGGCTCAGAGCAACTGCTATGGAGTTTACTCCAAGCAAGTAGATAGTGATGAAGAAGGCATATGGTATGCTTGCCTTCATCAGTTGGGGCCCTGAGTATAAGAGTCAGGTTGTAGCTTTATAGGACTTTGGTTGGGCCGCATTTGGAGTATTCTGTGCAGTTATGGTCATTCATTGCAGAAAGGATAAGGAGGCTTTGGAATTATACCAGAATGTTGCATGGATTAGACGGTATTGGCCAAAAGGAGAGGTTGAACAAACTTGGATTGTTTCTTCTGGAGAATCAGAGGCTGAGGGGAGACCTGATATAAGGTTATAAAATTATGAGAGGCATAGTTTGTGTAGATAGTCCCAAGGTGGAAATGTCTAAGATTATAGCTTTAAGGTGGGAGTGGCAGTTTAAAGGAGACGTGTAAGGCAAGTTTTTTTTTTTAACATTGTGAGTGGTGTGTGCCTGGAACGCACTGCCAGGGGTAGTGGTGGAGGCAGATATGAAAGTGGCATTTAAAGGGCTTGTCCCACTGACGCGACTTTACAGCGAGTGCCTTCGACCTTCAAGCTCAAGGCCACTTGCCTGGAAAACCTCGAGCTAGATCGACCGTCAGCGATGAAACCGCGAGCCGGATCGACCGACCGCACACACAAACACATCGCAAAGGCAGGGGCCAGGGAAAGCGGGGGAGCGCTGTCTGGAATTCACACCCACGATGAAGACGGCTGAACAGTGTACAGTAGGTCCTTTATAGAGCGTGGAGGGGGAGGGAGGAGAGAAGGGGAGAGAAGGGGGGAGAATAGGGGAGAAGGTGGGGAGATGGAGTGGAGACACTTTTAAGAAGCCAGACCACTTTTAATAAAGTGTTAAAGAAGGAACTGCAGATGCTGGAGAATCGAGGGTACACAAAAGGCTGGAGAAACTCAGCGGGTGCAGCAGCATCTAAGGAGCGAAGGAGATAGGCGACGTTTCGGGTCGAGACCCTTCCCTGCACCTCCTCCAACCTCATCTACTGCATACGCTGCTCCAGATGCCAGATGATCTATATCGGTGAGACCAAGCGGAGGCTTAGCGATCGTTTCGCCGAACACCTCCGCTTGGTCCGCATTAACCAACCCGACCTCCCGGTGGCTCAGCACTTCAACTCCCCCTCCCATTCCGTATCCGACCTCTCAGTCCTGGGCCTCCTCCATGGCCAGAGTGAGCAACACCACAAGTTGGAGGAACAGCACCTCATATTCCGCTTGGAGAGTCTGCGTCCTCTGGGCTTGAACATTGAATTTTCTCAATTCTGTTAACCCTTGCTGTCTCCTCCCCTCCCCACCTCTCCCTCAGCCCTTGGGCCCTGGCATTCCCTCTCTCTCTATCTCTCTCCCCCACACTAGTCGCACTAGCTTCTCATTTTCACACTACAAACCGCTTACAATGGCTTGTTCCCTTTATCATCGATATTTTGTTGCATATCTTTCATTCATTGTTCTTTATCTCTCCACATCACCGTCTATATCTCTTGTTTCCCTGATCCCTGACCAGTCTGAAGAAGGGTCTCGACCCGAAACGTCGCCTATCTCCTTCGCTCCTTAGATGCTGCTGCACCCGCTGAGTTTCTCCAGCCTTTTGTGTACCCACTTTTAATAAAGTTTAGCGGGCATTTAACCTACCAGTCGGTTTTCCTTGGTCCTGAAAACTCCATTGAGCCAATTAAAATGCCCAGTCAGCGAAAGAGATTGCCTATGGCTGCCCTCGACTGCCTATAACTACAGAGTGACCCCATTCCACTGCACTACAAGTTAAAAATAACCATGTCGACCAATTTTAATCTCGGAAAATTTTTCAACATGCTGAAAAATGTTCCGCGAACAAGCTGAGGCCGCGAGTATGCGGGAACTTCCCTCAAGAATGAAGGAGAGTTCCAGTGTCCTTATAGGACCTCCTAGGACCACGTGTCGACCATGCTGCGAGATTGAGTCAAGGGCAAACTCTTCTAAACTCGCAGATTAGGTCGCCGCAGTGGGACGGCCCCATAAGACACTTTAGGTTAGCAACATAGAAACATAGAAATTAGGTGCAGGAGTAGGCCATTCAGCCCTTCGAGCCTGCACCGCCATTCAATATGATCATGGCTGATCATCCAACTCAGTATCCCGTACCTGCCTTCTCTCCATACCCTCTGATCCCCTTAGCCACAAGGGCCACATCCAACTCACTCTTAAATATAGCCAATGAACTGGCCTCAACTACCCTCTGTGGCAGAGAGTTCCAGAGACTCACCACTCTCTGTGTGAAGAAAGTCTTTCTCATCTCGGTCTTAAAGGATTTCCCCCTTATCCTTAAGCTGTGACCCCCTTGTCCTGGACTTCCCCAACATCGGGAACAATCTTCCTGCATCTAGCCTGTCCAACCCCTTAAGAATTTTGTAAGTTTCTATAAGATCCCCTCTTAATCTCCTAAATTCCAGAGAGTATAAACCGAGTCTATCCAGTCTTTCTTCATAAGACAGTCCTGACATCCCAGGAATCAGTCTGGTGAACCTTCTCTGCACTCCCTCTATGGCAATAATGTCCTTCCTCAGATTTGGAGACCAAAACTGCACGCAATACTCCAGGTGTGGTCTCACCAAGACCCTGTACAACTGAAGTAGAACCTCCCTGCTCCTGTACTCAAATCCTTTTGCTATGAAAGCTAACATACCATTCGCTTTTTTCACTGCCTGCTGCACCTGCATGCCTACTTTCAATGACTGGTGTACCATGACACCCAGGTCTCGCTGCATCTCCCCTTTTCCTAATCGGCCACCATTTAGGTTAGCCACATGGCTATGCAGGGAATGGAGGGATATGGATCACATGCAGGCAGAGGAGATTAATAGGCCCAACTGTGGTATTAGTTGTACTGTTCAATGGTCTATGTGTGTTCATACAAATCAAAGTAATGTTGTAGATCATGGTGTGGCAAATAGCATACAAACATTAAGTAATAACTCTCAATCATTTCCACAGCAGTTGTCATCTGCATTCTGTTGCTCCAAGATCGTGGCAGGTGGAGAACTTCTAATTTGATAACCATGAAAGTGGATACCAATCACCTAGAACCTAGAAGATCTAACTTTAGACTGTAGACTTTACTTTAGACTTTAGACAAACAGCTAGTATGTACACTAGCTGAGTGTACTGAGACCACACCAACCAGGGATCACCTCGTACATGAGCATGGTCGTACACATAAGGGACAAGTCACACTTTACAGAAGCCAAGTAATTTAAACATATTTGGAGTGTGGGAGGCAATCGGAGCATCTGGCGATTACCCATGTGGTAACAGGGAGAATTTGTTTGTGCACGTCGGGTTGATTGCATTGGTCGAAACACGGTAGACCATGTGAAGGTTGCAATCTCCCACACCTTTGCAGTGTTTCCCTGTCCTCTCTCATATCGTCCCTCCCAGCATGTGCAGAAGGGAGAGGATGTTGAAAGATTGGTGCACCATCGAGGCTAACCCTGATCTTCCCATTCCATGCTAACTTGAATAATCTGCCCAACATGAAGTCCCGCAAACTCTTCTGGTCTTCCATTAAATCCCTGAAAGACTTTGACTCCAAGACTGAATGGCGCAGAGCCTGGAAAGATGCCAACACCAACCACGGAGAGGTCATCACAAACCCCATAGTGAAACCACCGGGTTTTGACCACCATCACAAGCAATGGCTAACCTTGAACAGAATCCGCACCCTCCATGCAAGAACAGCCCATCACCTGCATAAGTGGGGGATGGCAGACAGCCCTGCTTGCGACTGCGGACGTCCAGACCAGACTATCCCACACATCGTGAATGACTGCCCACTGAGGCTTTTCCCTGGTGGCATCAAAGCCATTCACCCAGTAACTGATGCTGGCCTGGCCTGGATGTCTACCCTTGATCTACAACTTTGGGCTGTGCACGCCAGACACAAAAAAGAAGAAGAAACAAAGAGAATGTACAATCTGCATACACACAGCCCCCCGTAGTCAGATTGAACCTGGGTCTCTGGCACTATAAGGCTACACTTCACCACAGTGCTGCCCTAACATTAAACCATAGTTTATTGGTTTTAGGGGCAGCATTCAATGTTGGTAGCTGACAGACCTGAGCAAGGGCATTGTGTAGTGGATCACAGTAATTATTAATCTCAGGATGGTTAGTAGATTCATGTTCCACTGAAGCACATCCTAGCAATCCTCGGAATTACTTGAATGGCACGAATGCTGGAATGAATGAAGCTCTTAAAAGGAATCCAGATCCACAAAATGTCTTGCCAACTAGAATCCTGGCACCAAAGGAGAAATCGTGTTCATGTCATTCTCTCCCGCTCCTCCAAGATCTCCAGTGAAGCACCAGTAAAGAATGGAGCTTCCACTTTCGTGATTGCACCATTCCTGGTTGACCAGATTTCTTGGCACTGCTGTTGGTTTGCCCCACTTCTCACTGCTGCCTCAGTCACCAAGTCTGATAATCACCTACTTTTTCCATCTCTCTTCATATTTACAGACTGAATAGGTCTGTCAAAAGTTAAAAATATCTTCTTCAAAATATATTTTGCTCTTAAAACTTGCCTTTATAAAGTTAATAAAGTCGCTCTCTCGCTGAGGCAGAGACCTGGGTTTGAACCTGATCTTGCATGCTGTCTGTGTGGAGTTTGCACGTTCTCCCTATGACCGCAAGGGTATCTTCCGTATGCTCTGGTTTTCTCCAATATCCTACTGATGTGCAGGTTTGTATGTTGGTTAGCCCCCAATGTACAGGGAGTGAAAGTGAAAGTAGGACAACATGGAACCAGTGTGTATGGGTGATTGATGTTGGACTCAGTGGGCTGAAGGGCCTGTTTCCATACTGGATCTTTCAATCGGTTCAAAGTTTATGCTTGTGGATGCTAAAAAAAAAACACCTTTTTTTATCACTGCTAAAGTGTCAGACTTCCAGTGCCACAGCACAATTTAGCTGCTGAAAATGAAACCGATGCATGCTGAGAATTACCCTAAAGTGCAGACATTCAGGCTGTGACATATTGGGAATGTTGGAAACAGATGTTTGCTGAGATTTTGTTAAACGGCCTCAGCTGCCAGGGCCTGAAATGAATGCTGCTTCAGTCTCCACACACACAGAGACACAAAAGATATTAACAACAAGTGTAATTAATCCATTGGGTGAATTTAGATTTTTAATGTTTATTTATGTTGCAAATCTGATTTGTAGTGATTTTAGTTACCAAGAAAATAGTGCATGTAGCCTTAGGGATTTTGTAAAACCGTATTTTAAGAGTTTAGATTGATTATACTTTTTTCTTTTGCAGTGGCAACAGTTGTAATCACTTATTATTTTTCATTTTATTAATTGTCCTTTTTGCTGCTTGTAACATTTAGTTGTCCATTTGCTGTGATTGCCCATCTTTGGTATTGCTTATTTAAGGTTGGCGGACACCCTTTTACAAGGGTCTTTTATGATGGTATGCAAATGTAGCGCAAGTATAACTGACCTATGATGATTTAAAATCAAGATAGCATTTTGCAGTATTCAGTTAGAGTAAGGGTCTCGACCCAAAAATTCACCTATTCCTTCTCTCCAGAGATGCTGCCTGTCCCGTTGAATTACTCAAGCATATTGTGTCTATCCGCACTGCAGTAATATAGAATTCATATTTTTGGCTTGGTGCAGCTTACACCCCAGCATTGAACATTGGCTCAATATCGGAGCTGATCCGTTGCCTGGGATCGCTCCCACTGCGACCACCATGGAATCACCAACCAGGGCTCGCGGTCTTGGGAGAGGCTAGTCGGGAGCTCCAATGTCGCGGAAGGTTCGACCAGCCCCGACGCGAGGTTCGATCGCCCGGCGCGGGGGAGGCTGACATCCCCCCCGATGCAGGAGCTTGATCGCCTCGACGTGGAGAGCCCGAACGCCGCCGGCTCTGGGAGTCAAGATCGTCTCGTCAACGAGGGCTCGAGGCCCCCGACCAAGGAAGAACAAAGGAAGAGACTTTAACTTTATTTCGCCTTCCACCACAGTGAGGAATGTGTAGGAGTCACTGTGCTGGATGTTCATGTTAAAATGTGTTTTTTGAGTGATCTGTTGCTTTTAATTGAATGACTGACCTGGCCAATGAAATTCCTCGTATTTTGTAAAACATACGTGGCGAATAAAGTGTGATTCTGATTCTGATTCTGATTCTAACTTCAAGTAACCCTTGCTTTCCCTCTCTCTCTCTCTCTCCATCCCTCTCCCTTCCCAGTTGTCCGATCAGTTTTAAGGGCCTGTCCCACCTGGCATTTGTTTCGACGACTGCTGGCATAATTGATTGGCGTATCAGGTCACCGAAAAAGTTGTGGCGTGATGCGGCGTGACGCACCGGTTACACGCTGTGACGAGGCGTGATTACATATTAAAGTGCGGTGTTTTTTCAAGTGTCGCGACATTTATTTGTTGCCGCTGGATTTTGAAATGTTCAAAATCTTTTGGCGACCCTGATATGACGCCGGAAGTCGGCGAAACAATCACCAAGTTGGACAAGCCCTTTACTGTCTCTGACTACATTTTATCTCTGTTTGCTTTGTTGTAGGCTTCCCCCAGCTAACAATGATCAATTCTACATTTCTTTTGATCTCTGTTACCTTTGTCCTATTTTCACATCTTACACTTCCTTATCTATGTATCTCACTCTCCACTGTCATCAGTCTGAAGAAAGGTCTCAACCCAAACATCACCCATTCATTCTATCCAGAGATGCTGCCTGTCCCGTTGAGTTACTCCTGAATTTTGTGTCTTTCTGCAGTATTCTGAATATATTTTTTAGAAATACATTCAATAATCCTGTCAATTTAATCAGAAAATACTTGAATGTGGTCTTTATTTGCACTAAAACCATTTGCTTCTGCATTCTGTACTTTTGAATTTATCTGCAGATGATATCTACATGAAAGCAAAACTGATCCATTAGATTTAGGATATGCCTACAGTTTAGAGTTGGCATCATCGAGTTTAGAATATTTTGCTTTATAACACTGTTAGTCAATGTTAGCTGAGTTATTTTGATAACTTCAGATATGCGAACTTTGATTTATTTTAATGCATTTAACGTGATTTGATGCAAGTCCTAACGGTTAGGATTATGAAAAATCTCCAGCTTTGGTTTGGGTTGTAAGGAGGATACTTACATTAACAACAATATACAAAGGAAACTTTAAGCATTGGTAATACATTTGTTATGTATTTATGTGAATGTGTGTGTTTGCAAGCATATATAAGATCATATGATAGGAGCAGAATTAGGCCATTTGGCCCATCAAGTCTACACCGCCATTCAATCATGGCTGATCTATCTCTCCATCCCAACCCCATTCTCCTGCCTTCTCCCCATAACCTCTGGCATGCATACTAATCAAGAAACATATGTGCTTATGTTGAAGATAGACGCAAAAAGCTGGAGTAACTCAGTGGGTCAGACTATTTCTGGAGAAAAGGAATAGGTGACATTTCGAATCTAGACCCTTCTTCGTATCGACCCGAAACGTCACCTATTCCTTTTCTCCAGAGATGCTGACTGACCCACTGAGTTACTCCAGCTTTTTGTGTCTATCTTCAGTTTAAACCAACATCTGCAGTTTCTTCATACACATCATATGCTTATGTGTACACATATGTGCTTATGAACACACATACTTTATGTATGCCCCTTGCATGTGTGTATGTTTTCTTACATATGTGCATGTGACAATGTCACCATGTGGCACTATGTTGCATGTGTGTGCCTGGATTTGAATGTGCTCATATGTTCACTCAATAACATGTGCACTTATATGTATGCATGTGTGTATGTGTTTTTGTGTGTGGGAGGGTGTTTGGTTATGAAGGAGGTGAGAACAATCTGACACACTAAAATAACCATCTGGTGCAACTGAAAGCTCTGAAAAAATACAGTAAGAAATCATACCAGTAGTCCTAAAGGGATGATCAGTCTTTTGGAATAAGTGAATCCTCTTTTTGCAAGCACCAACATACAGCAGACATGTTTTATTCTAATAATCAGAAATTCTACAGGATACATTAGTGTGATTGCCCCAATGAAACTCCACGAAAAGAAAGCTGTTGCCTTGTTAATAATGATGGGCACGGAAACATATTATTGGTGGATTATTTTAGAAATAATTACCTCAGGCTTTGGCCCAGAGTCAATTCAGAAAATTGAAATTATGCTTGCCTTCTGCAAATTTAGTTGTATTTTGTAGTAGCTAGACATCTATATCCAAATATTTATATAAATAATAATTGGTTTCAAAATAAATAAACATTAAACATTTTAACATCTACCTCTCTCGCTCATTGCCTTTTAGGCCAGTCTCCATTATACCCCTCTATATCAACACAGCATAAAATGGCCAAAATACCTCTGGAAAACATGTTTTATCTTGTCTGAAATGCTTGGGACAATCTGGATTATTCAATTTTTTACAGAACAATGCAAAGACATTTTTTACACAATCCTAATCATCTCTATCTTTCTCTCGGCTAACACCTGTCTCTGAACTACATAACCCGTTGGTTGCTTCAATTTGAGAAAGTTGGCACTGTATGCTATCTTATATGCCTTAATATTTCTAACATCATTTTTTTTTACCTTTATTTTTAGAAATATATATATTTTTAACATAAATTATATGTTTCTAACATAATACCATAACATGACATAATCTAACGCAACATATGCTTCTAACATTTAAATATTTCTAACATATGTAAAGTTAATTATGGAATATGGAATATGCATTTTGAAATTGTTTTGCTGCACTCCATTACAGGAGTTTTTAAGGATTGAATATTGTCAGAAAAACAATTAAAGGTAGTGAAAAGGTATATTAAAAATATATTAATTTATCTCAATGGATATTTTATTTTGGGTGATTGTAAATATGAACTGTAATGTGTAATTGTATTTAATGTAGTGCTAGAGCACACAAGAATTTTGCTTCAGAATTAAACATACTGGTAGCTAAACAGTTCAAGCGCAGTAGCAATTTTACCATCTACGTAGCAATGTGGAAAATTGTCCAACTGTATCCTGTCCGGAAAAGGCAGGATAAATGCAGTACAAATTACTCCCCATTAAGCATCTCTGAATCATCACAAAATCATTGGACGTTTTGTTGTCAGTGCTATTAAATGTCAATAACATGTTCATTCATGTTCAATGCAGAGTATTCTTAACTGCAGACCTTCTTGTAACCTTACTCCAAACTTACACAAAAAATGTTGAATTCCAAGGGTAAAGTGAGAGTCACAGAGACATTCAGCCACAGAAACAGGTGCTTTGGTCCACCACATTCATGATGACTTCTTTGCCCATTTACTGTAAGCCCCTTTGCCCATGTCAGGGGATATGGGGAGAAGGCAGGAACGGGGTACTGATTGGGGATTATCAGCCGTGATCACATGGAATGGCGGTGCTGGCTCGAAGGGCCGAATGGCCTACTCCTGCACCGATTGTCTATTGCTAGACCTTGCTTTTTTAAATGTGTGTCTAAATGCCTATTAAGCATAGTAATAGTATCTGACCCCATCACCTCCTCTGGCAGTGTTGCAGATATCAACCAGAATGGACTGGAGGAGCACCAATATCCTTGTGCGGAGATTTTGCCCCCCAAAAAATTGTAAAGTGGGAGGAGTCGAAGGAGAAGTTGTTAAGGGTGAGAACCAGCTCCGCTAGATGGAGTAAAGTGTTGCTAGACAGAGATTAGATGGTTCGGCAGTTGAAAAGAAACAGAGGACTTTAAGGCCTTCCTGGTGGGAGATGGGTTAGAGTGGCCTGAAGAAAGGTCTTGACCCGAAATCGTCAACCATTTCTTCTCTCCAGAGATGCTGCCTGTCCCGCTGAGTTACTCCGGCTTTTTGTGTCTATCCTTGTGGGAATGTTTGCCAATGATACTCAGCGGGCGACAAAACCAGAGCACCAAGTCAGCAGGGATTGATGCAAAGATATAAGTTATGATAAGTACGCCTAAAAGGAAGGACATGCGAGGACAGATTAATGAACATGGTGAGACCATTGGACTGAACTGTGTCCATGTCAAAACAAGGGATATTATGGATAATGAACTAAGAGAATGGATGTGCATGGAACTATAATGTTTTTACGAAGAGTTGGTTTGCACCAGTGACAGCACGGGAAGCTTAACGTTCCAAGGTTTCAATATTTCCAATGTGATGGAGAAGGAGATAAAAGAGGTGGAGGAGTTGTGTTACTAAGCAGGGAGGATATCACAGATGCACTCCGAGGGTTTCTCCACTGAGGCAATATGCGGAGAGTTCAAAAATAAGAATTACACTATTCCTCTGATGGGATAAACTATGGGCCGCTCAAAGGCCAGCAGGATATAAAAGAAAATGTACTGTATGTTGACAGATTATGGAAAGATGTATAAGCGGTGGATTGTTGAAAGTAGCTATGTTTCAAAACTTACCTTCAGCGGCACTGTAGTTTTGCCACTGGCCGTGTGCGCGACTTTGGCGTCTTTGAGGGTGGGGGCGGGGTTAAAATGCGGTGTTTCTCCTACCTGTCCTAAAAATATTTTCTCGGAGTGCAAGCTTTAGCTGAAGAATTGTTCCAACTGCCGTTCTGTGAATTTTTTTTTTTTTTAATCGCCCGACAATTTCGGCGCTGGAGTAATTTAAAAATCAGTTTCTAAAGCCGTCAACGCCGACAACGGGGACGGATTTCACGTACGGGACAGGTAAAGGAAAGCCGTTTATTTTATGTATAAAAGTGCTTCTTAAGATGCCTTTAATCCACATTTTATGTTGCGAAATGGTGATTTATTTCCCATACAAACTGGCAGTATTTTTCCTGCCGATATGAGGTTCAAATTTACCGCAACCGCAACCGCAACGTTCCATTTGATCGCGTTCCACAAAAACCCACTCGCAAGATGATTTAAATGCCCATTCATTTACGGGAATTAAACATTAAATTCCTTCCATTTGGCCTATGACAATGAGATTTAAAAATCATGTTCTATTGTGAATTCTTGTGTGAATGTTATTTGAACACTTAGGCTATTTAAAAATGTTAATGTTTTCTTAAGAAATAGATAGATGCTTAGATCTAGTAATTGAATTTTGTAATTAGCTACAATTGGGTAACTAACTAATAAGCTTTCATTTCAGGTCATCCAAGCAAGATTCTTTCATATTTGTTTCAGAATGCTTCAAACTATAATATCTGAAATTTTCTTTCAGTTCTCTTAATTTTTAAGAAAGTTATGGGCTTTTGACTGTCCCTGATCACAGCTTTTGTGTTAAGTCAATGGAAAAGCAATAGGGGACAAGATGCTAATTTCCGAGTATAAAAATGCCATAACTTTTTTAATACTGAAGATATGAAAGTGAATTAGGTGTCAAATTAAACTTCTTTTTATGCTTTATCTGATGGGATAAATTGCAAATTGTGTAACATTGCTATTTAAAGTGGGTGACTTTAATGTCCCCAATATTGACTGGAACCTAATTAGTACAATAAGCTTAGATGGGGCAGAAAATGTTATATCCAATAAGGATCCTGGAAACAATAACTAGCCAGTTCAACTAGAAGAGGAACCATGTGGGTTCTTATATTGGGAAATGAGCCTGACCAGGCAACCAGTGCTTCAGTGGAGTAACAGTTTGGGTATGGAGATCACAACTTCATAGGTTTTAACGGAAGATAGACACAAAATTCTGGAGTAACTCAGCGGGACAGGCAAAATCTCTGGAGAGAGGGAATGGGTGACATTTTGGGTCAAGACCCTTCTTCAGATAGGTGTAAATAAGCATAAATCTGGATCTTGGGGGAAAGTGCCAAAGTGGGGAAGAGAAAATTAAAAAAATTCCAGGCAGGAATTAAGAAGAGTAAATCGGGAACTGCTGTAAATCCACATTTGCCATTTGGGAGCCATATAAAGACCAGTTGATCAGGACTGGCTTGAGAAGGAAGGTTAAGGATGGCAAGGCATGGGAATGTTAAATGAGAGAGACTGTCAATTTGGTCAAAAACCAAAGGAGGTTAAGGAACAGGAATCAGACACTTTGAGGAATTTAAAAGATGCGGGAAAGAACTCAAGCATGGAATTAGAAGGATCAGAAAGGGCCATGAGATATCCCGAGCAAATAGGATTTAAAAAATTCTATGGCGTGTATACATTAAAAACAATGGGGTAACTAGGGTGAGGGTACGACCATTCAAGGATAAAGGAGGGAATTCATGCTGGAGTCAGAAGATGTGGGCTAAACGAGTACTTTACTTCAATATTCACCAAAGGACATACAGATACAGAGATACAGCGCAGAAAAAAGGCCCTTTGGGTCACCGAGACCAGCGATCACCGCAAATTGACACTATCCTACACACATGAGGGATAATTTACATCTGCTCCAAGCCAATGAACCTAAATACCTATACATCTTTGAAATGTGGGAGGAAACCGAAGATCTTGGAGAAAACCCATGCGGTCGTGGGGAGAACGTACAAACTCCCTAAAGTCAGCACCCATAGTCGGGATCGAACCCGGGTCTCCGGCGCTGCAACTTCTGTGAGGCAGCAACTCTACCTCGGCATCACTGTGCCACCCCTTGAAGGACAGTGAGATCCATGAAGAGTATACTAAAATGCAAGAGTATTTTGAAATCAAGAAGGGAGTGGTCTCATGAAGTGCGTTAACCCGGAAAGGTGCCCTTGGGCCTAATGGGATCTATCACCGTTTTTTGAGAGGGAAAGAGAGGAGATAGCTGGGAGTTTGTCAAATGTTTATATCCTCTCTAACCATAGGCAAGGTCCTGGAGGACTGGATATTTCCAATATTGTTCCTTTGTTTAAAATGGGAAATATGGATCATCCAGGAAATTATAGGCTGACGAACCTCACATCAGTGATAGCGAAGCTAGTGGACAGAAATTATAGGGACAGAATTTACTTGCTTTTCGAAGGGAATCGGCTAATTAAGCAAAATGAACATAGGTTTGTCTGAAGCAGGTCATGTCTTACCAGCCTGATTGAGATTTTTGAGAAGCGACAAAGATAATTGCTGATGGTAGATCAGTGGATGCGGTCTACATTATTGTCAGTAAAGCATTTGGCGAAGCCCCTTGTGATAGACTGCTCCAGAAGGTTAAAGGGCCTGTCCGACTTTCCCGAGTTATTCACAAATTCTCCCAAATTTTCCCCTTGATTCAAACTTGCAGAATGTTTGTAACAAGTCCGTAGGGGACCGTAGGAGTCCATAGATATATCGTAGCGGCTCGTTATGCCAGCCGTAGGTCCACGAGTAAAAAAATAGTCGTGAGGATGCCCCGAGTACTTACGGCTGGCATAACAAGCCGCTACGATATATGTACACACTCCTACGGCCTCCTACGGACCCGTTACGGACATTCTGTGAGTTTGAATCGAGGGGAAAACTCGAGAGAATTAGTGAATAACTCGGGAAAATTTGTGAATAACTCTGGAAAGTGTGACAGGCCCTTAAGATACATGTGATTCGTGGTAACATGGGAGTTTCAACTCAGAACTGGCTTACCGATAGAATACAGAGGGCTGTGACCTAACAATGCTATTCTGATTGGAGGTCTGTGACTAGTACTATTCAGTGCTGGGACCTCTGTTACTTTCGAAATAGATAAACTACCTAGATGAAAATGCAGGTGCTTGGACATTAAGTTTGCAGACAACATAAAAATTGATGGAGTTCAAGAGTGAAGAGTGTTTTATCGTCATATGTCCCAGTCAGAACCACAGAATAGGTTAATATGTAATAAATGAAAAAAAAAAATTATTTGTATATCTATACTGAACATTTTTTCAGTATAACAACAAACAAATAAACAATAATAGTGCAAAAACACAAAACCAATGCCCCCAAGTATGTATATATGGATGGAGCTTGTTTGGAGGTTATAGTGTCAAAGGATGCAGCAGTGTATGGATCAGTTACAAATATGGGTGGAGAAATAGAAGTTGGGTTTAATCCAGGCAAATGTGAGGTACTGCACTTGGGGAGTTCAAAAGTAAAGAGAAAGTATACAGTAAATGGCATGATCCTTGACCACATTGCTTTACAGAGGGATTTTGTGGTTCAAGTTCCCCAAAAGTGGCAACATTAATTGCTGTAGTGACAAAGAAGGCATATGGTATGCTTGCATTCAATAGTTAGGGTATTGAGTATAGGAGTCAGGAAGTCATGTTGCAGTTTTATAGAATTTTGGTTAGGCCATATTTGGTGTACAGTTACTAGAAAGGTGCAGAGGATTTGGAGAGGACACAGGAGATGTTTACCAGGATGCTGCCTGGGTTAGAAGGTATTCGTTGTAGAGAGAGGTTGAGCCAAATTGGAGATAGACACAAAATACTGGAATAACACTGCAGGATAGAAAGTTTCTCTGGAGAGAAGGGTCTAGACCCTTCTTCAGACTAGAGTCAGGGCAAAGGGAAATGAGAAATATAGACGGTGAAGTAGAGAGATACAAGACAAATGAATGAAAGATGTGCAAAATAATAACGATGATAAAGGAAGATAATGTGGCGGTTCCCAGGGAGTGCTCTACTCCGTTACGGCCCTTTCCCCAAGCGCCCACGCCACCACCTTCACCTGGCAGTGTGCCTCCGGTTCCTGCGCTCGCCGTGGTGCGCACACGGGCTGGTTATCTTGTACGTCCCCCTGTCCGTTTCGTGCCTCCGGTTCTTGGCGCGGGGGGTGGGGGGGGGGGGTCCTGTGGCGGTTCCTGGGGAGTAGGCCACTTCCTGATTCATCCCCCTCGGCACTTGATGGACAGGTCCAGGGGCGGCTTCCAGCTACGCAGATAGGAGCAGGGATTTTTGGTGCAAGACCAGTTTTCACTGAAGCGGAGAGTAGTGTGCTGTGCTCATTAAAGCCTCTTGCCTGGCTTCTCGCCTTCATTCCGGGCTCTCTCACGCACCCGCTAGACTAAACAGATATATGTTAGCTGTTTGCTAGGTGAGAACGAGAAGCTGGTTCAGCTTGGGTGGGGGCTAAGTTACTCCAGCATTTTGTTGTGTATCTTCGGTTAGGGTTAAAACCTATGAAGTTGTGATCTCCATTCCCAAATTGTTCCTCCACTGAAACACTAGTTGCCTGGTCAGCCTCATTTCCCAATATAAGAACCAGCATCTGCAGTTCCTTCCTACACGTTGAGCCAAATTGGATCCTTTTTTGCTGAAGCATTGCAGGTTGTTGAGAGACCTGATAGTAGTGTATAGAGGCATAGATTTGAAAGACCGTTTGAATCTTGTTTCCTAAGATGAAAATGTAAAATGCTAGTAGGTATAGCTTTAAGGAGAGAGATGTAAAGTTTGAAGGAGATGTATAAGCCATTGTTTTTACACAGAAGGTGATAGATGCACCGGAACGCACTGCCAGGTGGAAGTAAGTGATCGTGAAAACTCATGCTTTTGAATACACTTCTGTTTATCATTTCTGATCTCTTGTTATGTGACTCAGTGAAGTATTCTCTCTGATAATACTCCTGGAGTTGACCATGGGCCATTTTATTATGTTAACCTTAATGCAAATTAAAGTTGTTCTTACCGTAGACAGAATGATACATGGACAGACAGACAGACAAAGGGTCTCAACCCAAAACATCATGTATTCCTTTTCTCCAGTGATGCTGTCTGACCCACTGAGTTACTCCAGCTTTTTGTGTCTATCTTAGGTAGACTGCAGATGGCTAACTAGACATACAGGCAACAATATTTAAAATGTATTGTAAACCTACCTACTACAAACATTTTACACCATTTGTTTTTCTCTCGGTATTTAAACTATTCAAGGGATCAATTTGGAGTCATCCATCTAAACAAAATGAGAAAAATTAAATTTTTGAAAACAATTTCACTGGCTTGGATATTGTTATTACTCCCATATTGAGGGGGGGCCTAATTGAAACTTACCAAACAGTGAAAGGCTTGGATAGAGTGGGCGTTGAGAGATGTTTCCACTAGTTGGAGAGTCTAGGACCAGAGGTCATAGCCTCAGAATTAAAGGATGTTCCTTTAGGAAATATGAGGAGGAATTTCTTTAGTGAGAGGGTGGTGAATCTGTGGAATTCATTGTCACAGAAGGCTGTGGAGGCCAGGTCAATGGATATTTTTAAGGCAGAGATAGATGGATTCTTGATTAGTATGGGTGTCAGGAATTATGGGGCGGAGGCAGGAGGATGGGGTGAGGAGGGAGAGATAGATCAGCCATGATTGAATGGTGGAGCAGACTTGATGGGCCAAATGGCCTTAATTCTGCTCCTATCACATGACCTTATGAATGTATTGATTTTGTGACCAATCTTGATTCCATCTCCCCTTCGTTAATTTAGAAACTGTAACCATGACAGCGGAAACATTAATAAAAATAATCTCGCTGAAATTTACCATTAATTGAATGGTGGAGCAGACTTGATGGGCCAAATGGCCTAATTCCCCACTTTCTTATTTACATTTTTTGCAGATGTTAATTTGTTCAGTAAACTTGCTCATCCCAATATGTTTTTCCTCATTAAATATCAATTGAATTGTACTTTCTACCCCAGATAATTCAATTGGTAATTTTGCCCTTCACACGTTAAACACATACAATTTTACCCTATTCACTGGCAGAGATACCAAGTTGGAACAACTAACTTACTTGGAAATATGCACTACAGTTTAGAAGTTTGGGCAAAAGGAAAATATATTTTGGGCCCAATACAATGGTTCCCTTGTAATTTGACATCAAGTGGTGCAGCCAATCATTCTGGCATGACCTTGCTCTGCATTTCAGATTAAGGTCATAAAGTCATAAGGAATAGGAGTAGAATTAGGCCATTCGGCCCATTAAGTCTACTCCGCCATTCAATCATGGCTGATCTATCTCTCCCTCCTAACCCCATTCTCCTGCCTTTTCCCCACAACTGACTTGGCCTCCACAGCCTTCGGTGGCAAATAATTCCACAGATCTAAAGAAATTCCTCCTCATCTCCCTAAAAGAGCGCCCTTTAATTCTGAGGCTATGACCCCTAGTTCCGGACTCTCCGACAGCTCAACCAACCACTCGTCGGGCCCTAAACAGGACCATTAATCCCGTAGTATAACAGTGTACTCAAATGAAATCGATATTGTACTGTAATACAAAGTAGTATCTTTTCCTGGGTGTATAAATAACCGGGAGTCGAATATATGGAATGCCTCTCTGCGAAGCAGCTTTAATTTGGAATGTTTTAAGGCAGCAACCGCGTTACAGTCAATTAGGTGGAACCACATATGTCAGGGTGTGTTGTGAGAATGTAGACTGCTTTCAGTTATAGAGTAGCTCAGGCTTCATCTTCCTCCGCCGGTTCAGAGGCAACTGAAGCAGGTGGGCACTGTAAGCTTGCGTTTCTTTCTCTTTTACTCTGCTATCCATTGTGGGTGTTCTTAACTTTTAAAGCAGGCTGTCAGCCTCAACTCGGCTGGAGTTGAACTGCGTCTAGTGAACTCGCCTCGCAGTCCCGGGCTGGAACCCGAACTGCTCTGCGGATGTAAACCATTTGCAAATTCGACAGGAGCGGATCGTTATAGATGACAAGGATGTTAAACAGCGAGTAGGTAAAGCACGACCGACGCCTGGGCGTCCAGATCACTGCCTCCACAAGTCTCCCTTGCAGTGTTTTGTTCTCGGAGAGGTGTCCACAAGCACTCGCCCACTGCCTCCTTTATCCCTCTACCATGCTGTAGAGTGTGTGCATGTATTTCTGCCGAGGTTGGCTGTGCGCATGACTCGGCCGCTGTTGTTGGATGGAGCTGGTGCTGAGGAGGTGACAAACGGTGTCTATTTCAGAGAGAGATCCGGCGTTGCCCGTCGGGCTTGGTTGAGCGCCACTGGCGGCGGGGGTTGGGAGGAGGTGGGGGTTGCTTGTGGAGAAGGGGGAGGCTGCTCGGTCCCGCTGCTCGCTGCCGGAGCCAATATTCGAGGAAGCCGACAGCTCCGGTGCACATTGAGTGAGGTGGACGCCGCTTTCTCCGCGCAACACCTGATTCTCTGGAACTTCCAATTCCTCTCTCCGAGTCGGCTCCGGGTCTTTGGACAGCTCCGCTTTGGGTTAAGCCTTCTCGGACTTCGGATCGCTGGGAAGAAGAGAAAAAGGCAGCAAGGTAGATTATTACCGCCAGAGCTGATGTTGCCACGGAATCTTTCGCCAGGCAAAAGGATGGGCTCTGACCTATTGTTATAAATCTACCCTTTGAGAGATGGACTTGGCAGAAGTACTTCTGGTGCTGTTCATCGTGGTGGTGCTGATGGTGTCCTTGCTCTCCAACTTGTTGGTGTTAATATGCTTCGTCTACAGTTCCGACATCCGCAAGCAGGTGCCGGGCATATTTATAGTTAACTTGTCTTTCTGCAACCTGCTCATCACCGTGGTGAACATGCCAGCGACTGTGCTGGGAGTCGTCAAAAAGCAACAGCCATTTGGCGATTGCATCTGCCAAACCGTTGGATTTTTGGAAACCTTTCTCGCCACGAACAGTATGCTGAGCATGGCAGCGTTAAGTATAGACAAGTGGATCGCCGTGGTGTTCCCCTTAAATTATGTCAGTAAGATGAGACACAAGGACGCCGTGCTGATGATGAGCTACACTTGGCTTCATTCTCTCTCCTTCCCCGCCGTCGCAATGTTTTTCACCTGGGTCGGTTTCAATAACATTTACGCATCGTGCACTTTGCACCTGCAGGAAGAGACGGCGAGAAGACAGTTCACAATATTCACCGTCGTCTTTCACTCCACCAGCTTCATGCTCTCGCTTGTTATACTGTGCTTTACATACCTGAAGGTGTTGAAGGTTGCTCGTTCTCATTGCAAACGAATAGACATTATCACCATGCAGACTTTGGTTTTACTGGTAGATATCCACCCCAGGTAAAGTCATGTTTTGGGTTCGCTGCAACTGGTTTAACCATAAATCGTGTCACTGTCCTGTGAAACGGCACACATTGCCTATGCACGTTGTAAGTGCTACTGAGAACAGTTTGAGATAGGTACATGGATATGCACGGAATGGAAGCATATGGATCATGTGCAGGCAGATGAGATTAGTTCATGCTAGCATCGTGCTCGGCACAGGCATTGTGGGCCGAAGGGCATGCTGTTGTGCTGTACAGCACTATGTTGTATGAAATTGATGCCATAGACTTGTAATATGTGTGGGTTACAGCCAGTGCATTGGTTTCTTTCACTCGCTTTGGTGTTTTCATAAAGTTTAGCCTCGAGAACCATGAGTTTTGCTTAGAAAGGTGGAGCAAAGTGAAAGGTTACGGACAGCTATCGAGTTGTTTCATGGGTAGTTTTACCTTCCAAAACGACCCTTTTAAGCACAATCACGGACATATTACATTAATGCAGTGGGGGTGAAAAGTTGAATTAAACTTTTTACGTTAAAACATTTTTTTGTGTAACGTTATTATTTGAATAAATTAAGAAGTTAGACGTTTCATAGGAAACATTTGACGGGGGGTGGGTAGTGGAAGCAGATCCGATGGGGCCATTTAAAATGCTATTAAATAGGCACATGGATATGCAGGCAGGGGATGGATGTGGATATTATGCAGGCAGAGGAGATTCGTTTAACTTGGTTTCATGTACGGCACAGATAACGTGGGCTGAAAGATATGTTAATGCACTGTATTGTCTTATGTGTTATGCCGAAGGCAGGCCACTCGGTCCATCATGTCCGTGCTGGTGATGAAGAACACCTACACCATCCATTTTCCCAGCACTCTACAATAGCCTTCCACGTCACTTCTCTTCAAGTAAACATCCAGACATCTTTTTATGATGGTGAAAATTATGTTTCAAACAGCGAGTTTAGTCAGTGCGCTGTACAAAACAAAACAACTCACCAGACCTTCAATAATTTTTATCAGCTATGTTAAATCTATGCTCCCTGTTTCTTGGCCCTTCGCGTTTCTTTCAATCCCTCCATAATTTTATGCAGCTCAATTAAGTTTCACCTCAGACGCTTCCGTTTTATTCAGAATACTTCCCTCTATCCCCATAGATAACATTTTCCAGTGATTTTCACTCAGTAATTATGTTCCTGGCTGAGAAGTTGGTCGGACCTACTATCATGGCTCTGCCATGGAATTAAGTGTCGGTTTTCTCATTTCAGTGTGAAACAGCGTTGCATCGCAGAGCAAAAGAGCAGAAGACAGCGTGCAACCAAGAAGATCAGCATTTTTATAGGGTCGTTTATTGTCTGCTTTGCTCCTTATGTTATTACCAGGTAAAGTACCCCAACCATTCAGCTTCTGTCCGTTTCAATAGTGCTCAAAATAATCAAGTTGGGCTTCATTTTTATCTCATTAAGTGGACGAAGGTGCAATAATACCGCCGATTAACAATGTTAAAATGAAATCAGAGGATAGTGGTGTTTTATATAAATACTCATTGGTGTTTGCATTGCTAAGTGTGATACTAGAAGACCTTCCATTGAAAGAAGTCGATCACAAAGCAGTAACCACAGCTGTTGCTCATATTTAGGATTGCCTGACATTTACACATGACCCCCCATATTAACGTGCATGGCGGTTTAAGTGCAATATGTTTTCACATCTGGTCGCAAAATTCGGGTCATTGAATCTCGGGTGTGAGTTAGTCACTCATTATCTCTGAATGTTAACTACGCGTCAATTGTGCCCCATCCTCCCACACATTGCTCTGAAGGCGGCATCCTTCATATTTACCACGCCACTGTAATGCAATGGTGAAACACTGCATTATCATTTGAATTTGAACAAAATGAATCTGAAGAAGGGTCCGGACACTAAACGTCGCCTATCCATGTTCCCCAGAGATGCTGCCTGGCCCGCTGAGTTACTCCGGTACTTTGTGTCTTTTTTTTTAATTAAGTGAATGATTATTTGCCTTAAGTGCTGTCCATGGAGATGTTGGGACTATAAATTCTGGCAGACTGCCCCATCAATCGCTTGTTGCATCCTCTTTCTACATGCGTTAAATGTTATTAGTTTAATTTGGCATCATGTTTGGTACAGACATAGTTGGCCGAAGGACCTGTTCCTGTGCTGGTCTATGTTAGCAACTAAGGGTGGCACGGTGCTACCTTACAACGCTTGCAGTCCCAGAGACCCGGGTTCGATCCCGACTACGGGTGGTGTCTGTCCGGAGTTTGTACATTCTCCCCGTGACCGCAAGGGTTTTCTCCGAGATCTTCCGTTTCCACTCACAGTCTAAAGACCTACATTAATATATAACCTGTTACAGGTTGTAGGTTAATTGGCAGGTTTGTAGGTTAATTGGCTTGTGTGTGGGATAGTGTTAATGTGCGGGGATCGCTGATCGGTGCAGACTCGGTGGGCCGAAGGGCCTGTTTCCGTGCTATATCTCCAAAAACTAAAAACTAATAACTCGCCTAACATGGTTTCCCTCCTTTACAGTCTACCCATTGAACTCCCGTGTAAAACACGATGGATTCTCCATATATTTTCCATATGGGTGCAAATAGACCAATTCGAAGTTTGTCCCACATTAAAATGTTGTCGGGAAAGGGATATTATACAGATTCACATTGCATACATCTCCTGCCATCTCCTAAACGAGGGGAAATGCGTTGGATAATTCTCCGCAAAATGACAGTGAATGTGCAATTGGGGTGCTCCCAGAACCGAGAAGCATTGAACTCGGCAGCATTTTACGCAGGTCTGCTCCACATCGCATCGTGGACCATCATATCTTATCAGCTAAGTGATGACAACCTAACGTAAAAGGCCGAGCTATTCATTGATGTGCTTCGTCATGTGTTTTGATCCACCAGAGTCCTGTCAACGTCACGCCCGCACCCGTCACACAGACACACATAGTAAACACTCAACTGATAAACAAAACTGACATGCCAGTCCAGTAAAAATAAGCAGACCCACGCTTAAATTAACTAGTTAACGTTGGGGACACAGGGACCTGCAGATGCTGGAATCTTGAGCATAACATAAAGTGCTGGAAGAACTCAGCGGGTTGGGCAGCATCTGTGGGGTGAATGGACAGGTCGGGAATGGAGAAAGGTCAGAACCCGAAACGTCGCCTGTCCATTCCTTCCACAGATGCTGCCCGACCAGATGGGTTTCTCCAGCATTTTTTTGTCTACCTTAGATGAGTTCCTCCAGCACTTTGTGTTTTGCTCAAGTAAAATGCTGGAGCATGAAGAAGGGTCCCGACCCCGAACGTCGCCTATTCCTTCTCTCCATAGATGCTGCCTCACCCGCTGAGTTTCTCCAGCAATTTTTTTGTCCACCTCAGATGAGTTCCTCCAGCACTTTGTGTTTTGCTCGTGAACGTCGGGGAAGGTGGTAGACTGGACGCTAGGAGCAAAGTTCTCAAGCTCTTGGTTATTTGACTTCTGCTATAGGTCCTATTGCGAGAGTTCAATTTATAATGTGGCGGCACGGTGGTGCAGCGGTAGAGTTGCTGCCTTACAGTGCTTGCAGCGCCAGAGACCTGGGTTCAATCATGACCACGGGTGCTGTCTGTACGGAGTTTGCGCGTTCTGCCCGTGACAGCGTGGGTTTTCTCCGAGAGCTTCGTATTCCTCCAACACTCCAACACCGTCCGGGTGTGTAGGTTAATTGGCTTGGGTGTGTATACTTGGTATATGTGTAAACTGTCCCTGCTTGTGTTAATGTGCGGGGATCGCTGGTCGGTGTATCTGTAAAACTAAAACTAATATTAGAACGTGATCATGCGCCTCGGCGTTGCTGTTAAGCACAATTCGTTTGTGGGTTTGTGGAAGGATTGTCATCAGTGTGACAGTGAAACATGAATGTGGAACTGTAACACATCCACACGAGGTTCCAGCGTCGCAAACCCCCATTTTAACAATGAAGTTACTGGAAGTTATATTCTTAGGCAGTTATTTCCGGCCTGCAAATGTTAGTCTATTTTCAACTAGATAGAATATTTGGAAGTATTCTCAATGCAAAGCTCATTAAAGGGATCCGTTTAATCTAAGGTAGATACAAAATGCTGGAGAAACTCAGCGGGTGAGGCAGCATCTCTGGAGATAAGGAATAGGCGATGTTTCGCGTCGAGACCCTTCTTCAGACAGATGTTCAGGGGAGGAGGTAGGGCAAAAGAAGAAAGTAGGCGGAGACAGTGGGACTAGTGGGAGAACTGGGAAGGGGGAGGGGATAAAGAGAGAGAGGCAAGGGTTACCTGAAATTGGAGAAGTCAACGTTCATACCACTGGGGTGTAAACTACCCAAGCGAAATATGAGGTGCTGTTCCTCCAATTTGCGTTGGGCCTCACTCTGACAATGGAGCTGGGCCATCGGGAGATCAGTTTGCTTAAGACGGACTTAATCTAGACGCTTGATCAATGGTGTTTTATCATTAATGTCTTATTATTATCAATGTTTAGTGTTTTCTGAGTCATTCGTAACTGTCACTGTATGTCATGTTGTTACTTGTGGGCGGAGCACCAAGGCAAATTCCTTGTATGTGAATACTTGGCCAATAAACTTACTTACTTATTTACTTAAAGTTTTTTGGTACGAAATAAAATGTGTCGGTACATGAGTCCTCCAGTTTTGAATGACAAATACTTTTCCCCCCTGATTGAAATAATTTGAAATAATTGGGTCTATGAAATGGCAAGGCTTGGATGGCAAACCCATGATTTCAATGCTAAGACTTAGAAATGGATATTACCAACAAATCACTTCCCACCCTGTCAGAATGCTGATTAGGAGAGAACCAGACTCTGGTCCTCGCTCGTCCTACTCCCTGCTGGCCTTCTAAGAATTCAGATTTGGAGACAAAAGGAACTACAATGCTGGAATATTTAGCAAAGCAATGTGCTGGTGGACAGGTATCATCTAGGGAGGGAATGGACACGGGATATTACGTTGTCTGTCCACTTCCTTCACGGATGCTACCTGACCCGCCAAGTTCATCCATCATTTTGTGCCTTGTTCAAGTGTTCAGGTTCTCCACTCTGCGCAGCTCAACCGATTTAATAAAGAAATGAGACTCTCACTGTGATTCGGGAACGAATTTCCTGATCATCGTTAAATTTCAATCAAAAATGTGTAATGGAAATACTCAGGGGGACTGTATTATTATCCAGTGGGACCTTGAGCTCCACCTCAACAAGTTGACCACGCTTAGGGAATAAAGTAAAACAACAGTTCTTTGTCCTCACGGGTTTATTTATGTACTTACCCTGAAATAGCGAGGAGGCGCGAGGTTTGGCAGGAGCAGAAGTGCTGTGGGGGGGGGGGGGGGGGGGGGGGGGGGGGGGGGGGGGGGGGGGGGGGGGGGGGGGGGGGGGGGGGGGGGGGGGGGGGGGGGGGAGGCTGAGTCAATCAGGCAGCATCCGAGGAGGGAATGAATAGGCTACTTTTAGGGACTGAAGGATGGTCCCAACCAGAGGCATCGTCTTCCTGGAAGCAAAAGCTTCCCGAGTCACTGTTTTGCTCATGGTTGATCATGTGATAGGAGCTGAATTAGGCCATTCGGCCCATCAAGTCTACTCCGCCATTCAATCGTGCCTGATCTGTCTCTCCCTCCTAGATCAGATTGGAGGGAGAGATAGATCTCTCCTGCCTTCTCCCCATAACCACTGACACCCGTGCTATTCAATGATTAAAGCATATAGATTTGAAAAGTGAGATGGCAGATTGAATTTGAGCTATTTTTCTCCCCCATTCAACGTAGATCTTCAGCAGAGGGATCAGTTTGGGGTGAGTGGGATGGGCAGGAATTCGGGGATCCACAGTTTTGAAATATCGTGCGTCTAGCAGAGTGAAGCGGTGTTATGCTTAGTTGATTGTCACGATCACACGAGGAAACTGGCAATGTGATAGCTCAGGCACAATCTCACAGACAGCCCGTAGAACTAGAAGAAAGACTCAGAATAACGTCATATCAACTTTCATAGCGGGAAGGCAAGTCATTGAGATAGAGTCCAAATTGCCCGCATTCGGCCTATATCCCTCCAAACCTTTCCTATCATTGCACTTGTCCAAATATATTTTCAAAGTTGTTATTGTACCCGCCTCAACTTCCTCTGGCACAAAAAGCTGCAGTAACTCAGCGGGACAGGCAGCATCTCGGGAGAGAAGGAATGGGTGACGTTTTGGGTCCGGAAACAACACCCATTCCTTCTCTCCAGAGATGCCGCCTGTCCCGTTGAGTTTCTCCAGCTTTTTGTGTCTATGTTCGGTTTAAACCAGCATCAGCAGTTCCTTCCTATATTATTCCTCTGGCAGCTCTATTACTTTTCCCTACCATCCTCTGTGTGAACCGGCAGCACTGTGACATCAATCTTTCAGTTGCCTGAACTTTACCTCTAAAATCCTATCCTAAATCGTTCCTGCCTCCCTTCTTCTTTAAAGGCAGTGTTTTTCACATGTTGCTTTAGATGAGACACATAGTGGGTTATTTTTTTCTGACTGTACAGTTAGAACAGCATAACATAAAATCAGAAAATAATGGGAATGTACAACAGGCCAAGCAACACTCATAGGCAAAGATCAGGTTTATTAATGTGGGTGCTAAATACAAATCGTACTTGGAAAAAAAAAGATTTTGTCAATGAAACGCTTTATTCAGGTTTCCGCTCCAACGCAATTGTATATTGCAAATTATAAATGCGACCATAATCTTCAATCAGCGCCATGCATCCACTGCGCACGCTTTTTTTTTCCGGTACTTTGAAATACTCCTTACCTTAAACAATCTGCTGGTTGATTTATGCACACGGCTGAGAACGGGCACCTTTCAAAAATGCATTATATTAATTGCAAATTAAAGGTTGACGTAAACATGAAAATATATGAAGCCATTTACAGTACAGTTACAGTCAGTTTCTTAACAAGTTAGATATTATGGGAGTGGGGGACTTCCACGTAAAATGAAACCCCGGAAACACCTCGCAGGGGCATATGTGTGGATGTAACTGGGAACTCGAAATAGCGGCTAATTCAATTGAAAGCAGCGGAGTGCGTGTTTGGAAAAGGGATGAGGTGGGGGGGAGGGGGTTCCGACCGATGTTTTTTTTTAAACCAAAGCAAAATATCCTTGAAATTGTATCTGAACTATCCATGTACTTTGTGGCTAACATGCTTTGTTCTGGCTAACGTTCCACGACAGGAGAAATTCAGTTATCTCACGGAACGTACCGGTCCATTTTTTTTCTTAAATCCAGAACGCAGAGAACATATTCTCTTTAGTCATAAAGGCTACTTATAATATACCTATAGTTATAGCCTATGGTTATACCGGCGTTGATCTGGTGAAACTTCATAACTTCTCCGCGATCAGATGGGCGTGAACAAGACATTTGACTGCTGTTGGTGTGAAATGGATAGTATGCACATGGATAGAGAACTGGTTGGCAGACAGGAAGCAAAGAGTGGGAATTAAGGTTCCTTTTCAGAATGGCAAGCAGTGACTAGTAGTGTGCGGCAAGGCTCAGTGCTGGGACTCCAGTTATTTACAATATATATTAACGATTTAGACGAAGGAAATAAATGTAACATCTCCAGGTTTACGGATGACACAAAGCTGGGTGGTAGTGTGAGCTGCGAGGAAAATGCTATGACGCTGCAGGGTGACTTGGAATGGTTGGGCGAGTGGGCTGGTGCATGGCAGATGCAGTATAATGTGGATAAATGTGAGGTTATCCACTTTGGTGGCAAGAATAAGAAGGCTGATTATGATCTGAATGGTGTCAGATTAGGAAAGGGGACCTATGTGTCCTTGTACATCAGTCACTGACAGTAAGCATGCAGGTACAGCAGGCAGTGAAGAAAGCAAATGGCACATTGGCCTTCATAGCAAGATGATACGAGTATAGGAGCAAGGTGGTCCTACTGCAGTTATACAGGGCCCTGGTGAGACCACACCTGGAATTTTGTATGTAGTTTTGGTCTCCTAATTTGAGGAAGGACATTATTGCTATTGATGGACTGCAGCATAGGTTCACCAGATTAATTCACGGAATGGCTGGACTGACACTTAATGAAAGAATGGATCGACTGGGCTTCAATGGAATTTAGGATGAGAGGGGATTTTGTAGACACATATTAAATTCTTAAGGAATTGGACAGGCAAAAATGTCCCCAATTTTGGGGGCGTCCAGAACCACGGGTCACAAGTTAAGAATAACGGGTAGGCCATTTAGAACTGAGATGAGGAAAAACTTTTTCACCCAGAGAGTTGTGAATTTGTGGAATTATCTGCCACAGAAGGCAACGGAGGCCTCTTTGTTTTCAAGAGAGAGTTGGATTTAGCTCTTAGGGCAAACAGAATCAAGGGATATGGGGAGAAAGCAGGAACATCCATGATCATATTGAATGATGGTGCTGGCTCGAAGGATCGAATGGCCCACTCCTGCACGTATTTTCCATGTTTTTATGTTTATATGTGTATCTTTACATGTTTAATGCTGATTATTAGAGAGGGTAGCTCATTATTCTCTTCATCAGTGAATTCACATCACTTTCAAACTCTTCCTAGCCTTCACGTGAGGTGCTGAAATAGGAAAATGACCCTCCCCCATTCCCCGTATTAAAAACAGATTTATTCTATTAAAAAACTTGTTGCTATCGAGGGCGTGGGTTGGTGTTTGGGATGAGAGAAACATATGCAAATATTATAACAATGGTTCGTGTTGATATTTATGTAGGCCTGTGGTCAAGGTTGCAACTCCAAGGTCTGTGGACACGAACCAAGCCTTGACTTTGTAAAGTGTACAGTATGAAACAGCTGGAAAAAGTTGCTAGAGGCCGTGTAGTAGAAAAACAGATAGTTTGTTTCAGAGCAGTACAAGGCAGACTTAACTAATGCACAAGAAGAGAGGCGGAAGTGGTGCATCCCATCTCAAAGCAAGAAAAATTCCTCCACGAATTAGCAAGCAAGTGCGATTGGAGCAGAATTGGGCCATTCGGCCCATCAAGTCTACTCCACTATTCAATTTTACCTCTCCCTCATAACCCCGTTCTCCTGTCTTCTCCCCATACCCTCTGACAACTACACTAACCAAGAAAATGTATATGCCTTAAAAATATCGATTGACGGTCTCCACAGCTGTCTGTGGCGATTAATTCCACAGATTCACCACCCTCTGACTAAAGAAATGCCTCCTTGTATCCTTCCTAATGGAACGGCCTTTAATTCTCAGATGACCTCTGGTCCTAGACTCTCCCACAAGTGGAAACATTCTCTCCAAATCCACTCTCTCCGGGCCTTTTTCTACTCGGCAAGTTTCAATGAGGTCCTATCCTTCTAAACTCCAGCGAGTAGAGATTCACCACCCGACCATTCATGGGCGGCCACGGTGGCGCAGCGATCGATCCCGACTGCGGGTGCTGACTACAGAGTTTGCACCTTCTCCCCGTGACCGCGTGGGTTTTCTCCGAGATCTTCGGTTCGGTCCCACACCCCAAAGAACGTACAGGTTCTTGGTAAGTGTAAGTTGTCCCTGTGTAGGAAAGAACTGCAGATGCTTGTTTAAATCGAAGGTAGACACAAAAAGGCAGCATCTCTGGAGAGAAGGGATGGGTGACGTGTCGGGTGGATATCCTTCTGTATATAGTGTATGTAGTCCCTAGTGTGTGTAGGGTAGCGTTAAATGTGCGGGGATCGCTGGTCGGCGCGGACTCCGCGCTGAATCTCTAAACTAAACTAAACTAAACTAAACTAGAGGCCCAGTGCCATCATATGTTAACATACCCATTCCTAGGTTCTTTCTGGTAAACTTCCTCTGGACCTTCTCCAGATTGTGGGACCTAAAATTGCTCACTCTATTCCAAATGCGGTCTGACCAGCGCCTTTTAGAGCCTCGGCAATATATTCCTGTTTTTGTTTATTCTCATCATCTAGCATTGCGTTTGCCCTTTATGATGCATCGGGTCAAATCACGTGGAAACTATTCAACAAATGGAATGCATTTATCTCTAGCGTGCTAGAGAATTCAAAACGCCACTCGGTCCTTCAGCCGAAAAAATACATAGTGATAGGCTGATAAGAGTAGAATGGGTGGAAATTTGTGTGGAACCTTTAATGTGGGCCGAACGGGCTGATTCTTTGTTGGAAAGTCTATGCGATGAGAAAACTGCATCATAATGACCCAAATTGCTGGAGTAACTCAAGCGGGTCAGAACATGTTCTCCAGACATGCTGCCTGACCCGCGGAGCAACTGCGGCACTTTGTGTCCTTTGTGTATTAACCAGCACCTGCAGTTCTTTGTTTCCATCATAATGACCCGCTTCTGTTTTGAACTGCAAGTAAGCGCCAAAAAAAGATAAATTAATACTAATAAAACGTGCACCATTTTGCCCCCCCCCCCCCCCCCCCCCCCCCTCCCTCCCTCCACAGGTTGATAGAGCTATTGTCCTTCGTGTCTATAAACTATCACTGGGGAGTTCTGAGTAAGTGCCTCGCCTACTGCAAAGCAGCTGCCGACCCCTTCGTCTACTCGCTGCTGCGCCAACAGTACAAGAAGGCTCTGGTCAACATTGTCAACCGGACATTCAAAAGAGATTTGTACCCGTCCTCCGGACACAACAGCTCCTTGGATACCGAGAACGACTACTGCCTGCAGAGAAGCTGAGAGCCATCTCAACTGAGTAGTGACCCTTTCACCCAGTGTAAGTGAAATTTGGCCACACGGAGACTACATGCACTTTTTGATCATTCCAGTGTTACGGGGAAAACTAAAAGAGCCAAAGGCAAGCGTCTTTTTATGATAAATATTTTATGAAAGAATGTAATATGGTTAAATCTCTGTCTTTTTCCGTAAATATTTGTATTTTCGCAGTTTTGTGCAAATTATTATCAAGCTTTGAGTATTTGTACATTGAGAAGGAGAGTTGTGAATTGAAATGATCTGTTTGCACTGTATCACTTGAACCATTAAAAGCTTTGTATAGAGCTGTTACGGGATTAATAAACTTACTGCAGGAGAAAATGTTCATTAACTGTCCAGGTCCTGTGTGCCAAACGGTAAAACAGTGTTCCTCCTGTTTAAAACTAAAACTACAAAAAATATATATATTTGTCATAGGTCAGGGCAACTCCACCAAACACTTGGGTTGAAAATAGTCCGCAAATGTAGACTCAAAGTCAAAGTTGTTTGAGACAATATTTAATGATGAATGGGTGCGAGAGGGTTTGGTGGAGGTGTAGAGTTAATACTCGATGTGTTTACGGTGTTTACATTCTATGTAAGATTCACGACAGATTATCGAAGCAACAATAAATTTTCATGAGTACACTGTGTCGAACAGAATTTTATTTAAACATGAGTCTATCGTTTGACCGCAAATCAATAGTGTCACGTGAATACGATTACAGATACGACTGTTTATGCATTGGTCGGAGTGTTTACACATTGGTCAGGAGACGAATGTTTGCAATTACTAGCTTTCCCATCCTCTGCGTCCCCGCCCACCCTTATAATATTCACTATTGTAATTGGACTTCCACGTGGCAATACGGTAACATGATATTCCGCCGTATTTCTTATAAAACATGCACATTGCCTTTCAGGTCCCTATTTCGCAAAGCTGTACGTACACATTATAGAAAGAAGCCTGTCGTCCGTCTAGCGGCGTTATCAAAGAGCAGTGCAGACAAACGGAGCAAAAATGAACCTGGTCCCGTTTGTTCTGCACGTCCTGTTTGTCACGATAGTACACTGTGCTCCAAGGTGCGAGCCCGCCGACCAAGCACTAGGTAAGCAAGAGAAACGACTGTATATACATGTCTGATTTAGCGCCGCATTCCGGGAGTAAAGAACTGGCCATCAAACGTGCTACCCTGTACTTCGATACCACTGTCATAATGCCGGACGAGTGTGTCTTTTTGAATAGAAAACATTCGAGGCGTATTTATGTAACTTTGGTTCAAGTTCTGATGCTTTAACTAGACGCTGCCCCGCCGAACCACGGTGTGTAATCTCAGGCAAGGGTTACAATTGTTCTCATCATTCAAAAACAACGAAGGCGAACAGCTTCTTCTCCCCAGGGGAACTATTGGGAAATTATAGGACGACCATCAAATCACACAGCTTTGCGCACATGTGATATATTGGTTTGAAAACTTAAGAAAAAAACATTCGTGCGGTTTGCACAAAATTCAAAACGAAACAAGTTGCAAAAAGAGTAAAGCATTTGCCTCCCTTATTACTAGGGTGATGTGCAGTGAGTGAGTGGTCTGATCACGTTAGCAGAATGTGGATCTCTTCGTTTTTAACCATGGACGCAACAAACATTTTAATCATTCTGAAAACGGGATAAATGCCTAAGCCGGGGTCACTTTGTAACCACATCTTGCGAGAGCCTTTCCAAATCCAACCGAGGGAATTTTAGAAAGACTCCGCCCCATAGTTGCTGCTAGCAGATGTTCGTGAGCTAATGGAGGTTCCTTCAGTCAGCGCTGAACATCAACAGTTTGAAAGTGCCTTCATGATTCAATTAGCAGTGCTTGGCAATCTGCTGAGAACGGCAGAACTGAGTGCGTTGTATCTTTATTAAAGACTGAGGAATATCATTGTGTAGAAAGGAACTATATATATGTTGGTTTACACTGAAGATAGACACAAAATGCTGGAGTAACTCAGCGGGACAGGCGGCATCTCTGGAGAGAAGGAATGGGTGAAGTTTCTGAGAAAGGAGAAGGATCTCGAACCGAAACGTTACCCACCCATGCCTTCTCTCCAGAGACGCTGCCTTTCCCGCTGAGTTACTCCAGCATTTTGTGTCTATCTTCTGAGGAATATCATTTCTCCATTGCTTTTGATTTGAACTTATTTTCGAATTAATTGCACACAGTCCAAGCGCACGTTTTCATCTGGGTGCCCATAAATACTTCCAATAGGTCCCGTGCGGACTCAGTTTTATTATCCAGCAGATGTTAGTTTCCTCGTCTTTTCAAAGGCAGAGGGGTGATTTGTAAATGGAAGAAAACGAAGCGACCAGATGGCATTGCGAAGCACTTCAATCCACTCTCCCCATCAATCAACATATTAAACGCGTTGCCTCTGCTTTGATCACTAAATACTGCAGTCCCATAAAGTTCCATCCACGAGGTTAGTTTTAGTTGTCTCCTTTATTAATTTGCCAGTTTTATTTTTTCAAAACTGGCCTTGTCTCTGCTGCCACCTGGTGCCTGTTGTATAACTTATAAACAGTTCGGATGTGAGTTACTTTATATAAGAACAAATGCCGGACAGACAGACGAAACTGTCCAGTATTACATCGGATCCTGTACCTCCTTCATTTCAGCCAGCTTTAAGTTCCCTTAAAAACTCCATCGATTTCAGCCTGGGATACACTCCATGACCAAGCACCCACGAAATCTCAAAGATTTACAATGCCATTTTTAAAAATCGCAGTCTTAAATAGAGTCGCCATAATCTTGAGGCCACGATGCTGGTCCCAGTGGAATCGGTATCTCTGCAATTCTCCTGCCGGTTCCTCTCAGAACCCTGCCATTGCCCATGAGACCATCTCTCCTAACTTCTGGCAACTTTCGGTCAATGTTAGTCAATCTCCAGCAATGTTACTCAAACTCCAGGAGACAACAAACGAATTCCTCCAATCGGTCTGGTGAATGTACCAAGCAACATCTTCAAGGCAAGTATATATTTTCTTAGATATGGAAAAAAAATAGTTTGAGTACCAATGTTCTAGGTGGACTCACTCTACAATCAACATTTCAGCAAGACTTTCCTATAGTTTATCACATTTCAGCTTTGACTTGTAACCTGAATTGTCATCCCTTGGGTTGATTTTCCTACATTGGAAAAAAGGTTCTGTGCATTCACCCTATCTATTCTCTCATACCTTTATACACCTCTCACCTCTCAGCCTCCTGCACTCCAAGGAATATAATCCTAGCATGCCCAACCTCTCTCTGTAGCTTAAGACTTCGGGTCCTGGTACTATCTTCAAAAATCTACTCTGCACTCTTTCCACTTTAATGGCATTTTTCCCGTAGCAAGGTGACCAAAGCTGAACACCGTATTCCAAATGTGGTCTCACCAACAGTGGGAAAATGATTTAGAATCTCAGAACTATGCTATAAAAGCTATATACTAAAATACATGGGAATTCAATGTACTAACATTCCTTGTTTCAGTTTTATACAATTGAAAATTATGTTTTCCATGTGTGTAGCATTCTAATAATCACTTCTGGGTCTTTCATGGCACTTCAAAAATTGAAACAGGCACTTACAATTATTAAAGCCTTGTGTACCTGATACAGAAATTGCAAAGGGTGATGTTTCCTGGACAAAACTCCTTTTGAAGCATTGCAGGGGAGTTTAGACTTCATTTTGGGAGTCCTCATCTTTGACCATTACTGGGATAACATGGAGATGTAGAAAACTTCCATTGTGAGTAAAATACATACTCAAATTATTTATAGCATTCGAATCCTCTCTCACAAACAACATGAAGTTTAGTCCTCCCCATTTTCCTGGCAGATCTCCACTTCCAATCTGCAAGCACCTAAATCTGTGAATCCCTCCAGCCTTTGAACCCTCTTTCATCCAAATCTCCTGGCCTCCGACCATCTCCCTCCCCACAAACAGATGAATCCATTGCCTGGGATGGTAATGTGAGTGAATGAAAGTGACATTAAAGAGGCTTTTAGATAGGCACAGGGAGACACATGGAAAGGGGGGATATGTACCACGAGTAGGCAGAGTAGACTGGCAGCATGTCCGACAAGGATATTATGGGCTGCAGGGCCTGTTCCTCTTCTATGTGCTGTTGTTGCAAATCTCCTGCTTTCCATCCATCACATGAAGAGTAGCAATGTTCCCAATCCCTGTAACAAGACATCCAGTTAGTTCCCTATCCTCTGACAAGACCCAGTCCCGTTCCCTCATAGGCCCAATAGGAACCATGCCAATTTCTGGGGGCATTTCCAGCATTTTGTGTCTATCTTCAAATCAGATAATACTATACATAAATACAATCAAACCAACCCACGTATAGTTCAAGTTCAAGTTCACATTTATTGCCACGTGCCCCAATTAAGGTACAGTGGAATTTGACTGACCATGCAGCCACACAAACAAAAGAGCACAATACACAATAGAATATAACATGAACATCCAACACAGTGGAATCAACATTCTTCACTGTGATGGAAGGCAAAAACTTTCAGTCAATCCTCCTCCTTTGTTCATCCGTGGTCGGGACCACAAACCCTCCGCAGTCACCACTACGGAAGGCCCGATGTACAGGCCCTCTCGTCGGGATGCTTGAAACTCCGATGTCGGGACGGACGGACGCTCAGCGGCTTGGAGGTCCGGAATTGGTCGCTTCCTACCAGAGACCGGGGCTTTACGATGTTGTAGGCTGCAGGCTGGTGGTCGGAGCTCTTCTCCGGCAATCCCCGGCAAGGGATTCCAGGCTCCATGATGGAAAGTCCACACCGCGCCTGCAGCTAGAAGCTCCGCAGACCGCGGCTTCAGGATGTCATAGTCTGCGGGCCAGCGATCAGAGCACTTTTTCCGGCGATTCCCAGTGAGGGATCCCAGACTCCGTAATGGAAAGTCCGCGCTGCGCCCGCTGCTGAAGTTCTGGGCCCGGCTCCGGGAGAGGCCGCACCAATCCGAGCTGTTAGGTCACAAGGGAGGGAGAAATGCAACTAGGAGAAAAGTCGCATTCAATCGAGGTAAGTGACTAAAAAACAGTTTTCCCCAATTGCACACTTTTAGACGTACTAAAAACAAACAAAAAAAGTGAAAAGGACGAACAGCTGCTGGCGAGGCTGCCGGCTTGCGGTGCCACCCTTTGTTCTTGATTAATGAAGTATAAGTGCAATAGGGAGAGCAAAGGTGAAGATACAGAGTGCAGAATAGTTCTCAGCGTTGTACCCTTTTAAGGCAACATGTTTATTGCTGTATTTGGATATTCTGGGGCCAATTGGAGAACCCTTCAAGTTACAAAATGCAGTAAGCTATAACAGTCTTTCCTCCTTACCTCCAAACTGTATTGCTATGAAGCAGTCTGACACTTTAATGTTTGACGTGGGATGTGTAAAATTCCGGTGATTAATATTCATGCACAGAAAACAGTGTGCACATTGTTGCACAATGTTAAAATGTTAAATAAAAACAAGTTGTCACTTGCTATAAAAATCAGTCCAATTATAAAGGCAGAATGATTGAACATGAATACCTTTAATATTTGAGGTGTTGGGAAGGAAGACCTTTGAGAAGCAAGCAACACATCTGAGATAAAATTAACATAAATTGGATGCAAGGCTTTATAGTTGAAATGGAATGAATGGAACAGCAGCAGAGTAGAAAAGTACAGTAGGGGAAAATAGTTTGGAGGATATATGTTCGTGAAGGGGTCCTATTTGATTATTTCTGCTTGTAATTGATACAAGTACAAAAGCATTGGTAAAATGGCTTTCTTAGATATGAGAGGTTATTGAAGTATTGGACTGAGCAGATTTATATGAAGATTCAATTTGTCATGCTGAAAAATAAGTGAAAATTGAGTTTCTTGAAGGCAATTTTAGCATTGGAGAAAGTACAAGGTTGCCTTTGCGGTGAAGCAAAATGTTGATGGAGTCAACCTTGAAGTCGGTTCTTCAAAAGTCTGAAATAGCTTTGTTGAATACATTTATGAGATATGAAGATCCAAATATATATATATATATTTCTTATAATTTCTTACAACATATAAATAAGTAATTTGGACTCCGTTTTCCCTTTCCCTTAGCTTATTTCCTCATCAAAGAAAAATTATTGGCAGTTCCAACCAATTTATGAAACTTTTCAGTTCTGTTTTTTTAATGTTTAAATGAAACTTGCTTTTAGGAATTAAATTCCACCTCCTGTACTTGTACAAAAGGGCTCTAATGTAACCAGGCCTAATGTGACATTATGTTACTTAAACAATACACCAAACCAAATCACCTTCAGTACAAAGTTTCTGTTCCTTCATATATTTTCCCTTCTGTATCAGCTGCTATTGAATATTTTAAAAATGTATCGTCATTATAGGTTTGGGTCCAAAATGCCAAAAAATTCATCTGATTACGGGCCTTAGTGGACAATGAATTGTATTTCAATCTTCTTGCATGAGCTTGGTTTGTATAACAGAAAATCCCATATCTCTTTACTTAAAACTTGTGCATACCTAGAGTATTTTTCTTTAAATCTGAATACCATAATATTTCAATTGCATTTTCTACATTAAAAACAATCATAAATGTTTTTAATCTTCTCAAATAAATAGGTACATTGGTAGGATAGGAATAGTGGTACCTTGGTCAAATGCATGCAAATGGTAGATAAGCACCTACATTATCATGGGTGAATCGGGCTGAACGGCTGAATAACATTATGGAACTGTAAATTAAGCTGCTTTGCTGAAAATAATGAAAATAAAGAGATCACCATCCACTTAAATCTTTTCTTTGCAACCATCTGAAGTAGTTGCCCTCATATTTTGCTTTGCAGAAACCTCCAATTTGATTATGACTGAATTGAATATATTACTATTTAAATTATATAATGTGGTAAAACCATAGAAGAAACTGATGGTGAATAAAGAAAATTACATCTTTAATTACATATGATTAAAAAACAATTACAACATTTCTGCTCTATATCATATTAGTTTACGTTGTATACCTGCCTGTATCTTGAAGCTAAATGAACTAAACTAGGTGCACTGAAATTATATCACAGACAGTGGCGTTGATTATCGAGAACTAAGGTAGGACCTTGATCAGCTGGCCAACTGGCCCAATGAATGGCTCATGGAGTTTAATTCAGATGAGTGCGTGGTGTTGTATATTGGGAAGTCAAACGAGGGCAGGACTTCACGGTGAATGGTAGGGCCCTGCTAAGTGTTATAGAGCAGAAGGATCATCGAGTGCAAGTACATAGTTTCCTGGCCATCAGTCAGGCAATTGAGTACAGGTGTTGGCATGTTATGTTGCAGTTGTACAAGATGTTGGTGAGGCTGCATTGTAGTATTGTGTCCAGTTTTGGTCATCCTGCTGCAGAAAAGATGCCATTAAACTGGAAAAAGTGCAGAAAAGACTTATGAGGATATTACTAGCAATCGAGGATGTGTGCTTTTGGAAACAGTTGAGCAAGCTCGGACTTCTTCCTTGGGGACTGATTGGGGAAGATCAGCCATGATCACATTGAATGGTGGTGCTGGCTAGAAGGGCCAAATGGCCTACTCCTTCACCTATTGTCTATTGCCTATTGTCCTTAGAGCACAGCAGGCTGAGGTATGATCTTACGGATGTGTATAAATCAGGAGGAGAATAGATAGAGTGAATACACAGAAACTTTTACTAGGTTAGGGGAATCTAGAGCTCAAGGGCATACATTTAAGAAATAAACAATTTAATAGGAACCTGAGGGGACACTCTCTCACACAAAGGGAGGTATATGGAATGAGCTGCCAGAGGAAGTAGTTAAGGCAGGTAGAATAACATTTCAAAGACATTTGGTAAAGTACACGGACAGGAAAAGGTTAGATGAATATGGGTAACATGAGGGCAGATGGCATTGGCAGAGATGGGGCATCTTGGTTGGCATGAACGAGTTGAGCAGAAGGCACTATTTCCCTGCTTGTAAATCTATAACTCTACCTGTTGGTAACGTTAGGGGATCTCATTGAAACATATAAGATTGTTAAGGGCTTGGACACACTAGAGGCAGGAATCATGTTCCCGATGTTGGGGGAGTCCAGAACCAGGGGTCACAGTTTAAGAATAAGGAGTAAGCCATTTGGAACAGAGACGAGGAAACAGAAAGTGGTGAGTCTGTGGAATTCTCTGCCTCAGAGGGTGGTGGATGCTGGATGCTTTCAGGAGAGAGCTAGATAGGGCTCTTAAAAATAGCAGTCAGGGGATATGGGGAGAAGGCAGGAAAGGGGTACTGATTGGGGATGATCAGCCATGATCACATTGAATGGTGATGCTGGCTTGAAGGGCCAAATGGCCTACTCCTGCACCTATTGACTATTGTCCATTGTAACTGATCTTTGTTGTATATCAAACAGTTAGAGATAAATACTGGGAATTATAGTCCAACAATTTGTCATTTGAACAATAATGTAGGTCCAATCTGATGTCTGCTCAATTAGTAATTCATTTCAACCTGACGTGGTATCTATCGTTAAAAAAAATAGGTTTCCTGCCAGGACAAAAAAAAAAAATATTTTTCAACATTTAAAATCCTCCAAGAACCAAATGTCTCACTCAAACTGAAATGAATTTTCATGAATCTTTTAAACTATTTTACAGGAATACCACTTTGTAACTATTGTAGTGTGTAAATATTTTGAGGGTGGTTCTGCAACCGTTTTTCTGATCTTCTAGACCTTCCCATTGTACTCTATGACTTTCCCTTTAATACGTTTGCCAACTTAATTAATGTTCCAATCTCTGGGGCCTTATTAATTATACAAGCACAATATGGCTCCAAGACTCACATTGAGCAATTTTGTGAGGATACCACCCATGAACAAAATAAATATTATTAGACTTTTGATTATTATTTTAATGCAAACCTCAATTCGCTTCTTGGCTTTTTCATGATTTTTTGCATTATCAGGATTGCAAACAGAGTGTTATTTATTCTGGAAACAATATGTTTATCCCTTAGCTTTCCTGCTGTATTTTATGCTGTGTATATATTAATGATCATGTTTATATTCAATATTTTACAATGTAATAACTTTTTATTTATCTTAGTTCCCTCAAAGGGATCATGCTGTTGGCTCATTTCTTGGCAATACTTTGCAGAGTTTTGCTGATTTTTGTTTGATTTGATTTTTTTTTTACCCTTGAGTTTTAGAGCAGACAAAAGTGAAAAGGTCAGCTATTCCATCATTTGTTTCCTCAATAAAGACTTCCCAAAAAAAAGTCAGCATTTACACACTGTATAAAACATTAATGGAACTCAACTTCTACTTGTCAGGTGCGCTATTTATAAGCATGACACAGGTCAACTATTTAAATGCAGCGATTTCTAAGTGCCAGAGAAAATCAATCTTTTGATACACTACAAGTTCTTTATGGATTAAACTGTCATTTTTGCACCATTCATATTTTGCTCTCAGAACAGGATGTCAGGATTATTTTAAGTCATTAAAGGAAATTTCACTGAAGTTATTTGAAATAATAGTTACATTAAAAAAAAGGCATTAGCACAATGACCCTGAAAATAATGGTGCAATATAGACTATTGTCACATGACTGACAAATGCAAAGCCAAAAATATTATAGCCCACAATAAACATGTAGAAAATGTTCCGAACAAAAGCATTCATCAAAATATTATCTGAGTTGTTGAACTAATTGAACTGGCTTTCAAGGAAGTCAAATTATTTGTTAATAAATCATTATTCAAACAAATAAATATTCAGTATGTGTATTGGTTGACACTTCTCCCCATGTCCTGAGATTCATGGAAGTGAATGGAATCATATGTTTAAAAGGTTAATTACCAAATAGGATTGTGCACATCAGGAATGGGAATCTGCAGGTAACGCTGTTTCCATACACTTATTACTCTTGCCTTTCTTCGTAGTACAGCTCACGATTTGGGAGGTGCTGTCAGCCTAGTTCTCTTTTTAGTCCAGTACATTTTATAGTCAATGGCCAAGTGTGTGTGATTAGATTCCTCTTTGATAGAGATTGTCATTGCCTGGAATTTTGGTGGGGTGAATCCTATTTTCCAGTTATCAGCTCTTGCCTGACTAGAGTCAAAGACTTGCTGTGTCTAGCCACGTGCCGGTTCATTTGCTGAGGAGTTGAAAATACAACAACAAAATGGTGTCGTCAGCTTCCTTTGTGCAAGTTATGACTCCAAATGTTGGAAGGGTTTCCCCTTTATTGTCCATTGACCAGTTTTACTAGTGTGCCTTAATGACTCACTTGGTCAAACACTGCGATACATAAAAAGCAGTTATTGTCAACTCTCAGCTAGGATTAAGTCCTTTGTTTATGTTTCATCCTGCACACTTCCATCTGTTTCTCTGGGTGTGCGTTAAATTGAGGTTACTTTTGATACTGTTGCCAATGGCATCTGCAATGTGTCTGCAGTGGACAATACTATTGATAAGGAACCAAGATCAGCGTCACAAATGGCAAAGGCCTCTTGAGCAGGGAAGACATTGAATGCAGGGTTTAGGAAACTGAGAAGTACAGGACTGAGGATGATCAGCAGCGTGAAAAGATAACAGCAGAGAATAGACTGGGAATTCTATGTCTTCAACATGAAGACTGCAATTGACCATGAAAAGCCGAATGGCAAAGTTGGAGATGAAGGCAAGCAGAAAATTTTGAACAAATGAAATGAAGTTATCAGCCGGCTCGGTAAGCAACATGAAGACTGCAGAAAAAGATGAATGTGATCCAACAGATGGAGCTGGAGAAGATCTTCAATCAAATAATAACCAAGTCGTACCAGAGAGCTTGTGTCCACAAGGGGGCTTTCCTGGTGCTAACAGTTACCCTGCTGGTTCAGGGGCATGATCTGACCCAACAATTGCTCAGGTGGATTAAAATGTATTGCATGTATACTGGTCATGAGTGTCTTGACACAATGGCTAAGTTCACTTACACTATATTAAAAACGAACCAGCTTTGATTTTAAGTGCCAAGCTTTGAACATCATTTACTATTTGATATGAATAAAAGCTATGGTCAAAACATTAGAAATACAACCTTTTGCGAATTGTGCAATTGGAACCCCAGATCCTTTAAATCTTCAGATCCTCCAAAGTTTTAAATCTTTCACAATATTTTTAAAATCTATTGTCTTTTTGCCAAAATGGCTAATTTCACATTTCTTACATTATACTATACAATACAATACAACACAATACAATACAATGAACTTTATTTTTCCATTAGGAACTTTGGTTTCTGCAGCCATACAACAAAAAATAAACAAAATAAAGAAACAATTTTACAAGACACACAACCAAACTCAATTCACACAGATGTTCATCACAGTAAATCTCCTCCTCACTGTGATGGAAGGCAAAGTCTTGTCTCTCCCCTGCTCTCCATCCTCTCCCAATGTTAAAGCCCCCAGCGGGCGATGGTAAGTCCCTTGGCTGTCAAGGCTGCGCTGGTGATGTAAGGCCCTGCTCCATTATGCTCCATTTGCCAGAACCATTTCCACTCACATTAACTGTCTATAAGGACAGGAAGGCTTGAGTTGTAAGGATAGATCAGATAAAGTGGGATTATTTTCCCTGGAGCGAAGGAGGTTGAAGAGTCACCTTAAAGATGTTTATAAAGTCGTGAGAGTAGACTTGTGAATGAAACCACCCAGAGGCTGAACCTGGTCGACATGAAAACCTTTGTTCATCAAACCAAACCACAAATCTCGTGGAGACCCTCTCGATGTAATCTCTAAACTCAAAGTACATCAAATGTTTATATTTTTGTTAAACACAAAGACAGCAATAAATGATTAACATCATTTAGATCAGATCAGTCTGGAGAAGGGTCTCGACCTAAAACATCACCCATTCCTTCAATCCAGAGATGCTGCCTGTCCTGCTGAGTTACTCCAGCATTTGGTGTCTATCTTCACTTTAAACCAGCATCTGCAGTTCTTCCCTACACCATAAATGATTGACTGCAGTGTTGTACAGTCTGCAGTTTTGGTCCCCTAATTTGAGGAAGGACACTCTTGCTATTGAGGGAGTGCAGCGTAGGTTTACAAGGTTAATTCCTGGGATGGGGGACTGTCATATGCTGAGAGAATGGAGCAGCTGGGCTTGTACACTCTCGAGTTTAGAAGGATGATCTCATTGAAACATATAAGATTGTTAAGGGTTTGGACACGCTAGAGGCAGGAAACATGTTCCCGATGTTGGGGGAGTCCAAAACCAGGGGCCACAGTTTAAGAATAAAGAGTAAGCCATTTAGAACGGAGACGAGGAAACACGTTTTCTCACAGCGAGTGGTGAGTCTGTGGAATTCTCTGCCTCAGAGGCCGGTGGAAGCAGGTTCTCTGGATGCTTTCAAGAGAGAGCTAAATAGGGCCCTTAAAAATAGCAGAGTCAGGGGATATGGGGAGAAGGCAGGAATGGGGTACTGATTGGGGATGATCAGCCATGATCACATTGAATGGTGGTGCTGGCTCGAAGGGCCGAATGGCCTACTCCTGCACCTATTGTCTATTGTCTATAATGGCTTTTGATATCTACATAGCTTTAACATTTTGAATGTAGGCAGGTAACTTTGCAGTGTTTACTCTGGGAGCATACTGTAACTGTAAAAACACCTCTGAATATTCACACTCAATTGCTGGGACAAAGTAATTCATATGGATGGTATAGATGCTTCTGCGGACAGAACCCAATATACGTGTAGGAAGGAACTACAGATGCTGGTTTACACCAAAGATAGACACAAAATGCTGGAGTAACTCAGTGGGTCAGGCAGCATCTCTGGAGAAACTGAATAAATGACATTTCGGCTCCTTCGATACACCAACAGCAAAATATTAAATGACCACATAAACTGTGCATTGAGTGTCAGGGAAATGCTTTTAACAGTGTGTTACTACTCAAGAGTATTAGTGTTACAAAAACATTTATGTTACAAAAAATAGAGTACAAAAACTTAATGTTTTCCCTGATCTTATCATGGAGGTTTCAATGAGGGCCAATTGACATATGCATTTATCCATTGTCTTCAATGACACTGAACAAAATGTCCTACACCCAATAAGTGGTGTTACTTACTTACTTACTTACTTACTTACTTACTTACTTACTTACTTACTTACTTACTTACTTACTTACTTACTGCCTATTATGCCTCCTGGCATGTAGGGCAGCAACAAAGGTCCTTCACTCCTGTCTGTTCTGGGCTAGCTTCTGGACACTACCCCAAGTCAGCTCCATTGTTTTAATTTCCTCCTCTACAGTTCAATGCCAGGTGGTTTTGGGTCACCCTCTTTTCCTTTTCCCTTCCAGTGTCCAGTGCAGGGCTTGGGATGCTGTCTGGTTCTACATTCATCCTAGCATCTTTTGATAGCCCTGGAAGTCCAACACGCCCAGTAGTGTTGATTCCTTCAGTTGCTGTTTTCGTAACATATTTGTTTTACTAGACAGGGTTGTTAGCCCTGTGCTCAACCTCCAACCTGGAGGACCAATGGATCGCTCTTCGTCTCGCCTCTACCCTTCGACCTGTTCAACATGGGAGACCCTAACAGGAGACGAATCTCCTGCTGGCATAGCTCTAGGGGTCACTGAGACACATAAGCTCCCCGACCATGACAAGGTTGCAATCCAACGGGGAGAATAAGTGGTGTGGAGAGGCTTAAAGTATTATTACACATTAACATGCAAACAGGTTATTTTGTCATTTTGGTTGTTATTTTAATAAGTATCTCCTATCCACATATGTCTCTCACTCCTGAACATAGCCACCGTCTTTTACCTGGCTTAAACCTACTGGGCAGAGGTTTGCGTTCACAGGAGAGAGATTTAAAGAGGATCTGAGGGAGAAAATGTTTCACACAAAGAGTGATGGGTATATTTAACAATCTGCCAAAGGTAGTATTGGCAAGTCGAGACAGGTACAATTACCATACTTTAACAAAAGTAGTTTATTGTCTCTTTTACTGAGGTACAGTGAAAAGCTTTTGTTGCGTGCGAACCAGTCAGTGGAAAGACAATACATGATTACAATCGAGCCACTCATGGTGTCCCGACACATGATAAAGGGAATAATGTAATAGACAGAAAAGAAAGCTTTGCGGGATATTGGCAAAACATAGGCAAATGTAATCAGCTTAGGTTTGTCTCTTGGTCTGCACAGACACAATGGGCCAAAGCGCCAGTTTCCCTGCTATTTAACTCAATGAATCTTTGAATACCCCTAACGTCCTCTTCACAATTTACCTATCTAAGTATCTCTGAGACATTCGCAAATTGAGCATGCATCCCTTAAGTGTAATTTATGTGAATTGTAATAGAAAATGAGTCCCCACCACTGATTTATATGGTGCACTACATCCTGTGAGATCTGTGTTTCATATTGGCCAGTCAACCTTCAATTGATTAGGAACAGACCCTTCAGCCCACCAAGCCCATACCGACCACCGATCACCGGTTCACACTATGGACAATTTACAGAGACCAATTAATCTACAACCCCACTCATCTTTGGGATGTGGGAGAAATCCAGAGCACCAAAAGGAAATCCCACACGGTCACAGTGAGAACATGCAAATTCCACACAGACAGCACCCAAGATCAGGATCGACCCCTGGTCTCTGACGCTGTGAGGCAGCGGCTTTAAACTTTAGAGATACACCGAGGAAACAGGCCCTTCAGCCCACTAAGTCCACGCAGACCAGCGGTCACCCTGCACACTAACATTATCCTACACACTAGGAACAATTTCCAATTTTTACAAACCTGTATGTCTTTGGACTGCGGGAGGAAACCGGTGCATCTAGAGAAACCCACGCCGTGCCGAATGGTGTTAATGTTTGGGGTAATCACTGGTTGACGCCGACTCGGTGGGCCGAAGGGCCTGTTTCCGCGCTGTATGTCTAAAATCTAAAGTCTACAAGCATTAAATCAGCTTTCTCACAGGCCACTTCTGTTAAGATCCTGTGTTGAAGTCCATCAGGGCCCAGAGACTGATCAAATCAGAGCTCCCTGGTATCACTCTGCCCTGGTGATTGTAATTCCTGAGTACCTCTCTAACCTTCCAATTCCTGATTTCCAGTTACTTCTGGAATGTTGCTGTTAATTCATTCGTCACCTCCTTACTTGTAGTCATGCTTTTGGTAATAGCAACATTGATTCCTGCATTCACTTTACTGCATTGTGTTGACAGGGTCAACTTTATGTGGCACCTGAATCCACAAGTTTATGACGTATGAAAGTGTGAGCTGCAGCTTTACACCCAAGTGCCATGGATACAGTACTGTTCTTACAAAAGGACAGGTGGCTCTTTTTTTTTTTTGACATTTTGAAGGATTATTGCATTCAAGTGTGTTCTGATTGAGAAACAAAAGATGGCATGGCTCTTGGTATAAACAAATTGTTTTGCTTGCCTTCTGTGTGTCAGTGGAACCCTGATGCAAAGTAGAGGGCGTTTGAAAGTGGCAATTTGTGAGTCACCTGCTGAAGACATGAATGAACAAACAAGTGGATTTCAGACTGGAAAAGCAGACTCAGGAATGATTCATGTCTTTGTCACACAAAGACAGCAGCTATAAACAAGATACATTAAGTAGGCAGCTTATTGGGTGGTCATAAAGTCATAAGGTCATAAGTGCTAGGAGTAGAATTAGGCCATTCGGCCCATCAAGTCTGCTCCGCCATTCAACCATGGCTGATCTATCTCTCCCTCTTAACCTCATTCTCCTGCCTTCTCCCCACAACCTCTGACACCTGTACTAATCAAAAATATATCTATATCTGCCTTAAAAATATTCACTGACTTGGCCTCCACAGCCTTCTGTGGCAAATAATTCCACAGATTCACCACCCTCTGACTAAAGAAATATCTCCCCATCTCCTTCCTAAAAGAACGTCCTTTAATTCTGAGGCTATGACCTCCAGTCATAAATACATAGATACATAGACAATAGTTGCAGGAGTAGGCCATTGGCCCTTCGAGTTAGCACCGCCATTCAATGTGATCATGGCTGATCATCCACAATCAGCACCCCGTTCCTGCCTCCTCCCCATACCTCTTGATTGTGCTAGCCTGAAGAGCTCGCTCTAACTCTCCTTTGAGCATCCAGTGTATCGGTCTCCACTGCCTTCTTAAGGCAGAGAATATCACAAATTCACAACTCTCTGTGTGAAAAAGTTTTTCCTCATCTCAGTTCTAAATGGCCTACCCCTTATTCTTAAACTGTGGCCCAGGTTCTGGACTCCCCCAACATCAGGAACATGTTTCCTACATCTAGTGTGTCCAATGCCTTAATAATTTTCAATGTTTTTATAAGATCCCCTCTCCTCCTAAATTCCAGAGCATACAAGCCCAGTCGCTCCATTATTTCATCATATGACAGTCCCGCCTTTCGGGGAATTAACCTCGTGAAACTACACTGCACTTCCTCAATAGCAAGAATGTCCTTCCTCAAATTAGGAGAACAAAACTGCATACAATACTCCAGGTGTGATCTCACCAGGGCCCTGTACAACTGCAGAAGGACCTCTTCGCTCCTATACTCAAATCCTCTCATTATGAAGGCCAACATGCCATTAGTTTCATTCACTGCCTGTTGTACCTGCATGCTTACTTTCAGTGACTGATGTACAAGGACACCCAGGTTTTGTTGTACTTCCCCTTTTCCTATGCTGACATCATTCAGATCATAATTTGCCTTCCCATTCTTGCCACCAAAGAAGATAACCTCACATTTATCCACCTTAAACAGCATCTGCCATGCATCTGCCCACTCATCCAACCTGTCCAAGTCATCCTACATCCTCATATCATCCTCTTCACAGTTCACACTGCTACCCAGCTTTGTGTCATCTGCAAATTTGGTAATGTTACTTTTAATTTCTTCATCTAGATCATTAATGTATATTGTAAATTATGCGGTCCCAGTACTGAGCCTTGCAGCACCCCACTAGTCACTGCCTGCTATTCTGAAAGGGACCCATTAATCCCTACTCTTTGTTTCGTCTGCCAACCAATTTTCTATCCATGTCAATACCCTACCCTTAATACCATGTGCTCTTATTTTGCCCACTAATCTCCTGTGTGGGAGCTTATCAAAGGCTTTCTGAAATTCCAGGTACACTACATCCACTGGCTCTCCCTTGTCCATTTTATTTTTTACATCCTCAAAAAATACCAGAAGATTTGTCATTCATAAATCAATGCTGACTTGGACCGATCTTGTTACTGCTATCCAAATGATCCGCTTTTACCTCTTTGATAATCGACTCCAGCATCTTCGTCACCACTGATGTCAGGCTAACTGCTCTATAATTCCTTGCTTTCTCTCACCCACCTTTCTTGATATGTGGGATAACATTAGCTACCCTCCAATCCACATGAACTAATCCAGAATCTATAGCACATTGGAAAATGATCATCAATGACACAAAACCATTTCCTGACTAATGTGAAGTTCCTTCAGTTCCTTCATCACCCTGGGTCCTCAGTCCCCGAGTACATCTGGGAAATTGTTGTGTCTGCCTTAGTGAAGATAGAACCAAAGTACCTGTTCAACTTGTCTACCATTTCCTTGTTCCCCATAATAAATTCACCTGCTTCTGTCTTCAAGGGACCTGCATTTGTCTTAACTAATTTTTTCCTCTTCACATACCTAAAGAAGCTTTTACTATCCTCCTTTATATTCTTGGCTAACTTACCTTCGTACTTCATCTTTTCTCCCCGTATTACCTTTTTAGTTACATTCTGTTGATCTTTAAAAGTTTCCCAAACATCTGGCTTCCCGCTCGACTTTGCTATGTTGTATGTCTCCGCTTTTATTTTTACACTGTCCTTAACTTCCCTTGTCAGCCATGGTTGCCTCTTACCCCCCCTAGAATCTTTCTTCCTCTTTGGAATTAAATGATCCTGCATCTTCTGGATTATTCCCAGAAATACCTGCCATTGCTGTTCCACCGTCATCCCTGCCAGGGCCCTTTTCCTGTCAACATTGGCCAGCTCCTCCCCCATGGCTCCATAGTCTCCTTTGTTCAACTGCAATACTGACACTTACGATTTTACCTTCTCCCTCTCAAATTGCAGATTAAAACTTATCATATTATGCTCACTACCTCCTAATGGTTCCTTTACCTTGAGTTCCCTTCTCAAGTCTGGTTCATTACACAACACTAAATCCAGAATTGCCTTCTCCCTGGTAGGCTCCAGTACAAGCTGCTCTAAGAATCCATCTCGGAGGCACTCTACAAACTCCCTTTCTTGGGGTCCAGTACCAACCTGATTTTCCCAGTCTACCTGCATGTTGAAATCTCCCATAACCACCTTTGTTACATGCTAATTTTAACTCCTGATGCAACTCCTGAATTTCATTCCTTACCAACGGAGCCACCCCACCCCCTCTACCCACCTGTCTGTCTTTCCGATAGGACATATATCCCTGATCTGGGAAATCTGTTTCGATATATTTTTTAATTGAATCTCAAGTCTCATGTGCTATTAATTACATTATGTTTCTGAATCAATTTATCCAGGCGTCAAAAGTTAGTCCAGTGTCTTAACCATACACCTGTATGTTTTGTGCTGCTTCACGTATATTTATTTTGTAAACTAATCGTTTTGGTGTTCCTTTCACATTTAAGAATGTGATGGCAACTTACTATCCAGGTTCCCTGGCTAAGCTGTCAAATAACATTCATGATTTGCGTTCTAATTGGCAGCACAATAATCTAGCTATTAGAGCTATTGCTCGAGCAACACAGTATTAGTTTGACTTCCAGCGCCATCCATGTTGTGCAGGAAGGAACTGCAGACAACATGTGTAGGAATGAACTGCGGATGCTGGTTTAAACCAAAGATAGACACAGAATACTTGAGTAACTCAGCGGAACAGGCAGCATCTCTGGAGAGAAGGAAGAGGTGACATTTTTGGTCGAAACTTTTTTGACCAGTCTGGGGAAAGTGAAAAGAGAAATATAGACGATGATTTCAAGAGATATACAGCAAATTAATGAAATATATGCAAACAAATAACGTTTGCTAGGTGAGAACAAGAACCTGGTGTGACTTGGGTGGGGGAGAGATAGAGAGAGAGGGAATGCAGGGGCTACTTGAAGTTAGAGAAATCAATATTCATACTGCTGGGTTGTCGGCTGTCCAAGCAAAATATGAGGTGCTGTTCCTCCAATGGCCTCACTCTGACAGCAGGAGGAGGCCCAAGACAAAAAAAGGCAGTGTGGGAATGTGAGGGGGTGTTAAAATGTTTAGCAACTGGGAGATCGCGTTGACTCAGGCAGACTGAGTGAAGGTATTCAGCTGAACGATCGCGTGGTCTGCGCTTGATGTCGCCGAATTATTGCCGTCTTTGCGTTTGGTGATTGCGTGCTCTTTCAGTGACCATTTGGTTTTTCTCCCACATCGCAAAGACATGCAGGTTGGTCTGTTCATTGTCCACTGTACAATTCCCCTAGTGCATAGTTGAATGGGAGAATCTGGAGAGAGTTGATGGGAAATCAGGGAGAATAAGTTATGAGAATAGTGCTTGAAAATTGAATTACTCTGTCACAGACTCAATGGGCTAAAATGGCCTTGTTTCATGTCATATTGAAATATTGGAATTTGTAATTAGACTACAAGTTCAGGGAATTCATTGTAAAGTACACTCAGCATGGGTTTTCATTACCACTGGTAAGTCTGTGCAGTGTAAAGGCTAGTCACAATCAAATTAGTGACAATAATTTATCATAGTTATTATTAGTATATCTGTACCAGATGTAATGGGTTGAGAGAAGGATATTTGTCTTCAATTGCCTATATTTTATCACCTTCACAGGAGATTTGATGGATTTAATTCTTTGAATTAACAATGTAACAATCATTCCCAATTTTACAGTCACCCTTGGGATGTTCTTGAAGGAGCCTATTATATGTTATTTTTCTGATTTTGAAGAAAAAGGAAATATTTTAATTTTATTTTATTTTTATCTTTTTCTTGTTCTTTTTTGTTTTTTCTTTTTTTTCTCACTTTTTTGGTATAGCTTTGTAAATATTTGATTAGTGTATAAATGTAAATAAATTGGTGTACATATGGAAATAGGTGTTTATAGCTGCTAAATCTGTATAAGATAATTATAAGCCGTTGAATAAGGGGTGGGAATTAACAAGCTTTGGCTTCTTCCTGCTCCTTTTCGGACACATACGATTAATTTATTTATAAATATTGTTTATGACACTTTATAAATATTCTTGTTTTGTTTTTTTTGTTTTTTTTGTATGCTGTTTCATACTTGCTTTTTATTTTTTATTCTGTTCGAAATAAAGAATTTAATTAAAAAAAAATATATATATTTTTAAAAAGAGTCATACTGCAAGGAAACTGCCCTTCGACACATCATGTCCACACCAATCATTAAGCACCCATCCACAGTAATCCAAACAATATATTTTCCTATCACATCTTTATCAATTTGAGTATAGACGTTGGGAGGTCATGTTGCAGTTGTATAAGACGTTGGTGACACCACATTTAGAGTATTGTGTTCAGTTCTGGGCATCATGTTATAGGAAAGATATTGTCAAGCTGGAAAAGGGTTCAGAGAAGATTTACAAGGATGTTGCCAGGACTAGAGGGTCTGAGGTATAGTGAGAGGTTGAATAGGCTGGGTCTCTATTCCTTGGAGCGCAGGAGGATGAGGGGAGATCTTACAGAGGTGTATAAAATCATGAGAGGAATAGGTCGGGTAGATGCACAGAATCTCTTGCCCAGAGTAGGTGAATCGAGGACCAGAGGACATAGGTTCAAGGTGAAGGGGAAAATATTTAATATGAATCTGAGGGGTAACTTTTTCACACAAAGGGTGGTGGGTATATGGAACAAGCAGCCAGAGGAGGTAGTTGAGGCAGGGATTATCCCAACGTTTAAGAAACAGTTAGACAGGTACATGGATAGGACAAGTATGGACCAAGCGCAGGCAGGTGGGACTAGTGTACCTGGGATGTGTTGGCCATTGTGGGCAAGTTGGGCTGAAGGGCCTGTTTCCACACTGTATCACTTTATGACTCTATAATTTACCAACCCATTCCCAATTCCAAATTCCCATAGTGCCAATGGTGTTCGATCTTGTGCTCAGATGCTTCCTGCGTGGAGTTTGCACGTTTTCCCTGTGACTGCGTGGGTTTCCCCTGGTTGCTTTGGTTTCCTCCCATGCCCAAAAGATATGCAGTTTTGTAGGTTAATTGGCTCCCTGTAAATTGCCCCAAACTAGCGTGAACTGGTGATCCATGATTGGTGCGGACACAGTGGCCTGAAGGGCCTGTTTCTAGGCTGTATCTTTCAGTCAAACTGGAGTAAATGAGTCTACCTACCGGTGTTTGGAAACCTCAGTATCCAAGGGAAAGCTTCAGCGTTGCAGGGAGAATGTGACTATTCCACGCAGGCAGCAGTAGTGATAACCTCTGCCCCTGTGTCATGGTTCCACCTTTCACAATCCCAGGACATCCTAGAATGTGTAACAGCCAATAGGATATTTCTGAAATATAGACATTTCTGCAGCGTTGAAAACACACTGGCTTTGATGTCTCGCTGTTCATAAATCATAGAAACAGAATTAGGCCATTTGGCCCATCGAGTCTATTCCGCCATTCAATCATGACTGAATCATCTACCTTTCACTTTCAACCTCATTCTCCTGCCTTCTCCCCGTAACCTTTGCCCAAGAATCTATTAATCTCCGCTTTAAAAATGTACACTGACTTGGCCTCTACATCCTTCTGTGACAAAGAATTCCACTGATTCACCAGGTTCTGACTAAAGAAATTCATCCTCATCTCCTTTCTAAAGGAACATCCTTTTATACTGAGGTTGGCCTCTGTTCCTAGTCTCTCCTACTTTGGGCGGTGTGGTGGCACAGCGGTAGAGTTGCTGCCTTACAGCGCCAAAGTCCCGGGTTTGATCCTGACTACGGATGCTATCTGTGTGGAGCTTGTACGTTCTGCCCGTGACCAGCGTGGGTTTTCTCCGGCATCTCCGGTTTCCTCCTACACTCCAAAGACGTACAGGTTTGTAGGCTAATTGGCTTGGCATAATTGTAAATTGACACCGGTGTATGTTGAATAGCATTAGTGTAAGGGGATTGCAGGTCGACTCGGACTGGATGGGCCACCAGGATAAGCCTGAGGCCACCAGCGCCTCCTCTCAAGGGAAGGATGAACTGCAGGAAGAGCCTGACTTCACCACGCCTCCTCCTTTGAGACCAGACCAGAATGGAGCCACCAGGGAGAGTAACGAGAATTCTCGTGCCGTAGGTGCAGTGGTAGTGGGTTGCCAGGAGGTCGAAGGTTGTCATAAGTTGTCGTACGTTTTTGCCGGTGCTGATCATTGGCTCATTGGGAAAAAAAACATAAGCAGTAGTTTTCAGAATCAAGGTTAACCGACCGATGATGTTAATGTCCGCCGAGCTTCACAGTCGTGTATCTCTGGATTCATTAAAGTTGTCTCCACTCCTTCTCCCCCCTCTCGCCCCCTCTTTTAAAGGACTTACATGACCCTTCCCGTACACTGTGCTTTCACCATCTTAATTACAGCGCCAACCTTCCTGTTCATCGTAGTGTGTGTCTGTATCACATTGGCTTTGCACCATGTGAATTTCACTCAGACAACGCTCCCCCCGCTTGCCCTGTCCCCCGCCTGCATAACTGGCTGGTGAAGGAAGCGATGTGTGTATGTGTGTCAGTGATCCACTCTCACAGTCGCCGTTCCAGTCGCCGCTCCGGTCGCCGTTTTTTCAGCGACCTGCTACGATTTGACAGTCGCCGGCAGTCGCCTGAAAAATCGCCTAAGTGGGACAGGCCCATAACAGTTGGACCTAAGATCTGTTTCAATGTTGTATGACTCACTCATTAGCTTAAATGAGATCACATTAATTTTACAATTATGCATATCTCTAATCTCCTCAAGGGCCAACAACGGGCAAGGCGTGCAGCAATCTTGCCCACCTCCATCATCCCGCCAATGAAAATCTCTAAGCTTTCTACTCTCACCTTTCAGCTAATCCCATTCAGCTCTTCCTATCACCATCATGCCTTTCGCCATCCCCCTGCTGCTCTGACAGCTTTGAGCAACGTTTGTGGGCGCTTCCCACAGCTAAATTCTTGACCCAATGCAAAATCCTGCCTGTCAGACTGCTGAACATACCACACAACTTCACTGAAATGAGGCATTAAAATCAAGAAGAACTCCAGATCCCTGAGTTCGCCTGACTCCCTATTATCAATGGGTGCTCAAGTGATACCTGGCTCTGTGATCCCAGCCGGCATCCAGCCTCATGAACATTTACCAAGGATTGATACATCTGCCAATAATCTCCTCTGTAGCTCTGGGGAATCAAGACTAATTATTGAATCTCCCAACATTAAAATAACCCAGCATAAACAAAAAAGAAAGTGAGGGTGGCACGGTGGCGCAGCGGTAGAGTTGCTGCCTTGCAGCGGTTGCAGTGCCAGAGACCAGAGTGCGATCATGACTACGGGTGCTGTATGTACAGAGTTTATACATTCTCCCCGTGACCGCATGGGATTTCTCCAAGATCTTCAGTTTCCTCCAACGCTCCAAAGACGTACAGGTTTGTAGGTTAATTTGCTTGGAATAAATGTAAATTGTCCTAGTGTGTGCAGGATAGTTTTAATGTGTGGGGATCGGTGGGCAGATGGGCATGTTTCCGCGCTGTATCTCTAAACTAAAATCATATAGAGAATGTTTTCTGTGCAATTTACCAAAATATGATCCACCCAAGTATCAATAAATGGGGTAATAATGGGTATGCATGTGCATATATCTACAAAATCCGAGTTCACTGTGCCCTGCCTAAATAAGCTAATTTAAATTAATACACCACTAACTAGGACACTATTTGACTGGCGAATAGGTATATTTTCACTTTTATTAAAGATGATGGGGTTGTTGGCCATTCATGAGAGTGCCATTCCAGCAAGTCATTCTCCCACCAATCCCAACCTGCACTCTAGCCAGGTCCATTGTGCACCCCTCTGCCGCAGTGCCAACAGGAAGGGCATGCTGGAAGCCTCTTCCATGGCCACTGTGAGAAGCAGAATGGGCCGCCAGCACGAACAAGGCCTTGGGTGGCGGAAACCTCAGCTCACCGTAGTCAAAGGAATCATTCATAGTTTTCTCAGAGGCAGTTAAAAAACAATTGATTAAAACAATAACAACAATTCTTGACAATAAAAGGGTACCACATTTAATTAGCACCTAGAAAATGGCACAGGAGCAAGCGCACGGCGGCATAGTGGTAGAGCTGCTGATTTACAGCGACAGAGGACCCTGGTTTGACCCCGACAACGGGTGCTTGTCTGTACGGAGTTTGTACGTTCTGACCTGCGTGGCTTTTCTCCAAGATCTTCAGTTTCCTCCCACACTCCAAAGACATACAGGTTTGTAGGTTAATTGGCTTGGTATAAATGTAAACGTTATCCCTCGTGTGTGTAGGGTGGTGTTAATATGCGGGGATCGCTGGTCGACATGGACTTGGAGGGCCAAAGGGCCTGTTTCCATGCTCTATCTCTAAAACTAACCTAATATACTAAAGAATGTCTCCCTGTGTCAAACATGATGCAAGGCCAATTTCTATCTACCTGCACAAGATCTATATCCCTCCAAAACTCTTAAATTGTGGTTCATGAATAACATATATTTGACAAAATAAAGATGGGTACATCAAAACCAATACCAAGAGCGAAACATACTTTTAATGAAAGCCAGCAAAGAAACCCCACACGGCTGCGTTTCCACTTAGCCTTCACATTCCGTGACACTTCCCGCTGCAACTATGGGAGGTCTAACATTTATCCCTTCACCCATCCAGGGACTTAAACTGTCCCTCCAGGTGAGGCAGAGATTCACCTGCTCCTCTTCCAATCTGGTGTATTGCATTCTGTGCTCGCAATGTGGTCTCCTCCACTCTGGGGAGATTAAGTGTAGACTAGGCGACAGATTGCAGAGCACCTGTGGTCATCTTGAGGTTCTAGTTGTATGTCTTCTCAAGTCCCCTTCTCATTCCCGTGCTGACCTGTTTGACCTCGGCCTTTTGCACTGCCATGGGGAAGCCAAACGCAAGTTAGCATAGTACCTCATATTCCACTTGGGCAGCCATTTCTGCCTTATCTGTTCCCCTTCCCCTTGACTACCTCTTTGCCTCAAACGTTGCTGCTCGACTCGATGAGTTCTTCCAGCATTTGACTGATTTGGCTCCAGCATTTTCTGTTTCCATGCTCACTGCTTGCTGGGGGCTGCATCAGTGCAACAAAGTAGAAGATGAAGACAAAGTGGCCATCGGGGCCAGATGGGTGGCAGTCTGTGAGGAAATTCAGTCTGACCCATAAGTTTGGATTATGTTTGCAGGTGCAGTACCTGCTTTGTCCGAACTGAGGAAAGAACAGAGGTGGGAGCTGAATTACATATTGTCAGTTTATGGCTTCCTAAAGCAAATATTCGTTCACAAATAGCGCATGATGTTCAACAGTGAAATACAAGAGATGGATTAAATTGCTCGGATATACTTTAACTTTGGGTGACTTGTATTTATTTGTTACTTGAGGAAGGACATTCTTCCTAATGAGGGAGTGCAGCGTAGGGTCACCAGGTTAATTCCCGGGACGGCGGGACTGCCATATGATGAAAGAATGGGTCGACTCGGCTTGTATTCACTGGAATTTAGGGGATTTTCTAGAAACATATAAAATCATTAAGGTATTGGACAGGCTAGATGCAGGAAACATGTTTAAGAAAGAACTGCAGATGCTGGAAAATCGAAGGTAGACAAAAGTGCTGGAGAAACTGAGCGGGTGTGGCAGCATCTATGGAGAGAAGGAAATAGGCAATGTTTCGGGCCAAAACCCCTCTTCAGATGTTTTGGCCCGAAATGTTGCCCATTTCATAGATGCTGCCGCACCCGCTGAGTTTCTCCAGCACTTTTGTCTACCTGCAGGAAACATGTTCCTGATCAAAATCCAACAGATTCTGGGATTCCAGAACCAGGGACCACAGTTTAAGAATAAGGGGTAGGCTATTTAGAACTGAGATGAGGAAAAACCTTTTCACCCAGAGAGTTGTGAATCTGTGGAATTCTCTGCCTCAGAAGGCAATGGCGGCTGATTCACTGGATGCATTCAAAAGAGTTAGATAGAGCTCTTAGGGCTAGCTGAATCAAGGGATATGGGGGGAAAACAGGAATGGGTTACTGATTGTGGATGATCACCATGATCACATTGAATGGCGGTGTTGGCTCGAAGGGCCGAATGGCCTACTCCTGCAACTATTGTTTATGTATCTATGTATATATGTTATGTGTCTTTCCTACATTTCTTTCCCATGAATTGCAAACCATAAGTCATCCCTCCTGTGGGTTTTATCCATTTATATTAAACACTATCTTATTTCTTTCAGGTCGATGTCAAACTCAGTCTGCTGAGCCAGGTAAGGGTACTAGTATTTAGCTTTGAAAAATGTTGGTGAAATATAAGTCACGTGTCTATGTGACATATATACGTCACGTGTCCATGCCCTCACTTAAGCCTGCTTCACTTTAAGTGCCACAGTGGCGTACTTGGTAGAGCAGCTTTCAGAGAGCCGGGTTCAATCATAACTTTGGATACTGTCAGTGTGGAGTTTGCACATTCTCCCTGCAGGCACATGGGCTTCTTCTGGGTGCTCCAGTTTCCTCCCACATCCCAAAGTCATGCAGGTTTGCAGGTTAATAGACCTCTGTAAAATTGCCCCGCGTGTGCAGGCAGGCAGTGGTTGCGGAAGTGGGATAACATTGGTCGGTGTAGACTCGATGCGGGAGAGGCAAAGGTGTGTTTCCATACAGTATCTCTAAACAAAAATACTAAAGTCCAGAACAAAATACCATGGTACCACAATATTGGTGATGTAGATCTGGTGTTGTAAAACGGTAAAAGATACATAAAGTAGCAATGTTACAAAATGTTGAGATTTTAAAAATCAAGTCTGCAATTTATCCCATCAGTTTAATTTGACGCCTAATTCACTTTCATATCTTCAGTATTAAAAAGGTTATGGCCATTTTCATACTCAGAAATTAGCATCTTGTTCCCTGTTGCTTTTCCATTGACTTAACACAAAAGCTGTGATCGAGGACAGTCAAAATCCGATAACTTTCTTAAAAATTAAGAGAACTGAATGAAATGTTCAGTTATTATAGACTGAAGCATTCTGAAACAAATATAAAACATCTTACGTGGATGACCTGAAATTAAAGCATACAATTAGTTAGTTACCTAATTACCAAAATTGACCATTGTGACGGAAATAGTAATAAACACCCAGACTACCTTGAAAATTCAAAAATGTGATATGCTCAAGAACTTTAATATTATTGTATTATATGCTGGAAGTCCGTAACAGATATGTAATAAATTACAATTTCTAGCAATAGACCAAGTCTTTATGGAGAAGATCATTTGCTAGCTGGCACATTGGCATATCATAATCAGTAGCATCATCTTACTCCTCAGATTGTAACCAACAAGCAACTCTGTACACCTTGTTTTTCCTCAACTTTTCAATTTTGGCATTGTAAACTGCAAGTTTTTGCTCTTCAAACCACGCATGACATGCTTTTGTGCCCACTACTTTCCCATTAAGAATGTCCTGTAGATTCAATTTCTTAAGAAAATGATATATTTTTTTAATTGCCTAAGTATCCAAATAACAATGGGGCCCAAATCACATTTTCGCAACGTAAACTTAGATTAAAGCCATCCCAAGAAGCAAGATTATATGTAAAATAAATGACTTACTCTTTGTTTTGTCCCGTTCTTGCGATCCGTCACATTGTAGGCGTTGAGGGCGTTAGAAGTCGCTTTTTATTTTAATCCAATTATTAAATTGTCCAGCGTATTTTTTTAAAAAATAAACTGGGAACGGAAGTCCCGATCGATTTTTCTTCATCGACTCGCAGCCCGAGGAAATCCACCTCCGACAAGCAGTACAAAACTGCATTTTAATCCCGGCCCCCCCCCCCCCCAAAGGCGCCAGAGTCACGCACACGGCCAGTGGCAGAACTGCAGCGCCGCTGAAGGTAGGTTTTGTAACATCGCTACATAAAGATGGGGAGAGGGAGCTAGCAAGTGGAGTCCCACCTCTCAAAATTGAGAACAATAGATATAGATATATAGATATAGTTATAGATAAATTGCAATTATGATTATGATTAGATATATGGAGAGGGAGAGGGAGAGAGAGAGAGAGTGAGAGGGGGAGGGGGAAAGATATACCGCCTAAAGCTGTGAATGCGTGTGCACTCCTTGCCCCATGTCATTACAGAGGAAGGTGTATGCTACTTCCAAAGTTCGCAAATTAAAATTAAAATCCTGTGCCAGCCTTCAAAATGGATGGTGTCTAAATGTGAACTAATCACACAAATCACAAAACCAAATGCACTTCTGCTTATTATGATTTTCTGTTTAAAATTCCTGCACGTCAGGAGTATATTCATTTTAATAATATCATCAAACCTGATTTAAGTGAATCTCTTTGCATTTTTTACCTGACTTAAGTCGCTTAATGCATTTTATGTTTCCTCAGCACAATGCGTGAACAACTATCTAAACTACTGTGCAACTTACCCAAACGTTTTGTTTCCCAACCTAATTGGCCAACTGTCAAGAGCAGAAGTTGAGACGAGTGCGGAGTACGCCCTCATTAGTGTCCTGGACAACTTGCTGAATGGGGAGTGCACTTTCGACCTCAAGTTGTTGGGCTGTTCCATCTTAGCGCCACGATGTGAAAACAATGTGCTTCTGAAACCCTGCAGATATTCTTGCGAGGCACTGAAAAGAGACTGCAGCATACATTTGAAATGATAAAAATGGCTTGGCCATATTTCCTGGACTGCGACCGGTTCTTTGTAAGTGAAGAAGAGGGATGCTACGACCCTGTGGGGAAATACTCGGGTAGGTATATATTCCATTAACAAGGGATAGATTATTGTGAAATAGCATTTGTTTACCAGCTTCCACATAGCAGCAGCAGCACAAAGGCGCAGCTGGTAGTGCCACTGCATCACCGTTCCAGAGAATCAGATTCGACCCTGACCTCGGGTGCTGTCTATGTGGAGTTTGCACATTCTCCCGTGACCGCGTGTGTTTCTTCCAGGTGCTCCAGTTTCCTCCCACGTCCAAATGACATGGGGGTTTGTAGGTTAATTTGCTTCTGTAAATTACCCCTAGCATGTAGGGAGTGGATGTGAAAGTGGGTTAACATAGAATCAGTGTGAATGGCTAATTGAATAGAATTGGTAAGCTGAAGGACCCCGTTTCCATGCTCTTTCTCTCAAACAAAAAAAACATATTGCAAAGTTAAACCAAGCAGAAAACTCTAGACATGCTAATCAAGTCGGGCAGCATCAGAACGAACATGCGTCAGGCAAAGGTAACATAGAAAACATAGAAACATAGAAAATAGGTGCAGGAGTAGGCCATTCGGCCCTTCGAGCCTGCTCCGCCATTCAATATGATCATGGCTGATCATCCAACTCAGTATCCTGTACCTGCCTTCTCTCCATACCCCCTGATCCCTTCAGCCACAAGGGCCGCATCCAACTCCCTCTTAATTATGGCCAACGAACTAGCCTCAACTACCTTCTGTGGCAGAGAATTCCACAGATTCACTACTCTCTGTGTGAAAAACGATTTTCTCATCTTGGTCCTAAAAGACTTCCCCCTTATCCTTAAACTGTGACCCCTTGTCCTGGACTTCCCCAACATCGGGAACAATCTTCCTGCATCTAGCCTGTCCAACCCCTTAAGAATTTTGTAAGTCTCTATGAGATCACCCCTCAATCTTCTAAATTCCAGCGAGTACAAGCCGAGTCTATCCAGTCTTTCTTCATATGGAAGAGATGCTCACAATGTTCATACCAAACATGATACCAGGTTGAAGTTATCTCTGCCACCATGTGGTCCATATCCCTTTATCCTCTGCATTTCCATGTGCCTATTTTAAAGCCTCTAATCAAATCTGCCAGTGTTAAATCTGCATCCACCACCACCTGTGGCAATGCACTCCAGACACTTGCAGTCTGTGTTAAAATAAACATGCCTGCACAACTCCTTAAAACAATGATTGTAAACTTTTATTTTTTGTTAAATATTTTTATTGGACGTAAGTACATATTAATAGAATATACTTCTCACATACATTCGTAATATTATTAATATTAACAATTATGTCTTATATATTTCTATACTTTTTTTTGCAGTTAAGAAAAGATAGAGAAAAATAAAATAAGAGTGAGAAATCAAAATTAAAGAAATGAATGGAGTATTAAAAAGTTATCCATCATTGGAGATGGTTGTAAACTTTTAAATGCTGCACACACTATGCCGTCTGATAAACAATTTGTACATTTTCACTCTGCATTGAATACTCACATTCAGTATCTGCAGTTAAATGAACAGCTACCTGGTTATGAGCTCATTGTGACTGCCCAATACAGTTGATTTGGCAGCCTGATCCTGAGTAGTGCCCATGAATTCAGTGTTAAATGTATTGTACTATTGCAGGCCAGATCACTGTTCATAAAACACTATCAAGAAAGATCAAGCCAAATGTAAATTTCCTATGAATGTATGCTCAAAATATGAATTGTTCACATATGAGTATTTACCTCTGAGTCTTGAAAACGGTTTCTTTCTGGCCTACAGGTAACTGAGTTGGCACTTTGCCCCCCCCCCCCATCTCTTTTAGTCAGTAGTGGAAGCTAGCTGGTCTGCATTTGAGCAGAAATACTGCAGCTAGTCAGGCTGCCAATTGATCTACAGTAGCTCGTGTTCCTATCAGCCACAAGGTCTGAACGCACTTGTGGTTTATCTTAACTAGTGTCAAGCTGTAAGTAGGACAATGACAGATCAGACACTGCTGCACAGATCTCCAGATTTTCGATTTATAAGAAATAAGGGGGATATTTTCTCTCTCGCTAAATCCATGTGCAAAACTGAACAATGCCTAAAAGAACAATTAATCGAGGAGGGTAGAATGGAACACATCAGACTTGTTGTACATTTGCATCCGATTTGGTTAATCTATCAAAATTATACAAGTACTGGAGTTTGGAATATACATTTTCTTTTGACAGATACAGGCTTGACAGATGACCTTAATGCGCCAGATATCACCTTAGATTTCAGACACCACGATTACATGGAGATGACAAAACTGCTGAAGCAGACAGCCTCGTTGTGCGCAGATATCTCAGTATTGTACAGCATTGGGCGCAGTTTTGAAGGCAAAGAGCTTTATGTAATTGAATTCTCAAACAATCCTGGGCAGCATGAAATGCGTGAGTAGTCATTTATTATTTATGCTGCTTTTTTCTATCAGCATTCCTTTAAGCATCTTTCTTGATTCTGTGGAGTAATTTTAATCAAACCTGGGAAAAAGTAAGTAACATATTGTTGTCACTGTTATTTGACCATAGTGGATTTTATTGAAATTGACCTGAGGATTTAGCATTTGCCTTACAAAACCCAATGCCATATTCAACAGCATTGCAGAAGCAGGGCACCATTTAAATAACTTCTTAATTAACTTATATTCACAACAAGGTAGATTTGGAGAACAAAATAAAAACAGCAGACCATGGCTAAGGACTAATGAAAAGAGTCTTGGGTTGTTACCACACCAAGGACAATCGAGAGATTAGGGGTTCCAGCAGGATCAGAGGGGTGCCCATCGATGGGTGGCCAGGGATGGCTGTGCCCACATGGTCTCTGGCATGGAGATCCCTAAAGCCTCCAGCCTGCAACAAGTTCTCCAGGTGCTGATCTTTAACACTCAATTAACCTGACTTGTATCAGCTATGGCAGCTGACAGAGGGACTTCCCCTGTTGTGGAGTTGAGTTATGCATCTACCTGTTTTTGAATGAGGCTTTCAAGGGGTGCACCCGGGGAAAGTAATAATTAAATGGCCTGGGAAATAGCGATTTAAGATACGATACGATATAACTTTATTCATCCCCAGAGGGAAATTTTGGTCTGTCCACAGCCTGAACATGGTAAAATGGTAGGAAATTGAGTACATGGTAAAAATAAATGGTAAGGGAATTGAGGAATGCTGTGGAAACAGATAGGATCTAGGAATAACTATTCATAGTTCCCTGAAGGAGGTAAATCGCCATGTATAGATAGGGTGGTAAAGAGAACAGCCTTTGGTGTGCTGGCCTTTTATAAATCCCAGGATGCATTGATATATAGGAGTATAGGGAGAGTTAATTGTAAAAATTGTACAAGGCAATTGGGTAAAGACCAATGGAAATCTGGAGTATGGTGTAACATTTTGGTCGCCTAATTATAGGGAAGGATGTCCAACAAAATAGAGAGAGGTACAGAGAGAGATTTACTAGACATGTTGCCAGGGTTCCAGCAACTATGTTACCAGAGAAAGGTTGAACAAGTTAGTGTCTTTATTCTTTGGAGCGCAGGAGGTTAAGGGGGACTTGATGAAGGTCTTTAAAATGCATGAAAGGGATAGACCAGAGTGAGCGTAGATACGCATTTTTCCCAATTGAGGGTAGGCGAAGATTCAAAACAAGAGGGCATGACATGAGAATTAGGGACAGAGGTATTGGGGGTCAACGCGCGCGGGGGAACTTGCTATACTCAGAGGGTGGTGGCTAGTGTGTGAAATCAGCTTCCAGCAGAAGTGGTTGGAGGCAAGGATCGAATACTTTAACATTTAAGAGTAAAGTGGATAGGTAATGGATCGTGAAAGGAAATGGGGGGGTAAATTGTTGATGCAGGTAAGATGGATAGGGGAAAAACAAATGGTCGGCACGGACTGGAAGGGCCGAGAGAGGGCCTGTTTCCGTGCTTGTAATTGTTATATGTTATATATGTTTATATGGTTAACATACAACTAGGTACCACCATGGACTTAGACAATAAAAATTAAAAACTTACTTTAAATTATTATTATACATCACAAACCACATTTATTACTATACCAAAATTAAAAAAAATATATTTTAAACTTAATAGTAGGACTTTTCGATCTTTGTCAGGATATAGAATAATTGGAATAACAGTGAATCATGGTCAATACAACTAAAAAGATTCTACAACATCTTTACAGTTTCTCTTTCAAAATAGCTATGGAAAAATTTAAATACATGGGTATCGAAATCAACTAGAAGATAGATCAACGACATGGTTTGACACCAAATTTGTAACCTCTACTAAAAACTATATAACTGAATTAAATTTGGAAACGCTTCCGTTGATGTCCTTAATGGGTACTAATAAACGCCATAAAAATGATTTTTCTACCACAAATTTATTATACCTGTTTCCGTCAATTTCCAATATACTTACCTAAAATGGTTTAAAAACAACTACTAGATATCAATTTTATTTGGGATTATCATCCCCCACACAGAATACAAATAGCTCATCGAATAAACCCACATTAGTAGGGGGGTTAGCACTTCCTCAATTTCATGTATTACTACTGGTCTGTAAATATTAAGAAACATGATGCAATTGCTAGGATAAACTCTCCCCAGCAAGCGGAATTGGATTTAATTTGGAGGAAAGAGGATTGCTCTCCTTGCCAATATTGGAGAGTGATCCTTCTTTCACCATGACGACGATGAAAAATACAACTACACACAATAATATCCAATTGTATATAACCGTACACTTAGAGATTTGGACACAATAATACACAACTTAAAATGATTGAAAATTTACTTCTCTTATCTCTATCGGTAAAAGCCTAATGATTAAACCTTCACCTACAGATAAAGCATTTATACAATGGGAAAGGAGCCGAATTAAAAATCTTCGGAGATTTGTATGACATGGCAAATATTTATTTTAATCAATTAATACACTAAAATACACTTTGGAAACCAATCCAGTATTTTAATTATTCAAAAATTGTAACTATCTGAAAAATACGCACCAAGACCATCAAATATGCTCCCGACTTACTGAAAGAAGCTAAAGATCAAAAGGCGGATCATCAGCAACCTAAATCATTATAATATATATATTTATTATTCTAAAACGCAGCAATACAACAACAGAAGGTATCAGAGAGAGTGAAAAAGACTTAGTATACAAACAAATTATCAACAGCAGAGTGGAAGAATAATTATTAAATGTGTGCATAAATGTACAATTAAGTAAGACACACCTTAATACAATTAAATCCAATCTTACACACCTCTTCAAACTAAAAAAATAACTTTTTTCCCAATGGTGTCTCCACTCTATATGCTGATAAATGGCAATGTCCAAGAACTGACATAGCGCACGGCATTTGTCTTTTGTACAAAAATTCAAACATTTGGGACTGGAAGTTTCCACAAACGTCTTTAAAATATAAAACTGGCTCAAAAGCACACTGGGAATTCATCTTTGAACATCAGAATGAAGCTCTGAATTAAAATACGTTTAAATTACTAATTAGAAATACGCATAATAACTGGAAAAAAGCAAATCTTCACATCTGGAAAATACACTTATACCAACTGTATCTGTGGAGTTCAATATGTTTTGACACACTACATTTGGAAGATATAAAGACTTCCGAACTGCAGAAAACAGACTGTTTTTCTATAAGACGTGTCTGCATTTATAAATCTACTACAAGGAATAAGGTGCAAGAATACCTCCAAAAAAGTACCCGATTCGGGTCTTGTACAACGGGGGGAAGAAAAACTGTCGAGTTGGTAGATTCCTTTGCGCATGTTAATATAAAGATAACTGGCTTTTCTTTTTACTTCTCTTTCTTTCCTTTTTTTTTCTCCTTCCAGGGTCTATCTCTTAAATCTCCTTCTCTAACTCTTCGGGCCCAAAGGGGTTCTCCCTTCCCCTCTGGCAGCTTTTCACTTTCCAACTCTATTTTCTCTCTTTTACAATCCTCTGTTTGAATTTCTTTCTTTTTTCTTTTTTTCTAAAATCTTCAAAAAATTTAAGGGTACAATGATTGTAATAATACACATGATGTACACTGATGTAACTTACGGTACCTCTAATAAATACAGATATTTTTTTTTAAAAAATGAAAATTAAATTAAATAAAAGTGAAATAAAAGAAAAGGACAACGATTGGTCTGTCCTGACTGTGGTGGGACGGCGCCTTCACCGGAAACGAACAAATGCATAACAAAGCACACAAGACCTACCCCTGGCACGAGGATTCTAACTAGGAAGTGGCCCCCCCCCATACCCGTACCCCCTTTGTTCTCCTGGAGACTGAGTCGAATAATTTAAAACCCTTGTTTCCAGGGGCATAGAAGGGAGCTTGAATCCAGAGTGTAAATTTTTACAATGAAATGATTTAAGCAAAATAGAAAACAAAATTATTCAGATCTGATGGCACAAATGGCAGCACCAGTTTGTGCTGCGGTAGAATACTGCATTACAGCACCTAAACGAGGCTTCGATCCCGACACAGTGTCGTTTTGAACGAGTTTGTACATTTCTCCCTGTGACGTGTGGTATTCCCCATGTGCACCAGTTTTCCACCCACATTCCCCCAAGACGCGCAGGTTTGAGATGTATTGGTTTCTGAAAATGTTGTGTTGTAAATAGACTAGTGGTAATGAGAGTGTTTTGCTGTTGGCATGACTTGCAGGCCACAGGCCCGTTTCCATGCTAAGCTCTAAACTAACAAACTGAAATCTCTTTGTTCAAAGTTAATCAGACTGCTTGGCAGAAAACAAGGGTGGAGTTAAAGGGGCCCTGTCTCCACTAGGCCGATTTTTCCAGGCGACCTGCCGTGATTGTGAAGTTTTGCTGGCAGTCACCTCAAAAAAAACCGAAACTGGTCCCAGAGGAACACCGCCCACACACAACACACATCCTTCCCAGCCCGTTATGCACAGGACAGGGCAAGCGGGGGGCGCTGTCTGAGTGAAATTCACACGGTGCAAAAGCCAATTTGTGATACAGACACACACCATTCACGATTGCACAGGAAGGTTGTGGCGCTGTAAATGAAGAAACTAAGCACAAGTGTACGGTAAGTTTTCCTTTTCAAAGAGAGGAGGGAGGGGAGGGGGGGAAGAAGGGGGAGAGAAGTATGGGGGGGAGAGTGAGGAGACAGCTTTTAAGAATCCAAGCGATTATCACGCTGTTGAAACTCCGCGGACTTAACATTAACCGGTTGGTCTGGAAAACCTACTGCTTACAATTTTCCTTTTACTAATAGAGCCGATGAAATTCAAACCACCCCCCGTCAGCACCGGCTACACACACGCTACGGAGAAACTTTATTTTTCTAAGAGAACCATTTTGACCTCCTGGCAACACCCTTAGGACTTCCTGGCGACCCCAACCTACGGCACGAGAAATTTCCCTCGCTAATACTCCATGGCGGCTTCATCCTAGGTTGCCGCTAATTTTCAACATTTGAAAAATTCGCGAGCGAACTAAAGGATGAGGCAGCGACTAGTTTCAGAATGGGCGGGAACATCCTCGCGACCGGGAAGGCGGACTCCCCCGTCGGCTTGTGGAGACTGCATCATAGTCTCCTGCAGATTGCCTAAAAAGTCGCTACTAATTGTGGACAGGCCCATTTAAGTTTCAATACCCTGTGCTTTTATATTCTAATGGCCTGATGTGGATTCCTCTCCTTTAGGGAATGTGGCCTGATTTTCCTTTTCCTTTGACATTGGGTACAAATATGAGTTTCCAACAGATCTTTTTCAATTCTGCCATATACTAAAAGGTCAAGCCACACCTCTTCATTCCACAAAAAAAAATCCTCTACTACCTGTAATGTGTGTGTATTAACATAAAACTCATTGGGGGGGCGGGGTTTATAGAGTTACTTGTTTGAGCAGAATTAAATACATTGCAAATATGCATGGCAATGAAGCATTGGGAAAAGATGCTGATCTATCCTTCGCACAGTATTTGGAGTTCTGAGCTATTAAGTGGAAACCAAAGGGTCGGACTTTAATCAATAACACCCAGAATCCCAACTTCTCTAACCATTCTATGAATCCTGATGAAATATAAAATGCATCTGAAGAGTTTGGTTATTTTGTAAGGCTCACGTACACGATTACCAGACCGCTATCGTGTGGAATTGCTCACGAGAAGTTCATTATATCATGTGGACAGATTATATTGTTAAAAAACTCTTTTCCTGAACTCTCCTTAAGGTGATTCTATTAAATGTAAACTCCCTGCTGGGAGTGAATTGGGCGACGAAGACCGCAGACCCTCAGCCCCCCCATACAGAAGTGATAGCGTATCTACACCTCCCATCTGTCTCCAAACACAAACACAGCAGCTACCATATATTAATATCCATTCCATACATAATTACAATCTGGGAAAACACAAGTGCTGGAGTAACTTTAGCAGATCAGCACTATCTCTGGAGAACACGGACAGAGCGATAAGTACGGGGCAGTCTTTAACTAGTCGGACCCCAAGCCTGTTAACGTTACCTATCTATGTTCCCTCAAATGGAGCAATGCCTGATCTTTGAGTGTATATTTCCTGCAACTTGTGTGTTTTGTAACCAACACTTCCCTTTGGTGTCTCCCACTTACTGACAGATGATCTTCTGAATTTCACCTCACAAACATTATTTCTAGATGTATTTACATCCGAACCATTCTCTCTTTCCTCTGATGTACAACTCCCAATACACCTCTCCAAATGACCTGTTGCCTCTCAATGAGTCTTCTCTAGCAATAGTTCAATGCGCTCCTTATTTCTCCACCCTCACACTCTTCTGATCTAAACTCTATAATAGTTAAATAATACAAAAGCTCCTTGTGGTCTATTACATGAAGAAGAATGTATTAATTTTTTTTTACTGCAAAACCAATAACTCCCTGCGTTCTTTCCTCCTGATTACACGTAAATTTTCAAATTAAAATATTCAATAGACTCAATTACTCCCCTGCTGAACTAACATCTATCTTTCTCATGGGAAGGCAGACATTTATGTGCCAATTAAAATACATTTTATCCATTCACTTCCCAAAACTACTAATAAGGATCTTCATCACACTTTCTCTTTTTCACCTGCTTGTTGAATCTCCTTTTACCAACCCACCTTTTTAGTTGGTGAAGAACTTCATCCTCCAATATTAGGGTATAGGAACTTCATGACCTTCACCTTTTCTCTCTCTTCACTCTTTCCCAAATATATATAATATTGACTCCCTCATTTTGTTCTTTGAAACAGCTCCTGTTATTCTATATTCACATTGTGTATTTTTAAATCAGGTTGCAAATAGCGATCCACCTATGGCGAGAGAGAAGTTAGACACAAAATGCTAAGGAGTAAATGTTCCAGCGGGACAGGACAGCCAGCATCTCTGGAGAGAAGGAATGGTGAAACTGAGTCCGCTCGTGACCTTCTTCAGACTCGAGGAAGGGAAGCTGCTGGCCGTGGGGGAGAGGAGAGTAGTGGACGGCTGGGAGTGTGATTGGGGGCAGTGAGACCGAGCCCCCCCCCCCCACCCATATAAGTGAGATAGTCCATACAGAGATGGAATAAGTCGCCTTCGTGCTCCTTTCGGCCCAACTTGCCCATGCCAACCAACGTGGCCCATCTACACACTAGGTCCCCCACCTCCCGCTTGCATCACTGAATGAGTGACTTTTTTATAAAACTTAGATACATAGACAATAAGTGCAATAGTAGGCCAATTCGGCTCTTCGAGCCAGCACCCCAGCCATTCAATACGATCATGAGTGGCATTTCCTAATATACCCCGTTCCAGGCTTTACCCCATAGCCCATGATTCCATCATCCCTAAGACTATATCTGGATCTCTCTCTTGTTGCACACCTATCCAACTTATTATATCATGCAGCTATTGTGAAATACTAACTATGGTCCTGAAGTGAGTGTGGGATTATTTCCATTCAACTTCATCAAATGTTCATTGCTTTTGGTTCACCTCTGCAATCCCAAGAATCACATCTTGGCATTTTAATTCCGACCAGCACCTATTCTTTTGGTCTAGGAATGCCTTGCATTGACTCGCCTAAAAATGGTGCATACAAAATAAAAAAGTACACTGCCTGAAATGATTGCCCTCTTTTTGGATGGCCACAATATAGTGCCTAATCCTGTTGAGCTTCATGACATGTTCACTATGGAGTTAATAGCATGATTAACACACAACGACTCACGATTAGATTAAGGTCAGACATGGGAACATGGTTAGATCTAATTTCTTAAACTTTCTTAGGAGACATGGCCTAATGTCTAACTATAGGATCTAATCTTTGAATCGGCAAGAGAGTGAGTTGGTAGATAGTTGGGTCAATAATCCATTGAGGTAGTCCAAGCATTTTCAACATGACCCTGCCTGCCAAAAATAAGGAATCACAGACACCTACATCTTCTAGGATTCTCTGGAAGTGACAGTTCTTCTGTGGGACAATGAGAGAACACTGACGACACAAAATCTTCTCGGATGGTCGCACAGGCGCAACCTTGGAGAGAAGTAACGGTTCGTTTCATCGAGACCCTTCTTTCGTCCTCTGCAGTTCCTTCATGCCACTTGGTACAACTGCAACGTTTGGTGTTGACCTCTTCTTTCTTCTCTTTCTTTCAGTCTCTCGAGCACCTGACCAGTGAACTATCCGCCCAGGTTTTCAATGCCCTTTCAGGAGGTGGCCATGTAATCTCAACATCACCTAACAATTAAGGCATGTGCATGCAATCTTTCCTTGTCTTTTTGCCAATTGCGATGCCATTTAAACCGTCTCTTCTGATTTTATTTGCCAACAAGCAAATTGGTAATTCTGTTTTGGTTCGCCTTCAGCATAATTTGTTTTTATTACATCTTCCTTTTAAAATGTTATCCTACTGTAATTAACCCCCAGTTGATACGCAAAAACATCCACACATAATGTAATGAATATCAAACATTTGCTAGTATTAATTTATGATTAAACATTATATTACTGTTTGTTAATCAATTATATTTAAAACAAAAAAATTATTATAATAATTATTGTAAGTCCGGCTGCTTATTTATCATATAGCTTGTGTGAAGAACATAATTCTGAAGTTTTGGCAGAACAAATGCACTGAACAAAACAAAACACTGCCCTCATCGAAACATTTATCAATCACTATCTTCAAAACTCTCAATCAGTTTTTCGTGTCACAATATAACTGACAGACCAGAACCAAATAATATACTCCCATAAACAGTTTTTGAGAATGTTTCTGTAAATGTTTGGGTAACATTTCTTTCAATAATGTGTAACAAATTTAATATCTGCATTTAGATTTTCTACATGCAATAATCGCAATCATTGTGTCTGCCCTATAAGAGTTTGGCATTAAGAAGTTGAATGTTAAACCCTGCACATGCTGCAAATATGAAGGCGATATAAAATTCCAATTTCACAGCATGTTTTTTTCTATTTTGCATATTAGAATATTATTTGTCATTACATTGTATGTGCCCCATGGAGGCTTGTGCAGTGGTATCAGTAATATGTATAGCTCATCTTGACTTCACTTGTGTAACAGTGAATGCCGCAGTATGGGTGAGCTCTGAAACTGGACTTGCATTTATAGCAGCTGGCCTACCAGAGTGGGCACAAGGGATAGGGGGAAAAAGCTGCAGAGCCCAAAGCCCAGACTACTTTCAGATTGCTGCAAGCACCAGGTTTTCATAGTCACTCATCAGTCTCGGACTCACGCCACCATCCACATCCAGCCCACTATCATCCATGAGATGTCAAAGAGCAGAAGTAGTTGGGGAAGCAGACGCTTGTTCTCCGCGGCAAAGAACGAGAGTCAAGGCTGTGTAACCTGGGGATAAGGGCATTTCTTCTGGTTTATGGAGAACAAAATGGAAAGGGAGTATCCAGTTTGTTGTGGTCCATGCAAACACGATGACAAAGAAAAGACTAGATAGGAAGTTCTGCAGAAAGATCATGGACATCCTGGGACAAAACTGAAAACCAATGCCACCCCAGATGATAATCACTGGATTATTAATCAGAGACTGGTTAATATCTGAGTCACTTGCAAACTGGAATCAGGTTAAATAAGATTAAAGAAAATATAATTGTGCTTAATGGAGTATGAATGATTGGTTCAATTGTTAACCTAAGGTCTAGAGGGGTAGTAAAATGACTGTCCTCAATATCGTGACAGTATGGGACTAAGTGTAACATCAGGCTCCCTGTTAAAATTGTACTCATTTGGAATCGATGAGAAAGGAATCCACTGGAAGCAGTCATACACAGCATAAGGATGGATCTTATCTTGTTGCAAACCAATTCTCTTTACCTCAGGAGGGATTGATTCTTATGGCATTGACAAAGGGCATTTACCAACCTCATCGGTTTTACTCGTCGCATCCCATGGGACAGAAGTAGAGATCGTCACTAACTGTCTTAATATCCAATTTCCATTTGAAACTCTGCTAATAATAAAGCAGTCCATGGCTTGTATATTGCAATGCCTGTCTATAATTCAGGAATGGCATTTGTCACAATTAAGATTCATGCTGCAAAAGTGACTATAACCATTGAGCAAGAGAGAGTTTAATTATTCAATTTTCCATTTTTCCATATTTAATTATTCCATTTTACATTTGGTGGATCTATCATCACCTAATTGCTCACCATGAGCGTCACCATTGACAATAATATTATCTGGATGGTCACATAAACCATGAAAGCAGGTTGGAGGTTGCATAGCAAGATTCCTAAAGTCTAACTGCCACTTAAAACACTTTCCACTTAATAGCCTTGTCCCACAGTACGAGTTAATTCCAGAGAGTTCACCCAAGTTTTCCCTGATTCGAACTCGGAGATTTACAGTAAAGGCCACTCGTCGGTACTCGGGGCTCTCGTGGACATTTTTCAACATGTTGAAAAATCTTCACGAGTCTTCTCGTGCTTACCTGCCATTAGCGAGTCTTCCCGAGTACCTGCCGTTAGCGTTACGAGCCGCTAAGAGACGTCCCCGAGCTCCGACGTACCCGCTACGTTCATTCTCCGTGCTTACATCGAGTTTGATTTTTTTTAAACTCGGGAGAGCTCATGGAATGAACTCGTAGCGTGGGACAGGGCTTTACTTAACGAGTGTAATGCGAACAATCAATAAGCTCCCAATTCCTAACCACTTCCTTGAATATTCATACATACCATCACGGACGCAATGTTGTTACATTGGTTACCATCTAGAAAATGCCCAGCAACTATTCACCAGCCCCTCTTCAACAGCATCTGCCAAGCCTATAACCTCTAACATCTTGAAGGACAAGGACAGTAAGCAAACATGAATAGAAACAATCTATAAAGTTTAACATTTTATAACTGAAATGCTGCCAGTGGAATTTTTAAAAATGATGTGAATAACACCAACGTAGAGATATAAGCATCTTATGACACGAGGAACTGCAGTTGCTGGAATCTTCAGCAAAATACAAAGTGCTGGAGGAACTCAGAGAATCGGGTAGCATCTGTGGGAATGGACAGGTGAACAAGGGTCTGAATTCAAAATGTTGCCAGTCCATTTACTCCACAGAGGCTGCCTGACCCATTGAATTCCTCCAGCTTTGTGTTTTGAAGTGAGCAATTAGTTTGACCGAATAAAGGTTTGGTGGCACGATGGAATTATTGCCATATTTAGGGACAACCTCGTTATCTTCATTTATCAATCTCACCATTGTTTTTATATAGATAACACAAAATACATAAAAACAGACATCACATTATGAGGCACTAAAGCGTTTATTAGAAGTGTTTTTGGTGATGGATGGTGGAGTGCAATTGTGCAGTGTTAGCACAAAATGAGAGACTTGTTAATGATAACTTTAATGGAGTAGGGTATGCACATGAGCCTTTATAGCAAATGGAATTTATTGATAGCAACAATAAATTGGTTGAAAAGGATTTGCATTTTATTATGCATTCTGTTTGTTTTTTAATATTATATTTTATATTCATATTTTATATTAATAATTAGATGCTTTTATTTTTATATTAAAACTATAATGAACTGCTGCTGCTGTGAGCTTTCCGATTCTGGAACAGTCCATAATTCCATCAAGAGGGATGGATAATGTTCAAGGAGGATTTTTTTTTTAATGATGACATGAATAAGAATTTTATACATGAATGAGGAGACAAAGGATGGAAAAATGGAAGCCAGGGAGAACTGGAAAAAGTCTAGGCAGGATTTAGCTTGGATTTAAGGCACAGAATTTTGTATGACCTGAAAGTTATGGAGGACAAGGGAAGAAAAGAACAATCAGCAGAACAGTTTATTGAATAACATGGTTCAATGAATATTAATTCCAATTCCCCTTCCCATTCCCACACTGATCGTTTCGCTGAATACCTTCGCTCAGTCCTCCTGGGCCCACGTGATCTCCTGGTTGTTAAATACTTTAACTCCTCCAACCATTCCAAACAGACTTTTCTGTCCTAGGTCTCCTCCATTGTCAGAGTGAGGCCAAATGCAAATTGGAGGAACAGCATCTCATATTTTGCATGGGCAGCTTAAAACCCAGGGGTATGAATATTGATTACTCTAACTTCATGTAAACCCTGCACTCATTCTCTCTCCATCCCTCCCCCACCCAAGTCGCACCAGGTTCCTGGTCTCACCCAACAAACAGATAATAACGGCCTGTTTCGTTTATCGTTGTTAATTTTTTGCATAATTTTCATTCATTTGTTCTATATCTCTTTACATGACTCTCAATCTGAAGAAGGGTCTCAACCTGAAACGTCACCCATTCTTTCTGTCTGTCCCAATGAGTTACTCCAGCATTTTGTGTCTATCTTCGGTTTAAACCATCATCTGCAGTTCCTTCTTACACATTACAATTAATGAAACTTATTTATCTCCAGCCCAAGCAAATATGCCACAAGCAAATATTTATGTTTTTTTTTTCCAATAATGCAGGGACCTGGGTACAATGGATGGACTACTGGAAGAACGAATATTCAAAACCTTGACCTGAACAGAAATTTTCCAGATCTAACAAAACAGTTTTATCGAGAAAGAAGAAGAAGGGGAAGTCGTGTTGATCATATCCCAATTCCAAGGTCATACTGGAATGGTAAGGTATGAGCTGTTAACAAAAAATTGACCTATTCTGTTACATCTAATGATGAATTGTATTTTATTCATTGGACAAAATCAATGATTCAAAGGGTGTCACGTGCACCAATTAAGGTACAGTGATACTCGATTTACCATACAGCCACACTGAAAAAAGCACCGAGACACACAACTACATAAAAGTTAACATAAACACAGTGGGTTCCCCACATTCTTCACTGTGATGGAAGGCAATAAAGTCTAATAAAGTCGACCGATCTGCTGTCGGGGCGATCGAAGCTCCTGCAGCCTGCGATCGAAGCCCCCGCCTCGGGGCAGTCAAAGCTCCCAAAGTTGGTCCCTAACCAGATACTGCAAGATACTGCTTTCATTTACTGCTGCTAAGTTGCTTGTTAAGACTGCAGGGGCTTTTATTTTCCATCTTTTACTTTCTTTTTTTTATTTTATTTTTGTTAGAAGTAAGTACAATAGTGTGGTACTTGAGTACCTAATACATACATACATATTTCCATTCTTGTACAACTTCATACTTTTGATTTAATAATAAAAGAACAGTGAGAGAAAAAAAGAAATAAAGAGTGTCGGACTAGATAGACAAGCTAGTAGAAACAGATAGCCCAAGAAATAAAGGACAGAGATGAGAAGCTAAAAAGATTGAAAGAAAAGGTGAAAGTAGAGAAAAGAGAGATTAGGAGAGATCTACCTATTTCATATTTTTTCCCATCCGTCACCCGGTTCTAAACCATTTAATTTCTAAGGTTATGTTATGTTGCACCATATGCTTGTAAAAAGTTGATAAAAGGATACCAAGTCTTTAAGAATAGGTCTACTTTGCCTAGTAGGAGGAATCTCATTTCTTCAAGATGTAGCGTTTCAGACATGTTTGAAATCCACATCTTGAATGTTGGCGTGGTTGCGTTTTTCCAAAATATGAGTATAAGTTTTTTTGCTGTTATTAGACCGTAATTAAGAAAAGCTTCTTGGAATATAGTTAGTTTACTTCCCTCTTCCATTGATCCAAAGATAATCAGTTCTGTATTGGGGTTCAATTTTGTGTTAAATAGTTTTGTAAAAATTCCAAAAATATCATTCCAAAATTTATGCAGTTTTGTACAAGAGACAAGGGAATGTGCTATAGTGGCATTTTGAGTTAGACATTTGTCGCAGATGGGGGAAACAATTGAAAATATTTTATTCAGTCTAGTTTTCGAATAATATAGTCTATGTAAAATGTTAAAATGAATTAGGTTATGTCTTACATTAATTGAACATTTATTTACATATAATAATTTTTTTTCCCATCTATCATTCGGAATTTTTATCAATAACTCTTGTTCCCAGTCCCTTCTAATTGCCTTTCGTTGGTGTTTCTATATTTAGAATTATATTATATAAGTAAGATATTAAATTGCTTGATTCTGCCTTTCTATTCATTCCTTCCTCCAATAAATCTGGGGTTAAAGTTTGATATCCTTGTATATATTTTTTCAAATAATCTTGAATTTGAAGATATTTGAAATATTGATCACTCTTTAAATTATATTTTAGTTGTAATTGTTAGAATGATAAATGTTTTCCCATTTCATACATATCTCCCATAGTTTTAATTCCTATTCTTTCCCAATCGATAAACGTTTTATCAATAATGGATGGTTTGAATGAGCGATTATTAGTTATTGGAGAAAGAAGCGATAATTTTCTTAATTTTAAAGTTAGTTTTATTTGTTTCCAAATTCGTATTATACTGTGAATAATTGGATTCTTCTTATATAGTATATTGTCCAGTTTCATCGGGGGGAAAGAAGGATCGCTCCTATATTATAAGGGGAACAATCCTCTTTCTCCATTCTTATCCAATCTACCTGTTGGGCAGAACTGTCCAACCAATAGATCATATTTTTAATATTCACTGCCAATAGTAATACAATAAGTTAGGGAGTGTCAGTCCCCCTGATTCTTTAGATTTACACAAGTGGTTTTTTTAAATTTTATTATGTGTGATTTATAATCCCATATGCCTATTAAGGACATATGGGATTATTTATTCTGCCTATTAAGGACATCGGCAGTGTTTTCCAAAATTTAATCAACCCATTTAATTTAGTTAATAAAGGCATATAGTTTGAGTAATTGAGTAATGATTTATATTTCCTAGTGATGTGGATGCTCAAATACTTAAATTTTTCTGTTGCAATTCTAAAGGGGAATTTCAACAAATGTGTCGGCTCTTGAGGTTTTATCGTCATAATTTCGCTTTTGTTCCAATTTATTCTATATCCTGAAAAATAACCAAATTCCCTTATTAGATTTAGTATATTTGGTATGCTAATTTGCGAATTTGTAATGTATAGTAATATGTCGTCTGCATATAATGAAATTTTATTATTTGAGTGTTTGGTATTATATCCATGAATATTCGGATGACATTATACCTTCTGCTAAAGGCTCTATCACTAGTGCAAATAGCAGGGGCGATAGTGCACACCCCTGCCTACTGCCCTTTGCTAATTGGAATTTCAGGGATAATATATTATTAGTCAGTATTCTAGCCGTTGTCTTATCATATAATATTTTTTCCCATGAGATAAAGTTATCTCCCATGTTAAATTTTTGCAATACTTTGAATAAATATTGCCAAATCTACTTGATCAAAAGCTTTTACAGCATCCAATGAAATAATTGATAGTTCTTCTTCAGTATTATGTGAGTACATTATATTAGACAGCCATCTCAAATTGTTAAATGAGTATCACTTTGGTATAAACCGTGTTTGGTCCGGGTTTATTAGTTTGCTAACATATTTACTCAATCTTCTCACTCGGGTCTTTGCTAATATTTTTTATCTGTATTTAGGAGTGCAATAGCTCTATATGAGCCTGGGTCTTCTAGATCTTTATCTTTTTTGGTACAAGTGTAATTGTTGACTCAGTTAGTGTTTCTGGTAGTTTATTTTCTTTAAAAGCATATATATATATATATATATATATATATATATATATATATATATATATATATATATATATATATAAATCTTGCAGGCGTGGAGAAATTATCTCGTAGAATCCTTTATAGAATTCATTACTAAAGCCATCTGGTCCTGGCGTTTTGCCATTCTTCAACGAATTTATTGTTTCTTCTATTTCCTGTAGTGTAATCTGAGTTCCTAATCCCTCTTGTTCCACCATATTTAATTTTGGAAGATTACAATTGTCTAAGAAATTTGTAATTTGAGTATCATTTGCAGAGGTTTTCAATGTATATAAGTTTTGATAAAATTGAGCAAATCTTTTATTAATATCTTTAGGTAGTGTTAGTAATTCCCCTTTGTCTGATTTAATTTTAGTAATTGTATTTTCTGTTTCCCGTTTTTTTCAGTTGGCGTGCTAAGAGTTTATGTGGTTTATCACCAAATTCGAAATTTTCTTGTTTTGTAGTTTGAAATAATCTTATTATTCTAGCCGATAAAATTTTATTTAATTTATATTTTAGTATTGTTATCTTATTATGTTTATCTATAGTTGGTTCTTTGGCATTTTCTAAATCTAATTGTCTAATTTCTTGTTCTAACTGCAATTGTTCAGTGTTATTCTTTTTATTTTGGAAAGCTTGATATGAGATTATAGTTCCTCTAATAAATGCCTTAAAAGTTTCCCATAATAAGGAGGGTGAAATATCTGGTGTATCATTTGTCTCAAAAAAGAATCCCATCTGCTCTTTTAAATATGTACATCCTTTTGAGTTGTTTAAGATTTGGGGGTTAAACCTCCAAAACGATTTTTTTTGTCAGGCATTCCATCTAATTTTAAAGAAAAAGTTAGTGGGGAATGATCAGAAATAATACTATTATGATATTTAGAATTATATGTATATGGAATTAGTTTTGTGTCCACTAAGAAGTAATCAATACGTGAATATGTTTTATGTACCGTTGAATAAAATGAATATTCCCTACCTACTGGGTTAGCGATCCACCATACATCTGTTATATTGGTATTTTTCATTTATGTATTTAGGAGTTCACTAGTTTTAGATTTTATGTTCATCCTTTTTTGTTTTGCTGATTTATCCAGATATGGATCTAAAACACAATTCAAATCTCCCCTATTATCACATTTTGATAGTTAAGTTCTGTAATTGTATCCAAAATTTTACTAAAGAATTGGGGGTTGTCAAAATTAGGAGCATAAATATTTATCAAAGTAAGTGGAGTAGAATAAATTTCTCCCGTGACTATGACGTACCTCCCCTCTTTATCTGTTATGGTATTCTTTAATTTAAATGGTATACCTTTACGAATGATAATAGCCGTGCCTCTAGATTTAGAAGTAAATGAAGAGTAGTATGTTTGCCCAATCCAATTTGCCTTCAATCTTATCTGTGTTTGATATTTCAGATGTGTCTCTTGTAAGAAAATGATATCACTGTTTAAAGCTTTTAATTGGGCAAAGATCTTACCCCTTTTAATTGATTCATTAGCGCCCCTTATATTCCAACTACAGAACGTGATTCCTCCAGTTTTCTTTTGTTTATCGTCTTGCATTATGGATCATGTTAATACCTTTATTTCATATGGTGCAACCAAGAACCTCATAACCCTAGGTGAAGGATGGTCATCCCCATTTGTTAAGTTTTGTTCGCATCTCCCCTTCAGAATACACCTTGAGAAAGACCAGAAAGTGTAAAGTCGTGAAAAGATAATTAACAAACAAAAAGTGATATTATAATATCCAAAAATAAAGATATTATAATTAAAACAAACCACCAACAGGTGGTAGAAAAATTCTTGTTGACTTCCGTAGATGTTTTTATGTTTCGCTCTGCCCCATTGACCAATTATTATTAATTGGAAGAGAGAGCGATACAAAGTTCAAAAATATATATATAAAATAAAACGCACTCCAATAGATAGATTAGAAATATATCTTCAAAGAGGAAAAACAAAATAAAAAGGAGTTTCCGAGTATATATTTAGATATAACAGTAATTATGTTGATTATATATTCATATCTATCGATATGCCTAGATCTATTACAATTAAGTCTCAAACTTTTGTATCAGACAACAGCAGGTTCCAAGGGGTTAACCAGATTCAGACCCTTGGATAACTTCCAAATATCTGAGTCTCCTCCCCCCTCTTTGCGCGCAATTTAGACTAAATCTACTATATCCATAAAATGTGTTAGTATGTTATTAGTACTTATCAATCATATTTAACTTGTTATTCTTATATTTAGCAAGTAATTAACATAATGAAATAAACATCAGCCATTATTAAGCTATGCCTTAATATTAAACAATTTTATTAATTATATTTTATGTTAGTATGTAATTGTGTGTTTCTTAAATCATAAATTTCTATATACAAGTTCTCCGATAATATTTTTCCATATTCTCAAGTTATTTTCTCCGCCACAGTTTTTCTTCTTTCTCAATCCTTTGTTGAAATTAAACATAAAATCCGACCTTGAATTAACATTCCAAAGGTAAAATGACAACGCCTCGAGGAAGGTTCACCATCTTAACCAGTGCAGTGTTTTTTGTATGTTAAAAGAAAAGAAACACAGTTCTTTCTTCGTCATTTCTCCTCTGTGTTATTGTAGGAGACCTAATGATCAGTAGACCTCTTTTGTGATACGTTGTGCATATTTAAATGCCTCTTCTGGATCCGTGAATGCACGTTAATCATAGTTATAAGTAATTCTCAATTTCGCGGGATATACTATCCCATATCTTACTCCCGTGACCTCTTTCAGTAGCCTTCTCGTGTTTGTAAACTTGTCCCTCTTTTCCATGACTTCAGCTGGAAAATCACGGAAGAATCTTAGTTTGTCTTCTCCAGACATCAAATTCACTCCATATGGAATCTTTTTCATAATTCCTTCCAGGGTTGAAATGTCATAGAATTTCAGAATAATCTGTCTTGGGGGGGGGGGGGGGGGGGGGGGGGGGGGGGGGGGGGGGCAGTTGAGCTTGCTTGAGCCTTACGTCGGACCCGGTGAGCCATATCTATTCTCGGGGCTTCAGGCAGCTTAAGTACTTGTTTGAGTAAATTGGCAGCAAACTCCTGAAAGTTTTGTCCACTCTCCTTTCCTTCTGTTACTCCAACTATTCTCAGGTTCTGCCTCCTTGATCTCACTTCCATGTCCGTACATTTATGTTTCATTTTAGCAAGTTCCCTCCCAGTGCTTTCTTGTTCCTTTTTTAGTCTCTTTATCTCCTTAGCCATCTCAGTTATCGTATTATCCATTCCTTCCATAGCCGCCTCAGTAGACTTTAACATTGCGTCCAGCTTTTTATTACAGTCCTTATCAACCCGCTTAATTTTTTTGTTTAAATCCTCCTCAACCTCAACCACACGTTTGGTTAAGTCATCAATTTTCCCTATCAGCGTATCATTACCTTGTTTAATTTTTTCAGAGAGGCTTTTGTCCAGCGCGACATTCCCCTCTTGTATCACTTTAGAAATAACTTCAGTGACTGAAGTTAATACTGACTTTTCCAATTGTTCCATGTGGTCTCTTTGTTCCTCCATTGAAGTAATTTCTGTAGAAAGATTTCGTAAGTCAGCTTCTTCTTCTGAGCTTCGAGCTGATGCTTGAGGGGATTGAGGAGTCTTTCCAAGTTTTTTCAAGTAATCTCTTGTAGCAGGTCTTGAAACAGGTTTTACAGGCTTCTGGCGAGGTTTCACTTTTTTCATTTGAAACAGCCGTTATCAGCAGAATTTCTGATAACACACAATTAAATAGCAGCTCCGGTAGTATATTTTAGAACTCCCCCGTCTTCCAACTCGTATTTTAGCACATTAAAACATTCTTTCGGGAGCAGAGCAAAACAGCAGCGTCTCTCACCCCAACATTGACGCCGCCGGAAGCCCCATCTTTTATTTTCAAGTCAAAAATCAAGAGTTTTTAATTGCCCTATGCAATGGAACAAGTGAAATTCTTACTTGCTGCAGCTTTACAGGCATAGTAAATGCAACAGCACAAATAAATATACAATAAATTAGGAAAGTAAGAACCTTTACTTATCCATAACATTTGTGCAATGATGGCATCAAATTTCTGTAATCAATGCACTGTAGATTATTTATAGACCTCACATTAGCATTTTACAAGATGGGAGTTGGAAAACAGGGAGCATACTGGCTAGTTACTGGCTAGTTTGTCATTGAGTAGATGCTGGAGTTCATAATTTTGAAAAAAATAGAAGGGCATTTAGAAAATCCACATATGATAAATATTTTTATGGGAAATGAGCTTAACACATTTGCTAGAGAACGTTGAAGATATATAAAAGGGATTTGTATATTTGGATTTCCAAAAGATGTTCGATAAAGTTTCAAATAAAAGGGTGTTGAATAAGTTAGTAATATATTACAATGGATGGAGATAAAGTGGCAGGGAATGGAGAATGGGAATGAATGCAAAAAGTGCTGGAAAAAAAACTCAACAGGTCAGGCACATCAATGGAAAGAAACTCCGTCAACATTCCGGACCTGCAACACTCCATGAGAACTGGGTTTGCAGTTGGAAGGAAATTGGGCGGTGGAGGTGGTTGAAGAACAAAAGGAGCGTTGATGATAGGTTGATTTGATATGGCTTAATGGGAACAGTTATCAGCACATCAAGCTACTTGAAAATTATAATTTGTTGTTAATGCTGTAGTTTAGTTTAGTTTAGAGATACAGCACGCAAGCAGGCCCTTCGGCCAACTGAATCTGCATCGACCAACGATCCCCTCACACCAACACTATCCTACACACACTAGGGACAATTTACACATACACCAAGCCAATAAACCTACATACCTGTATGTCTTCGGAGTGTGGGTGGAAACCGAATTTCTCGGAGAAAACCCACACGGTCACGGGGAGAACGTACAAACTCCATACGGACAGCACCCGTAGTCGGGATCGAACCCGGGTCTCCAGCGTTGCAAGTACTGTAAGGCGACAACTCTACCGCTGCACCACCGTGTGCCCTGGTAGGTTGGTAGGAATTACCCAGCAGTCTAGACAGGGTCATAGAATACAGGGTCATGATACAGTGTGGAAACATGCCCTTCGGCCCAACTTGACAACACCGGCAAATATGTCCCAGCTACACTAGTCCCACCTGCCCGCATTTGGTCCATATCCCTCCAAAACTGTCCTGTTCATGAGCATTAAAAAAAACCTAAAAAATGGAAAATGCCAGATAGCTAGGCAGGGCAGGCTGCATTTTCCATTTAGGGAATAGTTGTCAAGGACATATTGCAGAATAGATTCACCAGATTTGGTTGGAAAGGATGAAGTTGGGGCATGTAATAAAAAAGGTACACATTATTGTTACAAGGTTGGGTAATAAACAGATGGCAGGAGTTTGTGGTGAATGGTTGACCAGAGAACGATGAATAGTTCATTCCTCTGGGACTGCAGTTAAATTTTGCCCTATACTTTGGGGATGCAAGACACAGTTTGTAAATTTACCGAAGACACAACATTTGGCAGTATTGGTGGCAACACAAGTAGATAGAGTAGTAAAGAAGCTGTATGGTACGCTGGCCTTCATTGTTGAGGGCATTAATACAAGAGCCAGGAAGTCATGTTGCAGCCTTGTAGGACTTTGTTTAGGCCACGCTTGGAATATAGTGTGCAGTTCTGGTCGCTCCATTATAGGAAGGATGTTGAGGCGTTGGTGAGGGTACAGAAGAGGTTTAGCAGAATGTTGCCTGGATTAGAAGGCATTACCAATCAGGAAATGGTGGGCAGACTTGGATTGTTTTCTCTGCAACATTGGAGGTTGAGGGAAGACCTGATAGAAGTTTATAAAATAATGAGAGACGTAGAGATGGTAGCCATTCATAACCTTTTTCCCAGGGTGCAAATGTAAATGACCATAGAACAGACAACAGTACAACACAGGAGCAGGCCATATGGCCCACAATGTCTGTGACAAAATGATGTGTTGACCAAGTCATCTGCCTGCACATAATCCCTATCCCCCATTGCTTGCATATCCATGTGCCTATCCAAACATCTATTGAATGCCACTACGGTATTTGCCTCCACATATTTCCTGTCATGGGGCAAAAAGAACTGCATGTAATGCTCCAAATGCAGCCTAACCAGAGACCTAACCAGGTGGCTGCGCCCAACGGCAGTGGCTCGAATACAGTCCGTCTGCTTTTTTAAACATTTTTATCTCGTTAAATGTATGTCTTGACTCTAGTTTTCATTATTTTTTTAGCTGTGTATATGTGGGGGGTGTGGGGGAAACCGTTAATCTCTTCCCTGTACGGGGAACCATTTTTTCCCTGTCGGGTCTCCGATGTCATTGGGCCTAACATCGTGGAGCCGGTGGCGGCCTCCGGCCGTGACCAACCTGAGGGCTCCAATTGCGGAGCCTGCGGATCTGCCATCGCGGAGCTGGCCGACATCGGAACGGGAAGAGCTGTGGTGGCGCACGGCTGCGACCCGACTTCGGAGGTTCGGAGGCTCTGGCCGCAGGCCCGGTGGACAGGAACATCGGGAGCTCGCAGGTCCCTGGTTGGAGACCGCTGGAATCGCGGGGTTTAAATGACTCGGAGCGGGGCCTAACATCGCCCGGCGCGGCTTAACGGCCGCAGGACTTACCATCGCCCGCCGGGTGCTTTAACATCGTGAGCCGCAGTTCGCCTCGACGTTGCAGTTGGACTGCTGGACCGCGAGAGAGGAACAAAGGGAAGAGATAAGACTTTTCCTTCCATCACATTGAGGAGGTGTTGGAGATTCACTGTGATTGATGTTTGTGTAAACTGTGTTAAGTGTGGGTCTTGGGTTTCTTTTGTAATATATGACTGTAGAATATGCAATTGCGTTCAAACCAAGCTGTTTGAATGCCAATAAAAGGCATTCTATTCTATTCTACCTGTGTGGATTAGATGGCAAAGCTTTACGATGAGAGGGACAACGTTTAAAGAAATATGCAGGGCTTTTTTTATTCAGATAGTGGTGGATCCCTGGAACACGCCTCCAGGTATCTCGACGGAGCAGATGAGACGGTAGTGTTTAAGGGATTTTTGACTAGGCACATGGATATACAGGGAATGAAGGGATATTGATCATGTTTAAATTGGCATCATGATTAGTACTGTATTGTACTGTTCTATGTATTCTGAACATAATATGAACAGGCTGGTAGAATGGGAAGATACATAGTTGATAACACTTAGTGCTGACATCTGCAGGGTGATACAATTTATTAGAACCAATGAGAAAAGGTAACACATTGGATACCATTTGAAAAATGATACAGGAACAGATTAATCTGGGGTATGGGTGAAGAAGTCTTTCAACATGGCAGGAAACATTAAGAAAGTACTAAAAAAATGCACCCATGCTTTGGCTTTATGAATAGAGCACAAAAGTTATGGAGAAACTCTATAAAATTCTGAGCTGGCCTCAACTAGAATATTTTGTGTAATTCTGGTCACCACATTATTGGAAGGAAGTGAAGGCACTATGTCCAACAAAGTTTTCTGAGAATGGTTCCTGGAATGATGAACTGCAGATACAAGAAATGATTAGAGCATCTGAGACCAATTTATTTGGTGAAGAGAAAGCTCAGTGGGAATTTGATAGAATATATAAAAAGTGGACAGAGCAGGGAGTGGAAAACTGTTATCCTTTGGTGGTTGGAGTTGAGGACTTAAGTTCATAGAAATAATTTAAAGGGGAAAAGAATAAAAAGTGATGAGAGAAAACCTTTTTAACAGTGTGCGACTGGAATTTTGAATGAACTGGGCACAGGTGCGATGGAGGCAGGTTAAATGGCAGATGGAAATGGATGAATATATGGTATGGAAAAATCTGCAGTGATGGAGGGAATGCTGGTGAACAAAACAGTATTTGCAGGAGAGGTCAGGTGGGCGCAAGAAACAGAACTCAACTACGTACATTGATTTTAATACTTTTTAGATATAAAAAATACAAGTACAAGGTGAGCAAATTTGATCGTGACCACAGACAAACAAGGAACCGAAGATGCTGGTTAACGAAAAAAAGAGAGAAAGTGCTGGAGCAACACGGTGGTTTAGATAGCATCTCTGGAGGACATGGATAGGTGATGTTTCAGGTCAGGACTCTTCGTCAGACTAATTGTTGGGGGGAGGTGGAAATGAAAGCTGGAAGAGAAGTGGGGCAGGACAAAGCATGGCAGGTGAGCGCAGGTGAGCACAGTTGAGGGATCTATCAAAATGCCCCGAGGCACGTGTGATGCTAGTCCTCATTAGCCGGCGCATATACAATCAGAGCAGGAAGGTTTTAGTTGGTTTTATAAGACATTGTAGCGGCCAATGTTAGGAATATTTTGTGCAGATTTTGTTCCTGCAGTGATGAAAGATTGTGATTACTCTGCAGAGGTTGCAGAGGCGATTCACCAGTTTGTTGCATGAGATGGATTGTCCCAGTTACAAGGAGAGACTGGACAGGTTGGGTGTATCTTCCATGGAACAGAGAAGACTGAGCAGGAACCTGATCACAGTCCATGACATTATGAAGACCATAGATAGGGTAGGCAGTTGTAAATCTTTCCTCCTAGCAGAGGTGCCTACACCTAGAGGAATAGGTAAGGAATAGGAAGTTTAGAGGAGGTGTAAAGAAGATTTTGTTCTCCCAGAGGGCTTAGAGTTTGGAATGCACTGCCTGAGCGAGTAATAGAGGCAGATAGTCTAACAACTTTTGAGATGTATGTGGATCTGAACTTAAAACACCAAGACATTGAGAGTAAAAGATCAAATTTTGTTCAATGGGATTAGTATAGATGGATACTAAATGGATAGTGGACCAAAGATGCTCAGCTTCATGAGTCCATGACTCTAAGATCAAGGCTTTTGCTGTTTCCCCCTGGCTGAAAGTTAATCTGCTGGAAATATACATAGTTGTGATTATTTATGAAACAATGGAGCATTTTAACGCAACATTAACTTTTATTATATTCTATTTCCTTTGGAATATTTATAGGTAGCACCGGAGACAAGGGCAGTGATAAAATGGTTGAAGAAAATACCTTTTGTTCTTTCTGCAAGCTTACATGGTGGAGATTTAGTGGCAAGTTATCCTTTTGACTTATCAAGACTTCCGACAGAAGACAAGTATTTTTCACCCACTCCAGATGAGCAGGTACTTTACTCACCACGTCTGCATAATTATTTGCTCTGAAGTAAATTGGTTGAAATATTCATTGTTGCATTTATGATTCCAGATGTTCCAGTTGTTGGCTAAGACCTATGCTGATGCACATCCTGTCATGTCGGACACGTTAAAGGAAAGATGCGGAGGGACATTTGCTGAAGATGGGGGCATCATAAATGGAGCACAGTGGTATAGTTTTGCTGGAGGTACGGTGACACAGCGGTAGAGTTGTTGCCTTACAGCGCCAGAGACCTGGGTTAAATCCTGACTGCAGGTGCTGTCTGTTCGGAGTTTGTACATTCTCCCCGTGACTGCGTAGGTTTCCTCCCACATCTCCAAGATGTGCGGGTTTGTAGGTTAATTGGCTTTGGTAAAATTGTAAAATTGTCCTAGTGTGTCGCTAGTGTGTAGGATAGTGCTAGTGTGATAGTGCAGTATGATCACTAGACAGCACGGACTCATGGGTCGAAGGGCCTGTTTCTGTGCTGTAAGTCTAGACTAAACTAAACTATGGTAGAACACTTCCATAGGTCCATGTAAAAAATATGGATGCACAAGTTTTATGCATATTTCATTATGAATTAATACAATAAGTTGATAGGTTACATGGACACTGTCATTGTATTTATATTGGATATTCAGCATATGCAGACTTTTTTGTGTTCGGAAATCAAACATCTTCACCAGTAGCTGTCGAGCCTTGCCTTGAATCCATCCGTAGACACAGTGCGCATGATCTTTACTGCACGACAGCTTCAAGAGAAATACATGGAGCAGTACATCCAATCTATGTACATACAATATAGGACAGTACAGCACAAGAACAGACCCTTCAGCCCACCATGTCTGTGCTGCACCTAATATCAAGACCAATTCTTATCTGCCAGCAGAAACACATCCCCTTTTGATCCCCTTTATTTCTTTACCATGGGGCGTGCCTCAACAGGAAAGTACCCTCCCACAGTCACTATGGGTGTCTTCAGTGGTGACGGCCTGAGGAAAAGTTCCTGTGGGGCCACTATTATTGAGCCACCACAGCCGCGTCAGCCTAGCTCACTGGTTCCAAGTGCTGGAGTAACTCAGCAGGCTGAATCAGTCTGAAGAAGGGTCCGGATGTCACCCATGTTCTCCAGAGATGCTGCCTGACCCCTGAGTTACTTCAGCATTTTTTGTCCTTTTGTATATTAACCATCATCTGCAGTTCTTTGTTTCAACTACGTACAATGATAATTCCTTACTCAGTTACAGCAGATTATCGTCAATAAGAGACACCGTTGTTCATTTTGCAATTTCAGGGATGCAGGACTTTAACTATCTACACACAAACTGTTTTGAGATAACGTTGGAGCTTGGCTGTGATAAATATCCTGGTGATGATGATCTCCAACCAGCCTGGCAAGAAAATAAAGAAGCCCTCTTGACCTACATGGAAATGGTAATTTTTAAAAGTTTCATTACTGAACCCAGTAAGAAGGTGGAGGAATTGATGGCCAAAAAAAAAGTTTATTAATATAAATGTTAACGCAATCCTTTTATTTACTTCAAATCGCGAACTGCTGCTACAAACGAGTTATTTTCTTAAATATATGTTTTCGATATCACCTTCTCATAATCTGCTGTGAAATCATCTTATTTACCTTCATTGTATCTGTGGTATGAATATGATAAGTATGTCTATTATTATTGTCTTTTATTCTTGTTTTTGTGGGATTGTTGTTGGAAAACTGATCATTTTGAGTTTTTAATCATATGTCACACAGTAACCCTGGAAAATATGAAGATTGTTAACTTTATTTTTCTCTCCAAATTATTTGTTTACTAAACAAACTGATTTAGAAATTCCATGGAGCTTCTCCATTTACAAAATCAAAATGGATAAATAGCTTAAGGGAGTTGAAAGATAAGAAAATAAGGCAAGAGGAATACAAATGTTTTATTGAATATATCCAGAGATGCTGAAATAAACAAGGAATGACATAGGGCCTAGAAACTGCAGGTTTGTTTCAAGGCCTCTTGCTTAGAGGCAACTCTGCCATTGTCCAGAATGGTTGTAGTCCTGATCCTGCCATTAATGTTCATGGAGCCTTACCATGGATAACCACTGGTGGACAGTGTGCCACTTGAGTTAGAGTCAGTGTATGCCCTTCTAATATGCAATGTAATTCCCAATGACATCAAAGGGTGGCCACGGTGGCACAGCGGTAGAGTTGCTGCCTTCCAGCGCTTGCAGCGCCGGAGACCCCAGTTCGATCCCGGCTACGGGTGCTGTCTTTACGGAGTTTGTACGTTCTCCCCGTGGGTTTTCTCAGAGATTTTCGGTTTCCTCCCACATTCCAAAGACGTACAGGTTTGAAGGTAAATTGGCTTGGTAAAAATGTCAATTGTCCCTAGTGCGTGTAGGATAGTGTTAACATGCGGGGATCGCTGGTCAGTGTGGATTCGGTAGGCTGAAGGGCCTGTTTCCGCACTGTGTATCTCTAAACTAAAGTAAAAGGATTCTAAGATAGACACAAAATGCTGGAGTAACTCAGCAGGGCAGGCAGCATCTCTGGAGAGAGGAATGGGTGACGTTTTGGGTCGAGACTTTTCTTCAGACTGCTAAAAGGATTCTACATTGGCTAGAGGAGGGTGTGCCTTACCTTTACTCAGCTCTTTCTAGATGATGGGAGATTCATCAATACATCCATTGGTATCAATATCAAGGTAGCAGTTTGGTATTTGGTATCAACCTGAAGAAGGATTCCAACCCGAAACATCACGCATCCTTTTTCCCCAGAGATGTTGCCTGAGCCGCTGAATTGTTCCAGCACTTTGAGTCTATCCTTGGCATCTCTACATGAGTTCATCAGGGTAGTGTATTAGCTCTGACAATCTTCAGCTGCTTGACATATGATTCCCTTCATCATAAGGTCAGAAGTGTCCACTGGTGATTGTACTGTGTTCAATTCCACCGCAAGCCTTCAGAAAATGAATTTACCCATGCCTGTCTGCAACAAGGCCTAGACAATGGTTGGACACAGGGCATGAAGTAGAGAGTGACGTTCATGCTACCAATGTGCCGAGCAGTGACTACTTCCAATAAGGGAGAAACTAAACACAACCCTTTTACACTGAATGACATTATCATCATTGCATCTCCCACCATCAATAATCGTAGGGTCTCTATTGACTATTGACCAGCCTTATAAATACTTTCGGAAAAAGACACATTCCGGAGCAGGACATGCAGCACATCTGGAGAACATGCACGGAACCATTCTTCTGAGTAATCCTGGTCCGGGGTGTGTGTGAGGAGCGGGGGGGGGAATTGAGAAAGCTGGAAGAGAAGTGGGGGCGGAACAAAATCTGGCAAGTGATATAAGTGAGGAGCGAGTCGAGATAAGGGTGGAAGAGGAGCGAATTGTGAAGCCAGAGAGGAAGGTATATATAAGGAAAGGGTTGGGTAGAGAGGAAAGAGGAGAAATGGTGGCAAATCCAGGTGGGGCACAGGGAAGAGGGGCGTGGGAGAACAGGGCGAAGGAGGAGTGTAAGGGGGTTGTTTCTAGGTTATTTATAAATGACTGGAGGATTCATTGTACATACCGTTAAGTTGTATGTAATATCAATCACTTTCTAGAATAAGTGCAATTCCAACAATGTTCATATGACTCAACATAGTCAGAACAATGCAGCCCACTCAATTAGTATTCCATCCGCCACCATAACCATTTATTTTCTTACCATCCGCACACTACAATACACATCAAACTTACTGTGAAAACACCTCCCAAACCTCTGTCCTCTGCAACCAACAAGTGCAGCAGCATGGGAACACACCACTTGCACTTCTCTCCCCATGTCACATACCATCCTAAGTTGGCAGAGATGCCAAGGATAGACACAAAGTGCTGGAAAAAGGATGGGTGATGTTACGGGTCGGAATTCTTCTTTAGATTGATACCAAATACCAAACTGATCACTGATCCTTTGTTGTCATTGGGTCTAAATCCTGTAACGCCATACCCAACAGGAGTGTGGCAGAACCCTGACCAAAAGTTCTTCCGTGATTCAAGACCTCCAGCCTTTCAAGGTCAATTAGTGATGACCTTGCCACCAACACCCATAAATTATTATGCAATCTCAGACAGATATGTTAATGATAAAGTACAACGAGCTTCAGCAGCCCGCTCAAAACGTCACCCAAGCATTCAAAATGACCGAGGCACAAGTGGAAACCTGAAGACTCTCATAAACTGAGAAATGGCCCATTAATTGAAGTAGGGTCCAGGATTTCTCAGTTAGCCTCAGTTAGGTATGTGAAGTGAGCATGTAAGACCATGTCCTGGATTTCCAATGGCCTAGACCCCAGTGGTCACTTGAAGGTCACTCCCGACGGGCGTGGACACAGCCAGGCCCTAAAACAGGGCTGGCTAGCTGTCACGGTATTGAGAGGTTGCCGCCGAGCCTGGCCTCTGCTCACCCTGTGAACCAGACGGGGGGGGAGGAGACTGTGGACCGGTAAGCAGAATAGTGGCAGGAGACGGTGGAGGTCCAGCAGCAGCCTGGAACTGGGCCCAGTGGCCCAGCGAGCCACGGCTGTATCCCAACTGCAGGCACGGCTCACCCAGAGAGTGTAGGGCACCGAGCCCGGCCGCTGTTCGCCCCTTGGACCAGGAAATGGAGAGGGGGTGGAAAGAGATGGTGACGGCGACAGATGCTGGACAAGGGGCCCGTTGAGAAGAACGGCTTACCTTCCGCACCCTCGGGGTCGGCTATGGGGCGCGGCCCCTGGGGAACAAGGGCTGAAGAGGGCCAGGAGTGGAGAGGGACATCGGTTCACGGGATGATCAAAATGGAGGCGATGGCAGCAATGGGTCTTTGTGGCCAGCTGCAGCTGGGACTAAATAAACGCCAAAATGATCCCTCCTGCATGTGGATTCAGTGGGCTGTTCTGTGCATACGGTGCTGACCAAGGATTGTGCTTATGTACAGGAATAGTCTTGCTGAGCTGTATGGGAAAAAAATGTATTTCACTGTACCTGGTACACATGACATTAAAGAAACTATTGAACCAGTGTATTAGGAAACATTTGGTGGGTGAGTTCCCAATTAAAACTCCTCCACAGAACCTCCAGAAACTTGAGAATTATTCTTATTGGGCTGAAACTAAGTTACACTACTATGTTGGTCTTGCAGGTGCACCAAGGAATAAAAGGCATTGTATTGGATGACAGAGGAAGAAAAATTAAAGGAGCACAAATCAAAGTTAGAGGGATCCGACATGACATCTTTTCAGGTAAAAATCAAAAGTTTTGAATAAAGGGGTTCCTTTGGTTGCCATAGACAGTAATGTTGGGCACAGCCTGCTACCAATGGTGTGATGCCCACACTTAATGTTAACAAAGAAAATAAAGACATATTTTTTACAGGGTTGCAATATTAACATCTTCATAATTAAAACCCAATTAGATGCAAAATATTGAGACCCCGTACATTGTCAAGGTCTTGCATGACAGCGGTATTGTAGAGCTGAGTACAGGTATCATTCCCTGAAAGTGGTGCCATAGGTAAATAGGATGGTAAAGAAGGCTTTTGGTTCATTGGCCTTCATTAGTCAGGGGATTGAGCATTGAGGTTGAACATTATGTTACAGTTGTACCAGACATTGGCAAGACCACATTTGGAGGATTGTAGTCACATTTTAGTCACCTTGCCATAGAACATCATTAAGCTGAAGAGAGTGCAGAGGTTTTACGAAGATGTTACCAGGACTCGAGTGCCTGAGTTATAGGGAAAGGTTGGGCAGGCTATGATGCACAGGAGCCGAGGGGTGATATATTAGACATGTATAAAATCGTGAGGGGAATAGATAAAGTGAAGGCACAGAGTCTTTTTCCCAGTGTAGGGGAATCATGAATTATAGGACACAGGTTTTAGGTTAGAGAAGAAAGTTTTAAAAGGAACCTTGCGGGGTAACATTTTCACTCAGAGGGTGGTGGGCACATGGAACGAGCTGCCAGAGTAGGTAGTTGAAGCAGGTATTATAACAGCATTCAAAATACACTTGGACCAGTACATGGATAGAAAAGGTTGACAAGGATATGAGCCAAGCACAGGTAAATGGGACAAGCAGTTAAACGGATGAGTTGGACTGAAGAGCTGTTTTCGCGCTGTGTGACCCTATGACTCTGTGACATGTTAATGCTTTTTACTTCATTCATATAAATTTGTTTTCTTCTTTTTGGCTTCAGTTGCTAATGGAGAGTATTGGAGACTGCTGCCGTCAGGCACATACTATGTGACCGCATTTGCACTTGGTCACACACGAGTTGTGAAGAAAATCTATTTACCTGTCAAGATGGAAGGGGCTGGTCGTGTGGACTTCATTCTGCGCCGCCTACAACCCGATATTGAAACTCAGCCCTTGGAGGAAGGAATGGATGAAATAGATCTGATCGAGCATCACGAGAGGACCGAGGGGAGATACGAAGATGAAGATGAATATTCACAAGAAGAAAAGCCTTGGTGGTGGTCCTTCTTTGCCAATATGGGACACAGTTCACCGGACTGGCTTTTAAAAACCATGTAATTGCTGCTGTGTGTATCATATTAAATGGAGGATACATCAGCAAGTTTGCATTAACCAGTACATCAGTGATTTCTACTTTAGTAAATCGCCTTATGATCTGGCACACAATATATTCTTTAATCTTTTAGTCTGGAGGAGCCAAATGCAATTATGTGCCCTTAACACAAGAGGGCATCATAGATCACAGTATTAAGTAATAAACACTAACTCATAATGTCCAATGTATGCTTGCATATTATAGCACACGTTGCCTAAATCAAATGAAGGGGATTGGGGAGATACTTCATGTATGATTTTTTTTAAATTAAAATATATTTTCTCTCAAAATATTTAGCCTACGGTGCATTTTATTAATCTAGCAAAATAGATCATCTTGTTCCTATAGCATAATTTCACAATAGTAGAATTTCATTCTTAAAAGAAAAGTAAACACAAAATGCTGGAATAATTCAACATTGTTTTTCAATCCGTAAACCAGCATCTTCAGTCTGACGAAGGTGTCTCGACCCGAAACGTCACCTATTCCTTCTCTCCAAAAATTGCTGCTTGTCCCGCTGAGTTGCTCCAGCATTTAGTGTCCATCTTTGATTTAAACCAGCATCTGCACATCTTTCCAACACATCTTCAGTTCCTGTGCCTCCATTTAATTTGTAGTAACTGATTAAAAAAGGGAATTGCAGAGACACTAGTTCAACCAACTATAGACAGAATTAGAAATAATGAGACCACAATATAAGCAATCATTTTTTTGTTATCATGTGATTTTTAAAAGAAAGATGTAAAGCTTAGGCACTATGCTGGTTCATAAAGTGACAGAAAACTAGCTGCAGGAATCAAGCTTTATGAGTGTTTGGTCATTCATTTTCCTGCAGAAAAGGCTCTACAAAGACTACAAACTTCTTAATAATGTTGATTTCCTTATTTCGAACAACTTTTGTCACAACTCTGTTGCTACTCGGTGTGTATTTACAAATCTTAGAAGTTTCAAAATAAATATATACACCAGCATTGGAGGATACCAACAAGTTGTTTTCTGTAATTTCTTTATGAGTTGATACGCTATGCTACTATAGAACTTTATTTATCCCAGGAGGGAAATTGATCTGCCAATAGTCATAAAATACATGAAACATGAAATTAAAGTGACGAGTGTAAAGGATTGGGGATGTGCAAAGATTGGGGGGGGGGGGGGGGGGGGGGGGGGGGGGGGTGGGGGGGGGGGGGGCACAGGTGGGGGGGAGGGCAGGTGGGGGGGGAAGTCAGTCTACCCATGAGTGAAGGGGGAGGAGCGGTACAGTTTGATAGCCACAGGGAAAAAAGATCTCCTATGGCGTTCTGTGCTGCATCTTGGTGCCTCACATGCTGCCTCACCTGTTGCTGAAGGTACTCCTCAGGTTGTCCAGTGTGTCATGGAAGGGGGTGAGCTGTATTGTCCAGGATGCTCCGAATTTTGAGGAGGTTTCTCCCCTCCAAGACCACCTCCCATGAATCCAACTCCCCCCCCCCCCCCCCCCCCCAGGACAGAGCCAGCCTTCCTGATGTTTGTTAATCCTATTGGCGTCTGCGGCCTTTGCCCTGCTGCCCCAGCACATGTCAGCGAAGAAGATGGCACTGGTGATGACCGATTGGTAGAACATTTGCAGCATAAAGTAGTCCCCATTGATGTGTCATTGAGCCAGATTATGTCTGGCCTGTCTCGTGCTATGACAAGCCAATGCCTGACTGTAAAGAAAATGTTGAAAACGTTAATATTCCAATGACCATAAACCTCATGTCACTGATAAAAATGTTGATTCAATTCAATATTGCAAATTTAGGGAACCATCCACCAAGAAATTAGCCACACTTCATGATTTTACATTCATTTTTGCTGCTGTTACATTGCTGTTATGTTGCCTTGACCATAGCTTTCTCCCATACAACTATGTGGAAGAGCATTTTGGGGACAGTGTTTTGAATTGGGAGAAGGCTGAACATTGTGGGAAGGTACTAAATTGGAATAAGTCAAGTTGTTACTGGGGAAGTCCGAATCTGACATGTGCGAGTCGTTTAAAGGTCAATTGATCCAAGTTCAGGACCAGCACGTTCCAGGTGGGATAAGGATGGTAAAGTGACTGCGGATGACCAAAAAATGTTTTAAATTAGATCAAAAAGATTAAGGAAGCACATGCAGTTTGAAGATGAAATCAGACAGGGCCTTTGAAACATATAAAGAAAGGCAAAAAGAACACAAGCGGGGATTTAGAAGGCCCATAAAAGGGGCCACAAAATGTAATTGGTGAATCAGATTAAAGAAAATCCCAAGGCTTTTTATACCTACATAAAAGCAAGATGGTGCCATAGAGGGAGTGCAGAGAAGGTTCACCAGACTGATTCCTGGGATGTCAGGACTGTCTTATGAAGAAAGACTGGATAGACTCGGTTTATACTCTCTGGAATTTAGGAGATTGAGAGGGGATCTTATAGAAACTTACAAAATTCTTAAGGGGTTGGACAGGCTAGATGCAGGAAGATTGTTCCCGATGTTGGGGAAGTCCAGGACAAGGGGTCACAGCTTAAGGATAAGGGGGAAATCCTTTAAGACCGAGATGAGAAAGACTTTTTTCACCCAGAGAGTGGTGAGTCTCTGGAACTCTCTGCCACAGAGGGTAGTTGAGGCCAGTTCATTGGCTATATTTAAGAGTGAGTTGGATGTGGCCCTTGTGGCTAAGGGGATCAGAGGGTATGGAGAGAAGGCAGGTACGGGATACTGAGTTGGATGATCAGCCATGATCATATTGAATGGCGGTGCAGGCTCGAAGGGCTGAATGGCCTACTCCTGCACCTAATTTCTATGTTTCTATGTTTCTATGTTTCTAAAAGCAAGATGGTGACCAGGGAGAAGATAGGGCTGCTCAAGGATAATGGAGAGAATTTGTGCTTGGAATCTGGGGATATAGGCGAGGTACTAAATTAGCACTTTGCATCTGTTTTCACCAAAGTGAAGGACATAAAGGACAGTGAGATCAGTGTGGAGAATACTAATATGCAAGGGCTGTTTGAAATCAAGGAGGAGGAGGTGTTGGGGCTCTTGAAGAGCATTGAGGTGGATAAACCCCCAGGGATTGATGGGACATATCCCAGGTTATTGCAAGAGGCAAGAGAGGAGATTGCAGGAGCCTTGATTAACTTGTGTCTTCTCTATCCAGAGGCGTCTCACGTATGCCTTTGTTAAGAAGAGAAGTAGGAAGAATCCAGGGAACTATAGGCCAGTGAGTCTCATGTTAGTGGTAGGGAGGCAATTGGAGGGGATGTGCCAACATGGTTTTGGATGCAGCAGGTCATGTCTTACCGACTTGATTCAGTTTTTTGAGGAGGTGACAAAGGTGATCGATGAGTGAAGGGCGGTAGATGTAGTTTACCTGGATTTTAATATGACGTTTAATAAAGTCTCCCATGGTAGGTTGATCCAGAAGATTAAAGTTATCTGGATTAACAGTGACTCGGTCGAATGGATTCAGAACTGGCTTACTAATAGCGGTGGAAGGATATATTCAGATTGAAGGTCCGTGACCAGTGGAGTTCTGCAGGGATCAGTGCCAGGACCTCTGCTGTTTGCGATATGTTTATCCTATTTTTTCAAGAACTCATTGAACACAAGTATACATTGGTGGCAATTTACAGGGGCCAATTAGCCTACAAACCCACGCGCTTTTAGGATGTGGAGGAAAATGGAGCACCCGGATCACAGAAACATAGAAACATAGAAAATAGGTGCAAGCGTAGGCCATTCGGCCCTTCGAGCCTGCACCGCCATTCAATATGATCATGGCTGATCATCCAACTCGGTATCAAACCCACGTGGTGCAAATAGAGGTAGTCTTATAACCGCCGCGCGTCTTGTGAAATGCGAGAGTGTAAGTACTAAAGGGCAGCATAATTACAATGAATGAACTTTTCCATCATTACAAACAAACAGGCTCTAAACTCCAAGCACGGATGCGCTCTGCAACCTTTTCCCCCTTCTCGGTGCGGATCAAGTACGAACCTGGTGGACATGGATAAGCATTCCTTTGGGTACCGACCCGAAAAGTTGCCTATCCATGTACTCCAGAGATGCTGCCTGACTTGCTGAGTCTTCTATGGGAGAACCAGCCCATCCTTCTTTCTTCCTATTCATAGCCTTTGCCAAATTCTCCAAAGCAGGTTCCAGGAATTTTAGTGCCGAGATGATAACGATACTTAAGCCATTTCTCATTGAAGTGAAAATATTCCAAGTCTTAAGGGTAATCCGCACGCCGTTAAATTGCACAGAGACATTATGATCCAGTCCATTTCAAGCATGCAAGCTAAGGGTCTATTACAAACCCACTGACTCCCACAACTATCTCGACTACATTTGTTCCCATCCTGCTTCCTGCAAAGACTCTATCCCCAACTCCAAATTCCTCAGTCTATGCCGCATCTGCGCCCAAGATGAGATGTTCCATACCATGACATCTGACATGTTCTCATTCATCTGAGATGTCCTCGGTACCCCGCAGTTCCGCCCTTGCTCCCCCTCCCCCTAGTCGCAACAGAGACAGAGTCCCCATAGTCCTTACCTTTCATCCCTTCACCCATCTCATAATCCTCTAACATTTTTGCCACCTCCAACGGGATCCCAACACTAGTCACGTCTTCCCATCTCCATCCCTTTCCACATTCCGCAGAGACCGTTCCCTCCACAAATCCCTGGTTAACTCATCCCCTCCCACCTAAACCACCCCCTCCACAGACACCTTCCCCTGCAGCCGCAGAAGACGCAACACCTCTCCCTATACCTCCCCCCTTGACTGTCCAGGGACCCCAACAGTTCTTTCAAGTTAGGCAGAGGGTCACTTGCACCTCCTCCAAATTCATCTACTGTATCCGTTGTTCAAGATGTGGACTCTTACACATCGGCGAGACGCAACATAGACTGGGTGATCGTTTCGCCTGAACCTGTCTGATCTCCCTGTTGCCGAAAACTCTCCTTCTCATTCCTATACAGATCTTTCTGTCCCAGGTCTTCTCCATTGTCAGAGTGAGGCTAAATGCAAATTTGAGGAACAGCATTTCATATTTCGTTTGGGCAGCTGACGGCCCAGTGGTATGAACATTGATTTTTCTAACTTCAAGTAACCCCCGCATTCCCTCTCTCCCCATCCATCCCCCACCCAAATTGCACCAGCTTCTCATTTTCACCCAACAAACAGCTAACATTGGTTTGTTTCCTTTGTCCGTTACTTTTGTGCATATCTTTCATTCATTGTTCTTTATCTCTCTACATCATCGTCTATATCTCTCATTTCCCTTATCCCTAACTAGTCTGAAGAAGGGTCTCGACCCAAAATATCACCCATTCCTTCTCTCCAGAGATGTTGCCTGTCCCGCTGTTACTCCAGCTTTTTGCGTGTATCTTCAGTTGCAAAGTATATGTTCTGCTTGAGATAGTATTAACTGCTATGTGCATTTCTGAAGAAGGCCACATAATCTTTGCTCTAATACGGGTTTAAATGAAATCTTGCAGTGCAGGTCCATTTTAGTTCATTTAGAACCTTTGCTTCCCTCGGAGTTAACCTTCAGCATGCCACAGCAATGTGGAATAAATCGCTTGAAAGAAAAATAAATAAATAAATGTGTTCAGTCACAAAATAGATAGATATCTCAAAAGGATTTACAAAATATACACAAATAGTAAATGGCCTGGATAGAGTGGATGTGGAGAGGATATTTCCACTCGTGGGAGAGTCTAGGACCAGAGGTCATAGCCTCAGAATTAAAGGACTTTCTTTAATTCTGAGGAGGAATTTCTTTAATCATAGGGTGGTGAATCTGTCAAATTCACAAGGTTATGGTGGCCAAGTCAATGGATATTTGTAAGGCAGAGACAGATAGATACTTGATTAGTATGGCTGTCATGGGTTATGGGGAGAAGGCAGGTGAATGGGGTTAGGAGGGAGAGATAGATCATGACTTAACGGTGGAGTAGACCTGATCAGTCAAATATCCTAATTCTGCTGCTATCAGTTATGAACTTATGAACAATGTCTTCAAGTATATTTTTAATGGATCTCATTCACCAAAGCAATCAAGGAGGCGGGAAAAACAAAGTGGGGAAGCAAGGAACGGCAGATGCCTGAATCTTGAGCAAAACACAAGCTGCTGGAGTAACTCAGCAGGTCAAGCAGCATCTCTGGATGACATGGATAGGCGTCCTGCCCTGAAACATTGCCCGTCAATGTCCTCCCGCGAAGCAACCTGACCTGCTCCAGCAGTTTGTGATTTGATCAAAGTTGCAAGAATGTTGGACTGAAGTTCTAAGAGTTGGAACTTTCTCTGTTGCTCCACTTTGGAGACATAGATTAACTGTTTGAGGAAAACATTTCAAACACGCAGCTTCCAATGCTGACAGAAAATTTGTACTTTGTTTCTATAAAAGGAGTGTTTTATATTTTCTTGATTGAAAGCAGAGTTAGGGTTCTGATGCCTTTCCTTTCATCCTCAAAACATGAAACTTCAGCCAGTATCAAACTGCTTCAATTCTGGCATGAAAATTGTGGTAATTTTCTGAAAAGTAGACGATGAAAGAGATTTAGTTTAAAGATACAGCGTGGAAACAGGCCATTCGGCCCACCAAGTCTGCGCTGAACGGCCTGTTTCCACGCTGTGGTGACAGTTCTCGGCATCTCACTGGTGAGCTACAAAGGGTGGCGTGGTGGCGTGGTGGCTTAGCGGTAGAACTACGGACCTACAGCGCCAGAGACTCGGGTATGATCCTAACGATGGGTGCTATCTGTACAGAGTTTGTACTTTCTCCCCGTGACCTGCATGGGATTTCTCCAAGATCTTCAGTTTCCTACCACACGCTAAAGACATACAGGTTTGTAGGTCAATTGGCTTAGTGTAAGTGTGAATTGTCCCTAAGATAGACACAAAAAGCTAGAGCAACTCAATGGGTCAGGCAGCATCTCTGTAGAGAAAGAATGGGTGACGTTTCGGGTCGAGACCCTTCTTCAGACTGGTTAGGGATAAGGGAAACGAGAGATATAGACAGAGATGTGGTGAGATAAAGAACAATGAATGAAAGATATGCAAAAAAGTAACAATTATAAAGGATAGGCCATTATTAGCTGTTTGTCTGGTGAAAATAAGTAGCTCGTGCGACTTGGGTGGGGGAGGTATAGAGAGCGAGGGAATGCCGGGGCAAATCATCCTAGTGTGTGGGGTGGAAGATCGCAACCTTCACGTGGTCTACCCTGTTTCGACTAATGCAATCAACTCGACGTGCACAAACGGAAGATCAAATAGAACACGTTGTCCAACAACTTTAGGCAGTGCACGCCACACGACAGAAGAAGAAGAAACCCTAGCGTGTGTCGGAAAGTGTTAATGTTCGGGGATCGCTGGACGGCACAGACTCGGTGGGCCAAAGGCCTGTTTCGCGCTGTATCTCTAAAACTAAAAAACTAAACTAAAACTGAATCAAAAAATTGCAATAATTGGGTCACCAGAGATATGTCATTCGCTGGGCACGTTGGCACCATCAGTTCTCAACTGCAGGTTAATTTGGAAGCATCTCTTGCTCATTCACTTGCACCAAGTCAATCCTGAAACACTCATAGCGCTGCACCATTAGTGTTCTGGAAAAGTAATAGGTGTTTACATCACCGAAAGGCCAGATGTATGGCCCTGATGCTGTAGCTGGTGCAACGGATGCCATTGATAAATGAATCTGGAGAAGCACACATCTTGGATACTGCCAATAATGCAGCATTGATTAGTACTAATTTAGTTACACAGCTGAGAAAAATATCTAGGTATAGAACATAGAACATAGAACAGCACAGGAACAGGTTCTTAAGCCCACAATGTCTGTCCCAAACATGAAGCCAAGATGAACAGATTTAATCTGCATGGAAGTGATCCATTTACCTCAATTCACTGCAAATCAAATGGCTATCTAAAAAGGCTCTTAAACACCACTCTCGTATCTATTCTTTGAATAGATTAACATAGCAATTTGGTTGACTGAGAGCTTTTAAGTTCAGATGGCAATGGATAATGTGTTGAAAGATGCAAAGTAAAATGCTAGAAAGGTCAACGTTTTGTCCAATACCTGCAGTTTGATGAGCTGTAGATTTAAAAAAAAAATCCCCCTTATTGTGTTCTTCCTGAACACGTGCTGGTTGATAGGACAAATAGTGGAAGGGTTTGGTCAACTTTTCTAACAAGTCAGCAACTTACTTGATGACAAAAAGTAGAGGGTTGAAGGTTTGATTTGACTTTTCTCAGTGGACATGTGAATGAATTATATACTAAATTTCAGGGGAAATGATCAAAAATCTGTGTTCTCATCAGTTATGTGAGTTGAGTTTCAGGCAAAGCTGACAAGGGGACCACAAAGAAAGACACAAAGTGCTGGAGTAACGCAGCGGGTCAGGCAGCATCTCTGGAGTGAAGGAATTCTCTCCAGAGATGCTGCCTGTACCGTTGAGTTACTCCAGCATTTTGTGTCTATCTTTGGTTTAAACCAGCATCTGCAGTTCCTTCTTACACAAGGGGAACAGAAAGTGGTTTTCACTTCTCAAATTCGCTGATGTTAACCCCATTACCTCTTATAAGGTATCGAATGACACGTTGAACAAATACTATACCCCAAGGTTTAATGCAACTTAATCTTTATTAGTACTTGAGATACTTGAGCATGCATACTTGTAGTAACTTCACATAGTTCCAGCTTATTGTTTTTTATACTATTTCACAAGGCCCATGGCTTGGATTCAAATACTACGCATGGACATCTATTTTTACTTATCAGAGTAGAGAGTTCTTTTTATTTTTATTTATTTATTTATTTTTTATTAGAAGTAAATACATAATAAAAAGCATTTTGTTTGTTATAGTCATACATTATTAATATTATTTATATTAACAATTCTATCGTAATTGTACTTATTTATATTTTTTAATTTTTATATAGAAAGAAAATAGTAGAAAAAAAAGAGAAAAAAAACCCAAAAAAAAGAATGGAGTATTCAACTGATTATGCATCTTTGGAGCTATATCCATGGATTATAATAATTCTTCATCTATTCCTTAATTCAGGTTTCTGTCAGGTTCTCGTGCCGAACCAATTTGCCCTTCAAATATTCAATAAATGGGGACCATATTCTTATGAATAGTTCTTGTTTGTCCATTAAGACAAACCTTAATCTTTCTAAATGTAGGGTCTCCGACATTTCCATTGTCCACATTTTAATTGTGGGGGTTATAGGGCCTTTCCAGAATTTTAATATTAATTTTTTCCCAATTATTAAACTATAATCGATAAAAGTTCTTTGGTTCATTGTGAATAATTTATTTGGTTCTAAGTATTCCTAATATAATTAATTTTGAATCAGGGACCAAATTGGTATTGACAACTTCCGAAATTATCTTAAAAATTTCCGTCCAAAAATTATTAACTTTTATACAGCTTACAAATGTGTGCGTAAGATTTGTGATAAACGTCAACTAAGTGTTGACGTTCATCACAAATAGGGGATACACATGGAAAAATTCTGTTTAATTTGGCTTTTGAATAGTGCAAATCTATGTAAAACTTTAAATTGTATTAAAGAGTGTCTAGCATTTAGTGATGTACATCTAGACATACATCTAGTGATGTATATGTTGTAAGCTTTCATCCCATATTTCTGGCCCTATTATTTGACCTAGTTTGTTTTCCCATGATTGCCTATATATTTCCGTCATGGGTGCATCATTATCCAATAAAATATTATAAATATAAGATATCATTTTTTCTGTGTTCGGGTGTTTATTCAAGCATTCATCAAGAATTTCTGTCTTTCTATTTCTATAATCCTGTGTATTTGACTTAGCATAGTCTCTGATTTGTAGATACCTAAAGTAGTCTTTTGAATGAAGCCCATAAATTTGTTGTAGTTCCTGAAATGAGAGAAATACATTTTTCCTATAGATATCGCCCATCTTAATAATTCCATGATTTTTCCATTGTAAAAAACCTTTATCCATCATTGAGGGTTTAAATGTAGCATTGTTTACAATGGGAAGGGATAGTGGTAAACAATCCAATTTTAGCGTCTTCTTTAATTGTTTCCAAATGCGTATTCCACTGTCTATTATTGGGTTTTCTTTATAGTTTTTTTTTGCTTAATTTAGTATTAGCAAATAGAATCGACCCAATTTCAAAAGGTAATCAATCTTCCTTTTCCATTTTTAACCAATCTGGTTGTTTGTCCAATTCTTCCAACCAAAAATTCATATTTTTAATATTAACTGCCCAATAATAAAACATACAATTTGGTAGTGCTAAAACTCCATTTATTTTTGATTTACATAAGTGTTTTTTATTTATTCTGTGGTTCTTATAATCCCAGATAAAGTTGGTGACTATAGAGTCAACCTTCTTAAAAAAATTTTTTAAGAGGTATGTCGGGATTAATTGTAAAAGGTACAATAATTGCGGGAGAAAAATCATTTTTATCGCATTAATTCTACCCAACATCGAAATAGGTAATGTTTTCCAATATAAGATATTCTTAAGTAATTTGTTCAATAAAGGCGGAAAATTAGATTTAAACAAAGAAGTATATCTCTTTGTTACTTAAATTCCAAGATATTTGAGTTTTTCATTTATTATTTCAAAGGGGAATTGTTGTAGTATATGTGGATTACTTTCCATTATTGGCATGATTTCACTTTTATTCCAATTAATTCTGTATCCTGAAAATGAGCCATATTGAGTTATTAAATTTAATCAGTTAGGGATACTAACTTCTGGTTTTGTGATGTAAATTAATACATCGTCCGCGTATAAGGAGATTTTATTTTCAGTATCTTTAGTTTTATACCCATATATTTCAGGATGTGACCTCACACTTTGTGCTAATGATTCTATTACAAGTGCAAATAATAGCGGGGATAACGGACATCCTTGTCTACAGCCTCGAGCTACGCTAAATTTAGTTGATAACATGTGATTTGTTGATATTCTAGCCGTAGGATTAGTATATAATAGTTTTACCCATGTACTAAATTTCTCGCCCAGTTGAAGAATTTCCATAACTGAAAATAAATAAGGCCATTCCACCTGGTCAAAAGCTTTCTCAGCATCTAACAAAATGATTGCTAGGTCTTTGTTAATACTTCTTTTTGAGTATATAATATTGAATAATCATCTCAGGTTATATGAGGAATACCGTTTTGGTATAAATCCTGTTTGTCCGGGTGTATTAGTTTATTAATCACTGTACTTAATCTTTGTGCTAGGATTTTAGTTAATATTTTTTGGTCAGTATTTAGAAGAGCTATAGCTCTATATGATCCTGGGACATCCAGATCATTATCTATTTTTGGTATAAGTGTTATAATAGATTCATTTAGCATTTCTGGTAATTTCTGCTGGGTATAAGTATGTTCGTACAGTGTCTTTAAACGCGGAACAATCAGATCATAGAATGTTTTATAAAATTCCGAGCCAATGCCATCTGGTCCCGGGGATTTACCATTTTTAGTGATCTGATAGATTCTTCAATTTCTTTTACTATTATTTCAGCATTTAATAATTCTCTATCTTTCATATCTAACCATTTAAGATTACATTTTTGTAAGAAAGCTTCTATCCCTGTCCGGTGATCTGACATTTTGGCAGAATAAAGATTTTGATAATATTGCAGAAATCACTCGTTAATGTCCTTAGGTTGTACTAGTGGTTCTCCTTTGTCTGATTTAATCCTATGAATTGTTTTTCCCCATCCAGTTTCCGTAATTGACAAGCCAGTAATTTTTGAGGTTTATCTCCAACTTCAAAGTGTAATTGTTTAGTATATTGATAAACTTTTACAACTTGGTCTGAATATATTCAATTTAATTTATATTTCAATACTGCAATTTTATTATGTTTTATCATGGTTGGTGTAGCCGCATTCTCTATGTCTAATTGTTTAATTTCCCTTTCCAATGCCTGTTGTATCCGATTCTCTTTATTATAAAATGCTTGGGAGGAGATCATGGGTCCACGAGTAAATGCTTTAAATGTTTCCCATAGTAAGGAGGCAGATGTTTCAGGGTTAACATTTATTTCAAAGAACGTATTAATCTGTTTAGTAAGATATTCCTGGGATGTTTTTTCCTTTAAAATTTGTGGGTTAAGTCTCCATTGTGCCTGTTTCTCCGTCTAACCATTTGTTTTAATCATAAATGTTAAAGGGGCATGATCCGAAATTATAACATTGTGAATTATAAGTAAATGGAATGGAGTCCACCAAAAAATAATCTATTCTTGAGTACGTTTTATGTACCGATGAATAAAATGAATATTCTCGTCCATTTGGGTTTTCTATTCTCCAAACATCTTTGATACTACTAGTATCTATATATGCATTTAATAAATCACTGGAATGTGATTTTGTTTTCCATTGTCTTGATGATCTATCTAAATAGGGATCTAATGTACAATTTAAGTCTCCTCCAATTATTAAATTATGTTGTGCTAATTCCGGAATTGTATTAAATATTTTCTTAAAAAACAAAGGACTATCAAAATTTGGTCCATAAACATTAATCAGAGTCAATTTTTGTGCATATAATTCACCTATTAATATAATGCGTCTACCATCACTGTCCGTTATAGTTGATGTATGTTTAAATGGTATCCCTTTACGGATTAATATTGCCACACCTCTGGATTTGTGTGTAAATGAAGAATGATACACTTTATCAATCCATTTAGCTTTCAATCTGTGCTCTGCATCCTTTTTTAAGTGTGTTTCTTGGAGGAATATTACATCTGTTTTAAGTGCTTTTAAGTGAGCTAATACTTTACCTCTCTTAATTGGTTTGTTACTACCCTTAACATTCCAGCTACAAAATGTTATTTCATCACCCCCGATCTTCATTTTTGAGTCTTGCATCTTTTGTTTAGGTAGGTCTATAAAAGAGCAAATTGTTCAGTTCGACAAACCTGACATTACACCTGAACATCAGATAGATGAATTTTAAATCCCGTTGATCTTTCTCACGTATATATCTCCTTTGATAAAACATAACTCCATTCAAACTTAAAATTATAATAGAGTATTATATTAAAAAAGGTATAGATTAAGAGGTTAGTATAGTGCAAAAAGAAAGAAAAAACTACATCTATGAGTAGTGTAGTTAGTGATAGCCATACTAGCATGGCTCCATCCAATCTTGCAAAATTACATTGTTCATTGGCGTCATTTATTTTGTAGATAATATTCAGTCACCAGACAGGTTCTTGATCTTCTGGGCGAACTCCAATGCATCTGCAGGGTTGGTAAAGATATAGTTCATTCTTATTGTAGGTAACTCTTAGTGTAGCCGGGTACATCAGACCATACTTCAGGTCTTTCACATCTTTCAGTATTCTTTTTGTCTCTTTAAACAATGCTCTCTTCCTGGAGACCTCCACAGGATAATCTCGGTAAATACTGATCTTATCTCCCTCGTATGTGAGATTCATGGAGCAGACAATTTTTTTCATCATCTCCTCCAATACATGGTCATATTGCACCTTTACTATCATTTGTCTTGGTGGAGCATCCGCCCGTGGGCGACGTCTCATCACTCTGTGTGCTTGAGCTAGCAGAGGCATTTGATCCAGATTTAAGACTTTATGCAGTAAATCTGCAGCGAATTCGCGGGGGTCTCGTTTCCCCTTTCTCCCTTCTTGAATGCCGACGATTCTTAAGTTCTGAAGCCTCTGACGTCCTTCCAGTTCAGTGCATTTTTCAGTTATTTTGCTCAGTAGCTCTGATAAGCGTTGGTTTTCTCTGATAAGCTGTTTTGTTGTTTTAGCACTTTTGCAGCAATCTCCTCTAGATTGGTTATGGCTACAGCCTGTTGGCTCAGTGATTCCTCGACAGGCTCCAGCCTTTCGTTGAAGCTAGTCTCCACCGAGTTGATTTTAACATCTATCTCCGTATCCATCTCTGTTATTTGTTGGTTCAGCTTTGCTTCTGTTTCATTCTTCCATTTTTCCGATAATTCAAGGACGGTGGAGTTAATTTCTTCCTTCATTTCCAACTTAAACTCCTTAAACTCTTCCTTGAAATTTTGAATTTCTTCTTTAACATTCACTCTCTTTAGCTCTTCCTTTAGTTCTTCCTTTACTCTTTTAATTTCCTGAGTTAGAAAAATCCGAAGATCTTCTATCTCAGATTTTTTAGGCAGTGCAAGTCCCCCTACATCTTTAGGTTTACACAAATGGTTTATTTTAATTCTATGTGCTTTGTAGTCCCATATAAAATTAGTAATATTAGAGTCTAGTTTAAAAAAAATATTTTGGTATATATATTGGTATGGATTGAAATAAATATATTATTTGTGGTTGCACTATCATTTTTATAGCATTTATTCTGCCAATTAATGATAGTGGAAGCGTTTTCCTAAATTTAATCAGAGCGTTCAATTTATTTAACAAAGAACTAAAATAGTAGGATTAAATGAGGACTTACCAGTTTGAAGTTTGATCCTTATTTTATGAGGAGTTACGATGAGGGATTACGTGAAGAAGCCCCACCAGAGTGCATGCTTGTCATACTTCAAAGCAGCGGCGTGAAAACACAGAAACCCAATAGCCGAAGTAACATAGTAAGGCTTATAGAAGACTAGAACTACCAGATGATCCTTTAGATTGTGAGGGTGGAAGCGGAGGGCACGTAATCCCTCATCGTAACTCCTCATAAAATAAGGATCAAACTTCAAACTGGTAAGTTCTCATTTAATCCTACTATTTTACTTCGGAGTCATGTGAGTGACTACGTGAAGATTTCAAAGCTCTGTGATTTCATGCCGCAGATACAGTTCCATACGACACACTGCCTTGGTTGACACAGGATAACCAAATAACATATCAAACATTGTTTGATTTATACAATAAATGTCTTAAACAATAAAATTTTACACAACAGTAATAACCCCTCTTTCGCAGGGGAAATTACAAAGGAGAACTCAAACAGAACAGAGCCAGAGCAGGCTAGCGATGGCTGGAACCAAAATAAGCTTAAAATATACCCATTGATCTAAGACTAGATGTAATTACACATCTGAGCTAATAATATCAATGGGTATATTTTAAGCTTATTTTGGTTCCAGCCATCGCTAGCCTGCTCTGTTTGATTAGATCATATGCATAAAACACAATATCATCTACAGAAGAATGCATTCCAGTCATACCTTTTGCAATATTTGGACCCATAATGCTGCACCATGAACATGATCACTTTGAGCGTTAACTTCCTGAAAGGCAGAAATGTAATTGGAGCCCATTGCCAAAGCAGCGTGAGAACTATGCTCACATCCCAGATTTCTGAATATGTATGTCTGGGAGGGTTTTGTTAAAATACCTCCTATGAATTGGCCACCAATAGATGTGATCCAACAGAGTGTTGTCCGGACCCTTGCCCTAAGTAGGAGGACAAAGTACTTCTAGCACTATAAATTGCACTATAGCTTAACTGCTTGTCAAAATGCAATGTAGCCAGGAACTCCAATACATCTGGTATGCCTGCAACTTATGATAAGATATATTTAACTGTAAACAGGACATCTCCCATCTCTTAATATGAGATACATATTGTTTTTTAGTTTTAACTCTCCAGACCATCGTAATCACATCGACGGTTCTACTCAATAGTCCGAGTCCCTGGAGCAGTCTGGTCAGAAGATACAAATCAATAAATTAATATGATCATGTAAAGGGGAACTTTCCTCCTATCCCAGTGGGAACCAACAAGTTACTGTAATTGGGATGATCATGAATGCTGTGTCATCCGTCTCAAACCAATGGGACCATGCTGTGTGGTCCAGTTTAGAACCCACTAAACACCTAAGTGTAGTCATACTCTATTTTGGTGAGACATTGATTGAATGAGGAAGAAATGGGGAAGCGTAAGAACATACATCCCCAATGTAGCGAGAATGTATCCTCCGCTACTGCCCCTAGATTTAGTTCCCATGCTGAACACAGGTACTGATAATTTAACCCAGATACAACAGATCTACGTCTGGCAATCCATACCAGCTAACAATGATTTTGAAACTTTTGGATTCTTAATTAATTTTATGTTTGTCATGGAATTTACATGACCTGGTGTCTGCAACTTTCGTATTATCTCTACCTGATAGGTAAATATCTGAGACCCAGATGTCCCTTGTATTGCACCAGTGCCAGATAAGGCTAGGCAGACTGTTGCAGAATAATGACCTCATTCTACCCATGTGATTGATATGGGTACCAGCTGTGCTATTGTGAATCAGAAAACTGCACATGCAATCATGCATTGTTGAGCAGAATTCTTTAGGACATAGAATGCACCCAGCAATTCTACGCAGTTTACCCCAGCCTCTGCAGGGTTAACGCCTCTTTCACATTTTACCCGCCATCCCAGCCAGACTTGATATCAGTGGCTCCTCATCCTGAAGCTCCCATCAGTTTGTAAACCTAAGGTTATTGAGTCAGAATGTTGCTAGTACATCGCGAGACATTAGTTACAATTGTGGCCCTAGCCAAAGTACTGTCATGTTAATTAACCAATGATGACCTCAAATAGCCAATGGTACTAATCTAAGTTTAATTAAATGGGTGAGGACCTAACCTCTCAACAGGTGTGTGGTAGCTGAATATTTATCTTTCAGATCTATGGCTGCCAATATAACACCCTTTTTTATCCAAGTTACAATACTGACATTTTTATTTAAACCTTTTATACTGGACCTTAAGGGTTAAGTATGTTCTGGTCCAGAATGACTCGACACCCACCATCGTCCTTTTGGGTGAGGAATTGGACACAATTGTTAAGGCTGATATGCATCATCCACCTATAGAGTTAGTGGTATTGAACCCCAATACCAAACTATGTCTATTTTGTACGAGTGGATGTACTTCCGAGATACCTATTCGAGATCCCCGGATACAGTCCAATATTCACTTACTGTTTCATAATCTGAAAGGATATGGTTTTTGAGGTGGCATCCTGGTCTCAGTTTTAGTCTCATCGTCCAGGTATTCCCCTGGGTACTAGAGGATCTGCGCAAGGCTATGAACCGTGGGTTGAGCGTAGGCTGGATATTTATTCATAAATATTAAACTAACAAATGGGTATAATTCCTGCTTCCACCAGTTTTTTATATATTTATTTTGTAGGTCTTTTGCAGCCTTAATTCATGCGCCCTCATGATGCGCTCCTTTAGAGCGATGCACAGTAAGCAGGTGTTTGATATGTGAATTTTTTCCCCCCATTATGAAGTCCTGGAATTGGTGAGGACCATTAATTTGCTGGCCAAATTGTCATTCCCGACTTCACCAGTATGGTAAATTGCTAACCACATCCGGGACACCTGGAGCGTGGCTCTTGTGCTTTGGTGTATGCACATAAGCAGTGACACCAACTTCAGGGTCAGCATTCTATTGCCCTGGCTCTCTCGGCTGATGCGCGTGGGAGGTCACACACAGCCCTAAACGAGGTGCTGGTGTGAGGGGTCCCTAAACGTCAGGGTCAGCATCCTACTGCCCTGGCTCTCCCGGCTGATGCTCACGGGTCATACACACAGCCCTGTCAACAGGTGCTTGTGGCGCGGCTCTCCCGTAGGCCTGCACTGTGAAGAGGTTCGGTGTCATCAATGCATTGACCCGAACTGGTCTGCCCTTTGCCACAGGGAGACCTTGAGCAGCCCTCTCCTAGGCGCTGCTGGCACGGCTCTCCCGCAGGCCGGCATTTTCACACATGAAGCAGCCCTCTCCGTAGGCCAGCGCTGTGAGAGATATGACGTCAGTGGAACACTGACCCGTCCTGGTCTCCCCATCCAGCAGGGAGACCTTGAGAAACCCTGTCCCAGGCGTTGTCGGCGCCGCCTCTCGTAGAGGCCGGTGCTTTTTTACATGAAGCAGCCCTGTCCTAGGCGCTGCTAGCGCTGCTCTCCCATAGGCCGGCGCTTTTACACATGAAGCAGCCCTGTTGAGAGGAGTTGCTGGTGCCGCCTCTCGTAGAGGCCGGCGCTTTTTTCCCCATGAAGCAGCGCTGTCCTAGGCGCTGCTGGCGCGGCCTGTCCCATAGGCCCGCGCTATTATAGTGGAGTCTCACTAATTTGGTAGTGTGAATTTGTAAATGGTGAAATACCCTTATTGTCGAAGAGGAACCCTTGCAGCCCAACTCACCTGAGTTCCAATAGGGCTGCACAAATTCTCTCTCCCTCCAGTTTAACTCCATGCCTGTCAGCGACTCTAGCATTATTTAAACGGCAACCCCGCAGGCTGGAAGCCACTGACTGCTTTATCAGTGGCTGTTATCAGGAAACCCGATCTTTTTGCCGGCTATCCGCTTCTGCGGTCGGACCGGGGTCCCCCCCCCCCCATAGCCGGCTTAGGCATCGGACTTCCGATAAATCCGGCAGGAAACCTCTGTAAAGAGAGGCTCCTGCTCGAACAAAGAACGCTGGTAAGTAAAAAACACTTACCTTCTAGGTTGAAACTTACCGCCGGCAGGAGCGTTGCCCCACCAGTCCAATGCTTGCCAATGCGTCTGACGTAATGACAAGCATGCGCTCTGGCGGGGCTTCTTCACGTAGTCACTCACGTGACTCCGAAGTAAAATTAGCATTAAATAATGATATAAAATTATTATTTTATATCATTAAAAGCATAAAAGTTCTTTTATTGTTTCTCTTATTTCTTCACTTGTAATCTGAGCTCCTAATTCCTCTTGTTCTAAGATATCCAATTTTGTCAAGTTACAATTATCTAAAAAATTTATAATTTTATTGTCTTCAATGTTAGTTTTAGATGTACGGTGGCTTGCAAAAGTATTCTTACCCCTTGAACTTTTCCACATTTTGTCACGTTACAACCACAAACGTAATTGTATGTTATTGGGATTTTATGTGATAGACCAACACAAAGTGGTGCATAATTGTGAAGTGGAAGGAAAATGATACATGTTTTTTTTAATTTGTTTATAAATAAAAAACTGAAAAGTGTGGCGTGCAAAAGTATTCAGCCCCCTTTATTCTGATACCCCTAAATAAAATCCAGTGCAACCAATTGCCTTCAGAAGTTACCTAATTAGTAAATAGAATCCACTTATGTGTAATCTAATCTCAGTATAAATCAGCTGATCTGTGACGGTCTTAGAGGTTTGTTAGAGAACATTAGTGAACAAACAATGTTCCTTGGGCATTGTGAAGCCCAAGGAACATACCAGATAGATCAGGGATAAAGTTGTGGAGAGGTTTAAAGCAGGGTTAGGTTACAAACAAATATCTCAAGGTTTGAACATCTCACGGAGCATTGTTCAATCCATCGTCTGAAAATGGAAAGAGTATGGCACAACTGCAAACCTACCAAAACATGGCCGTCCACCTAAACTGACAGGCCGGGCAAGGAGAGCATTGATCAGAGAAGCAGCCAAGAGACCCATGGTAACTCTGGATGAGCTGCAGAGATCCACAGCTCAGGTGGGAGAATCTGTCCACAGGACAACTATTAGTCGTACACTCCACAAATCGGGCTTTTATGGAAGAGTGGCAAGAAGAAAGCCATTGTTAAAACAAAGCCATAAGTCCCATTTGCAGTTTGCCACAAGCCATGTGGGGGACACAGCAAACATGCAGTTTTTGACCTAAATGCAAAACGCTATGTGTGGCGGAAAACTAACACTGCACATCACCCTGAACACTCCATCCCCCCTCTGAAACATGGTGGTGGCAGCATCTTACTGTGGGGATGCTTTTCTTCAGCAGGGACAGGGAAGCTGATCAGAGTTAATGGGAAGATGGATGGAGCCAAATACAGGGCAATCTTGGAAGAAAACCTGTTAGAGTCTGCAAAAGACTTGAGGCTGGGTCAGAGGTTCACCTTCCAGCAGGACAATGACCCTAAACATACAACCAGAGCTACAATGGAATAGTTTAGATCAAAGCATATCCATGTGTTAGAGTGGCCCAGTCAAAGTCCAGACCTAAATCCAATTGAGAATCTCTGGCAAGACTTGAAAATTGCTGTTCACAGATGCTCTCCATCCAATCTGACTGAGCTTGAGCTATTTTGCAAAGAAGAATGGGCATAAATTTCAGTTGCTAGATGTGCAAAGCTGGTAGAGACATACCCCAAAAGACTTGCAGCTGTAATTGCAGCGAAAGGTGGTTCTACAAAGTATTGACTCAGGGGGGGCTGAATACTTTTGCACGCCACACTGTTCAGTTTTTTATTTGTAATAAAATTTGAAAACCATGTATCATGTTCCTTCCACTTCACAATTATGCACCACTTTGTGTTGGTCTATCCCATAAAACCCCAATAAAATACATTTACGTTTGTGGTTGTAATGTGACAAAATGTGGAAAAGTTCAAGGGGGTATGAATACTTTTGCAAGCCACTGTATATAAATTTTGATATAATTGAGCAAACCTTTTGTTAATGTCCTTAGGTATAGCTAATAGCTCTCCGTTCTCTGATTTAATTTTACTAATTGTTTTTTCCTTTTCTTGCTTCTTCAATTGTCATGCTAGACGTTTATGTGGTTTATCCCCAAATTCAAACTGTATTTGTTTTGTGATCTGAAATAATCTTATTACTCTTGCCAATAATATTCGATTAAGTTTAAATTTCAATAATGTTATCTTGTTATGTTTATCTATGGTTGGGTCTTTTGCGTTACCTAATTCTAATAATTTAATTTCCCTTTCTAACGTCCATTGTTCTGTCCTGTTTTTTTTATTTAGAAAACTTTGATACGAAATTATAACTCCACGAATGAATGCCTTAAAAGATTCCCATTATAGAGATGGTGAAATACCTGATGTCTCGTTTGTTACCAAAAAAAAATTCATTTGTTGTTTTAAATACTCGTAACCTTGTGAGTCATTAGCTATTTGTGTGGTAAATCTCCAAAAGGATTTTATACCTGGCATTCCCTCAAGTTTTAAAGTCAAAGTCAGCAGGGAGTGATCAGAAATAATACTATTGTGGTATTTAGGATTAATCGTATATGGTATTAATTTTGTATCCACTAAAAAATAATCAAATCTTGAATAACTTTTGTGTACTGATGAGTAAAACGAATATTCCCTTCCTGTTGGATTAACTATACATCTGTTATGTTAGTGTTTTTTATATAAGTGTTTAAGAATTCACTAGACTTAGATTTAGCACTACCCTTCCTTAATTTTATTGTTTTGTCTAAGTATGAATCTATAACACAGTTAAAGTCCCCCCACCCTCCCCCAGTATTACATTTTGAAAATTATACTTCTATTTTATAAAAATTGGGGATTATCAAAATTTGGTGCATAAATATTTATCAGAGTCAGTGGAGTGGAATAAATTTCTCCCGCCACTATCGTGTATCTTCCTTCTTTATCAGATATTGTATTCTTTAATATAAAAAGTATACCTTTCTGAATAATAATATCCGTTCCTCTAGCTTTAGCAGTAAATGACGAGTGATACGTTTGGCCTATCCCGTTTGCGCTTAGTCTCATCTGTGTTTGTAATTTTGTATGCGTTTCTTGCAGAAAAGCTATATCCACCTTTAAAGATTTGAACTGGGCCATAATCTTGCCCCTTTTAATTGGATCATGGATATTGCAAGATAAAGTCCAGTAAAATCCAATTCAAGATAGTCCAAGGGTCTCCAATGAGGTAGATGGTAGCTTAGGACCACTCTCTAGTTGTTGATAGGATGGGTCAGTTGCCTTGTGACAGCTGGGAAGGAACTGTGCCTGAATCTGGAGGTGTGCATTTTCACACTTCTATATCATTTGCCCGATGGGAGAGGGGAGAAGAGTGAGTGACCTGGTTGAGTCTCATCCTTGATTATGCTGATGGTCTTGCTGAGATAGCGTGAGTGTAGTTGGAGTCAATGGAAGGGTGGATGGTCAGGGCTACGTCCGCAATTAGACATAGACATAGACATAGAAAATAGGTGCAGGAGGAGGCCATTCGGCCCTTCGAGCCAGCACCACCATTCATTGTGATCATGGCTGATCTTCCCCAATTAATAACCCGTGCCTGCCTTCTACCCATATCCCTAGATTCCACCAGCCCCTAGAGCTCTATCTAACTCTCTCTTAAATCGATCCAGTGATTTGGCCTCCACTGCCCTATGTAGCAGGGAATTCCACAAATTCACAACGCTCTGTGTGAAATTTTTTTTCTCATCTCAGTCCTAAATGACCTCCCCTTTATTCTAAGTCTGTGGCCCCTGGTTCTCGACTCGCCCAACATTGGGAACATTTTTCCTGCATCTAGCCTGTCCAGTCCTTTTATCTATATTACTAAAAGTCTGATCTTGACCGCTTTTGGCTCACTGTGGTGTGATTTACGAGAGAACGCCGCCACCTACGGCCATCATTTTTAGCCAGCTCGCTCAGAGCCCCCTTCCGCCTACCTGGACCAGAGGATTTTTCCCATCGATGAAAAATCAGAGAGATATTAATATATTTTTTTAAATTTGCCATTTTCTCTGCTGCCGCTGCTGGAGGGAGGGGGAGGGACCATAAAACCAGGATGCGGTGTGCCTCACTCAGTCTCTGCAAGATGGAAGAAGCCAGAGGGTCAAGTCTCTCTGAGCTCTGAATAGCACTGAACACATGTCTACTCAACTGTGAGTGCACTTAATGTGGTTCTATAAATGCTTGCAAAAGTGTGTATTGGTTCTAAAATACTTGCAAAAGGTGTCTCTATTGGTTCTAAAATGCTTGCAAAAAGTGTCTCTATTGGTTCTAAAATGTTTGCAAAAAGTGTCTATTGGTTCTAAAATGTTTGCAAAAAGTGTCCATTGGTTCTAAAATGCTTAGAAAAGGTGTCTATTGGTTCTAAAATGCTTGTAAAAAGTGTCTATTGGTTCTAAAATGCTTGCAGAAAGTGTCTATTAGTTCTAAAATGCTTGCAAAAGTGTCTCTATTGGTTCTAAAATGCTTGCAGAAAGTGTCCCTATTTGTTCTAAAAATACTTGCAAAAAGTGTGTCTATTGGTTCTAAAATGCTTGTAAAAAGTGTCTATTGGTTCTAAAATGCTTGTAAAAAGTGTCTATTGGTTCTAAAATGCTTGCAAAAAGTGTCTCTATTGGTTCTAAAATGCTTGCAAAAAGTGTCTCTATTGGTTCTAAAATGCTTGCAAAAATTGTCTCTATTGGTTCTAAAATGCTTGCAAAAAGTGTCTCTATTAGTTCTAAAATACAAAAAGTGTCTCTATTGGTTCTAAAATGCTTGTATAAAGTGTCACTATTGGTACTAAAATGCTTGCAAAAAGTGTCACTATAGCTTCAAAAATGCTTGCAAAAAGTGTCTCTATTGGTTCTAAAATGCTGCTTGGCCAGAGTGACTGAGCTGCCTGGCCAGAGTGACTGAGCTGCCAGCCCAAGGAAACCAGTCCCTTTGACCCACAACACACATACTAGCACTCCAGAAAGCCCCCCCCCCCCCCCCCCCCCCCCTCCCCCACTGGCCAGCAATATTGGAATTGGTGGAGAGGTGGAATATTGCATTGGGGGTCCAGCCCTCCCATGTGAAGCTGGGACCCAACGGGTCCCACTTAGTCTAGTAATGTTATATGTTTCTATAAGATATCCCTTCATCTTTCTAAACACCAGTGAATACAAGCCTAGTCTTTTCAATCTTTCCTCATATGATAATCCCGCCATCCCAGGAATCAATCTCGTGAACCTACACTGCACTGCCTCAATCACAAGGATGTCCTTCCTCAAATTAGGAGACCAAAACTGTACACAATTCCCTGCAATTTCTTGCGGTCTTGGATGGAGCTGGTCCCAAACAAACTGCGATGCATCCCGATAAAACTCTTTCTAGGGCGCATCTGCAGAAGCTGGTGAGAGTTGTTGGGGACATGCCGAACCTCTTAGGCCTTCTAAGGAAGTAGAGGCGTTGGTGTGCTTTCTTGGCCATTGCTTCAATATGGCCAGTCCAGTACAGGTTACTAGTTATATTTACTCCTTGAAGCACCACAAAGTATTGACTCTTTCAGATGGTCATGAGAAGTAATTTATTTTTTCATGAGAATTGTAATACTCTACGCCAGAGAAATGAGTTGAGAGTTGAAATTCTCTACGCCAGAGAAATATGGAGGCGGTGTCACTAAATATATTCAAGATGAAGACTGTCAGAAATTTAAAAGGCAGGGTGCAGGGGGTCAAGAGGTATGAGGAACGAGCAGAGATGTGAGGTTGAGGCCAAGATTGGATTTGTTTTGATCTAATCGAATGGCAGCGCATGTGCGGGGTGAAGATTGGTCTAATCCTGCTCCTTTTTATTGCCATCATGCTCACCGTTCAGTCGAGACCACCGTTCCACTTTGTCATGATGAAAACACACTCTGTAGATGGAAATGACTGGAGATGGGTTTGCTGATGATGCAGCGCAAAAACATGACAGTGCCTGGGCTGCGCCTTAAGATCAGTGAAGCATGATATTCACCCTCTGGCCAATGTAATATTATCGTTCAGCGACAAGAGAAGATTAATAATTGTGGCACATCCTTCTGGGTTGGGAGATAAGGTATGGTCATCATGCAGTTTCCTTGTGTGCCTGGGGCCATTATTAAATCATGTTTGAACAATTGGAAAGATCTATATAACACTGTAATCAGCTGTAACAAATTGTTTTTATTTCTTTTTATCACATTAGAGTGGACTATTGTACATCTATTACCATTTTTAAAAAAAACTTTATGCTTTAAATTTAAATCGTCCTTGGACATGATTACTTCAGGATGAAATTATGTTAATTGGAAAACATCGGATGCAATAAAGAGTCAAGATGTTGACTTCACAAGCTCATTGCAGCAGTAAAATGTACTGATGCTGTGCCACAGTTAATTACTTACAATTGACTACTTAATAAAGCAATCAGGGCCTAAAATGCCTCCTAGACAAAGAACTAGTAGATCAACAGCTGTAGTGTATTATAATATTAGGACGCAAAAAATTGTTCACTGACTATGTCTGGTTTGGATTTTCGAATGGAAAACGAGAATCAAGGTTCACACATTAGCTCTAAGAATGCTTTTGGTATTTGTAATTCTCTTCTACTTAATGCAGTTTTAAAAACATGTTTTAGTACCTCAATTTCTTGTACCTGCTAAGCATGTCGGGGCATCACGTTGAAGCGAACTACTTCAGAATTAAACATGTCTTTTGCTGCATCTGGAAACGGCATCAAGGACACACACAGGGTAGGTGTGAACATGATACTGGACAAAATGCTTGCTCCTGATTAAAGTGCAAAGATTCAGTCAGGGTGGTCTGTAACCAGTTTTAATTGGGTCAGTCTAGGTTGGCATAGCGTTTCCTGCTTATGGGAAGAAAATGACCTGGGACCCATGACTTGTTTTCCATCTGTCTCTTCTGAAAATCAAAGCAACAGTATGGCAAATTGAAGAATTTACTGACTAATCCTCTCACTCATTTGAATGCACACAATAAACTTCACCAGTACTTTTTTTCCAGGAGATAGTGCAATTGGGGTATATTTCGAAACCTAATTGCAACTTAAGTGGAATGATGTCAGTGAATGAAATGATGGTAATTATATTAATTGTTCATATTATATCGAATAATTGAGTTGTTATTGCTGAGATATCAACTTGCAAAACAAAATGATTCCATATAAAGCAATAAAGTACCTACTTGTTATGTTTTGTTTCTAAATATTTCAGTGCATTATTAATTTGTTCTATGTCAAAAATATATTTTAAAGAATTGCTGTAAATAGGTGGAAACATGATATTTGCTATCAATGTCTGAACTAGAATATATCCAAGTGACAAATTCAAACTGTCATTGCCCTTAATGCTGAGTTGCAGCAGTAGACATGTGAAATATTTTAACAGTTTTGGCTTCCTTGACATGACTTTTCAACTGAGGCCTCCTGCCAGCTTAATTGAATGATTGGACAACAGTCCACCACTGTGTCAGATGGAAATGTCCATTGAGGAGATCCAACAGAATGGTGAGCAAGGGCGGTGCTCATGATGCAAGAATTCCAATAGAGTAGGTTGGCTTGGGTCGGGTCAGGTCAGGTTCGGTTGGGAATGGGAGTGAATAGAGACTTCTCGTGCGATCTGATTTCCATTTAGGTCTCAGATTTATGCAGATGCCATTTCAAGCCAACAGGAAAACTAATGGATAACAAGTTCTTAGGTTCGTAACTTAGGAGCACAATCGGCCCATCAAGCCTACTCCACCATTCAGTCATGGCCGATCTATCTTTCCCTTTCAACGCCTGCATAAGCTCCCCATAATCCCTGATACCGGTACTAATCAAGAAACTGTCAATCTGCACTTTAAAAATACCCATTGACTTATCCTCCACCGCCGTCTGTGACAATGAATTCCACAGATTCACGTCTGACGAAATAAATTCCTCCTCATCTCATTTCTAAAGGTACGTCCTTTTATTCTGAGGCTTTGTGTTCTGATCCTAGTCTCTCCCATCAATGGAAACATCCTCTCCACATCTACTCATCATGGACACCATCATGGAGAGGGCGATGCCTTACCGGGTCGCCGTGCGGTAAGCTCCGGAGTGCTGTGACCGCTGACTCCCAACATCGCAGACCTGTGACTGCGGGCGTCCAGCCGCGGGCGGGTGGTGCTGGATTTAAAACACACCGGAGCCTGGGATCCGAGTCGGTGCTCCAGCCAGCGTGGCCTGAGGACTTTGGGTGCCGCGGTCGCCGGGGAGGGAGCGGCCGCTCCAGACATTTCCATGAGGACTATTCACCCAATGCCGGTGTTCCACCTTCCCGGCAGATGGGCCTATAACATCGAACCGCCATTGCGGCGACTGGCTGCGGAGGCCCCGATCTTGGGTGGACTAGAAGGTCGAGGAGGAGGACTGGACTTTTTAGTGCCTTCCCTCACAGTGGAAAGTGTTGATTCTGCTGTGGGGGGGGGGGGGTGGGGGGGGGGGGGGGCGTTCATGTTGAATCCTATAGAGTATTGTGTCTTTTTTTCTCTTCTCTTTTTATTTTATATTGGTGTATGGTAATCTAATTTTTTTCTCTGTAAAGCACTTTGGCTTCAACATGATTTGTTTTAAAAGTGCTATATAAATATAAATTACTTACTTATTCTATCGAGACCTTTCACTATTCAGTCAGTTTTAATGAGGTCCCTTAAAACTCCAGTGAGTACAGCCCCAGTGCCATCAAATGCTTATCATATGTTAACCAAGTCATTCCTGAGATCATTCTCGTAATCCTCTTCTGGACCCTTTCAAATGCCACCACATCCTTCCTCAGAAATGGGGCCCAAACCTGCTTACAATGCTCCAAATGCACATTTAACTCTGGAACCTCTCCTGAAAATTGCTACTAATATCTCCGGTTTGGTTCAAGGGAGGTGATCATTGTGCCCTTCCTGAGGTCTTTCTCCCTCAAGAAGAAGACCATGAGGTTCTGGGGAGTGCATTCTCTTTGAGGTGTAGGAAGACAACAATAATTATTGGTTTCGCTACAGCATTGCCCTTTTGAATCATTTTAAATCTGGGATAAAATACACTGGCTGGGACCAGTGAGAAGAAAGAAGATGTAATTTTGTAAATGAGCTGTCAATTGCAATTTAGTAATGAGATAGCATTAAGAAGTGAAAGTTACAGCTCTTCGTAATATATTGTTCTTATGGATTGTATCTCTATTCTAATGTATCACCTTTCTTAGTGTTTCTGACGTCAATTAAATAAAATTTCACTGGACATTATGGACTGAATCAGAATGCTCCTATTCTGCCATCATTTTATGATCAGCTGACAAGAAGTGAAATTCAAGCACCTAATTTTTAATCCTGATGAAACCAGTTGGAATTAGAATAATAATTACTCATGTGGATTAAACATGATTTACAGCTTGGGAAACTGCTTATTTTAGCTGTTATGCCACCCATAACTCACTGCTGAAGACACTTTAGTCAGATATCTCTTTGCCATGGGGTATATTTGAACTGTTGATGTTTGCAGAAACTTAAGCCATAATGTACTCTTCTCAATCACGACAGTCAAAAGCAGGATATCTAATTGAGGAAACCAGAATGAAATGCAAAATGAGTTGTAATAGGGCTTGGTAGAATAATTCATGAACATTCCCCTGCAAAGAGCCGAGAGCAAAAAGCACATAATGGTAACATTATTTCCACTCTTCCATAGATTGTGCTGATAATCGCTTTAGTTACTTCAAGTGTAACGAAGCAATTTATATGAACTATAGAGAATGTATGTTTAGCCAAAGCTAGTAACTGAATTAAATAGATAAGAATTAAAGAAATAATGTAAATATAATCTAAGTGGTAGTGAATATAGAAACCATCAGAAATTCTCCAACTGAAGAAAAAATATTTCTGTTTTGTATTGGGTTTATCTTATGCATGTTCAAATTATAAATGGACAATTTTAGAGAGTTTAAGCAGATCTTCAACAGACTGTTGTTTTAATTCAAATAATCTGGAAAAATTACCACTTGAAGTACAAAATCGCTTTTTTTTATTCACACAAGTAACAATTGAGTCATGATAGAAAGAGAGATTGTGAAGCAGAAATATTGATTAGGTCAATAAAGTTAGCTGCAGTTTCTGGATTCTTGAGCAAAACACAAAATGCTGGAGTACTCAATGGGTCAGGCAGCATCTGTGGCAGGAATGGATAGATGACGTTTCAGGTCAGAACCCTCATTTGTCTGAAGAAGGATCAGACTGAGGAAGGGTCCCAACTCAAAACATCGCCTATCCATTCCTTCCGCAGATGCTGCCTGACCCATTGAGTTATTCCAGCACTTTGCTACCCAATTTTCAGAAGCCAAATGGTTTGTGCTGTTGATAGTGAGGATAGACGCAGATTACAGGGTGACGATGATCAATGGTAATATGGACAGAATATGACAGATGGAATTTAATTCTCAGGTAGTTGGTGATACAATTTTGGGATTGACTAATAAAGATAGGACATCCACAATGAATGGTAGGAGGCAAGGGTGCATAGAGGAATAGAGCAATCTTGTTGTACAAAATCCAAATATAACTGAAGGTGGTAGCATACATAGATAAGATGATAAAAAATAAGGCATACAGGATATTTACTTACAGTAGCTGGGGCATGAAATATAAGTGTAGTGAGGTTATGACACATCTTCATAAAACATTGTGTGTAGAATGGAACTGCAGATACTGGTACACTATAAGCCAAAGATAGACACAAAAAAACCCGAGTAACTCAGCGGGTCATCTCTGGAGAAAAGGAATAGGTGGCATTTCGGGTCGAGGCCCTTCTTCAGACGGAAAGTCTGGGGATATCGGAAGAACGGTCTCGACTCAAAACATCACCTATATCTTTTCTCCAGAGATGCTGCCTGACCCGCTGAGTCACTCCAGCATTTTGTGCCTATTTTCTGGTAGACACACAGAGCCTTGTGCCGAGAGTAGGGGAATCGAGAACCATTGGTGAGGGGGCATAAATTTAATAGGAACCTATGGAGCAAGCTGTCGGAGGAGGTAGTTGAGGCAGGTACTATCGCAATGTTTAAGAAACATTTAGGCAGGTTCATGGAGCGGACATATTTAGAGGGAGATAGTGTAGTTTAGACATGTTGGCCCATGTGGGCAAATGGGCCGAAGGGCCTGTTCCATGCTGTAAAATTCTATGACTATATAATTGCACAGATAACTATTCACAATACCAAGAGGCTTGCCAATGCAACCCACCTAACTCAGACTTCCATTCCTGAATGCCTCCAGTGAGCGAGTTAACTTGGTGGAGCCTGGTGATTTGATTTCAGTGAGCAGTCAGTCCTAACTGTGCTTTTCATTAGCTGCATGTATCAAGCAGAGACCATAGCTGTTGTGGCCAGGCCAAGTGATGGTTGATCACCAAGAGAGAAAGTAGAAGGCACCTGACCTGAGGCCAATGGCCACCAGCTCAAATAGAGATCAGATCATTGGGCACAAATGCCCAGTAGTCAGGCCAAGAAAAGTGTAGCCCACATCCATACTTGGAGGAGGGCAAAATGCCATTTGGGTTCTGCTGTTGAGAATTTGAAGAGGCCAAATGAGGGCAGAGTATAATGTTGATGGCTCGGTACAATGAATTGCTTGTTGCATCGGTCGGCCTGCCTAAGCACTTGTACACAACAGAGCAGGGGAAGACCAAGCACCAGTTTTTTTGCAGACTTTGTGCAGTTTGACACAAAGATTCTCCAGAGGGCCACATATGTGACCATCTGTGCTAAAGCCTCCTGGAACTCAGTTTCCATGACGGTTAAGTTGGAAGATACATAACTGAGTCTAGCGGTTAGTTTGTGGGTAAGAATTGAGAATAGACAATAGGTGCAGGAGTCGGCCCTTCGAGCCAGCACCGCCATTCAATGTGATCATGGCTGATCATCCCCAACGTTGAACAATAATGTTAAAACTATTAGGTAAATGCATTCACTTAAAGTGGATTGGGTGAGGGAAAGTTTAGCGTTATGGCAGCTAGTTGGATGCCAGACTAGTGTTTTAAGGAACCGGCGAGTATAGCTTTGATAATCCAAGTGACCTCTATGTCCTTGAAGTTTTTGTGCTCTTGTTGGGTTCTTAATGCTTTTATTGGAGTAGTAAAGTAGAACACGCAGGATCAGCGTGGTATTCAAGGTTCCATCATATTACAAACTGCATTGATCATCTGTTCCAGTGCCTCAGGCAAAATGTTACAGTTGAATGCGATTTGGTTTTTATTAAAAGAAGAGCTATCTCAAGAAAACCCTGGGAAAACAAAGCTTTTCTCTGGTTTTAGAAATATCCCTCTAGCAATTATGAAAATATTCAGCTATTCCTCCATTGAATGTTTAGTATTCATTGTTTTGAAAATTTCAGAAGTTGTTTGAACATTTAACAATTGTGCCATAACATATGCCATGGACCGTAGAACATAGAACAGTCCAGCACAGAAACTGTCTCTTTGGCCCCCGATGAACACGCAGAGCAAAATGCCAAATTAAAATAATCTCCTCTGCTTGCATATGATCCATATCTCTCCATTCTTTGCCTATCTAAATACCTCTTTATTTCCAATATCATATTTGCCTCCATCATTACTCCAGGCAGCATGTCCCAGGCACCCACCAACACCCCCGCACATCTTCTTTAAGCCTTGCCCCTCTCACCGCAAGGTATGCTTTCGTCTTTGACATTTCCAGCTTGCGAAAAAGGTTCTGACTGTCTACCCTATTAATGCTACTCACAATTGTATATACTTCTAGGAGGTCTCTCCTCAACCTCTGATGTTCCAGAGGAAACTATCCAAGTTTGCCCGACATCTTCTTACAGGTAAAACACTCTAATCCATGCTGCATCTGGCGAACCTTTTCTGCACCCACTCCAGTCTCGACACCTTCCTAAAATGGGGAGGCCAGAATTGTACATAATACTCCCAAATGCGGCCTAACCAAAGTCCTATACAGCTGTAACAATATTTCATGACTCGATGTCCCGACTGATGAAAGGCAAGCATCCCATATGCCTTCCAAGTCTGCCACAAGGTACTATAGTAACCTTTGTTTTTCACTAGGGAATGTACTGAACTATTTGGTAGCACTTCCATGAAGAGATAAAAATGGAGAAAAAAAGATACAAGGTGCTGGAGGACCTCAATGCAAAAAGCAGCAATTCTGGATGACATGGGTAAATGACATTTTGGGTCGGGACCCTTGTTCAGACTGAAAATGGAAACCTAATGGAAACCTGATGGTTATGGCAGTGTAATAGTAAATTTACTGGACTAACAGCCAAAACTCTGAACTATTGGCCCAGGGGGGTTAAATTCCAACATAGCAGCTATTCGATTCAAGTAATTAAATTAATCTTGAATTTTAAAAGTAAGTCCATTATAAATATTGTTACCCATGACCTTTCTGGGTTCCTATTAAAATTCACCTAGTTCACATACTTTTAGAGAAGAAGATATGACTGCAACGTTTGATGAGGGAAGGTCATAGACTTTGTCTCTACATGGACATCTGCAGGGCCTTTGATAATAATCCATATGAGAGGCAACTCTGGAAGATTAGATTTCCTGAGATCCAGGGAGAGCTAGCTGACTGGGTACAGAATTGAATTCATAGGTTTAAGGAGATCGGGAAAGATTCAATAGGAACCTGAGGGGCAACTGTTTCACTCACAGGTTGGTGGGTATATGGGACAAGGTGCCTGAGGAGGTAGCTGAATCAAGTGCTATAACAACATTTAAAAGACACATGGACAGATAGATGGACTGGAGAGGTTTAGAGGGACATCAGACAAATGGGACGAACTTCGATGGAGCATCCTTGGTTGGCATTGGCGAGTTAGGCTGAACGGTCTGTTTCTGTGCTGTATGACTTCATGTCTCTATGGCTGGTTTGCCATATTATGTATACCTGGTCTGCCATATTCCTAACGCCAGGCCCATTTAATTGCCTCCTCAGGTCAAGGCTATCAGGAATGGATAATAACAGCCCCATCCTGCAAACACACTGCAATTGCATGAAAAACAAAAAGGATCATTCCACCGCGAGAGCTCGTAGCTGCTTGCAACATTTAATGTACATCATGAGGGATTTCCATCTTTCTTTATTCATTGTATGCTGGTCCATCTTATTGATAAGAACTATTTTCCTTAAGCAAACCGAAAGTATAAACCCAAATCAAGCTTGCTCCATCAATGGATATTATGCAGTGCACCTGTTTAATCTCTCAATGGTTAATTCTTCTTGATGTGTCCTTGAGCCGCTGAAGTAGTCAAGCAAAAACACCACCGTTGATGTGCGGACCACTACATCTGTTTTGGAACTTGGACTTGGAAAACTTTATTGTCATTCAGACCTTGCAGTCTGAACGAAATTTCGTTGCCTGCAGTCATACATATAGTAAATAACAAAAACACACAATAAACACATATTTAACATCCACCACAGTGAGTTCACCAGACACTTCCTCACTGTGATGGAAGGCAAAAATCTTGTCTTTGTCTCTTCCCTTCTTCCTCTGCCCTGAGGCGACCCAGGCCTCCGATGTTGCGATCGCACCGGGTGATGTAAATAAGTCCCGCGGGTGAACCGCGCTCTGCGAGCGGGCCGGTTCAATTCCGCGGCCCCGGACGGTCGAAGCTGCTGAAGCTGCCGCCCTCCAGTCCAGCGGACACAGCTGTTGCCGCGGGAGCTCCGGAAAAACAGGTCACCAACCTGTGACCTGCGAGCTCCCGATGATGTCGTCCACTGGGCCCGCGGCTGTGCCTCCGAAGTTGCTGCTGCCGCCACCGCCACCGGAAAGCCGCCACAGCTCCGAGTCGGGCCGCCGGAATGCCTGAACCCGCCGCAGCCCCGAAGTTGGCCAGCCCCGCGCTGGTAAGTCCTGGCTGGCTCTGCCTCCGGAGCCTCGGGTCAGTCGCAGTTAAAGTTGGAGACCGCCAGCTCCACGATAGGCCTCAGCGGAGACGGAGACGGAGACGGGGGATACGACAAGAAAAGTCGCGTCCCCCCAAAAGGAAGAGACTAAGAACGTTTCTCCCACCCCTCCCACACACATACACTACATAATAACAAGAAAACAACAAATAAAAATAAAAACTGACGGGCTGCAGGCAAGCCGCTGCTGCCAGGGCAGCGCCGCCACTCCCACTCGACTTTGCGCAAGTACTGCCCTCCAAAGATAATGCCTCTGGTCCTTGCCAGAAACGTTGTTTTACAGGATGCTCTACATTCACCCAGTTCACCCCGTTCACTCCAGAAATGTTGCAAAGGTGATGCAATAATTTAATGGCACTACAAATTGTAGGTATCCCTGATTGGCTTAGGTCAAACCAAGTTAGAACTATTAAAATGGTTAATATTGTAAACACTTTATATTTCGAAATTCTTGTTTCGTGTGGCATGCACAGCCTAAAGTTGTAGGACAACTTGTTCTATTTGATCTTCCGTTTGTGCATGTCGAGTTGATTGCATTAGTCGAAACAGGGCGGACCACGTGAAGGTTGCAATCTTCCATCCCATATTTAAAAATATCAAGGAGCAATCAGGAGCACTCATTGATTATTTACAAACTCAGTATCATGGAACCAAAGCTTACATGGGCCAGAGGAGCTGGCAGACATCTCCTTGTCACCCAGAGAGTTGTGAATCTGTGGAATTATCTGCCACAGAAGGCAGTGGAGGCAAATTCACTGGATGTTTTCAAGAGGGTTGGATTTAGCTCTTGGGGCTAATAGAATCAAGGGATATGGGGGAAAAGCAGGAATGGGGTACTGATTTTGGATGATCAGCCATGACGGTGCTGGCTCGAAGGGCCGAATGGCCTACTCCTGCACCTATTTTCTATGAGTCTATGTTTCCTCATACCTCTCCCTGCATGATGACCTCGAGCAATGAACATCAGTCTTCCCAAACAACTACAGATCACATCACTTCAGAAGATCTCCCCTCCACAGCCTCCAACCTGATAGTCTAGGAAACATGACCGTCAGTCAAACCGTCAGGTCCATCAAGGTCCCTGCATTAGATAGTTCCACTTACCAGCATTTGTTCCATATCCCTCTAAACCTTTCCTGTACGTCAGAGAGTTATACAGAATAGAAACAGGCTGATCAGCCCAACTGTCCCACTTTAACCAATTTGTCCCATCTATACTAGTCCCACCTGCCTGCATTTGGTGCATATCCCTCTAAACATTTCCTATTCATGTATCTGTCCAAATATCTTTTAAATGTTCTTATTGCTTCTGCCTCAATTACATTTGCTCATTCCAAATACCCATCACCCTCTGTGCGAAAACGTTGCCACTCAGTTTCCTAAATAAACCTTTCCATTCTCACCTTAATCCTCTTTATTCCCATACACAGGAAAAAGATTATGCATTCACCTTATCTATTTCCCTCATGATTTTATGCACCTCTATAAGATCACCCCTCATCCTGTGCCCCAAAGAATTCATCAGGCCCTCAAGTCCTGGTGGCATCCTCGTAAATTTTCTCTGCAATCATTCTTGCTCAATGATGCCTTTTCTATTGTAGAGTGACTAAAAATGAACACAATACTCTGTGAAGCCTCACCAACACTATGTTACCAACTGTAACATAAAGATATGCGAGATGAGTGTATGAGTAAGGGGAAATTATCAAGGTGGCGGCAATAGGAGCATACTGGAATGGGTGTGGGAAGCTTGTGAAAGAAAGAGGCATGGCAGGGTATTAGTTTCATGTGGTTTTACCAATGTCTTGTACAACTGTAACACAACATTCCAACCTATATACCCATTTCCCCTGACTGTTGTAGGCCAGTTTGCAAAAAATCTTCTTCACCACCCTATCTACCCATAATACCACTTTCAGGTAACCATGTAATTATACTCCTAGGTCCTTCTACTCTACAATATCAACCAGGGCCCCACTGTTCACCATTGAAGGCAATGTCCAGGTTTGACTTCCAAAATGTGACACCCCATACTTATCTGAATATGCCATATATATCTGAATACTCCATATGCCATTCTTCAGCCACTTGCCCAGGTGATGAAGACATTGCTGGAATTCTTAATAACCATCTTCATTGTGTACGATGGCCCACAGCAGAAGTGTCCACATGGCGGGGCTGGAAAATGGAGGCCAATTCACTGAATGTATTCAAGAGAGATATACAGCTCTTAAGTCTAATGGAATCAAGAGATATGGGGAGAAAGCAGGAATGGGGTACTGATTTTGGATGATCAGCCATGATCATATTGAATGGCAGTACTGGCCTCGAAGGGCCGAATGGCCTTCTCCTGCACCTATTTTCTATGTTTCTAATAACTACTAGACTAAGTGGAACCCGCTGGGTCCCATATTCACATGGGAGGGCTGGTCCCCCAAAGCAATATTCCACCTCTCCACCAATTCCAATGTTGGTGGGGGGGGGGTCTTTCCGGAGCGCTAGTATGGGTATTGTGGCCTGAAGGGACTGGTTTCCAGAGGGCTAGTATGGACATTGTGGGCCAAATGGATTCTTGGGGTGGCAGCTCAGTCACTCAAGCCTGATGTGTTGGCAGCTCACTCACGGCTGGTGGGCTAGCAGTTGACTCATGGCTATTCCTTGAAATTACATTTCAAGCAGGGTACAAGGCCATCAAATTCAAGTGCAGTTTCATACCACTTCAAGCAGGGTGCAAGGGCACCAAATTCAATTGCTGTTTCATACCACTTCAAGCAGGGTTCAAGGCCAACAAATTCAGGTGCAGTTTCCTACCACTTCAAGCAGAGTGCATGACCACCAGATTCAAGTGCAGTTTCCTCCCACTTCAAGCAGAGTGCAAGGCCACTGAATTCAAGTGCAGTTTCATACCACTTCAAGCAGGGTGCAGGGACACGAAACTCAAGTGCATTTTCCTACCAGTTCAAGCAGGGTGCAGGGCCACTAAACTCACGTGCATTTTCCTACCACTGCTAGCAGGGTGCAGGATCACCAAACTCAGGTGCAGTTTCCTGCCACTTCAAGCAGGGTGCAAGGCCACCAAATTCAGGTGCAGTTTCATGCCATTTCAAGCAGGGTGCAAGGCCGCCAATTTCAAGTGCAGTTTCATGCCACTTCAAGCAGGGTGCAAGGCCACCAAATTCAAATGCAGTTTCATGCCACTTCAAGCAGGGTGCAAGGCCACCAAATGCTAGTGCTGCTTCATGCCATTTCAAGCAGGGTGCAAGGCCACCAAATGCAAACGCAGTTTCATGCCACTTCAAGCAGGGTGCAAGACAACCAAATTGAAGTGCAGTTTCATACCATTTCAAGCAGGGTGCAAGGCCACCAAATTCAAGTGCAGTTTCATACCATTTCAAGCAGGGTGAAACCACCATAAAACCACCATAAAACCACACAAAACACCACATAAACACCACACTCACAGTTCAGTAGACATTCAGTGTGTTCGGTTGATTCACAGCTCAGACAGAGTCGTGACCTCTCCCTCTCCCATCTTGCAGAGACTGAGCCACACCCGGGTTTTATAATCCCTCCACCCTCCCACTGGAAGGGGCGTGGCCTTCATGGCGTGATTGACAGGAGAGAGATTCTCAACATTTTTTTTAACACTAGTAACACGTTTATTTTTCATTGATGGGAAGAATACCTGATGAGCGTAGGGGGACTGAGTAAGATGGCCAAAAATCACAGCCGTAAGTGGTAGCATTTTATCTTAAATCAATATACAGTGCAAACAGGAAGTTGTCAAGTTTAGACGTACAACCATTTGCAGTGCAGCATTTCAAAGCAACCACCACCAACAACCATTTGCAGTGCAGCATTTCAAAGCAACCACCACTAACAACCATTTGCAGTGCAGCATTTCAAAGCAACCACCGCCAACAACAATTTGCAGTGCAGCATTTCAAAGCAACCACCACCAACAACCATTTGCAGTGCAGCATTTCAAAGCAACCACCACCAACAACCATTTGCAGTGCAGCATTTCAAAGCAACCACATTTTCATTTTCAAACCACATTAATGGTACTCACTGTTGAGTAGACATGTGTTCAGTGTTATTCACGGCTCAGAGAGACGTGACCCTTTCACTTCCTCCATATTGCAGAGACTGAGGCACAACACTTCCGCGTTTTATAGTCCCTCCCCCTCCCACCAGCAAGGGCAGCAGAGAGAATCTCAACATTTTTTAAACATTAATAACTGTTTTATTTTTTATCGATGGGAAAAATCCTCTTGTCCTGCGCAGCGGAGGGGACTCTGAGTAAGATGGCCAAAAATCACAGCCGTAAGTGGCAGCGTTTTTTCTAAAATCATGGAACAATAAAACAGGAAGTGGTCAAGATCAGAGTTTTAGTAATATAGATTATCCAGCAAGGTGATACAGTGGCACAGATGGTAGAGCTGCAGCCTCACAACACCAGAGGCCCGGTTTAGATGCTGACCTCAATCGTTGTGTGTGTGAGTTTGCACGTTCTCCCTGTAACAGCGTGGGTTTCCTCCTTGTCCACTGGTTTCCCTCGACATCCCAAAGATGTGCTTGTTTGTAGGTCTATTGTAAATTTTCTCTAGTGTGTAGGATGCAAAAGTGGGATAACATAGAATGAGTGTGAATGGTCGGCGTGAACTCAATATATGGGGGTCCTGTTTCCATCCTGTATCTTTCAATCAATCAAGTCCCAAAAACGTAATACTATACATGTTAGACAAAAATGCTGGAGAAATTCAGTGGGTGAGGCAGCATCAATGGAGCGATGGAATAGGTGATGTTTCGGGTCGAGACCCTTCTTCAGAACCTTCTTCACTCCATAGATGCTGCCTCACTCACTGAGTTTCTCCAGCATTTTTGTCTACCTTCGATTTTTCCAGCAACTGCAGTTCTTTCTTAAACATACTATACATGTTGACTCTTCTTGGGGTTGATCATAAGTTAGCACCAGAAAGGAAATTGCACCATCACTAATCCACCCCACTAAGTCATAAAATTACATCGGAATTAAGATAATTTAATCAGTTGCAATCTGGCACAGGATTGTGAGTTTCAAAGCACCAGCAAAGAAATGTGACAGCCATTTTGATGGAATGAGTCAGCTGAAGGCCGATCGCATATTGGGGTTGCAATACTTGGGCTACTGCCAGTGGCGGTCCCTTGAAAGTCCATCAATGAGTGCAATCTTAGAAAAGAAAAAAAGACGGATTTCTGAAATTTTGAGGATTTGCAGTGAACATAAAGTGCCAGAAGAGGATGCTAATGCTGCAAAGATGATCAACAGTTTACAGCTGCTCTCAAGGCTTTGTTCTTCAATGCTCTGAGATGAAAGTGAATAAGAACACACACATATGGGTTTAGTTTAGTTTAGTTTCGTTTTTTTTATTATTGTGTCATGTAATGAGATACAGTGAAATATTTGTCTTTGCATGCTGTTCAGTGCAATGATACTAATATAGTCATACACATGTAAAACATTGAAATGACTGTAAATAGATCCTCTTCTGGGACAGCACGCAAAGAGTCCCCACTTTCCGGGACCTACTTACATTTTCCAAGTCTCAAGTCTGAAAAGCCTGTTCTTGTCCTACAGAGATAAGCTATTTTGTACTCTCTCACTTTAAGATCCAGTGCCTGGCAGCGCTGGATCGATGATGTAAGGGTTCAGCCTGGCCCAACACGTTGCTGACAGTTCCTTCCACTGCCTCTCCGTGCAGCTGCTGCAGGCTGCACTCGATCTACTCATTCAGCCGACTAATGCAGGGCCTCCAGCAGCCGCCTTCACCAACACGATGATGAAAAAGTACTAAGTGAACTGTTAGACAACTTTAAGTTCCACTAAGCTGTGTTAATGATCATTATTAGGATGATCGTATAATTAATAGGAATCTGAGGGGTAACTTTTTCACACAAAGGATGGTGGGTGTATGGAACAAGCTGCCAGAGGAGGTAGTTGAGGCTAGCATTATCCCAATGTTTAAGACATAGTTGGACAAATGCATGGATAGGACAGATTTGGAGGGAAATGGATCAAGCGCAGGCAGGTGGAACTAGTGTAGCTGGGACATGTTGGCCAGTATAGGCAAGTTGGGCCAAAGGGCCTGCTTCAACACTGTATCACTTCTTCTCCTTCTTTCGTGTGGCGTGCACAGCCTAAAGTTGTTGGACAACTTGTTCTATTTGATCTTCTGTTTGTGCACGTCGAGTTGATTGCATTAGTCGAAACATGGCGGACCACGTGAAGGTTGTAATCTTCCACCCCACTGTATCACTATGAGTCTATGACTCTATGGTCATAAATAAATGGTACCAGTCAGATCTAATGAATGTGGTGAATGGGGTAGATGATGTTTGTCCGATTCTTAGCAAGGCGAAGGGCATAGTTTACTTTCAGTTTAGGCCCACCTAGACCACGCAGACCAGCGATCCCCGCACATTAACACTATCCTACATACACTAGGAACAATTTACAATTTTACCAAGCCAATTCACCTACAAACCTGCATGTCTTTGGAGAGCGGGAGGAAACCAGAGCTCCCGGAGAATAACCCACACAGGTCACGGGGAGAACGTACAAACTCTGTACAGACAGCACCTATCGTCAGGATTGAACCTAGGTCTGTGGCGCTGTAAAGGCAGCAACTCTACTATGTCACAATGCAATACGTAGAGGGAAATAACATTCTCTTTGAAATAGACCTTCACAGATTAGCTGTAATTATGCACAAAACAATTGGAGGTCTTGGTATGGCATAAGTTATTCTCTTAATCACCAAATTAGCTTTCAAATTGTAATAAGGAAGAAAAGTGCTGCAATTGGAATTGCCGCTAGCTCTCTATTTGGTATTCCTTACATCCTCGTGTAAATTAATTGGATTATGGGCTGATTTTGCTATTTTTTCCATATGATGTTTTTATGTCCACCATTTCTTCCTATATTTTTCTGAATCCCTATAAACTTATCTGAAAAAAAGTTCTTCTGGCCATTTTTCATTCTCCGGATATTCAATTCCAGTGATTTATCATCATTTGGGAAGAACTCATCAAGCAAATCACAAAATGGATATCTAATAATTCACAAAATAGATATCACTCCAAGGAAGCGAACGAAGTTAAGAACCTTGCATCAACTTTGCTCAGTCATAGCGAGAGATCGCAAAGTTGGTAGGGGTGAGACAAGCTTCTGTATCCAGGATTGTCAAGCAATCTCACTTAAGGGGCTGTCCCACTGTGGTGACCTAATTGGCGAGTTTAGATGAGTTTGCCCTTGACTCATACTTGCAGCATGGTCGACACAAGGTCCTAGGAGGTCTCAGCTAGGTCGCGGCGTATTTTTCAACATGTTCAAAGTGCCCGCGAATAAAAAAAGGTTGCCATGGAAAAAAATCGATGTATCTTTTTACTCCTAGATTTAGCCGAAGTAGGTCCCTACCAATTTCAGTAAATCTGTAGGAGGGGTTCAATCCAAAATATTGCCTATGTTCTCTAAAGATGCTGCCTGACTCGCTGAGTGTCTTTGTGTCTTTTCCTGACAGGTAATGTTAGACTAATTGGCCTGTGGTTATCATTTTTCCCCTCCTTTCTTTCTTGAATAGTCATCCATAAGCTGGAGGTTGGGAATTTATGGTAGATGTTGATTATTTCAAAAATCATCCCTGCAGTCACCTCTTTTCGAAATGTATATGCAGGCCATCTGGTCCAGGGTTTTGGCAGCCCACAGTTAATTCATATTGATGGAAAAAAAGGCTCGGAAAGTTATTCTGTTTCTCACTCCCTTTGCTATTTGGTTCCTTAATACACATGGTACCCTTTTTGTGTTATAAGTTCAGAAGTTTAGAAGTTCTAGGAACAGAATTAAGCCATTTGGCCCATTAAGTCCACCCGCCATTCAATCTTGGCTGATATATCTTCCCCTCCCAACACCATTCTCCTGCCTTCTCCCCATAACCTCTGACATCCTTAGAATCAAGAATCTGTCAATCTCCGCCCTAAAAATATCCATTAACTTGGCCTCCACAGCCTTCTATGGCAATTAATTCTATAGATTCACCACCTCTGAGTAAATAAATTCCTCCTCAATCTACCATAACATAAACACAAAACGTTTCTTTAACAACTCCATTTGTTTAGCATGCCAAGAGGGAATTCCGAACTAAGCTGGAGAGCCGGGACAATGACAGGGCCACCAGTAGATTGTGGCAAGGCATGCATGTTATAACAGGTTATAACAGGCAAAATCAGACAGTTTCGCTGGAAACAGCAGGTCCTTCCACGATGAGAGTGCATTCTATGCCCGCTTTGAACAGAAGGTCGGTGGGGGAAAGTCACCCACCCCGACAGTCCAGGATGCAGCAATACCAACACAGACGTAGGATCGGCCTTCCTGAGAATTCATTTGCGGAAAGCAACTGACCCGAAAGAAGTCCTCCAACCCTGTCCTTAGGATTTGTGCAGCCCAGCGGGCACAGATATTTGCAGATATCGTCAGCCTGGCACTACTCTGTTCTGAAGTCCCCATCTGTTTTAAAAAGATCACTATCATCCCGAACCATAGAAAAGCAAGCCTTAATGAGTACCATACCTTAATGAGTACCGTCCAGTGGCTCTGACATTCACCATCATGAAGTGTGTTGACAGTCTGGTGACGGGTGTACATCAACTTCAGATTCCCAGGCAGCTTGATACACAACAATTTGCCTCCTGTTGCAACGTGTCCACAGCAGACACCATCTCTCAGGCCCTACACCAGACTTCTATTAATCGGCTATTGCACTGCCTTCAACATCATAATCCCATTCAAAGTCATCTCTAAACTTCTAGGAGTCAACATCCCACTCTGCAACTAAATCTTCAACCTCCTGACCCATAGACCACAATTAAGACAGAGATATATAGAATCTTTTGATTAGCACAGGTGTCAGGGGTTGTTGGGAGAAGGCAGGAGAATGGGCTGAGAGGGAAAGATAGATAAGCCATGATTGAATGGCGGAGTAGACTTGATAGGCCAAATGGACTAATTCTGCTCCTCTTATTTATATGAACAATCAGTGAGGATAGGTGACAACACATCCTCCACAATAATCCTCAAAACCTGTGTGCCACAAGGATATGCTCTCAGTCCCCTACTATACTCCCTATATACTCTTGATTATGCAGCCAAATTCAGCTCTAACTCAATCTACAAGTTTGCAGATGGCACCACTGTAGTGGGCCAGACCACGAACAATGATGAGACAGAGTACAAGAAGTAGATTGAGAACTTAGTAGCATCGTGTAAGGACAACAACCTCTCTCTAATTGTCAGTAAGCCAAAGGAGGTAGTTAATTCAGGAAGCATTGTGGAGAATATGCCCCAATTAGCATCAATAGAACCAAAATGGAATGGTCAAGAGTTTCGGCATAAATGTTACCAACAATTTGTTGTGGACCAACTACACTGAATCAACAGCTAAGAAGGCTGTTCCATTTCAGGACATATGACAATAAAACACTCTTGACTCTTGAACACCCCTAGGTCCTCAGGAGACTGAGGACATTTGTCATGACTTCTTCAAAAGTCATTGGAGACTTTCCAAATTTCCACCAGTATGCTTTCTATGGTGTATCTGAAACCAGATGCAGATACCGAGATAAAAATTAATCAGGAGGGCAGTCAGACTGGTCTGAGAACTAGGAATGGGGGGATGGAGAGAGAGGGAAAGCAAGGGTTACTTGAAGTTAGAGAAGTCAATATTCATACCACTGGGGGTGTAAACTGCTCAAACAAAATATGAGGTGCTGTTCTTCCAATAATCATACTGGTTAAACCCTTTAGGAATTATGTAAGTTCCAATGCAATGTCCTCATTCTTTGAATCTCTGGCGAATACAGTCGGTCTATTAATTCTCGCCTTACATTGCACACTAGCCATGATGAAAAGAGAAGAGCTGTTTTTTGCAGTTGAGATTGATTCTGGAATGATGAGCAACTTTAGCAAAGAATGGCTGTCCAACATCATGTGTGTTATATGGTTTATTGGATCTGGACATTCATAGCTAAATAGGATATATAGATAAATATTGAAAGCTTTGGTTTTGAAGTTAGGAGTGTGAAGGCAAATGCCGTGCAGGGGCGCAGTGAGTGTCCAATGGTCTTGATGAGCAGACGTGTAGTTGAAAAAATGTTGAGATGAATGGAAGGTAATTAGTTGTGATTTTGGAAGTAAATTGTGGGAGCTATTTCCAGGGGTTGGTACAGAAGTGCAAAAGCGCATTCCTCCATATTCAGGGACAGTTTCTTCACAAGTCATCAGGTAACTGAACCATCCTATCGACAATAGAGAATGGTCCCGAGCTATCATCTACCTCATTGGAGACAGTCAGACCATCGTTAATCGGACTATACTGGACTTTATCTTGCACAATATGTTATTCCCTTTAGCCTGTATCTGTACACTGTGGACAACTTGATTGTAATCATGCATACTCTTTAAACTGACAGGATAACACACAACTGAACAATTTGAAAAAAGGGTCTCGACCCGAAACGTCACCCATTCCTTCTCTCCGGAGATGAGTTATTCCAGCTTTTTGTGTCTAACACACAACAAAAGGTTTTTCACTGTACCTCGGTACACATGACAGTAAACTAAACTGAACTAAACTGGACTAAACTATAGGAATTTGAAGTGAGTGGTGAACAGCACAAGAAAGTAATTGATCAGTACTAGCATCATCTGAAACAATGGAACTAGAGAGACCACATGAGATACAAGGTTAAAAGGGCAGACATACATCATAGTAGATGTATTTATTTGGACGGATAGGTTTAGGGAGGTTTGGAGGTCATGAACTTGAGACAACAGTGGTGCAGTATATAGAGCTGCCCATCAGATCTCCAGCCACTTGGGTTCAATCTGGACCTCCAGTACTCTCTCTGTGGAACTTGCTTGTTCTCAAATGAGTTTCCCCCCACATCACAGAAACATTAATTTTGATGGGTTAATGTAAATTTTCACCAGTGGTAGAAACTGTGGGTGGTGGTAGGGGAATGGAGGGGAATTGATCGAAATATGTGGATAATAAAGTTTGGTAAGAGTGTAAATTATTACTTGTTCAGCATGGAATCTGCACTTCTTGCCAAATCTGTAGCCACCTGGAGAACCGGCGAGAAAGCAAGCCATTTATGATCCCCTGGAGCTGTCCAGAAAGAAGTAAGTGTAAGAAATGATCCTTGCATGGAAGGTAAAGATGCAGAAGCAATGTGTATGATGATAAGAAATTGCAAGGGAAAGAAGTCACTGGTTGTAGAAGTCTTTAAATTCTCTAACAGGAGTTATACTGCAGGTTAGAGTATAGATGATGGAGGAAAAAACTTATAGAGCTATACCCACACAGCATGAAAATATGCAGTTTATATGCGTTATAAATGCAGTCTGAAGAAAGGTCTCGACCCAAAACGTCACCCATTCCTTCTCTCCAGAGATGCTGCCTGTTCCGCTGAGTCACTCCAGCATTTTATGTCTATCTTTGGCTTTAACCAGCATCTGAATTTCCTTCATACACAGCATAAATGCAGTGTTGGCTAAAGAAAGCCAGAACAATAAATTAAGAGGCGAGTTAGCAATTAAATAACACCAATAAATGATTTTCGATAAAGACATAATTTGTTGATAACTAGAAGCTACAAAAAGAATGATTTATGATTGTCTAACAAAATCAATTAAATATGTTCTCAGCCTAACAAAAAATAACCTATAATATTGGTTAGTCCAGAGAATGGGGAACATTTTAGAAATCAGCAATGGATATCCAAAATAATGATTCAGAGGAAGAAGATTGATTATGTGAAAAAAATTAACACTAAAGAAAAGTTTACTACCATTCATAACATACATTCAAAAGTCATATTTTGCCCCTTGGAGGGTGAGACTGGGAAATTAACAATTGGAAATAAGGCCTGAATAAGACCTGTGAATGATTTCAAAATAATCGGACCTGCTAAGTGGATTTTGAGTTAATAGAAACATCAGCATTGGTTTTAGAATACAGTAATAACCATCAACGTGATGAAGGAGGAATAGTAAGATTAAATGAGAACTTACCAGTTTGAAGTTTGATCTTTATTTTATGAGGAGTTATGATGAGCGATTACATGAAGAAGCCACCAGCCCGCATGTGCGTCAATCTTCAAAGCAGCGGTGTGAAATCACAGATAACAGTTGTTGACCCGAATATAGTAAGATTGGAGAGAACTTGAGAACTACCAGATGACCTTTATGATATGAGGGTTGGGAGCGGTGGGCATGTAATCACTCATCGTAACTCCTCATAAAATAAAGATCAAACTTCAAACTGGTAAGTTCTCGTTTAATCTTACTATATCATTTCGGAATCATGTGAGTGATTCCGTGAAGACTTCAAAGCTCTGTGATTTCATGCCGGATACGAGTCCAGGCGTCACACACTGCATCAATTGGCCATGGATGAGTGAAAAAGATTAATGCATTCAGCCATGACATAGTTTGTAAAAAATGCTGTTGCTTTAATCATCAAAGGAGAATAATAGTGACCCCTTCCATCCTGGGGGAAACTATGAAACAAATCAAAAATGGAATTTGGCAAATACTCCCGGTCTGGCAATGGATTATCATAAAATGTTGGAAAGTTCATTCGTTTGACCATCCTGCAGCCACTAGGGTGTGATCCAGTGGAACATACATGACCCTTGCTGCTAATGTAGTAGCAGCCCTAGTGGAGTGAGATAGAAAATATAGTATCTACTTCTGCATAAGCTAAAACCCTGTTTGACCACCTAGAGATGGTCTGGATAGATACCTTTTATGAGTTTTTTAGAAACTAACAACCATTGCTAGTGCAGATCATCTAAGGCTCTTGGTGACCTTGACGTTTTGTTGTAAATGAGTGACTTCAGACAACCAAAGGTCCATGCGGTATGCCATGAGAAGTAGTTTGGGACCTGACATCCCTGGTCTGCTCTGCTTAACTACATCATAAACATAAAATATTATATTATTAGCAGATGTAACCATCCTGTCCAGTCGCAATAAGTAGTGGCTGGACCAGTTGCGCTGAGACTAGCGCCATTAATCTCCAATACGAAATGCCTGAGGCGAGATCTTGCTGGTTTATGTGCAAGACCCGACTGATGAGGCAAAATGGAGGAAAGACATAAAGAACATTCTTCCTCAGTGTAGCGAGAATACATCTATTGCCACTGTGCCACATATTTTTGCAATGGTGATAGAGCCCGGATGCAAACATATTGATATTCGGTGTTCCATCGGACCACAATGTCATTAAATACTTTTTTTTAAAGAAGGAACTGCAGATGCTGGAGAATCGAGGGTACACAAAAAGCTGGAGAAACTCAGCGGTGCAGCAGCATCTAAGGAGCGAAGGAGATAGGCGACGTTTCGGTCGAGACCCTTCCTCAGACTGGTCAGGGATCAGGGAAACGAGAGATATAGACGGTGATGTGGAGAGATAAGGAACAATGAGTGAAAGATATGCAAAATTGTGATACAACATCCATACTGTGTTGTCATAGATTTTTACGTGATAATACACCAGCATCAAATGCCCCACCATAGTGTATCAACTTGGAGTTGAGCATGCCAAGCCCATCCGCCTCCGTAACTAAAGATGGTATTCGTAATTTTTCATCTTTGAATACTAGTATCAGTTTGTAATATAACTGAAGAGTTACTGAGCAAAGGTACAGGAGCAATGTAGAATACACCATTGTGACTTTGATAGCTTCAGCTGGTAATAGGAATAGGTTTGTTAATAACGACCTACATGGCACTGAAAATGCAAAGGTCCAAATGCACAGCTGAAGACACAGCCACTATATTGCCAATATTCTTGATGAATAGAGGCTGCTTCATAACAACAAGGTTGTTTACAGGTTTTTACAAGTGTTTCCAACTTGTAAATGGTCCACATACCCCATGTTTCGGAAAGAACCAGACCCACCTACCTTCATGGTTACCGGTGGTCTTATGGTAAGCCCAAAGGCCCCTCATGCGGGTTCTATTTCCGTCGTTGATTGGAGAGGACTGGTAGGGTGCGTGGATCCCATATTTTTCCTGAGACCAGCTTGGGCCTTGGCCTAAAGCCCTATGCCAAGCTTGCTGGCTGCCACCAGCTTCAGTGAACCGCTTGCTGCCGATGGAGGTGTGGGGTGTTTTGTCGCCGAAACGATGAGGCTGTACTTGTAGTTCGACAGCTTTAGCTCCTTCATGCAGGTCTCACCTGTTGAATAGGTTTTTACCTGAATGGCGGCTGGTTTCCTGGGGTACCATGCCCCTCCAACGTCACCCCTGATAGCGCTGTTCACTGCCGGTACTTTCAGGAACTCCAGTATGCGCCACGGACATACTTCCGTGTTTGGAGTCAGTTACACACTGACTCTGACTGCTCCCCTGCTCAGAGAGGGAGTCAGTGTGCAGCCCTGTACACCAGTGCTGTTGCCGCAGGCCCCGAGGAAACCTGCACTGATGTGGCCCCTCCACGGACCATATCCTTCGTGCCTCATGGTATGCTCCCGGCAATACCTCCAAACTCCGAGTCAGACAGAACTGACCCCGACTGCTCCCCTCTTTAGAGAGGGAGACAGTGTGCAGCCCTGTACACAGGTGCTGTTGCCGCGGGCCCCGCAGAGGGGATCCTCCCCATAGGAATCCTCCTGGCCCAACTCGTTTGAGTCAACGGGCCGTTACGGACTTTCTCCGTGGCTGCCCTCCAAGTGGGTTTGCCAAGGTGCTGCCGGCACCAGTCTGAAGCCGCTGGCTTCACCGCCAGAGGCTCGGAAGGCGAATTTGACCGCCGCTGCTACCCGCACTTCCGCGGTCTCCGTAGCGGGTTCCCCGCGGTCTGTGGCCGGGATTTCCCGAGGTTGTGGTTGGGATTCCCGAGGTCATGACCAGGATTCCCCACGGTACATGACTGGGACGCAGTCCAAAAAGGTTTCCCCGCGGTCCCGGCTTCGCCCCGAAATCCAGCAGGAAACTCTGTGAGAAGAGATTCCTGCAATGGAAGCCTAACCTGAAAAGTTTAAAAATTTACCTTCAGGTTTAAACTTACCGCTGGCATGAGCAGCGCGCCTGCCAGTCAGCGTTGCGCCATGCGTCGACGTATTGACGCGCATGCGGGCTGGCGGCTTCTTCACGGAATCACTCACGTGACTCCGAAATGAAATTACACATTCATCATTCGTATGAAATCTTAATTAAGCCTTATCAACCACTTGAATTGGTATCACACAGATTCTGCAGATTTTGGAAGCATGAGCAAAAAAGCAAAGCGCTGGAGAAACTCAGCGGGACGGGCAGCATCTGTGGAGGGAATGGATAGATTGTGTTTTGGAGTCAGGATCCTTCTTCAGACTTGAATTGCTGGGTGATTCAAGTTAGTAGGACAATTTATTTTCAATTTCTAGCAAACTTCATGAGAGAATATTGTTTACCATGAAATTTGGAAAGCTTTTAGGATAGCAAGTAGCTCTTTTGAACCATTTGTTGTATTTATTTTATTGGTGCAGCACATTTTGGCAGCACATTGTTTTCAACAAAAAATATTGTTTGTTTTACAGAGAAAAGCGTATTGGAAGCAAGGCAGGATAAAGCCTTGTGATGCTACGCCTCCTGGTCCCTGGAGCAAGTAGAGTTCAACGTGGCATGGATAATTTGTTTGCTTTGCAATTATTTTCTGTCCGCGGAGACAAATTGATTCGTACAGCAAAATTGACTGTCACAAGGAGGCAGTTGGCTCCCTGAAGTGCATAAGAATCTGACAAGCTGGTGAAGAGTTGTGTCTCTCATACATGAAACATTACAAGAGGAAAATATGTGGTTGAATCTAGACATCTTCAGGCAACTAGGATCTTTAGAAATGTACACTTTATTAATTCCTCAAAATAGCTTGTGATCCCTCATTTAATCGATCAAGATCAACTTCATGCCTTGTGGTTAGGAAGCAAAATAAATTAAATTAAACGACAACTGGTATGAAAAGAAAAATCTTGAAAAGAAGGCAGGAACTGGCGTAAAGACATGAAAATCAAGGCATTCTACAGAGCTGCGTGGGATGTGCCCAGGTTCCCCTGGGGGAAATGAATCAAGGTCAACAAGAATGTATACACAAACCTGAGTAATCAGAAGGAAAAATTAAATGACACGAGCATTGATCAAAATGCAAGTTCAGAAAATTGTGGCAATCTTACTAGGGCGTGAGAAGAAAACTTATGTCTTGTGCACTAGGATGCTCAGATCGCCAGGTTTTGGAATGATCTGTGCAGTTGGCAGGGAGTTGTTCTCCCCAGCTGAGGTGAGATGGAATCGGAGGTCAATAATTAGAGTGAGAGGTTGAGAAGGATAGATGAAGCTACATCCAGCTGACAACTCAGATTAGCATCAACACACTGCAGGTAGCCAATTGTGAGCAATACTTCATTCCAATTCTACCCTACAGTCTCACTTACATCGTTGCATAATACAAGGCAACCCTCTTTTTTTTAATCGTGTCAGCATTTATGAGAAGAATTTCTATTTTCCGTAACTTCATATCAGAAACATAATATTTTTAACGAATAGAGCATTCTTTAGGATTCATAACATTTTGATCCCTGTTCATTAAACATTTCTATTGCATGTTAGTAGTCATTTCATTTAAAGATTGAAACAATCTGCTTTGATAGTATTGCTTTTTTATTTTAATGCAGACTGAATCTGTGTTATTGAATGGTCCAAAAAAAAAACTCCACAGTGAAACCTCTGACATTTGCACATTTAATGCTTTGCTATTTATATTAAATCAGTTTTTCCTAAGGAGCCAGAACACAAGAGGTGTACGCTGCTGTGCTCAACCAAACTAACATAATTGTGAAAATACCATTTGATTCTATAATAATGGTGGAGTGTCATCTCCAATTCCATCTGTTTGTTTAATGGCAACGATTATAGCCCTGAACATGTGCAGACAGCTCGTATAGCAAGTACTTTCTTTGTTACAGTCCTTGAGCAAACTTGAGGAAATCCTTGAAGCAACTCTAATGTGACCAGTCATGCATTATCCAGTACAATAACTAAAGATGATGGCTGCAAAGGAACTTTTCAGCCAGAACAAAACAGCTCTAACTAGGTTAAGGTAGTTCACCAGTTTCTTTGAACCACTTGGTCGCCGAGAGCAGTCCTGCAGAAAGAAGAGGGCCTACTTAATGCTCTTAGTGAAGTCACTTGTATCTACTTCATCGCTGCCCGCATCACTTAAAGCTGTTTGCAAAGGCTCTTAAAGTATTTACGAAAAAGCATAAATTGATTTGTTTTGTTCTTTTATTGCTTTTCTTCTATCAAATTTTCCTTTACATCACATGACAGCTTTAGTTCAAATCAGAATTCATTTTTAATGCAGAGTGCAGTGTTATATAAGCGGTATGAATATTGATACCTCTAACTTCAAGTAATCCTTGCATCCCGTCTCTCTCTGTCCCTCCCCCACCCTAGTCGTTGTATTAGTTTCACTGTCGTCCTGGTGAGTTTTATTGTCTGTAACTCGTTTTTACCTAGCCCACAGCTAACAATGGCCAATACCATCAATACTTTTTTTGCATAGTTTTAATTCATTTGTTCTATATCTCTCTATATCATCATCTATATCTCTTGTTTACATTTTCCCTGACTCTCACTGAAGAAGGATCTCGACACGAAACGTCACCTATTCCTTTTCTCCAGAGATGAGTTACTCCAGCTTTTTGTGTCTATCTGTAGTGTTATAAAACCAGAGATTCGATTGGACAACAAAAAACTGGATAATAATTTAGTCATCGAATCATAGAGCACGGAAACAGGCCCTTTGGCTCAACTTGCCCATGCAGACCAAGATGTCCCATGTGCACTAGTCTCACCTGCCTGCGTTCGGCCCATATCCCTCTCTTATTAGTTTAGCTTAGTTTAATTTACTTTAGTTTATTATTGTCATGTGTACAGAGGTACAGTGAAAAGATTTTTTGTTTTGTGCTATCAAATCAGAGAAAAGACTATACAATTACAATCAAGCCATCCGCAGTGCACAGTTACAGGATAAAGGGAATAATGTTTAGTGCAATATAAACTCCAGTAAAGTCCAATTAAAGATAGTCTGAGTGTCTCCAATGTGGTAGATGGTAGGTCAGGACTTCTCTCTAGTTGATGATAGGATAGTTCAGTTGCCTGCTAACAGCTGGGAAGAAATTGAAGGTATGCGTTTTCACACTTCTGTACCTCTTGCCTGATGGGAGAGAGAAGAGGGTATGACCAGGTGAGATGTGCTTCTTTATGCTGGTGGCCTTTGCTGAGGCAGTGTGATGTGTAGATGGAGTCAATGCAAGGAAGGTTGGTTTGTGTGATGGTCTGAGCTCCTCAACTCTCTGCAATGTCTTGCGGTCTTGGATGGAGCTGTTCCGAAACCATACTGTGATGCATCCCGATAAAATCGTTTCATCGGCGCATCTGTATAAGTTGGTGAGAGTTGTTGGAGACATGCCACACTTCCTAAGCCTTCCAAGGAAGTAAAGGAGTTTGTGTGCTTTTTGGCCATTGCTTCAATATGGCCAAGTTGCTGGTAATATTTACTCCTAAGAACTTGGTTATCAATTATTTCTACTTCGGCAACATCAATGTTATACCAAGTTGTGTGTACCGCTTCGCTTCCTGAAGTTGATCACAATCTCCTTTGTCTTACTGACATTGAGGAAGAGGTTGTTATCTCAGCACCAGGTTACATGGTTCTCAATCTTCTTCCTGTACTCCGTCTCATCATTATTTGATAACCGACCCACTACAATGGTGTTATTTGCGAATTTGTAAATTGAATTTGTATTTAGACACAAAGTTGTGGATGCAGTAGTTTAATTTATTGTCATGTGTGCCGAGGTGCAGTGAAAAGCTTTTTGTTGCATGTGAACCAGTCAGCAACAAAACTGTACACAATCACAATTAGATTGAGATTTAAAAGAGTGGAGCAATTGTCATGAGAGATTGCAGATCCACTTCTGGCACTAGAAGACTTGGCTTGGGCACCATTTTGGAAAGGATGAAGAATTTTTGTGAAGAATTTATCATTCATTCATCATTGTTAAAAACATTAGCGACGCCGTGGTTGGTGCTGGTTTCCGATGGGAACGGTGACGGACGCACCACACATCTCTGTCCTCCAGTTCCTGTGGACTTCTGCCACTGGAAGTATAGGATGTTGGTGTGTGTGCTTTATCATCATTCCTTACAATGATATGTATGACAGTGATCGCAACTTCTGCTGAAGTGCGGGTGGCTGTTGGCTCGCTAGAAGCTCATCCGCCCTTTGACAGGTCTTGTTTTTGGTCCTGCTGGGGGTCCACAGCCCCCTCCTCACCTGGCAAACCAGGAGGGGGAGACGGTTTAGTCGCTGACTATCTGAACATGGAGCGGGTAGCACGGGATTACATGGTACCCATGGCTGGCGGCACTCCCCCCCCGACATGAGAAGAAGATGTAAGAAAAATACCTACCTGTCCATGAGTTGATTAATTTTGGGAGTTGCCATGCAACATTTTTATTTCTTTGTTTAGTTTTGAGATACAGTGCGGAAACCGGCCCATTTGCCAACCAAGTCCGCGCCGACCAGCGACCCCCGCACATTAACACTATCCTACACACACACACTAAGGAAATTTAACATTTATACCAATTAAACTACAAACCTGTATGTTGTTGGAGTGTGGGAGGAAACTGTAGATCTCAGAGAAAACCCACGCCGGTCAAGGGGAGAACTTACGAACTCCGGACAGACAAGCACCCATAGTCAGGATCGAATCCGGGACTCTGGCACTGTAACGCAGTAACCTTACCGCTGTGCCACTGTGGCATCTTAAACTGAACTTGAACATTAATCTGGCAAGCAGTTTATAATTTTTATCTTGTTAAAATGATAAAACTGATAAAGATCCATCATCTGTTAATCGAGTACTCGTAAGACTTCCCAGCATAACTCTCTTATGGGCCTGTCCCACTTACGCAACTTTTTCAGTAACTGCCGGCACCCGTCATAGGTCGTTGCAGGTCGCTGAAAGTTTTCAACATGTTGAAAATCCAGCGGCGACCAAAATATGGTACCATTCTTTGGGCGACTACTCACGACCATACAGGTTTCACCCTGCAACATGTCGCCGGGGTGTCGCCTGTATGGTCGTGAGTAGTCTACCAAAGAGTCGCCCAAAGAGTTGTTGCGTCTTTCTGGTTGCCGTTGGATTTGCAACATGTTGAAATTTTCGGCGACCCGCAATGACCTATGACAGGTGCTGGCAGTCGCCAAAAAAGTCGCATAAGTGGGACAGGCCTATTAGTTATCCAAACTTTAATATCTTCCATGTAAATACAGTTTTTGCACCAGAAAATAACTAAGGTTGAAACTTGTCTTGAACAAAATACGCCATTTGAATTAGAGTTTTGTTTAAGAAGGAACTGCAGATGCTGGAAAATCGAAGGTAGACAAAATTGCCGGAGAAACTCAGCGGGTGAGGCAGCATCTATGGAGCTGATCCATTAGAATAAGACATACTTTAAAATGGCAACTTTGTTAAGTTTGACATAATTAGCAAAGTGAACATTTTTGCATAATGTATTTTTAGATACAGTTTTACTGAGGGGTGAATTTGAACTGATACCATTGTTTGGATTAGAGATGCGTGGTTAGACGAACAATTTAAAACTTGGATCAATAAGATCAATTGTACTTATAGCAGAAGCTTGCTTGAATACTCACAAGTAATCTACTTTCAGAAGTTGGTTTTAATTCTTGCAGGTGCAGTTCAGGCTAGAGATCATTCATGACATTAATGAAGTACTTGCAAGTTGAATTTCATTGAGCTCTCAATTTAACTGAATCGAATAACATGGTTGGTCATTTGCACAAAATGTGTTTATAAAGTTACAGCTGCACATTGCACATACCTTCAAAAATTTGGTGCCATTCACTTCAATAACTTTGAATCTGTAAACAGGGAATATATGCATATTTGGCACAGAGACTAAGGATGAATTTCTACAACATCTCCAGCCCTGACTTTCCAGAGCTAGGAAAATCGAAATGATGAACTGGTGCTAGATTGAGCTACTTTTCAGGTGGACCTTTCTCACTGGATAGGTACATGGATGGGAAAGGTTTGGAGGGATATGAGTCAAAGGCAGGCAAATGGGATGAGCTTAGCTGGGGCATCTCGGTCAGCAAGAACAAGTTGCGCTGAAGGACCTATAGTTGGGCAGAAGCTTACAAAAAGTAGTAAACACTGCCCAGTCCATCATCGGCTCTGACCTTCCTTCCATCAAGGGGATCTATCACAGTCGCGGCCTCAAAAAGGCTGGCAGCATCATCAAGGGCCCACACCATCCTGGCCACACACTCATCTCCCTACTACCTTCAGGTAGAAGGTACAGGAGCCTGAGGACTGCAACGACTAGGTTCAGGAACAGCTACTTCCCCACAGCCATCAGGCTATTAAACATGGCTCAGACAAAACTCTGAACATTAATACCCCTTTATCCATTATTTGCACTTTATCAATTTATTCACTCATGTGTGTATTTACGTATATAATGGTATATGGACACACTGATCAGTTTTGTAGTCAATGCCTACTATGTTCTGTTGTGCTAAGCAAAGAAAGAATTTCATTGTCCTGTCAGGGACACATGACAATAAACTCTTTTGACTCTTTGACTCTGATTCTTGACTCTTTGACTGTTTCGTGCTGTTTAAATCTATGATTGTATGACCTGAGCAAATGCTCACTAGTTGCTGTCTTAGTTCACTGTAGCAAATGATTAATCAACTTGATGTTAAACTTTGGAGGATTTCAAGCTGATGCAACCACACACTTCCGAAAAGAAGGTAAGTTGGGAGAGAATGACATCCCACTGGAAATGGAGTGCAGCCACAGCAGTGGGATCCAGGGCCGTGGTTCCAACAAGTGTACAACAAAGAGCTAGACGGGAGAGAGAAATCCTGGAGGTAGATCCACAGGATGGTGTATAAAATGAAGAAAGCAGACACAAGGTGTCATTAAACTATCTGGCGAATATACTTAAGGACTGAGTCTACACATTACTTTTAGGTGAAGAATTGTAAAGATTAATTGTTCTCTGGTCAAGGAGATTTATATTTATCTCAACCTTGAATGGAGGACCTGTTATTTTGAGACTGTGCCCTTCACAACCAGGGGAAACATCATCCCTGCATCCATCTATTCTCGGCCCAAAACAATCTAGCAGGTTTCAATGAAATCCGTTGCAAAGTCGAGGAGAATGACACCATTGATCTCTGGCTTAGACAAGCTCCAAGATGTGGCCACAATCGATTCATAGTTTTCTGGTATTTTTTGCTGTCTTGGCAATTTCCTAACTCCAAATTTAGGCCAAAGCTGACAGATGATGCCCATGCCTTCCTACCAAGGTTGGAACTTGCTTTGCCCCCCTTTTCAACTGGAGGAACCATAATGTGATTTCTAAATCCCTCACTGCCAAATGAGGAGGGGGCTGTGGACCCCCAGCAGGACCAAAAACAAGACCTGTCAAAGTGAGCTTCTAGCGAGCCAACGGCCATCCACACTTCAGTAGACGTTGCGATCACTAAAGTACATAGCGTTGTAAGGAATGATGATAAAGCACACACCCCAACATCCTATACTTCCAGCCGCGGAGGTTCGCAGGAACTGGAGGATAGAGATGTGTGGTGCGTCCGCCACCGTTCCCGGTGGAATCCAGCACCACTGCGTCGCTAATATTTTCAACGATAATGTTGATGATGATCATTGACCAGAAACAGCTGGCCCTGCCATATAAACAACAATGCTGCAAGCTAAAGGCCGAGACTCCAGAGCGACTCCTTTGTTGTTGGTGAAAATCCTCCTGTACTGATTGTACAGCCCGCTTCAACAAATGATTGAAAGTGGCCCACCGAATCAACGGCTGACACACATTTGGAAAGGTTACCTTTGGAAAGGTTACATCCACCCCACAAAGCATTGCTAGTCTTCAGTTCGCCGAACATTTGTGCTCGATCTGCCAAGGCCTGCTACCTCTCCTGGTCGCTGACCATTTTAGCTCCCCTTCCCATTCCCGTAATAATCTTTTTGCCCTTGGCATCCTCCATTGCCAGAGTGGTCACACAAACTAAAGGAACGGCATCTCACATTCCACTTTGGTAACTTAAAATCCAACAGTATGAACAGTGAATTTGCCAATTTTAAGTAATATCCCCTCCCATCCACCACCTCCCTGGTGTATTTTGTGCCCCTACTCTGGTGCGCACACGTTTCTCCTACTATCCCATATTTCTTAAACAGCACCATATGCTTCCACCTACAGCATATCCCACCCTCTGTTTTTCACTCCATTTCTCTCACACACCCGGTGAACAGGCCCGACTCACCCGCCACAGACCGTCCATGGAGGAGGTCTCGCCCACCCTGGGCCGACTACAGAAAACCCGATCGGGGGCCCAGACTCCGAATCAGCCTCGAGCCACAGGCGTCGAGGGACCGGGCCGCCGAGAGTGAGCTGCAATGGCAGGAGTAATGGGAGGACCCGGCGGAGGACCACTAAGAACAAAAGGGGATCCGGCGTGGCGGGGGGACTGCCAGGAACAAGGGGAGAGAGGCGGGATTTGGAGGGGGAGGGGGAGGAGAGGGGGGCTGCTGCCACATGTGGCGGCAGGCAGCAGATAGGATTATCCAAACCTTTCACTATACTGTACGTTTGAATGAGGTCCCCTCTCATTCTTCTAAACCCCAGCGAGTACAGGTCCAGTGCCGTGAAACGTTCACCATATGCCTCTACTGCCTCGAATGATGTGTTGCAAGGTTCTTGGAGAGCAACCCTATAATTTAAGCTGTTGAATTGTTAACAAAACACTGAAGTAGTAGTTTGGACACCATTTAAAAGAAGCTCATTGTAAAATTGCATTCAGAAAATGTGCAGATTTCTTATGCTGCGTAAAGCCATGAATCAGTTCCAATAATGTTGACAGCTACACCAATCCTGGCTGTGGTTCTAACTTAAATAGTTTTACACAATTCGTTTCTCCATATACAGTATAGTGATTCCAAATTATATATAAATGAGCAAACTCACAAACTTTGAGGTGGGATCCTGGTGCATCAGGTTTTAACAGACTTAATACCCAGACCCCAGAGTAATTAGCCAGGGAGATGAACTCAAATACTACTACGTCAGCGGGTGAATTTAAGTTGACTTAAACTTTAAAGTTAGTGGGTTTTTTGAAAAATCTGTCTGGTTCATCAATGACTTTCAGCAGAGGAAATCTGCCAATTTAGATACAAAAAGCTGGAGGAAGTCAGCAGGTCAGACAGCATCTCTGGAGAAAAGGAAAAGGTGACGTTTTGGGTGGAGCCTTTTTCAGGACTGGAAACGTCTCGACCCGAAACGTCACCTATTCCTTTTCTCCAGAGATGCTGTCTGACCTGCTGAGTTACTCCAGCCTTTTGTGGCTATCTTCAGTTTAAACCAGTTAACCTGCAGTTCCTTCCTACAAATTGACCAATTTACCTGGTTGGCCCTGTATGTAGCTCCTAGCCTGCGGCAAGGTGGCTGGCATGTATATGCTCACCGGAATGGAGCAGCAAGTCATTCATTTGTACAATAACCTTATGTTGGAGAAGAATGAGAACAATCAGACCGTTCAAGATTATGTTTGGCCATGCGGACAGATCATTCAAAATACATTTGGACAATGTTGTTCCTTTCTTTAAGAAAGGAAGTAGAGCTAGTCCAGGAAATTATAGGCCGGTGGTGAAAAAGCTCTTGGAGAAGATGAATCAGGATAGGATGAATTCACATTTGGTAGCAAATGGATTAATTAGGGACAGTCAGCATGGCTTTATCTGTGACAGGTCATATCTTACCAACCTGATTGATTTTTGTTTGAAGAAAATCAAAAAGATGAAGAAGTTTGATAAGGGTTGTGGATGATACCTATATGGATTTTAGTAAGACATTTAATAAAGTCCCTCATGGGAGGCTGATCCAGGAGATTGAGATACATGGGATTCATGGTGACGTTAGTTTAGTCTAGTTTAGTTTAGAGATACAGCGCGGAAACAGGCCCTTAGGCCCACTTAGTCCTCACCGACCAGCGATCCCCGCACGTTAACACTACCCTGCACACACTAGGGACAAATTTACATTTATACCAAGCCAATTAACCTACAAATCTGTACATCTTTGAAATGTGGGAGGACACAGAAGATCTCGGAGAAAACCTACACAGGCTGCAGGGATAATGTACAAGCTCCGTACAGACAGCACCCATAGTCGGGATCGAACCCACGTCTCTGACGCTCTGGTAGTTTAAATTCAGAACCCGCTAATCCATAGAAGACAGAGAGTAGTGGTGTAAGGGTGTTATTCTGGCTGAAGGTCCGTGACCAGTCGAGTTCCACAGGGATCAGAGTTCAATTATTAGTGATATAAAAAAAGTAATGGGGCTGTCCCACTGTACGAGTTAATTCAAGAGTTCTCCCGAGTTTCCCCTGATTCGAACTCGGAGAATTACGGTAATAGCCGCTCGTAGGTATTCGGGGCTCTCGTGGACATTTTTCAACATGTTGAAAAATCTTCACGAGTCTTCACGAGCTTACCGCATTTCCCGAGTACCTGCCGTTAGCGTTACGAGCCGCTAAGAGACGTCCCGAGCTCCGACGTACCCGCTACGTACATTCTACGTCCATTCCACACAGATTCCATCCAAACAATTAGGGGGGCGCTGTCCTGTACGGCTGCCAGTCCTGCAGCTGTCCGTTTTTTTTCACTTCTTTTTATTATTTTTAGTACGTTAAAAGTGTGGAGTTGGGGGTCTAACTTTCTCATGTGTGGGGGGTGGGGGGGGGGGGGAAGGGGGAAACCGCTTTTTCAAGTCCCTACCTGGTCGGAGAGGCTGCCTTTCTCCAAGCAGCATCTTCGACCGGTCCTCGCGGCCTACCAGCGGGGCCTGGAGCGGCGTTTCCAGAGGGGACCTGGCCAGAACTTCGGCTTCAGCGGCAGCACAGCGCTGGAGCACTACCGCGGAGCCGAGCGGGCGATGCCTTGCCTGTGTCGCCCGCGCTGGAGCTTCGGAATGCTGAGTCCGATTGAACATCGCGGAGCTGCGGGACTGTGGAGCGGCCGGCTGCGGGCGGCAGCGCTGAACTTTTACATCAGGAGGCTGGGATCTCTCGCAGAGATCGCCAGTGGTGGAGCTCCATCCAGCGCGGCCTTGTTGGCTTTGGAAGCCGCGGTCTCCGGTAAGGAAGCGGCTGTTCCAGGCATCCCAAGCCGCTGAGAGGGTCTACAGACGCCGGAGCAACATCACCCGGCGAGAGGGCCTGAAACATCGGGCCTCCGTGAAGGCGACGGCAGAGGCCTCATTAGGCCCGACTATGGGTGGACATCGAGATGGGGACTGGACTTTGTGCCTTCCCCCACAGTTGTGGGGGGATGTTTTTATTTATTTTTTTATTTTTTATGTTAAACTTCTTTAATGCTATGTTGTATCTTTAGTAGTGTGCTGCAAGAAAACTGAATTTCCCCTGAAAAGGAGGTGAGAGTGAACGCTGGCGCGATTGGCTGCCGCTGCTCTCTTTCCAAATTGTGTATTGTTGCTGTATATGTTGCTTTTGTTTCATGCTTGTTTAATTGTAAGGTGTCATGTTTGTTTTAATTGTAAGGTGTCCTTGAGAGTCCTGAAAGGCGTCATATAAATAAAATGTATTATTATTATTATTATTCTATGTGCTTATTATTGAGGAGGCCACTATTCCATACAAATGTCAGGATGTTTCAGCTTCCAGTAGCATGGCATGTGTCCAGTGAGGAATCTTCTTCTCCAACAAACAAGAGGTCAGAAATCACCCAGTGACTCTGCCAACCCAACGGTCATTACAGTTGTTTGGTTCAGCTTCAAATGTATTACATTTCTACATGCATTACAAAATACTGTCAAAATATTGTGATGTATACAGTAGATGTGATGCTCCCACCAAATACATTTCCCCCTCACTTTGTAACTAAGCTCTTCTAAGCTGCCCCCCAGTCTAGTTCAGTCAATAAAACACTGATTCAAGCACTGGAACAACTAATCTTTATTTTTCGATCATGCAACAATTATCGATAAAATTGTTACGATACCTAAACCACCGCGGGTTTGATCCTTGTATCTTAATGGTCAAGCCCTTCAGCCTCGTGCAAGCAGAAGCGCTCCAAAAGGTCACGCAGTCCGAAGCGCTCTTCCAGAAGATCGACAAAGGACCTTGTGGGGGCTTCCTTTTATAGGTCCCCGAACCTTGAGGGGCCGAACTACACAGGGGTGGTATCTTTACAATCCAATCAAACATATTCATTACAACAATACATTATTGAAAGTTACACAGACCAATAACAGAATCTCCCTTATATTGTTGCAGGAGAAGCTTCTAGAAGAAGCTAACTTAACTTGAATAATGCAACATTTACCCTGAAATCCAAACAAACCTGCCAGGGGCTCAACACTTTGGCCAATCAACAAACAGCAGGGTAACTGGCTAGGAACATTATTTACAATATGTACACTTAGTTTGCATTAATCCAAACAACCTCATGCATTTTACAATTCCTTGGAGGTCCTCTGCAGAAATCCCATTCATTCTGTCATTTGAAAATGCAACACTGATCTGGGCCTAGACTTACTGGCACCATTCAGAAGCTTGTCTTATTTCTACAGAGCTCATCAGACATGACCAAAATGGCCTAACAATACATGAGTCCTTACTAAATGTTGGTGCTATGGCTTCTCTGTTTTAGCCAGGATTAACAACATGACCTTTCCAATTACAAAATAGGCTTTTCCTGCAGATGCCCTGGTTCACTCGTCCATCTCATCCATTCCTCTTCTCTTCACATGGCACCTTCCCAGACTACTGCGGGACACACAGCACATCTCTCTTACCTCATCTTATCCGAACGTCCATAGCCCCAAATTGTCTCTCAAGATGAATTCCTCTCAATTTAACTTGTATTTCTCTCGATTTAATTCACTATGTTTTCCCCTCATGGTGTTATCTACTTGCCACAGAGGACACTGAGCAGTCTGAGTGAGTGTTTTGCAGAACAATCCCCTTCAGTCTGTTTACCTGAGTTTTCAATCAACTGTATCTTTAATTCTCCATGCCACTCGCCTGTGGATTTTTCTGTTCCTTGTCCTCTGTTCCAAAGAAGTTCAAGGAAAAGCTGTTCATCTTCTGACTCAGAACAGAACAATCTATCAGATTCAACATTAAATTCATTTATTTCAGATTATCAATATTTTAAGTATTTTCACTTCAGGTTTCTTGTAGTCATTGTTTTTATTCTGAGAACACAAGTTAATTTGCTTCAATTCCTTCCCCAGAACAATATTCTCACCAATAATTTATTTAATCTCTTCACTACTTTCTCATCCAGTTTTATCACTCGTCTTGCTATTAAATCGTTTCTGCTTTCCAGCTACTACAGCCATTATATTGTTCCCTCTGTAATCTCCCTCTTTTCTTTTAAGATTAGTAATCTCTAAATGTTCACTTTTCTGACAGAAGATCATCATCCTGAAATGTTAGCTCCATTTTTCTTTCAACAGGAGGTGTCTGACTTGCAAAATATTTTTAGCATTTTCCTTATCTCGTTTCAGACATTATTTATATCTGAAAATATTTTTTAACACAAGTATAGGCATTATCTGTCATTCCGATTTGGTCAGTATGTTTTTGCCAAACCTCTTCTGAAGGTCAAGCAGAATCTGGAAGGGAACAGACAGGCGACGTTTCGGGTCAAGACCCTTCTTCGGACTGAGTCCGAAGAAGGGTCCCAATTTAGAATGTAGTCTGTTCATTCCCTCCCCAGATGCTGCCTGACCTACTGCCTGACCTGCTGAGTTCCTCTAGCACTTTGTCTTTTGCTCAAGATTCCAGCATCTGCAGCTTTTGTGTTCAGCTTTCACTGCAGGTCTGCTGGCAAATTTGAGCAACAGGCCTTAGTGCACATGGATTCTACCCCCTGCTTACAAAAAAAAACTAATTTTCTGGGAAGCCAAATCCCTAATTGCCCTAGAGAACATCTTGTACATGTGCAGAACACTCAGATCTGTAGTTGTCATACTACACCACTGGCAATTCAACAAATGTTATAATGTTGTTGCCCTACTCCAGTTTGATTACAGTGGTGGATACAGTCCTAGTTTCTGAGCAATGCTCCATATGTTTGTGATAGAACTCAAATGAATTTTCCAGAAGAATCCTGGCAAGGGGCACCGTCAAACAATTGTAATAAAAAGCATGAGGAAACTGTAATGGTTAGTGGCTAAAGTGATTTATTGCAGGTTTAACTCATGGTTGGACGGATCAATTATAATAATTATTATATCTGTCCCCTGAACATTGTACATTTTTTTGATTAATACTATGACTATTTTTCTTAGGTAACATAAACAGCATACAGTTTTTGCTACATGCAGTATTTAAGGATATAATTCTCAGTTAAATTCAATGGAATTAATTCTCTTTTATGTACACTTTTTACACAGTGTGGTGACATGTGTGCATTGAACTCTACTTCTAAAAAAATTAGGAGTTAAATTACAGAAGGGAAATGTAATACGCATTATTTGGCACAACACATATTAGCACATTCAACAGAGGATGAATTTCTGCCCTTTCTCAATCCAATTGAATGCACTATTCACATTGCAGTCTATCACGTACACACAGTGCCATTGCACTGAACTGTCAACGTAATTTCCCTGCTGAGGGTTATTTTAATCTCAAAGATTGGAGGGAGCCACTGGCTTCGACGGACACGAGTAGTGGGCCGGTAGGAGAGAGACCGGGATATTGCCTCCAGCGCCTTTATGGTCGCCTGCAGGAGGCGCTCCTGGGATGCAAAGGCGGTCGGGCAAGGAGAGGGATGTTAGTTCGTGGGCCGAGTAGGACAAGGGCTCTGCAGAAGTTTGCAGCTTACCTGGTAGCCTTTCCTGTGCATCGAGCGGGTCGACCGGGCTTTGGACCTTTTGGCCGAAAACACGGCGACTTGTGCATGTCTGATCTAGGCAAAAAGGATTCCACTGTGCAGTGCACACATGACAATAGAGCAGCATTGAACCATTGAATTAAAATCCACAATAGAAAATCATATCTTAAACTACATACATATATAAATAGGTGAAAAATATATTCAAATCTAATATATATGTAGAAAATTCTGTTGATGATATTCAAGGGTAACTGAAAAAATATGAATGCTGTGCCTTTGTTGTTTTAGCGCAAGCAAAATCCATTTATGGTTAAGAGTGTCATTGATTCTGCTCAATTCACATTCGAGAGCCAAGAGTGTTTAATTGTCAATGTACAGACAACAGAACAATGAAATTCTTACATGCAGCAGCATAAAAGGCCTGTAAACACAATACTCATAGGTAAAATAAGCAGTAATTCAATAAATTAATAAGCTCAATACCAGTACAAAAAAGTCTGAAATCCTTAATGCAATCAAAGTCAGTCCATTGCTCATAGCTTAATTAGTGTTGTGTAGGGTTCAAGAGCCATTGAATGATACAGCGAAGAAACAGGCCAATTGGCCCAACTTGCCCACGCCGCCCAACACGTTCCATCTACACTAGACCCACCTGCCTGTGTTTGGCCATATCCCTCTAAACCTGTCCTGCCCATGTACTTGTCTATATGTTTCTTAATCCTTAAAATAGTACCTTCCGCAAACATCTCCTCTGGCAGCTCGTCCTATACACCCACCACCCTTTGTGTAAAAAGGTTACCCCTTCGGTTTCTATTAAATCTTTGCCCCCTCTCCTGCTCGTTGAGGAAAAATGTCCTAGCCTGCTCAACCTCTCACTATAGCCTAGTGCCTCGAGCCCTGGCAACATCCTCGCAAATCTTCTCTGCACCCTTTCCAGCTTAACAACATCTTTCCTACAACACTGTGACCAAAATTGAACACAATACTCTAATTGTGGCCTCACCAATGTCTTATACAGTATAACCGCAATATGACCTCCCAACTTCTATACTCAATACTCTGACTGATGTAGGCAATATGCCACTTTCAAAGCATTGTGTACCTGCACTCCTAGATCCCTCTGCTCTACAACACTCCCCAGAGTCTGATGTTTGTTTAGAAGCAGCTATTCTTGAACCTGGTGATCACTGTTTTCACCCGCCATGCTATTTTCCAGATGGTAGGAGTAAATATGAGCATGGCCAGGAAGGTGTGGGTATTTACGCCTCCTACTGTAGATATCCAACCAGACAGCAGACTACACTGATTTGACTTCCAAACCATAAATATTGACCAGAAAATTAGTGTGTCCGAGCAATGTATGTTGGTGTCCACAAGATCTCAGGAAGTGATGTCATATATCAGCCACAAATTACTGCATGGTGTTGTTTCCGTTCTGGTTTAACAGAAGTTGCAATCCTATCAAAGGCATGAGATAAGTTTAAATTTGAAGTGAATGGTGCGTAACTGTTTGTGGCAATTCAAAACATGGTCGCCTTAGCTTGGAAAAAAACATTTGCATAATGAATAGTAATTTCATGCTTTTAAAATCCCATCAATAATTAACTTCCCACTTGTGCGAAGTAAAGTGTGTGGTCAAAGAGCATTCATGTAAGGATCAGTGCAAAGGAGAAAGTCCACAACTCTCCTCAAAGGCCCCATGGGTCATGAGGGAAGATCTCTCGAGCATTGACAGGTGTGGGCGGGGAGCCTGAAGCCAGAAATACATTTTTTATGAAATGCCACTTTCCCCAGAGGACAGCTCGGTTCCCAGACTTCAGTTACAGCCAGGTACGTCATGCTGTCTTAAAAACCATGTCGTGAAAAGAAGACATTAGTTTCACTCTTTCAGGAAACAGAATGGCAAACAGTCAAACAGAAGGCCTGCTCGGCCTTAGGCTAAAGTGACTCCTGATCTGATTTCACTTGAAGAAGTATCCGGCATATAGACTGGAAGAACATGAATAGATTTGAAATAACTTGTTTAGATGTCTAATCTTTCAGGCTGTCTGAACAAAATCTTCAGGAACAAAATACCAGATTTCTTGTCTCCCTGGTTTCTTTGTCAGTCTGCAAGATAAAAAGATAACGCAAACCTGGACATTGGATAGGGAGTACTTCTTCTCCACCAAACAAATGTCATTCTTACTTAAAATCAATCAATGTTTTAAGCAACTCCTATCAGATAAAGAGCATGACTAACATGTTTAGAAGTCATTGCAAACAAATATCTTTATTGATGTATATGACACTGAAATGCAAATCTAATTAAATGCTCTCATTCAGAGTATTTCCTGAAGTATCAGGATGTTATTTAAGGATCCAGTTTTGTTAAAATGGTTATTCATTCCCTACGGTCAATTATCTAAAATTGCCATTTCAAAGACACTCCACGAACCTTCACAACTTGAGCAGTCAATATCATTAAAGTTTCATAACATTCATTCCATCCCATGATTATATGTAATACCCGAGATGGCGTGACTGTCATATGCTGAGAGAATGGAGCGGCTGGGCTTGTATATTCGGGAATTTAGAAGGATGAGAGGGGATCTTATTGAAATATATAAGATTATGAAGGGTTTGGACACGCTAGAGGTAGGAAACATGTTCCTGATGTTGGGGGAGTCCAGAACCAGGGGACACCATTTAAGAAAAAGGGATAAGGCATTTAGAATGGAGATGAGGAAACACTCTCCATACAGAGAGTTGTGAGTCTGTGGAATTCTCTGCCTCAGAGGGCGGTGGAGGCCGGTTCTCTGGATACTTTCAAAAGAGAGCTTTATAGAGCTCTTAAAGTTAGCAGAGTCAGGGGATTTGGGGAGAAGGCAGGAATGGGGTACTGATTGTGGATGATGAGCCATGATCACATTGAATGGTGGTGCTGGCTCGAGGGGCCGAATGGCCTATTCCTGCACCTATTGTCTATTGTCTATTGTCCAATACGTAGGATGCACAGCTTAGCGAAAGGCCATTCGGCCCAATGCATGAACACTGGTGTTTATACTTGACTTTATTGTTACTTTTAATTCGTACTTGAGTAGAAGACAACTGTTGAACACTGAGTAAAATCTTAGCAGCATTTCATAGTTGATCTGGAATTTGGAACAGTTGCTATTTAGTTAAAGCAGTTTGAATACAACTAGGAAAACCCTAACAGTTAACAGTGACAAAGAATGAATGTTACAGTTATGCGGATATTTTCATATCAATCCAGGATTGAATTGAGACCATTGAGCAAAATGTATCTGCTATCTTGATATCCTGCATTGGGAAGAAGGTATAGGAGCCTCAAAACTATAACATCCTTCTGTCCAGAGATGTTGCCTGTCCCGCTGTCACTCCAGCATTTTGTGTCTAACCTGAATTCCATCACCTTTAGAATTTAATGCATGCGTACTCGCGATAGCCGTGCTCCCAGAAGATGGACTGGTCACAGTCAAACATTATTTTGAGCCTGGCACCCTTTTGTTAATCCGTCTCTCAAGTTTAACTCTGGGCAGCTGAATGTGTCCATTAAGTACTTTTGCAGTTTATATGAAAGAACAAATGCTGGAAGTGTTAAGAGGAACAGTGGAATTGTCATTCAAAACCCTCTTCCCTAATATAGCAGCTTTGTGCAATCAAACCATTCCTCATCCTGAAGAAATGTTTCGGCACAAAAAGTCACCCATTCCTTCTCTCCAGAGATGCTGCCTGTCGTGCTAAGTTACTCCAGCATTATCCTCATTCTTCCCAATCAGGCAATGGGGCCATTCTGACACCTCCACTGGTAGCAGAGATTCCTACCTACTCCTGTGGCCTCCAAGAGAGGTCCCCAAGCATGACGATGATGCTGAACGGAATCCTGCTAAAAACAACAGATGCTGGGTAATCAAAACTCTAAAACGTGAAACATTTAAACACTTGACCAATTACATAATGGGACCATTGCTTATGAAACAAAAAAGTCCTGGAGTCCAAACCTCCTAAATAATAACATAAACAACTTCACAAAGCCCTTAGATCTATCCCATAGCAGCTCTTGATGTTAAACTGGTTCATGCAGAAGTTGAAGATACTGAGTTTGGTTCCAGTCTGTTGATATGGTTTTGTCAAGTGCAGGGACGTGACAGTTTTCTGGTGGCTCTAGACTGGTGGGATTGATTGCAGTCTTGTATTGAACCTTGCACAGAGTGAAGTGGTGTTAGGCCTAGTTGTGATATCTATCTACCACCTCCCCCTCCCCACTCCACTACCATTTCTCCTAAATAATATCACAAAGGACAATTGGGCATTTGTAGGAAACTCCTGCAGAACTCCAGATTGAGGGACCAAGGAGAAAACTTAAATAGAAAGAACAACAGTGCAGACTTCCATTACAATGTTTAGGATGTACATATAGATATTATTCAGTTAAATATTGTCATTCTTAATCTGATATTATTTTTATTATTTCTTAGATCTGGGTTCTGGATTTATGATCTTCCAATAAAATCACTATTCTTTTAAATCTAATTTCCACCTGTAAATCGAGCACTATTTCTACCTATACTAATATCCTCTATAATCTTCTTTCAGGTCTGGTGATCTTGCAACTTCCAGGATCAATGGTACACTATGTATTTATCTTTACTCTACCTGTTGACCTTGAGTATGGCTTGATTATACTCATGTATGTATTTTCCGATTTAATTGGACTGCATGTCAAAATAAAGTTTTCACTGTTCCTCGGTAGACTTGAGAAATAATTAACCTAAGTATAAATCTAAACATTAAGAAGATTTTTATTTTGCAACCGATAGTTTGCAGCCATTTACTATTTGAATTCAGTTTCACAGTAGCAGTGATGCTCACTTCTGTAAAAATCTTTAAAATTATACTTACATATTAATATTTTTTACATAAATAAAAGCACAAAAGGCTGGAAATAGTCAGAAGGTCGGGGAGCACCAGTTAGATAGATAGATCCGCGAGCTTTCATCAACATCTAAATATCTATAAATAACTCAGATAAATATGCCATTGATCTAAAAAATGAATCAACTGTCTTTGGCTGAAGTGTTACATTACACCGAGACCACAAGAACACAAGGATACAGGACCACTCCTCTCTTGCTTTCCCCGTGTTCGTGGCTGATCTACACTGCCCTCAATTCCTCTTCTGTGTCTGTTCGCCTGACCCTTAAATTCATATCTGTCACATATTCATCCATCTCTGATGAATATATCTGATGACCTTGTCTCCACCACCCTTGGGAGCAATTCCAAATAATTTCAAAGACTCCATGCACTCTTAAGTAAAGACATTTCTATGAGCCACAGGTTTAAGTAGTTGCTCCATTTTATACTACTATGTCCCCTTGTCCCAAACACCCGTACCCCCCATCGCTGCCCCACCCCACTCATCTCAACATCTACCCTGTTAAAGCCCTCTTAGGAGCTTATATGTTTGGTTAGAGTCACCCCCTCTTATTTTAACCCCAAGGAATAGAGATCCAAACTGCCTAGCATTTCTTAATAGAACAAGGACAGCACGGTTGCGCAGTGGTAGAGTTGCTACCTACAATGCTTGCAGCACCAGAGACCTAGGTTCGATCCAGACTACAGGAGCTGTCTGTACTGAATTTGTACATTCTCCCCGTGACCGCATGTGTTTTCTCCGAGATCTTCGGTTTCTTCCCACACTCCAAAGACGTACTAGAATGAAGGTTAATTGGCTTTGTATAATTGTAAATTGTCCCTAGTGTGTGTAGGATAGTGTTAATGTGCGGGAATCAAACCAAACTCTAAACCAAACTTAACATGGACAGCCTTTTCATCCCGATTGTGAACAAAAGTAAACATCACCACACCAACTGTCAAATTGAATTCATATATTGCATTCAATGACATTACCACAATAATGTTTTATTAAATGAATGGTAGATACACCAAGGCTGACCCAAGATTCATCAAATGTTGCAACAGAGACTCTGAGGGCCCATATTGGCATTGCATTCCTACACATAACGGCATGGAATTAGTCCATGTGGCCCATCGGCTGAAAGGAGAACGAGAATGGGACAAATATGTTTCCCAGAGAAGCAATCTCAATTTTCTCTCTCCATTTTCCCTGTACCCCTGCAAATCATTCTCCTTTGCATATGGTCATAAATCTCCTATTGTTAGGAGGATTTAAAGGAGTGAAGAAGACTGCAAAAAGTTGTGAACACTGCCCAGTCCATCACCGGCTCTGACCTCCCCACCATCAAAGGGATTTATCAGAGTCGCTGCCTCAAAAATGCAGCCAGCATCATCAGACCCACGCCACCCTGGCCACACATTTGTTTCACTCCTGCCATAGGGAAGATGATATAGGAGCCTGAAAAGTATAATGCCCAGGTTCAGGAACAGTTTCTTCCCTACAGCCATCAGGCTATTAAACACTGCAACCTCCAAATAAGCTCTGAACTACATAGACTTGAGGGGGGTACACAAAATGACTTGAGGGGATTGGTTTTGACTTTTTGCACTATTTTGTTTGTTTGTTTTTCAGTGTGTGTCTACATATGTATTTATCAACACACACACATACCAATATCAACATGGTACTCTGGAAACAATATTATAAGTGAGAAGAAATATATATTTTTTGTCTAATTTATTATATTGTTTATTGGGTAGGTTTCAGACTGATTGCAGAGGTGAAAGGAGGATGACAAAGCATGGCAGGTCATAGGTGAAAACAGGAGGGGTTTTGATAGGCAAAGGGTGCGGCATAGAACACACACAAGGTGTGAGTCAAAAGGTTTAGAGAGTTGCAAATTGTGTAACTGGAGGATTGTTGAGGTGCAAATTGTGGGTGCAAAGGAATGCAGGTGGAGAGGGAGGTGATGCGAGAGATAGGTTCTTGGTCAGCTAGGGATCAGGGAGTGCTTTAGTTTTAGTTTTAGAGATACAGTGCGGAAACAGGCCCTTCGGCCCACCGGGTCCGCGCCGACCAGCGATCCCCACATATTAACACTATCGTACACGCACTACGTACAATGTTTTTTAACATTTACCAAGACAATTACCCGCATACCTGTACGTCTTTGGAGCGTGAGTAGAAACGGAGAAATCGGAGAAATCCCACGGAGGTCATGGGGAGAACGTACAAACTGCATACAGACAGCACCCGTAATAGGGATCAAACCTGGGTCTCTGGCGCTGCAAGCCCTGTAAGGAAGTAACTTTACCATTGCGCCATCTTGCCATCCTTGGCAAGGTGTAAAGGCGGGGGGGAGGGAGCTGGGTGGATATGGGTGAGAAATGGAGGGTGTTTGTAGAGGTTACCTAAAGTTGGAGAATTCAATGTTCATACCACTGGGTTGTATGCTGCCCAAGCTAAATAGGAGGTGCTGTTCCTCCAGTTTACATGTTGCCTCATTCTGGCAATGGAGGAGGACCAGGCCAGAAAGTTCAGCTGTGGAATGGGAAGGGGAGTAAAAATGATCTGCAGCCGACAGTTCCCACAGGCCCTGGGTGTTTGGTTGGGAAGGGATGAGTGAACGAAGGAGTGGAGGAGGCAGCCTCCTCTATGGACGGCAGCGAGGGGTGGAGATGGGAAGATGTGATGGGCCACTAGCTTGGAGTGAACCTCACTGTCTTACCTGTCTTCTCACGTAGACAACACTCACTTATGTGCCTGTCCCACTTAGGCAATTTTCTCGGCGACTGCCAGCGACTGTCATAGTCGTAGCAAGTCGCCAAAAAAACAGCGACTGGACCCCCTACTACAATGTCTACGACAATGCCTACAGCAACTTACCACCTAGTCGACATCAAGCTACGGCAAGATATTGACAACCGGCGATCCATCAGGATGTCAACCTATGACCAAACCTACGACAACCTACGTCCACCCGCGACAAGCTACGACAAGGTAAGACAAATAGTCACCGGTACCTGTTGCTGGTTGACGTAGGTAGTTGCCAATGGAATTCGCCAAAGTCTGCACCCGCAACAACCTACGTCATCCTGGCGACAATCAATGACAGCACCTACGTCAGGAGAAGTCAAGCTACGCCAATTGGCGTCAAGCCAGCTGTCGCCGAGAAGTTTTGAACAATTCAAAATCTAGCAGCGACCAGAAAAACGCTACGATTCTTTGCACAACTGAGGAGACTGCTCACGACCACACAGGCGACACCCCGGCGACAGCATAGTCACCCGTAGTCGCCTAAAAAATCGCCTAAGTGGGACTGAAGCATTAGAATCAAGTAGCTATTGGTATTCAGCTGTCAACAATGTTCCCATTGGGGGCAATTTCAATCAGAAACAATATTTTATGGAGCCTGAAAATGCATGGTGGCGGGGCGGGGGGGGGGGAGGTCGGTTATGGCGGAGAAAGGAGAGTGTTTGTAGAGGTTACCTCAAATTGAAGAATTCATTGGTCGTACCATTGTGTTGCATGCTGTGCTGTGGACGAGAAGATGCTTTGGACGACACGGTTCTCCTCTATGTTGTAGAATTCCCCTTCGCAAATTCCCTTCCTTATTCTATATTCCGCACGGCACCGACCACTCTAGTTTGTGCCTCCTATCATCATTGCAGCACCACGTTGTCACAAAGCAGTCCAGATCATCGCAGGGCACACAATGCACAATGCACATTGCACGCGGATCAAGCGCAGGCAAATGGGATTAACCTATCCTGGCATCATGTACGGCACAAGCATTGTGGACTGAAGGGCCTGTTCCTGTGCTACTGCGTTCTACAGTATGTTCTGATTCTGGAAACCCTGACCGGTGTATATTTCAGCCTCCAGACTTCTCCATGCAACTGTGCAGCATCTCGACAGTTTACCTTGCCAGGTAATTGTTATATGGTTATATGGTTATATGGTGGTTTTGCTTGTGCTGCTTGCTTGGATTCCTCGTGGCTGTCTGCTGCTCATTTATAAGAGCACATTTATCTCTTATGTGAGCATTCCTGAGTGACTGTTGGCGCCTGGATCGTAAAAATTGTATGCTGCGCTTCATATCCGGTGTCCGCAAGAAGCCAGCAGCCACCTCAACTGCGTGCGGCCGCACCTTCTGGCTGCACTCTCTAATGGGAAAGTCAATGTGATTGCCCGTATCGTGAGACTGTCAACTGCCTGGTGCATTTACGCTGAATGTGAAATCTTTCATAAGTTTCTAACATAATGCTAAAGGGTACCAAGCCAAAGAGGCAGTGGGAAGCAGCTTATATGATAGCATGGCCACCAGGTTCACAAGTCATAAGGTCATAAGTAATAGGTGCAGAATTAGTCCATTCAGCCCATCAAGTCTTCTCCGCCATTTAAGCATGGTTGATCTAGCTCGCCCTCCTAACCCCATTCTCCTGCCTTCTCCCCATAACCCGTACTAATCAATAATCTATCTGTAAGGTCATAGAGGGAACTGGTCGTTCGATTATTCTGCCTGGCCGTCTGTAAAGACTGGTGTTGAGCCATGACATCCAAACTCATCTTCTGCCTTTCCACCGTTTTAGGCTCATCTAAATCCCTCGGCACAGTAATAAAAGCAACATATATGACGGTGTGGAATTGTTGCAAAATGGAATTGACAAATCCACATTTCCAAAGTGTAGAGAGTGACCATTTAAGTCCACAAAGTTTGTTCAAGTTATAACTTCTTGAAAGTTTCCTAAACAACCTCCCAGCAGACAATTGCTCAAGGAAGCAGCAATGGGATTGTTGTGTTTAGACAAGTCTAGTAGAGATTATTATGATGTGCACAGGCACAGTGAGGTACAGGTATAATGGAAATCCTGCTTGCAGCAGCATTACAGACTTAGGCAGCACACAAAATCATAAATTATACATAAGTTCTGTAAGTCAGTGCACAGAAAAAAATGCAAAACAACCCCAAGTCTTTAGTGTAAAACACAATTAGAAAACAAGTTCATTGCAATGCAAGAGATGGTCTGTAATGTTCCATTGCTGAGGTAGGATCAAGGTTGTAAAAGTCAGTTCAAAAACCTGATGGTTGTGGGATAGTAGCTGTTGCTGGCCCTGATGGTGTGGAGCTTCAGCCTTCTATACGTCCTTGCTTATGGTAGGAGCAAGAAGGGGGCTCGGCCAGAAGGTAGTGATCCATGACGCTAGATGCTGCTTTCTTGAGGCAGCAACTCATGTGGATGCTTTTAATGATTCAGAGGGCAGTGCTGAGGCACTTCTTGCTTACCCCTTTCTCCCGTCCCCTTCCATCGATGTAGAATGGGTTGCATTCACCACTCTCTGCTGCGTTATGCATTGGAATTGCTATACCAGGCCATGATGCATCCAGTCAGCATATTGCAGCTGTCAAAGTTTCAATTACATGACAATCTCTTAAAACTTCTAAGAAAGAAGAAGGGCTGGTACACCTTCTTCATGATTGCATCTATGTACTTGTTTATTGCCTAATGCCCTTCCCTTAGCTTAACTTGTAAAGTCCATGAAGGCCAAGAAACCAATATACATGAATTAAACCATTGAGCTATTTTTTATTTTTATTTTCCCTCCCCTCTCTTTCCTTTGCTTCCCCTGCAACACCCGCCTTCTCCCTTCCACTTATATTCCTCCCTTTGCAATCCCAATTTATTTATCTTCTATCCTTAGTTTAGTTTAGAGATACAGCGCAGAAACAGGCCCTTTGGCTCAACAAGTTCACACTGACCAGCGATCCTCGCACATTAATGCTATCCTACACACACTAGGCACAATTTACACTTACACCAAGCCAATCAACCTACAAATCTGTACATCTTTGGAGTGTGGGAGGAAACCGAAGATCTCGGAGAACACCCATGCAGGTCACGGGAGAACTTACAAACTCCGTACAGACAGCACCCATTGTCGGGATCGAACCCCGATCTCTGGTGCTGCAAGTACTATAAGGTAACAACTCTACTGCTGCGCCACTGTGCCGACGTAGTCCTTATCTCCTTATTGCACAATTTCTGTCTTTTCATCTCTGGTCTATGTCCCGCTATCTGCCAATCACCCCAGCCCTCCTCCCCTCACCTGTATCCACCTATCACTTACCAGGCTTTGTCATAACCCCACCTCTCTTGCAACCTTTTCCTCCCCATGACATTTAGTCTAAATAAGGGTCACGACTTGAAGTGTCACAAATCCACACTATCTAAGATGCTGCCTGAAGTGCTGTGAAGTTTCTCCAGCACTTTGTGTCTTTTACAGTAAATCAGCATCTACAGTTCTTTGTGTCTATAAGTGATCTTTGATATTGTTTTCATTTAGAGTTCTATTAAAATTGTCAACAATTAGGTTCAATGCACAAGTCAACATTATGTAAACATGTTCCCGATGTTGAGGGAGTCCAGAACCAGGGGTCACAGTTTAAGAATAAGGGGTAAGCTATTTAGAATGGAGATGAGGAAACACTTTTTCACCCAGCAAGTTGTGAGTCTGTGGAATTCTCTGCCTCAGAGGGCGGTGGAGGCCGGTTCTCTGGATATTTTCAAGAGAGAACTAGATAGGGCTCTTAAAGATAGCGGAGTCAGAGGATATGGGGAGAAGGCAGGAACGGGGTACTGATTGTGGATGATCAGCCATGATCACATTGAATGGTGGTGCTGGCTCGAAGGACCGAATGGCCTACTCTTATACCTATTGTCTATTGTCTATATCTTCACTTTTAGCTGATTTAATTTCCCACTTCCCCTATCTATGCTAAAATCTATTCACTCATGGTTGAATTTCCCATTTTGTTTTCCTGGATGTGACACTCTAATATCCCTCCCTCAATCTGGTGAATTCCATTAGCCTGTTATACTGGGATATACCAAGCTTAACCTTTGGCACCCAGTCAAAGTGGTTCAAAAGCAATTTATTGAATGTAAGGTGTCATGCTTTGGAAAATTCACTTGACACAATCTGGAGATGTAAAAATACAATTTCTTTACCTGCATTTCCCCGAGTTATCCCACTACCCCTTTGGTTTCAGGTTTTCCAACCACAATTCACAAATTTCTGCACAATATATTAATTACAAAAGGTGTAATCTTGAAATGTGGCCACAGTTATTTGATCAGTTTCATTTACCGTTTCTCATACAGCTCAATTGTGATCATGTATTGTCTTTCTGCTGGCTGGTTAGCACGCAACAAAAACTTTACAGTGTACTTTGGTACACATGACAAAAAACTAAACTAAACTAAACAAAACTAAACAAAAAACATCTTTCAGCCCGTTTTGAATGAATGCACACTTTGCTTTGTAGAGATGAGAGTGACGACTTTGGAAAGTGATTGAGTACCAATCAATGTTTAGGAAGGAACTGCAGATGCTGGTTTAAACCGAAGATAGACACAAAATGCTGGAGTAACTCAGCCGGACAGGCAGTATCTCTGGAGAGAAGACGAAGAGAGATCTCTCCAGAGATGTTGCCTGTCCCGCTGAGTTACTCCAGCATTTTGTGTCTATCTTTGAGTACCAATCAAGTCGGTTGCTTTGATAAGCTTGGAGTTTAATTTCTTGTGAGTTTTTGGAGTTGCACATGTCTAGACAAGTGCAGAGTATTTTATCACACTTTTGTGCATTTCCTTTACATGGTGGAATGGATCTGGGTTGGCGGGATGAATTGCTTACCAAGAACACCCAGTCACTGATCTCTTGTGGGCCCTGTATTTGTGCGGCTGGTTCTGTTTAGTTTTCAGTCAGTGATGACCACAAGATATTATTGGTGGGAGTCTCCATAACAGTAATGCCATAGAAAGCTCAGGCAAGATGGTTAGACTTGTATTTGAAATAGTCATTGCCAAGCACTTGTGTGAAGTGGAAATCAAAAATATACATAATGTTCTTAACCGAGTTGCTAATTGAAGGTTCCAAGGCAGTGCCCCGAATGCAAACATTTACCAGTATGGGCATTGGACTGCCCAAACATCAATATAAATAGCAAAAATGATCTTTATGTTACAAGAACCAGAGCAGTAGTCTCTCATTTCCCTGTTTAATTTCAACTTAAAAGTGAATGGGTTTTAAGTTACTCCAGACTGTTATACAAAATGAACTTGATCCATGTTAGCTCACCGCCTGGTTTGCAAGAGCCAAGGCAGGAAGAAACCAACTATAATTTGACACTCTGGTTGTTTTATAGGGGCAAGGTTTCACTCCGATCTCCAGATGGTAAAACTTCCAAAGCTGATCTACCACCCTTTTGGTGCAATATCCAAAATCTCTTCCATTATTTCACCCTTTAGTTTAGTTTAGTTTAGTTTATTTCCATTATTTCAGCGAATGCAAAGTACAGCATGAAAACAATTGAATTGCTGCTGTTACAAGTGCTCTTCTGAGGCTGATACTGGGGTATGTTGTTGGAACATGTGAGAAGGCTCGATGCTGATAATAGCTTCTCAAAATGAATAGTTAAAGACCAGCATTCAGTCCAGAATAGATCACACTGTACAGTCAACATTTTCATTTATTTCTATTTGAAATAGTCAATTACACAGAAAAAAAAAAACCAATTGAAATCCCATTCAAGTTGCTTTATCAAATAGACCTGACAAAGCTGTCAGATATTATAAGATCAATATAACAGAAGAGTCTCAAAATATTAACAGTTGCCCTAAATATAGGGCAGAATCCATCCAGCTTTCAAGATGGTTCCCAACCCAGGCAACACTTTGTGTGCTGGTCACAGAAGCAGATCTGCAATCACACATTACCATCGCTCCACACTTTTAAGTCTCTACTCCCCCATCAACATTTCTATGATCTTCAGTTCAGTTCAGTTTAGTGTATTGTCACATGTACCGAGGTACAGCGAAAAGCTTTTGCTCCACGCAACCTGCCAGCAATCGATCCACGATAAGGGAATAACGTTTAATGCTAGGTAAAGCCAGCAAAGTCCGAACACCAGAGGTAGATAGTAGTTCCGGACTGCTCTCTATTTGTGGTAGGTTGATTTAGTTGCATGATAACGCTGGGAAGAAACTGTCCCTGAATCTGGAGGTGTGCGTTTTCACACTTCTATACTTTTTGCCTGATGGCCGAGGGGAGAAGAGGGAGTGGCCAGTGTGCGACTTGTCCTTAAACTGTTCTCAGATACTCCTTTATCATGCATCTGTTCACTGTGAATGGCTCGATTGTAATCATGTATTGTCTTTCGGCTGACTGGTTAACGCGCAACAAAAGCTTTTCACTGTACCTCGGTACACGTGATAATAAACTAAAACTGAAAACTGAAACTGAAATTTTATTCCGTCAATGCAAATGTTACATCTTTGATGGGCACCACTGCTGTGGAAAACTTCCTTCAAGCTTTATTTGACAGCATTATAGGTGCTGGAACTATATTATGATAGAGGACTGGCCATGATCAATTTTAAAGGTACACCAGACCAAGTGGCATCCGTTGGGTCCCATCCCGCAATGACACAGTGGAGGGCTGGTTCCCGAATGCAATACTCCACCACTCACCCATAGGTCCCAATACTCGGGGAGGGGTTAGAGATGAAGAGGGTAGAGATGGAGGGTGAGGGTGTAGAGAGGGAGGGGGAGGGGAATAGAGAGGGAGAGGGAGGGTGGTAGAGAGGGAGGGGGAGGGGTTGTGCGGGAGGGGGAGGGGGGGGGTAGAGATGGAGGGGGAGGGGGTAGAGAGTGGGGTAGAGATAAATGGGGAGGGGTAGAGAGAGAGGGGAGGGGGGTAGAGAGGAATGGGGAGGGTGGTAGAGTGGGAGAGGGTAGAGTGGGAGGAGGAGGGGTAGAGAGGGAGGGGGAGGGAGTTAGAGGGAGGGGGATGAGGAGGGGGAGGGGGTAGAGAGGGAGGGGGTAGAGAGGGAGGGGGAGGGGGGTAGACAGGGAGAGGGGCAGAGAGGGAGGGGGGTAGAGATCCCAAGCCATCTCCTTGCTCCTCATTTCCCTCATCCTTCTCCCCTCAATCCCATTCTCTGCCGCAGCACCTACCCAGGTCTTAGAGCAGCACCAGGTACTGGAACCCGTCCTTGTTCTCATACTCGGCCTGGCCCTGGCTGTTCCTTGGTTCCAACGGCGGCTTTTTTCTCAGCCCCGGGCTCAGCCCTCACTCCTGCTCCAGCCCAGGCCCAGGCACAAACGAGACCACAGGCTGAGGACCCAAGGACTGCGACTGGGCCAGGCAAAAGGAGGGGGGAGGGTTGTTTCCATGAAAAATACCAGCAAACAATTTGGCTGCAGCCACCCGACAACCAAAATCCATTTTGTGAACAAACTCTTTAAAAAGGCGAGGCAAACAATTGGGCTGCAGCCACCCGACAACCAAAATCATTTTGTGAACACAAACTCTTTAAAAAGGCGAGGCAAACAATTGGGCTGCAGCCACCCGACAATCAAAATCCATTTTGTGAACACAAACTCTTTAAAAAGGCGAGGCAAACAATTGGGCTGCAGCCACCCGACAGCCAAAATCCATTTTGTGAACACAAACTCGTTAAAAAGGCGAGGCAAACAATTGGGCTGCAGCCACCCAACAGCCAAAATCAATTTGTGAACACAAATCTCTTTAAAAAGGCGAGGCAAACAATTGGGCTGCAGCCACCTGACAGCCAAAATCCATTTTGTGAACACAAACTCTTTAAAAAGGTGAGGTAAACAATTGGGCTGCAGCCACCCGACAGCCAAAATCCATTTTGTGAACACAAACTCTTTAAAAAGGCGAGGCAAACAATTGGGTTGCAGCCACCCGACAACCAAAATCCATTTTGTGAAGACAAACTCTTTAAAAAGGCAAGGCAAACAATTTGTCAGCTGCCACATCAAGGGGACTCACCAGCTTTCTGGAGCACAAGTATGGGTATTGTGGGCCAAAGGGACTGGTTTCCAGAGGGTTAGCTCAGTCACTCAGGGCTCATGAACTGGCAGCTCAGTCACTCAGTCACTCACGGCTAGTGGGCTGGCAGTTGACTCACGGCTGGTGGGCTGGCTGTTGCCTCACGGCTGGTGGGCTGGCAGTTGACTCACTCTCGGCTGGTGGGTTGGAAATTGACTCATGGCTCGTGGGCTGGCAGTTGACTCACTCACGGCTGTTGGGCTGGCAATTGACACTCATGGCTGGTTGGCTGGCAGTTCACTCACAGCTGGTCGGCTGGCAGTTGACTCGCTCATGGCTGGTGGGCTGGCAGTTGAATCATGGCTGGTGGGCTGGCAGTTGACTCACGGCTGGTGGGCTGGCAGTTGACTCACTCATGGCTGGTGGGCTGGCAGTTGACTCATGGCTGGTGGGCTGGCAGTTGACTCACAGCTGGTGGGCTGGCAGTTGACTCATGGCTGGTGGGCTGGCAGTTGACCCACAGCTGGTGGGCTGGCAGTTGATTCACTCGCGGCTCGTGGGCTGGCAGTTGACTCACTCACGGCTGGTGTGCTGGCAGTCCATTCACTCATGGCTGGTGAGCTTGCAGTTCACTCACGTCTAGTGGGGTCACACACACACACCCTCCATCACACACACCCTCCATCTCACACACACACACAATCCATCACGCACACTCGCAGTCACACACATACATAGACGCCTTCCATTTCACACACACCCCCCCACACACACTCACACACACACACACACACTCCATCACACACACACACACACACACACACACACACACACACACACACACACTCCATCACACACACACACACCCTCCATCTCACACACACTGCATCACACACACACACACCCTCCATCACACACACACACGCATGCACCATCTCACACACACCCTCCATCTCACACACACCCACACCCACACACACCCTCCATTACACTCTCATACTCATACACACACTCACACAGGCTCACACTCACCCACACAAACACTCACACACTCACACACATTCACACACTCACACACTCACACACATTCACACACTCACACATACACTGGACATATGTAAGACAGCAAAACTCTCTTGAATCAACTCACGAGGCTGAGCGCGGCCTCTCCACTGATCAGGACTTCCGGAAAGAGGGCGACCTCTTGACTGCGCGGGACTTCTGGAGTGAGCGGGATTTCTGGAGTGAGCAGGACTCCGGAATGAGCGGTACCTCTTGACACAGCACGGCGCAGACTCACAATTCAGTACACTCATGGTGCAGGCACAGTTCAGTTCACTCACGGCACAGACACAGTTTTTGTTCACTCATGGCACAGACACAGTTTTATTCACTCATGACGCAGACACAGTTCAGTTCACTCATGGCGCAAACACAGCTCAGTTCAATCAGCACGGCGCAGGACTCACAGTTCAGTTCACTCACGGTGTAGACTCACAGTTCTGGACTCAACTTTCACTCACCATCTTCCGGAGTGACTGACAGATATCCGGCCTCCGGGGCTTTATTCTCCTGCCCCCCCCCCCCCCCCCACCCTGGAAGGGGCGTTACATTCATCATGGTGACTGACAGGCGGAGAAGACCAATCTGCTGATCTCATGATTTTTTAGACAAGCATAACTTTTTTATTATTTCACTGATTGGAAAAAATGTTTGGGGCGCTTGGAGGAGACGACGACGGTGAGTAAGATGGCAAAAATTCATAGCGATATAGGATAGGGATACATTTTTCTAAAATGTAGTTACAACGTAGGCCGGAAGTGGTCAAGATGAGACTTTTAGTAATACTGTAGATAGTTGTTCAAAGAGCCATCTTTGCCAACTTCTTTTTTTTTCTTTAAAAAAAAATCTTTATTTATTAGAGGTACCGTAAGTTACATCAGTGTATATCCCATGTATATTATTACAATCATTGTACCCATTAATTTTTTAAGGTTTTAGAAAAAAAGAAAAAAGAAAGAAATATCAACAGAGAAAGTAGAAAGAGTGAAAAAGAGTTGTGAAAGTGAAAAAGCGTGCCAGAGGGAAAGGGAATCCTTGGTCAAAGAGTTAGAGAAAGGAGATTAAGAGATAGACCCTGGAGAGGAGAACAAAAAGGGAAAGGAAGAGAAGGAGAAAAGAAAAGCCAGTTACTTTATTATAAACATCGCGCAAAAGGAATCTACCAACTTCGACAGTTTTCTTCTCCCTTTACCAAGACCCGACACCAGTACTTTTTTGAGGTATTCTTGCACCTTATCCTTGTAGTAGATTTATAAATGCAGACCACGTCTTACAGAAACAGTCTGATTTTCCTGCCAGTCGGAGTCTCATATCTTCCAAATGTAGTGTTTTCAAACAAAGTTGAAATCCACATACAACTGTTGGTATAGGAGTATTTTTCCAGAATTTTAAGATTAGCTTTTTTCCAGTTATTAAGCCATATTCAAATTGATTCTTTTGAAACACATTTAATTCATGGCTATCTTCCGATGTTCCAAAGATAAACTAGTCTGCTTTTGGAGTCAGTTTTATTTTAAATACTTTTGTGAAAATGTCAAAAATTTCAGTCCAAAATGTTTGAATTTTTGTACAAATGACAAATGAGTGCACTATATTAGCTTCTTGACATTGACATTTATCACATATAGGTGAGACATTGGGAAAAAGTGTACTTATTTTAGTTTTTGAACAGTATAATCTGTGTAAGATTTTAAATTGTATTAAGGTGTGTCTTACATTAATTGAACATTTATGCACATTTAATAAATATTCTTCCCAACTTTCTTTGGAAATGTTTATACTTAATTATTTTTCCCAATCTCTCCTGATACTTTCTAATGTTGGCATTTCTGCGTTTAGAATAATATTATATATATATATGATATTAGGTTTGCTGATTCAGCCTTTGTATTCATTACTTCTTCCAGTAAGTCTGGAGGCATATTGTGATAATCTTGTGCATTTTTTTTCAGATAGTCACAAATTTGGAAATATTTAAAATACTGATTGTTTCCCAAATTGTATTTTAGTTGTAATTGTTTAAATTATAATAGTTTTCCCGTTTCATACAAATCTGGGAAGATTTTAATTCCGGCTCTTTCCCATTGTATAAATACTTTATCTACAGTTGAAGGTTTAAGCAAAGGGTTTCTACCGATAGGAGATAAGAAAGATACATTTCTTAATTTTAAGTTGTGTCTTATTTGTTTCCAAATTCTATTTGTACTGTGTGTAATTGGATTATTGTTGTAATTTGTATTATTCATCGTCATTGGTGAAAGAAGGATCGCTCCAATATTGCAGGGTGAGCAGTCCTCTTTCTCCATAATAATCCAATCCGGTTGCTGTGGAGAGTTATCCAGCAATTGGATCATATTTCTAATATTTACAGACCAGTAGTAATACATGAAATTGAGGAGTGCTAATCCCCTTACTACTTTGGGTTTATTCAGATGAGCTCTTTGTATTCTGTGGGATTTATAATCCCAAATATAGTTTGTGATATCTACGTCCAGTTTTTAAAAAAACGTTTTGGGTAAGTATATTGGAATTGATTGGAACAGGTACAAAATTTGTAGTAGAAGAATAATTTTTATGGCGTTTATTCGGCCTATTAAGGACATCGGAAGCGTTTTCCAGAATTTAATCAAGTTATATAGTTTCTTATGTAGAGGGCTATAATTTGCGTCAAACATGTCTTGATATCTTCTAATGATTTCGATACCTAAGTATTTAAATTTTTCCATAGGTATTTTAAAAGGAAACTGTAAAAGATGTGTAGAATCTTTTGGTTTTATTGACATGATTTCACTTTTATTCCAATTTATTCTATAATGATAATGATCCGAAGTTCTCTATTAAGTTTAAAATATTTGGTATAGTAATATCAGGTTTTGTGATGTACATATGGTCAACTTCTGCTCCTATTTTCTATGTTTGTAGGTTTCTAAACATATGTTAACTTAAACTATAATAACATGATTGAGGTTAACACAAGGCTCCCAACATATTGCCTAGTCCTTTGTTTCTATTTTCACAAAAGAGCTTCAATATACCTCACATCTTGTAACAGAACTCAACAGGATGTTGATGCGAGCTGTGATAAACCACCCAGGCCCATATACTTTCTTAACTGCCACATTACAGTCAGGATATGAAAACCGAATAATGGTCATCATAGTGCTCTGTTATTGGCCTTCATTAATCATTGCTGGAAAAAAACATATTTATTATCATATTATTCATTCCAAACTGACCTTGAAAAACTTCCAGCACTGCTGGTTTGATCCTGACCTCAGATGCTGTCTGTGTGGAGTTTGCAAGTTCTCCCTGTGACCGTGTGGGTTTTGTCTGGTTGCTCCAGTTTCCTCCCACACCACAAAAATGAGACATGCGGGTGTGTAGATTGAAGGTCTGTCCCACTTACGTGTCCTTGGCACACTAATTACAGGACCTTGTGGTCACGTGGAGGCGCGACAGTCCCACGAAGGTCGCCCGCGACTTCATTCGCCCGCACAGCCGCACTGACATCATTCGTAGATGGACACAAAATGCAGGAGTAACTCAGCGGGACTGGCAGCATCTCTGGAGAGAAGCAATGGGTGATGTTTCGGGTTAAGACTCTTCTTCAGTCTGAAAGAAGGGTCTTGACCTGAAACGTCACCCATTACTTCTCTCCAGTGATGCTGCCGGTCCCGCTGAGTTACTCCTGCATTTTGTGTCTATATTCAATTTTCTTTGCCCCGCTCTGGGAGTAGAAGTGGGGGTGGATCTGGACCGCAACGGCCGTGAGCTCCAGGTCGAATTCGGCGATGGTTTGCCTGCTTCTGCTGCTATTGGAGATGAGATGTTGCTTCGCGCCAGGGTCTTGGCCCTGTCCCACTTTGGCTGTCAGTACGCGACAGGCCATTGGCGCGCAAAGATTTTGTTCACTACAAAAATGTCGCACACAACTACATGCCCCTCTGCGCTGCTCAGTGGGACCGGCCCCGCGCGGCCATACGATGCCCATGCGCCTCAACGCGACCACGAGGTTGCATAATTTGCGTGCCAAGGACACGTAAGTGGGACAGGCCCTTTATTGGTCTCTGTAAATTGCCTCCGTTGTTTAGGGGATGTTGAGAAAGTGGGATAATATAGATCTTGTGTAAAAGGGTGATTTTTGGTCGGCATGGATTCAGTGAGCCAAAGGGCCTGTTTCCAAATCTGTATATTTTTTGTAAAGGTAATAATCAGTCATATTATTAAGTTAGCTCTGGTGGGGATGCTAGCACAGAGCTTGATATTGTTGCTCAGGTTTTTCGGAAGAAAGATAAAAATCAACCACAACCATAAACAACAACCTTGCTCTCAAAATCAATGTTCAAGGAACTGATTGTGAACTTTGGAAGAGGAAGGTCGAGGATCCACAAACCTGTCTTCATCGATGGGATGGTGGTGGAGAGAGTAAAAAGCTTCACATTCCTGGGTGTGCATATCTATAGCAGATCTGTAGGAAAGAACTGCAGATGCTGGTTTAAATCGAAGGTAGATTCAAAATGCAGGAGTAACTCAGCGGGACAGGCAGCATCTCAGGAGAGAGGAATGAGTGACGTTTTGAGTTGAGACCCTTCTTCAGACTGATCTATAGAGGATCTGTCCTGGACCCAGCACATGGATGCAATCAATTGGCAATCAATTTATCCCAATTTTCCTCTGGGATAAATAAAGTTTGTATTGTATCATAAAGAAAGCCCATCGATGCCTCAAATTCTTAGAAGATTGAGGAGATTTGAAATGTCTACAAATACTCTCTTCAACGTCTACAGGAGTACGTCAGAAAGCGTATTGACTGGTTGCATCATGGCCTGGTTCAGCAACTCAAATGCCCAGGAACAAAGAAGATTACAAAAGGTTGTGAACACCACTCAGTCCATCACAGTTCATGACCTCCCACCATCGAATGAATCCAAGAGTCAATGCCTTAAAAATGCAGCCTGCAATATCAGAGACCCATACCACCCAGGCCAGGCTCTCAGTTCAGTCCTGCCATCGGGAAGTAGGTAGAGGAGCTTGAAAACTGTAATGTCCAGGTTCAGGTGCAGCTTCCTCCCTACAACCACCAGGGTACTAAACACTACAACCTCCAAATAGGCTACAAACTATATAGACTTAGGGACATTATTTTTGACTTTGCACTATTACTGTCTATTTATTTGTCTGTTTTTTAAAATATATATATACTGGAGTTTTGTTGTTGTTTATATTATGGGCTTTACAGAGTACTATGTTTACCTATCTGTTGTGCTACTGCAAGTAAGAATGTAATTGTTGCGTTTTGTGGCAGGGCAGCAAGGTGACGCAGCGGTAGAGTTGCCGCCTTACAGCACTAGAGACCCAGGTTTGATCCCGACTACGGGTGCTGTCTGTACAGAGTTTGTACGTACTCCCCGTGACCACGTGGGTTTTCTCCGAGATCTTCGGTTACCTCCCATACTCCAAAGACATACAGGTATGTAGGAAAATTGGCTTGGTATAATTGTAAATTGTTCCTAGTGTGTGTAAGATAGTGTAAGTGTGTGGGGAATGCTGGTCAGCACATAGACTCGATGGGCCGAACGGCCTGTTTCCACACTATATCTCAAAACTAGACTAAACTAAACTAAGACATATGACAATAAAACACTCTTGTCTCTTGACTCTTGAGATTAGACTGATAAAGGTAGCCGTTTGTAGGGTGCCTTTGTCAATTTTAATCTTATTTTCCAGATTATCTAATTAACCAAATTTACATTGGTGGGAATTAAAAGAAGGTCTCTGGGTCAGTAGCCCAGACCTTTGCAAATTGATGCAAAGGATGTGCATGACTCTGTCAAAGGGTGTGCTTGTTACGGAAGGAACTGCAGATGCTGGTTTAAACCGAAGATAGACACAAAAAGCTGGAGTAACTCAGTGGGACAGGCAGCATCTCTGGAGAGTAGGAATGGGTGACCTTTCAGACCTTTCAGACTGTCTGAAGAAGGGTCTCGACCCAAAACGTCACCCATTCCTTCTCTCCAGAGATGCTGCCTGTCCCGCTGAGTTACTCCAGCTTTTTGTACCTTTCTTCGGTGTGCTTGTTAAACCAGTTTAATTTCATCAACATTACGAGTGTTCTTCAATGTCAAAAGTTTGTCCTTTTTTGCATTTGGCAATCACAGCAAGTGAGGTTTTACTTGCTGGATACTGAACCTTCTAACCAATCCACAATCTTCAACTAAATTTCCTGCCTCTCCCATTATAAACTCCAGGTAGTTCTGACGATATGATACTAATTTAGTTAGGAAACAATGTAACGAATGATTAATGAAATCGAAGGGACTGAGTGTAGACCAGTCATATAATAGCAGCTTTCACAATTTTTAAAATACTTTTTCAAACTGTTTGACCAATTAATAATTGTATTTCAGTTAAATTTAAACCATGCGTCTTTAATTTAAAAGATCTATCGGCTGGTTTCCCGTTAACTCTGGACACCCTGGGGCTACATAATCTTAAACTGCAAAAGAACATCCATAAACCATTTACACTTGTATGCACTTAAGAATATTGATTTCTGTAATGAGTTATGAACTGAAAATAACAGATTTTCCATGATAATCCCAAATTGTGCCCTCAGGGATATGTGCATAAATTACACATTGCCAGCTGCATGCAACACAATCTAAACAAAACATTGTGGTCCTTCATTAAACATTTCAAACAGTTTAGCTTAGTTTAATGTAGTTTAGAGATATCGTGCGGAAAACAGACCCTTCGGCCCACCGAGTCCGCAATGACTAGCGATCCCCGCACAGTAACACCATCCTACACACACTACGGACAATTTACACAATACCAAGCCAATTAACCTACAAATCTGTGCGTCTTTGGAGTGTGGTAGAAAACCGAAGATCTCAGAGAAAACCTACACAATCACAGGGAGAACATACAAACTTCGCACAAACAGCACCGGTAGTCGAGATCAAACCGTGGTCTCTGGCGCTGCAAGCGCTGTAAGGCAGCAACTCTACCACTGTGCCCCTTGTTTTAGTCCAAGAATCCAAGATTGTCTGTTCTAGCCCAAGAAAAGAAAACATCAGCTATTTCTCAAAATGGTGTCATCAATTGAATACAACATCATTATTGCCTTTCAGGCTCACGAGGCCAAAAAGTTTGCACATATAACCCACACACTTATTAATTGAGCAAATAATTCTGCAGCCCTAAGAACAAAAGCTGAAGATGCTAAAACTACAATTTATCTCCCACTCCAACTTTAGGGCAGCACAGTGGTGTAGCTGGTGGAGCAGTGGCCTCACAGTGCCAGAGACCTGGGTTTGATCCTGTCCTTGGATGCTGTTCCGTGTGGAGTTTGCACATCCTCCCTGCGATCGCGTGGGTTTCCTCCGAGTGCAACACATCCCACAGCCCAAAGACATGCATTAAGTTTACGGGTTAATTGGCATCTGTAAAATTGCCTCTGATTTGTAGGCAGTGAATGCAAAAGTGGAATAACATAGAACTCGTGTGAACTGGAGATCGATGGTCGGCGTAGACTCGGTGTGTGGAAGGGATTTCCATGCTGTATATCTAAACAATGATAACTTTTGTTTTAGGATTTGAACTGCTTTCAGGTTTCCCTTATTCTTATGTCTATCTTATTTTTTCAAAGAAATGTGAAAGGCCTAATCATGGATCAGGTTTACCATGTAACAGCTTGCAGCTGCCTTTGATACTGCCAGCATTTACCTACGTTACACTGTGGATGTTCTGAATTTCTGTACAGCTGATTGCACTTAGGCTGGGATATCTGCCTGCTGAACCCATGCCAGCTAAATCCACTGCGATCTCACGTCCCCATTGTCAAACTGCATGAAATGACTATGGACAGATGGGCAAGTGTAAAGATTTTTTTTCCCATTTAATTGTGTTGATTTCAATTGTTTCCTGGTGTTTGTAAGTCTTTTAATGTTTATCATATTATCACTTATTAAATGTCTTTATTTTTTAAAATTTGCCAGTAATTATTTTTAGTTAAATATGTTTTGACGTTTTGAATGTCGGTAAAAGCCAGAGACATTAATAAATATTCAACCCCACTGACAGCTTAGAAAGGTTCTAAAATCAGATGCAAGGCTTAAGGAGTTGTCAAAGCACTTCCAGCAGAAATTCCACACATACACTGACAGAGCTCATGCACTCTTAACCAAGAACATCGTGCTGGGGTTATTGCTAAGGCTAAAAGTCGCCTATAAGAGCAGGGAACAAGCCAGATTTGGTGGAGGTTCATAAGGTCATAGGTCATAAGTGATAGGAGCAGAATTAGGCCATTCGACCCATCAAGTCTACTCTGCCATTCAATCACGGCTGTCCGTCTCTCCCTCCTAACCCCATTCTCCTGCCTTATCCCCATAACCCCTGACACCCAAACTAATGGTACTTAGGATTTTGCTGGTGACAACTTGGCTCCAATCCTGCACAGTCCATTACTTTGCATTTTTTAGAGACTGCAAATGAGATTGCAATGATTAACCTGTCTCATTCAAGCTGAATTTTAGTTGATTACAGACTATCTCACCATCCATCTGTTTCCAAATAGCTGACAGATTTTTTTGTCTTGTCACTGGTGAGGATAATAATCAGTATGGACACACAGACCTATTATGCAAAATTTTCTCAGCCTGAGCAGAGTTGATCATACAGTAATGTTTCCATGTTTTTGGTAGAACAGATGCTCGCAGGAACATAAAGCTTCTCGTGACACACAGCCTGTCGTACCACAGATCCTGAGCTTGGCCTTCTCACGATACTGAAATGAAAGAAAATGCTGAGAACACTCAGTAGACCCAGTAAGCATCTGTGGAAAGAGAAACTCAGTTAAGGTTTGAGGTTGATCCTGTAATATTGCTTATTCCCATTATACTACTAATAGTTGGTACTTATCTCTTGCAACGCCCCAGAGACTTTTTCCTCAAACTGACTTTGAAATCGACTGGCCTAATTGATCCTTGCTGTAACTTAACGTAGGAAGAATACCACTACTATTCATCATACTACCTGGATCCCTCAGTTGTTTAGGAACTTTTGGCACCTCTAAATATAATCAGTGATAATTACCTGTATAGGATTAGAGTCTATGTATCCCACTGTTATATTGCCCAAGACCCAACGTCTCATTCCCGAGTCAATGTAGAACTTTGCTTTCTTCATCATCTTGACACCAAATTCCCTTTGTGGGATTTCTAGTTTTGACTCTCATCTTGGACTGCAATATTGGCTTTACTTTCAAACTTGAGGAACAAGGAAATTGCAGCATCAAATACCATGATGCTACTTTTTGGAACTATCACCACTGTGGCTAACAGATAGCTGACCATTTGTTTTATTTTATCTAATTTCTCAATTGGTACTTTAATTTCTCTATTGAATTTTAAAAGAATATTAGGGATGGTCAGGACCATCCCAAATAATTAACGTGACATTCTTTTTCCTTGGATTTTGTGTCTCCTTTATCAGGCAACTGATAACGTTTCACATGGGATATTACCATTGAGACTGTAAGTTCCATGTAGGAACAAGGAACTTCAGATGCTGGTTTACTAAAAAAGACACAAAATGCTGAAGTAACTCAGCGGGTCAGGCAGCATCCCTAATGAATATGAATAGGTGACATTTCGGGTCGGGACCCTTCTTCAGACTCACGTTTTAGGTCAGGACCCAGCTTCAGATTCATGTTTCGGGTCGGGACCCTTCTTCAGTCTCTCCAAGGATTCTGCCTGACACGGTGAGCTACTCCAGTACTTTTTTCAATTTAATTTACATGTTGTTCTGACTAATCTCCAGTCCCAGCTTGTTCTATTAAGAACTGTACTTCATAAGCTGAGCAGGTTCTGACTTGCGTGAGGAGTCTGTAGGTTTAAACATTATCCCATTGATGACTGATATGACCAAGGAAAGATATCTATTCAGTTCCTTACATCCAATATTTTTAAAGCCATCAGTATCTATTGTTGACTTTTTGATTTTTCTTTGGATGAATAAGGGAGCATTTTGAGCAAACACCTAGGAATTCATATGCGCTAATTGTGATTAATATCTCATCAAAGATACAACTCCTATGATTGTAGCATACTAGCATTTCCTCCTATCACTGCTCAATAGTTGGAACAGTTCTGGTGTGCTCAGGTTGATCTTCAAAGGCATTGTACTGGGTTACAATGCTTGTGAGCCACGGTTTACACCCATGGTCGCTGAATTTGGCTCCCAGAATTGGGAGATGGAGCATGGCCAGGAACAAGAGCATTGGTGCAGTTGGGGCACGACTCAGAGTAGAAACATAGAAAATAGGTGCAGGAGTAGGCCATTCAGCCCTTCGAGCCAACACCGCCATTCAATATGATCATGGGTGATCATCCAAAATCGGTATCCCGTTCATGTTTTTACCCCATATCCCTTGATTCCGTTAGCCCCAAGAATTATATCCAACGCTCTCGTGAAAACCACCATCTTGAATAGGCCCACTTTGTGGGAATAGGGTTAATAGGGAATACAGTAGGTAGAGACTAAGTGTGCAGGCAATGAGTCCAGGTATCTGGCTGGCCACTGGAGGCTGGGGTGTGGCTAGTAATGTGAGCGGATATGTGGCTGAGACATAGGGTCAGGACTGTGGATCAGGATGGTAGCTGGAGACCAGAGCGCGGCTAAAAAAGTGGGCAAGACAGTGAGAGGGAGAGTCTGAGGGGGGGGGGGGGGGGGGGGATATTTTTATTTTGTCTGCTCACAAACAATTATTCAATTCTCAATATATATTAATACAGCAAATAATCCCAGGAGCCCAAATTCTAAATAAAAAGCATAAAATGGAAGCTATATTCACTGGCTTTTTAAAATCCACCATATTGTGGCCTCAAAATACTCTAATAGATTTGTCAAATGCAATCTCCCTTTTATAATTCTGTTTTTGATTCTTCCCAATTATATTTTGATTTTCAAAGTTCCCAGGTATAGAACTGAACAATAAATAGCAGCATTTTCCCTCACATTAATATCAGGATAGTTAATACACAATTCGCTTTGCCTCTCTCCTTACTTGCTTGATTAATATAAACATAAAACAGTACAGCTCAGAAAGGGATCCTTTGGCCCACAATGTTCATGCTGAACATGATGTCAAGATAAACTAATCTTATTTGCCTGTACATACCCATATCCCAATTCTCTTCATAGATATGGACCTGTCTAAAAACCTCTTAAATTGTACTATCATATCTGCTTTCACCACCACCACCCCTGACAAAACACATGAGGGACCCACCAACACCCTCTGTGTAAAAAAAAACAAGACAGCCTGGGTAATAGCAAAGAATAGTCTACCTATGCCTCTCATAATGCGGCTGTCCCACTGTACGAGCTAATTCTCCCGAGTTTTGCCTGATTCAAACTCTGAGTATTACGGTAATAGCCGCTCGTAGGTACCCGGGGCTCTTGTGGACATTTTTCAACATGTTGAAAAATCTTCACGAGTCTTCACGAGCTTACGGCGTTTCCCGAGTACCTGCCGTTACCGTTACGAGCCGCTAAGAGACGTCCCCGCTCGGTACATTCTATGTGCTTACTACGAGTTTGATTTTTTTATTAACTCGGCAGAGCTCTTGAATTACCTCGTACAGTGGGACAGGCCCTTAACTTTGTACAATTCTACCAGGTCTCCCCTCAACAACCGGCACTCAAGTGAAAACGCTCCAAGTTTGAGAAAGCAATCTAAGTCTGAAGAAAGCAATCCAATACAATATGCTTATCGCTTTTTAGTCTAAAGGTAAAAGTTTATAATCGATGAAAATTAAAACCAAGGTCTGTAAACATTTCTTTTACCATTCCCAGAATGTAGGTAATCAAATTCAGCAGATTTATCTCTTCTCACCCCAGTTTGTTATTGGAGAATTAAGGAACTGCCAGTGCTGGAATTTTGAGGAAAACACAAAGTGTTGGAGAAACTCAGTGGGTCAGGCAGCACCTGTGGAAGCAATGGAACCTACTTTAGACTCTTCAGACTATTATTGTCTTGTTGTGTTACAAACTCTAAGTTGTTAAGATGCGTTAAGCATATCTTAGCAAATTAGAGTTTGTAAAATACCAAGAGTTAGAAGTACACATTTTATCAGAGAAGAAGAGAAAAGTAGATAAACCAAAGAATTTCTGAAAACAACATGCACTCAAACACACAACACACCTGTGTACATATTGGCATGCACACACACAATCACAGAGGGCAGAGAAAACAAGAGGTGGATAGACAGGGAGGGGGGGTGAGGGGGGATGGAGAAGGGGGAGAGGGGGAGGTGGGTCATTCCCTCACAGTCCCGGGGCAGCGCTCCCGCCCCTCCAGTCGCTGTGCTTCACGCTCACATCCCCGGCTCCACCCCTCCCTCTCCCCGGGGAGACACGGTGAACAATACAGGGAGGGCCGGGCCGGGGGTTGGAGCACCATTTACAATCCAAGGCCTCAGCTCACACCCGTCCGCCTGGACCCCGGCATCCGCTCCCGCGGCCAGCCCTCTCCCTCCCTTCTCTCCTTCCCTTCCCTCCCTTCCTTCCCTTCTTCCCTCCCTCCCTTCTCTCCTTCCCTCCCTCCTTCCTCTCTCTCTTTTCCCTTCTCCTTCCCTCTCTCCCTTCTTTCTCTCCTTTCCTCCCTCCCTTCTCTCTCTCCTTCCCTCCCTCTCTCCCTTCTTTTTCTACTTCCCTCACTCCCTTCTCTCCTTCCTCCTTTCTCTCCCTCCCTCCCTTTTCTCCTTCTCTCCCACACTCACACACATAATGCACAAACAACTGACACACACACATCACGCACAGACAACTAACACACACAAAAATAACGCACACAAACACACAACTAATTTAGGACGGGGTAGAAGCCCAAAGGGTAGGATGGGGCTTAAGCCCAAAATTTAATGCCTGGACTAGTTTTTCACCAATAGTTATTGGTTTTCCAGGATCTAGTTAATTAAATTACTTTTTTTTCATTTCACAGTCACTAAAACAAATGGTGTGTAACTATGTACTTTTCAGAGGTGATCTACATAATTTTTTTGTTACTTGTAGGCTTACATGTATGCAATTTTATATAAAAATGTAGTTTAGATCTGTTTGGTTCATTAACTCGCAGGCATTGTTTTAGCGCACGTTTTGAATACTTTCCATTCTACCATAGAGATATGAAGTCCTGGCTGTCAGGAAAGATGGATTAGGATGTTGGTGCTACCTCTTTTATCAAATGTCTTTCTCATTTCATTTTAGTGTTTCTAATCTGATGAATTTGGAACCACTTTATGCAATTTTTGGTCACTGTTTATGGGAGGTGTTTGCTAAAACCAAGTGGTGGTGGCGTGCGAGATAATTGTGCTGCATGCTGCTTATAAATATGTCTGGTCTTTTAGGTAATACTGTTTTGTAGCCTTCACTGCTATTAAAAAAACATTTTCTTCTCTTAGTGTACAGACTCGGTCTTATTAAATCTAAGTGGTAGAAAAGTGCATCTGATATAAATGTTGTTCATTGTACTACAATTGCAGTTGGTTGGACACCATGGACACAAGAAAATCTAATTTCTCACACCACAAAATAATCCAAAATAACAGGCATTGTCTTTTTCTGAAACGCGTGCACCATTCTTTAATGTTGCTATGATGTGGAATTGGTCTATGCAACCTCTATTTTGAGTACTGTGCAACTGAACCCTCAGTCCATTGTATGGTATCCTAATATACGAATAGTTCTGACATGGATTCTCACCAACAATCTTTCAATATAATTGGATGGCACCACAGCAATAATACATTGCCTAAAATATTGTCAAATCAAATATTGGACAATATTGTCTAATTTCACAAAGTTGAATACTGAAACAGGGATTGAAATGGCCAAGGTGTACAGATGTGTGTGCGTATACAATGGCATTCAACTTAAAAAAGGTTTATCACATTAAAATATAATCTTTAATTTCCTCAAGATGTCTTAAAATGGTTTGATAGCCAATGATCCGTATTCTGAAGGGTAGTCACTTGCGTAACATGAAAACCACAGCCATCAGCTTCGATAGAGGAAGGTCCCTCAGATTGTAATGTGACGATGACAAGATAGTCTGCTTATTACATGATGTATCAGGGTTATGGAGGGGGGGAGATTGCAACCTTCACCTCGTCCACCCTGTTTCGACTAATGCAATCAACCTGACATGCACAAACAAATAGAACAAATAGAACAAGTTGATCTACAAATTTAAGGGCCTGTCCCACCAGCATGCGATTGCATGCGGCGAGTGCAACCGAACGTGGTGGCTTGAGGCGTACGGCGTTGCGGGGCCGGTCCCACTTCCAACCGCGGAGCCGTATGGAGCTGGTCCCGACATCATACTCACCAATCAGCTGGGCAGGAGGCGGGCCGACTGAATTTGGATGTCGCACGGTGTCGGGCGGTGACGTCATCACGCAACGGCACGCCGGGAGGTGATGTCATCACGCAACACCACACACTAGGCATACGCCGTCAAGACGCTGTGTACGGCGTCCAGACTGTGCGTACGGTGTCAACACGGTGCGTATGATGTCGAGGCGTTGCGTACAGCCTCAATGCGGCTGCGGGCCAACAGGCCGTTGGCGCTCGTGATTTTTGAACAGTGTCAGTTTTTCGGAGCCCCGCGCGATGTCGTGACCAGCCCCGCACAACTCCATACGGCTCCGGCGATCGAAGTGGGACCAGCCCCGCGAGGCCGTATGGCTCAAGCGACCACATTAGGTCGCGCTCGCCGCATGCAGTCGCATGCTGGTTGGACAGGCCCTTTAGGCTGTGCACGCCATATGCAAGAAAAAGAAGGGTTATGTAAATATTGATCATGTTTAGAGTCTTAGAGTCATAGAGTGATACAGTGTGGAAACAGACCCTTAGGCTCAATTTGTCCACACCGGTCAACATGTCCCAGCTAAACCTGCCCTATCCATGTAACTGTTTCTTAAACGTTGGGATTGTCTCAGCCTCAACTACCTCCTCTGGCAGCTTGTTCCATATACCCACCACCCTTTGTGTGAAAAAGTTACCCCTCTAATTCCTATTAACTCTTTTCCCCTTCACCTTAAACCTTTGTCCTCTGGCCTTCGATTCACCTAGTCTGGGCAAGAGACTCTGTGCATCTTCCCGATCTATTCCTCTCATGATTTTATACACAAGTGGTCGCAGTGGGTTACGTGAGTGCGGTTGAAAGTGTTCCAGTGAGTAACACTTCAATAAGATCACCCCTCATCCTCCTGCGTTCCAAGGAATAGAGCCCCTGCCTACTCAACCTCTCCCTATAGCTCAGACCCTCTAGTCCTGGCAACATCCTTGGAAATCTTCTCTGTTTCAGGTCCTTCAATAAAATGGTGAGATGTGGTATTTCACTACCCCTGGGATAGGCAGAGGGGGGCTTTGTTCTGGCATCACTCTCAAAGCCGTGCAGCTGTATTGACCTAGACCTTCGTGCTGAAACGCCAAAGTGAAGCCCAAGTTGTTCTGCCTCAGAGGCAAGATTGTTCCCAATTGATCCACACCTGGCACAAGGTTGTGAGTGCTAATAAAAAATATATATCGCAGCCAGGCATCTTTCAACAGGTTTTTTTTTGCAGCTGTATAGTCTTGTCACAAAGAGACTTTTGCATTATACAAGGTCAGATGCTCTAGGCTGATATATAGGTGACACCTCATGTTAGTCCTTTAAATGTGAACTGCACTTACTGCCATTTGGTTCTTATCTTGATTAATGCCTAATTTTTCCTCACTTAAGGGTGAGATGATTGATATGATTTTGTGACCTTACTCCCTGACAAGTGACTTGTGTTTTCTTAGCTTAGGCTGGAAGCTAAGAAAACAAACAGATGAAGAAGATGGTTTGTTCATCAACTTTAATTCTGAATAATAGAATTGCTGTCAAAAATTACACCAGGTGATTACAAGGTAAAGAACATTATAAGAAACTACACACGCAGGACATCTGAAGTGAAAACAGAACTGCTGAAAATGGCTCGAGGGTTACACAAAATGCTGGAGAAACTCAGCGGGTGCAGCAGCATCTAAGGAGCGAAGGAGATAGGCGACGTTTCGGGTCGAGACTTCAGGGACTGGTCTCAGGGAAAACATGAGATATAGACTGTGAGAGATAAAGAACAATGAATGAAAGATATGCAAAAAAGTATCGATGATAAAGGGAACAAGCCATTGTAAGCTGTTTGTGGTGTGAAAATGAGAATCTAGTAGATAGAGGGAATGCCAGGGCCCGAGGGCTGAGGGAGAGGTGCGAGGGGGAGGAGACAGCAGGGGTTAACAGAATTGAGAAAATTCAGTGTGGCTCAGCAGGTGAGGCAACGTCTGCAGAAAGAGATATCGAGCTAATGTGTAGGAAGGAAGTGCAGATACTGGTTTAAACTGAAGATAGACACAAAAAACTGGAGTAACTCAGCGGGTCAGAAAGCATCTCTGGAGAAAAAGAATAGGTGATGCTTTGGGTCAAGACCCTTCTTCAGACATTGAGCTATTGTCTAGAGTTGAGGATCCTTTGTTCCGACACTGTTCTTGGCAATATGCACTATTGTCAGGTAAACTAGGCCAAGGCGAGTGCTGAGTGCTCACAATGCTGTCCACAGCACGTCAGAGTATTGCTGCATATCTCCTTTGATATTTGACATGCAAGGGTGCCCAGAGAAAAAGACTGTCCCTTTCTGCACAATCCTAGGTGACTTAGTTCCATGGACATCAAAGGAGCTCAATATTGGGCTGGGTGGATAGCTGCCTGCATACTCAGTTCCAGCTATATTGAATTTCGCCCCCAAGTTCTTGAGACATCAAACCCATCTCTGAATACTAGATGACACAGATTTATAGATGTCAATATATTGTGGCCACATACTCCCATCTACATAACATTGCCGTACTCTGCCCCTGCCTCTGCTGATCTGTTGTTGAGATGCTCCTCCAGATCTTGTTACCTCTCGGTTTGACATTTTCACTCCTGACTGCTTTTTCACTCCTGAATGATCTTCCTTACAAATTTTGTACACTTTAGTCCATCCAAACCTCTGCTGCCTATGTTCATATTTGTCACTGGTCCCAATCACTCAACTCATCTATGCTTATTAATCTGATGTGGTGCCTAGGTGAGCAATGCTCACTTTTTAAATGGTAGAACATAACATAAGTAACAACACTAGAAACAACCCCTTTGGTCCACCATGTCTGTGTTTAACCTAATACCAAGATAAACTAATCACATCTGCCTGCATATGATCCTTAACAACCTCCCCCCCCCCCCCCCCCCACACTTATTGCGCACTTTCTGTGCACCCATCAAAACGTCTCTTAAACGCACTATCATATCTGCATCCACCATCACCTCTGGCAATGTGTACTCACCTACTTTCAGATCATTCGATGTATTCTTCTCTAAATTACCTAAACTTCTCTCAATTTCTCCCAAATTACATACACTTCTCTCAATTTCTCACAAATGACCTAAACTTATCTTAATTTAATAGCTCGGTCATTGGCAACTTTAGTCTTTAGTTGCCAAGGCTCCAGGTTTCTCTACTTCTCTACCATGCTTTGCAACGTTAAGGTGTTCCTTAAAACCTATCCCAATGACCAAACTCTCGATTAGCTCCCTGATATTTTCTCATGGGACTGGTTCAGGTAATGTCTTTTCATCAAAACTTTACTGAAGAAAGGTTGAGTGATTCAAAATGCTGTCTACCCTGCAGATCACTTTTAGGATTCTGTTTTTATTTCAGTTTCCCAACATATCTGCAGCATTTGCATGTCATCAGGTTGTGTTTGACAACACTCCCTTAACGCACCTTGCGATTTTCCATGTTAAAGTTACTATATGAATCGAAGCAATTGTTTAGACTTTTAGACTTTGGAGATGCAGCATGGAAACATGCCCTTTGGCCCAATCAGCGATCGCCCCATGCACTAGCACTATCCTACACACGAGCAACAATTTACAATATTTTTAACTGAAGGTCAGAGAGTGGTGAATCTGTGGAGTTCTTTGCAACAGAAGGCTGTGGAGACCGTCAGTGGATATATTTAAGGCAGAGATAGATTGATTGCCACTGTGCCACCTCAAATTGTTCTCAGCACATGTGGCTCACATTAGCTGAATGAGAAAATGTTCCACATGTGCATTGCATGCCGTCGTCATGTGTAGGAAGTGTAAATGGTATAATAGAGTTCTGTACTCTACATTTGTCCATGTATGAGAAGGTGATGTAGAGTAGCTGTAGCGCTCCTTCACCTAGAGGCAGTGGCAAGCCCAGAATTGGGCCTAAGGGCTTGAATCAAGAGTGGTGAGCTGCCTGCACCTGTTATTCTGGCCATCTGCATTGCCCGCAGCAGTCCTCATAAAACCGTCGACAGCAGGAGGTGGGGTGGGGGTGATAACTCTGTTTCACTCCAGGTGAATTAAAAGCAATTTCAAACGTAACTCTCTGCTGGCTGCTGTCTGCAAAGTTTCTCCTAACTTAGATAACCTGATGCCAAGATAACTCTGCCCAAGCCTGTCCAGCTTCCCAGAACAGAGGGGCTCATTTATCTTTTAGCTGGCCATTTAATGGTCTGAATATTATCGTTCGCAGTAAGAAAATGATGCTGGAGTTACCTCCACTCGCACTGATGTTTTGAACCTGACATCACTGGTACTCATATAAGTAAATTCACTTTTATTGTTTCTTCTAAAATATACATCTCAAAATGTACCTGTTAAGCAAATCATTAAACCAGTCATCAGAACCGGGCTTCTTCTTCTTTCGTGTGGCATGCACAGCCTAAAGTTGTTGGACAACTTGTTCTATTTGATCTTCCGTTTGTGCACGTCGAGTTGATTGCATTAGTCGAAACAGGGCGGACCACGTGGAGGTTGCAATCTTCCACTCCAGAACCGGGCTTACTGTTCACAACCGAAGCACACTAGGAATTGTTGTCACAAAGCTGATTTCATTCTTTGTTTATTTTTCATGCATTTTTAATACTTTGTAGAATGGTATTTTAAACATTAAACAGTGCTGGAGGAAAGCTGTTGACAGTGTGAGGATGAGGTCTATTGCATCTCTCAGTGTGGCCTCCTCTGCATCGGTGAGACCAAGCATTGGCTAGGTCCCCGCTTTGCCGAACACGTGTGTGCCCTCTCCATAAGGGACAGCTGAAGCTCCCTGTTGCAAGCCAACTTCAATTCCCATTCCCACTTTCCCCCTTTGTCCTCAGAGTACAACACTGTCAGAGGAAGTGTTTGCTACAAGCAAACCAGAAAGAACAGCACCTGATAGTCTGCTCGGTAATTTTCTACCTCCACGGCAAGAACATTGAATTCTCCATTTTCAGGATAATCCCCCGCCCCACCCTCTCCTCCTTTTGATCTGCCCGGGACCTCTCACACACAAATTTATTTCCATTCATCACCTCCCCCACCCTTCCCATCGCCCCTGTTACCCAGTTCCTTTACCCCCTCCAGCTCCTCCTTCTGCTCATCACCCACCCTACCTTTATTAATATGTTACTAAGCGGGGAAAATTGCACTACTGATAAGGGAGAATGTCACATGGCATTCACATATGGAGAGTTCAAGTGTGCCCAGAAATAAGAAAGGTGCAGCCACCAATGGAATTATATGCTTAGCCTCCCAATAGCCAGAAGGAGATAAAGGTGAGATAAGTAGGCAGATTACAGAAAGATGCAAAAGCAACAAGGTTGTGTCAATGAGTGACTTTAACTATGGCCGGTATTGATTGGGACTTCCTAAATGCAAAAGGAATAGAAGGGGAAGAATATATCTGTTGCGTCCAAGAAACTGTACTTGGACAGTCCAATTTGAAAGGAGCAAATATTGTGTTGGGAAACGAGCCTGGCCAGGAGACTGATGTTTCAGTTGAAGAGCATTTAGGGTGCAGTGAACATAAACAATTATCAATAAGGATAAACCCAAAGTGCTGGAGTAATTCAAAGGGTCAGGCAACATCCCTGGAGAAAAAGGATAGGTGACGTTTCGGATCGAGACCAGGCGTAGGGTCACGACCGGAAACGTCATTGATCGTCTTTCTCCAGAGATGGCGCCTGACCCGCTGAGTTACTCCAGCACTTAGTCTCCATCATTGGTATAAACCAGCATCTGCAGTTCTATGTTTCTACATGAATAGGTTAAGTCTGGACCTTGGGGGAATGTCCTAAATGGGGGGCAAGGCAAATTGCAAAATGGTTAGGCAGGAGCTGAGGAGAGTATATTGGGAGCAGTTGTAATTGGGTAAGTGCACATCTGACAATATGGGTAGACAAAAATGCTGGAGAAAAAGTGAGTGAGGCAGCGTCTATGGGAGTCATGTAAAGACCCGCTAATCAGAGTTCAGGAGCAGTATGAACCAGTAAGGTGGAGGGATAAGGACGGCAAGGTAAGGGAATGTTGGATGAGAAGAGGTTGCAAATTTAGTCTAAAATAACAAGAGAGTTTATGTAAGGTTTAAGAAGATAGAAACATAGAAACACAGAAAATACTGCAGGTACAGGAGTGAGCCATTCGGCCCTTCGAGCCAGCACCACCATTCAATATGATCATGGCGGATCAGTACCCCATTCCTGCTTTCCCCCCCATAGGTATCACTTGATTCTGTTAGCCCTAAGTCTAAGCCTCTTTTGAAAACATCCAGTGAATTGGCCTCCACTGCCTTCTGCGGCAGAGAATTCCACAGATTCACAACTCTCTGGGTGAAAAAGTTTATCCTCATCTCAGTCCTAAATGGCCTGCCCCTTATTCTAAAAACTGTGACCCCTGGTTCTGGACTCTGCCAACATCGGGATATATCATACGAAGGGCTTGGAGGAATGTCAAGCAAACAGGAACAAATTTAAGCAGGCAATTAAAAGGATGAAAAATGTCATTGGCAGGTCAGATTGAAGACATTACCAAGGCTTTTTTCTACCTACATTAAAAACAGGAGGATAACTAGGTTAAAGGTGGGGATTTATAGCTAGAGTCAGAGAATGTAGGCAAGCTGCAAACCTTTACATCTGTGTTTAAAAAAGAGAGAGATACATGGAGGTCAGTGAGTTCAGAGTTGGTTATGCTCAGGCAATTTGAGATCAAGAGGGAGGTGATGTTAAGTATTTGAAAAGTATTAAGGTGGATACATTGTATAGGAGGGAACAACAGATGCTGGGGTACACTGAAGATAGACACAAAATGCTGGAATAACTCAGCGGGACAGGCAACATCTCTGGATAGAAGGAATGGGTGACATTTCAGTTTGAGATCCTTCTTCGGACTTATAAAATCCAGAGGGACAGATATCTCCACAGGGACAGGTGGAATAATCGCAAGGAATGAAGAGAATCAAGAAAGGATATTACAGGGGCCTCGGCAAAGATCTTTGCATCATCCAGAGCCACCGGTGAAGACCCAGACAACTGGAGAGCAGCTAGTGTTATTCCTTCTTTAAAAAGGGAATCCAGGAAATTATAGGCCAGTAAGCCTCACATCAGTGGTAAGGAAGTTATTGGAGAGTGTGTAAAGAGGAACTGCAGATGCTGGTTTAAACTGAAGATATACACACAAAGCTGGAGTAACTCAGCAGGACAGGCAACATCCCTGGAGAGAAGGAGTGGGTGACATTAGGGATAAGGGAAATGAGATATATCTCTCCACATCACTGTCTATATCTCTCGTTTTCCTTATCCCTAACCAGTCTGAAGAAGGGTCTTGACGCAAAACATCACCCATTCCTTGAGATGCTGCCTGTCCCGCTGCATTACTCCAGCTTTTTGTGTCTATCTTAAGCTATTTGAGAGGAAACCTTTGGATTGGATTTACTCACGTTTGCAAGAGAATTGGATAATCAGGAAGTCAACTTAATTTAGTTTTTTGAGACGATGATGAAGGTGATCAATGAGGGTGGCACAATGGATGTGGACTGCATTCATTTTAGTAATGAAGGTAGGCTGGTCCAGATGATTAAGATGTATGGGATCTGGTGACTTTGTGCATTTGGCTTCATAACTGGCTTACCGTAGAAATGGTGTAATGATGTTATTTTGGCTTGTGACCAGTGGTGTTGCACAAGGGACTGTGCAGGGACTTCTGTTGTTTGTGATGTGTATAAACTTGGACATCAATGTAGATGGGTTGGTTAGTAAGTTTGGAGACGACACCGACATCAGTGGAGTTGCGGACAGTAAGAAAAGTTATAGGATACAATGGAATAGTGATCAGCTACAAAAATGTGTGGAGAAATGGTAGCCAGATTTCAACCCGAGAAAGTGTGAGTCTTGCATTTTTAGGAGGTCAAATGTAAGGGGAGGGTGTACAGTTCATGGCAAGACCCTCAACAGACTGATCTTGACGTCCAAGTCCATTAGCTCCCTGAAAGTGGCAATGCAAGTAGGTAGATGGTAATAGAAGAGGAATGGCATGCTTGCCTTCAACAGTCAAGGCACTGAGTATATGTCAGGAAGCCATGTTGCAGCATCATAAAATGTTGCTATGTCCCATATAGTGTAGTGTGCACAGTTCGGGGCACCCCATTACAAGAAGGATGTGAAACCTTTGGAGAAGGTGTAGAAGAGATTTACCTAGATGCTGCCTAGATTAGAGGATATTAGCTTAAAGGAGAGGTTGGAGATATTTGGATTGCTTAGTTCTAGTTTAGTTTAGTTTAGAGGTATGGCGCGGAAACAGGCCCTTCAGCCCACCAAGTCTGAACCGACCAGCGATCCCCAAAACACTAACACTACCCTACACATGTTAGGGACAATTTTAAATTTATACCAAGCCAATTAGCCTACAAACCTGTACGACTTGGGAGTGTGGGAGGAAACTGGACCTTCCCGAAGAAAACACACGCAGGTCATGGGGAGAACGTACAAACTTCATAGAGACAAGCATCCATAGCCAGGATCGAACCCAGGTCTCCGGCGCTGTAAGGCAGCAATTCTGTGTCATTTTGCCGTTTTCTCTTGAATGCCAGAGATTGAGTGGAGACCCGACAGAAGTACATAAAATTATGAAACACATAGATTCAAGATTCAAGAGAGTTTATTGTCATGTGTCCCAGATAGGACAATGGAATTCTTGCTTTGCTTCAGCACAACAGAATATAGTAGGCATAAATAAATATAGAACAGATCAGTGTGACCTTATACCATTGAATATATATATACACACACATATATATATATATATATATATATATATACATATACACACACACATAAATAAGCAGATAAAGTGCAATGGGCTATTAATGTTCAGAGTTTTGTTTGAGTTGAGTTTAATAGCCTGATGGCTGTGGGATAAGAGCTAAACTTGAACCTGGATGTTGCAGATTTCAGGCTCCTGTACCTTCTACATGAAGGCAGCAGGGATATGAGTGAGTGGCCAGGATGGTGTGGGTCCTTGATGATGCTGGCAGCCTTTTTGAGGCAGTGACTGTGATAGATCCCCTCGATGGTGGGGAGGTCAGAGCCGATGATGGACGGGGCAGTGTTTACAACATTTTGCAGTCTTTTCCGCTCCTGGATGCTCAAGTTGCCGATCTAAGCCACGATGCAACCGGTCAGCATGCTCTCTACTGTGCACCTGTAGAAGTTTTAGAGAGTCCTCCTTGACATACCGACTCTCCGTAATCTTCCCAGGAAGTAGAGGCGCTGATGTGCTTTCATTATAATTGCAAAACTGTTCTCGGACCAGGAGAGATCTTCAGAGATGTGTACGCCCAGGAATTTGAAGCTCTTGACCCTCTCCACCATCGACCCGTTGATATAAACGGGATTATGGGTCCCCATCCTACCCTTTCCAAAGTCCACTCACAGTTCCTTGGTTTTGCTGGTGTTGAGGGCCAGGTTATTGTGCTGGCACCATTTGGTCAAACGGTCGAACTCACTTCTATAATCGGACTCATCTCCATCAGTGATACGTCAGCGAACATGATGATGGAGTTCGCACTATGACCGGCTACCCAGTCATGAGTATAGAGTGAGTACAGCAGGGGGCTGAGCACGCAGCCTTGAGGTGCACCCGTGCTGATTGTTATCGAGGCTGACACATTTCCACCAATACGACAGACTGTGGTCTGTGAATGAGGAAGTCAAGGATCCAATTGCAATGGGATGCACAGAGACCCAGATCGAAGAGTTTGGTAACCAGCTTGGAGGGGATGATTGTATTAAATGCCAAGCTGTAGTCAATGAATAACAGCCTGACATATGAGATTTGTTGTCCAAGTGGTCCAGAGCGGAGTGGAAGGCCAGCGAGATCGCATCCACCGTTGATCTGTTGTGGCGGTAAGCGAACTGCAGTGGGTCCAGGTTTTTTGTCGAGGTAGGAGTTGATTTGCGCCATGACCAACCTCTCAAAGCACTTCATCACCACCGACGTTAGTGCCACTGGTCGATAGTCGTTGAGGCACGTCACCTTGCTCTTCTTTGGCACCAGTATAATTGATGCCCTTTTAAAGCAGGTGGGAACCTCATTCCTCAGATGTGAGAGGTTGAAAATGTCCGTAAAAACTCCAGCCAGTTGGTCTGCACAGGTTTTTAGGACACGACCAGGTATACCAACAGGTCCAGACACTTTCCGAGGGTTTGGAAAGGTTTTCTGACGTCGACCTCTGTGACCGTAACCGAAATACCATCAGTGAATGGGGGTCGCGAGAATGCACATCAGTGTTCTCCCAATCAAAGCGTGCGTAAAATGCATTGAGATCGTCAGGGAGTGATATTTCGCTGACATGTGAGCTGCCTCCTGATTTTGCCGGTGATTGCATTCAGGCCCCCCCACAGCTGCCGAACATCTGTCTCATCCTCCAGCTTGGGGCAGAGGTCCAAGATATGGTGGACATCAGAATCTTTCTTCCCAGGGTCAAAATGCCAGAGACATGAGGCCATAGCTATAAGGTCAGAGTGGGTAGGTTTAAAGGAGATATGCACAAATTGTTTTTTTTTACACAAAGAGTGTTGGTGCTTGGAACACGTGGCCAGGGATAGTGTTGGATGCAGATACATAAGACAGCTGTAAAGCATGAATGAGCTCCAATAAAATAGTAGCTCTCACATCAATAAGATTTCTCAAAGTTCTCCACACTTATTTTTTTGTGCATTCTCAGTTTTTATAAAGGAAACCATTTGGCTCCAAATGTATGGTTATAATTAAGTTGCAGTAGCTCCCAATCCTCACACGAAAAATAATTTCTGATTGCAATTTTGATGAAAAAAAATCTTCAATCTGCGAGAAGAAAATAGTGAATGGATTTTAGCCCCTTTCAGTTCATCGTACATTAATCCCAAATACATTACACCACAATCTTGAAATTGGCCAGGAGGATGTTTAAAACAGTAATTGGGTAGGGTTTACCTCACATCATGCAACACAGCAGAATCTACATAGTTCACAACTGGAGCACACTCAATTAAAAGCAGTTAGCTGCACATAAGGTCATAAGGGATAGGAGTGGAATTAGGCCATTCGGCCCATTAAGTCTACTCTGCCATTCAATCATGGCTGATCTATCTCTCCCTCCTAACCCCATTCTCCGGCCTTTTCCCCATAACCTCTGACACCCGTACTAATCAAGAATCTATCTATCTCTATCTATCAAGAATCTATCTATCTCTGCCTTAAAAATATGCACTGTCTTGACCCCACAGCTATTGTGGCACAGATTCAACACCCGCTGACTAAAGAAATGTCTCCTCATTTCCTTCCTAAAAGAACGTCCTTTAATTCTGAGGCTATGACCTCTCATCCTAGACTCTTCCACAAGCGTAACAATCCTCTCCGCATCCACTCTGTCCAAACCTTTCACTATTCTGTATGTTTCAATGATAGAATTAGTTTCATTATCTGTGACTCGTTATCACCTAGCCCACAGACAATAATGGACCATTTCCATGATCATCATTACTTTTATGCATATCTTTCATTCATTTGTTATATATCTCAATATATCACTGTCTATATCTCTTGTTTCCCTTTCCCTTGACTCTCAGTCTGAAGAAGGGTCTCAACCCGAAACATCGCCTATTCATTTTCTCCAGAGATGCTCCCTGACCCGCTGAGTTACTGCAGCTTTTTGTGTCTATCGTCAGTTTAAACCAGCATCTGCAGTTCCTTCTTACACAATAACAGAAGGATGTTAGCCTTAAAGGTGCACTCAGCATGTTGTCAACACACCAGCAATACAACAATGGTTAACATCGTGAGGACATATGCTGCATGAGTGATAGAGATGGAGGAGGAGGAGGAGGAGGAGGAAGCAAAGACGAAAGAAATAGAGAAATAGAGGTGAAGAAGGAGAGGGAAATCAAAGAAGAGGAAGCAAGCTCCTAGGTGGATGCAACATGTATTTGAAGTTATGTCAGGATGATCAGAGGCCAAGAGGGATGTTTGAGTGCTGTGATGGAAGGGTATCTGCCAAAATACATTTGGAAGATTCTGGCAGTAGTTGGGATATGGTCAGTCAGGAATGAGAATCCCTTTATTGTGAAGCAATGGTGGTAGAAAATTTGTGTGCTTACTGCTATGATGTCTACCATCGGCCAGATTTAGTTAAGTTTAGAGATACTGCACAGAAACAGGCCACTTGGCACACCGAGTCCATGTTGACCAGTGATCCCCGCACATTAACACTATCCTACGCACACTAGGGACAGTTTATATCAAGCCAATTAACCTACAAACCTGTTTGTCTTTGGAGTGTGGGAGGAAACCGAAGAGATTGGAGAAAAGCCACGCGGTCATGGGGAGAGCGTACAAACTCCATACAGACAGCAGCTGTAGTCGGGATCGAACCAGGTCTCTGGCGCTGTAAGCGCACTAAAGCAGCAACTCTACCGCTGCGCTGTTTAATTAAGTTTAGCGGGCATTTAACATTACCGGTCGGTTTACTTACCTTTTTTTCTCAACGAGCTTTACCTTCGACTACCTTCGATTAACTTCGATTGACTTTGACTACCTACAAATAGCATTATGACCTACTAGGACCTACCTCGACTAAACACAAGTGTAAAAAAATATCGATTTTTTCCATGGGGACCTTTTTTTACTCGCGGGCATTTTTCAACATGTTGAAAAAAACACCGTGACCTAGCTGAGGCCTCGAGTACGCGGGGACTACTCTCGAGCATGAAGGAGAGTTACAAAGACCTCCTAGGACCTCGAGTCGACCATGCTGCGAGTATGAGTCGAGGGCAAACTCGTCTGAACTTGCGAATTAGGTCGCCGCAGTGGGACAGCCCCTTAAATTGGCCTCTGAGAAAAGAAATTTCCCCGAACGTGGAGTGAATGAATGAGAAAGTGGAATAACAAATAACTATTGTGAATAGGTCATGGTCATATGATACAGCATGGAAACAGGCCCTTTTGCCAAACTTACTCATACTAACCAAGATGCCCCATCTACCTTAGTCCCACCTACCTGCATTTGCCCTAATCCCTCTAAACCTTTTCTGTCTCCAGTATGTGCCTGTCTAAATGTATTTTACATGTTGTTGTAGTACCTGTCTCAGATGCCTCCTCTAACAGCTCGTTCCATATACCCATCACCTACTGTATGAAAAATCTGCCCTTCAGATTCCTATTAAACCTTTTTCCTCTCACCTTAAACCTATGTCCTTGGGCTTTTGATTTCCCCTACTCTGGGAAGAAAGACTCAGTGTATCACCCTATCTATTCCCCTAAAGATTTGATATACCTCTACAAGGTCACCCCAATCCTCATGCCCTTCAAGGAATAACGTTTCAGCCTGCCCTACCTCTCCCCATAGGTAAGGCCCTCAAGTCCTGGCAACATCCTCATAAGGGTTATCAATGGTCAATGTGAATTCTGTGTGCTGAGGTGCCTGTTTCCATGATGTATCTCCAAACCAAACTAAATTACGAGACAACCTGTGGGGCGATTTACTTCCTAAAGCCATCAAGGCAGAGGCTGAGATAACTTCACTACTTTCAATGATAACAATTAGATTTCATCCAAAATTATGACTGAAGGAATACAGTAGAGCAATCACATCTAGTAAAAGGGTTACCGTTCACGTGATACTGAGATTTTGTACTCTGTAGTGAGTTTACCTATTGGACTTACCTACTGTGCCCCCAAGGTTGACTGTGGAAGGCACCCCCTGGGGAACATGGGCTGAAGAGGGCCAGGTATGGAGAAGGACATTGGTTTGCAGGACGACCAAAATGAAGGCGACAGATGCAACGGGCCTTTGTCACCAGCTGCAGTTGGGACTGGAAAATGCTGCCAAAATGTCGCTTCTTGCATTTGGACTCCGTGGGCTTTCCTGTACTGACTGGGGCTATTGTACTTATGTACATGGACAGTCTTGCCGAGCTGTATGAAAAAAACATTATTTCACTGCACCTGATACACATGACAATAAAGAAACCATTGAACCATTGAACCAACAGGGATCCTGTTACTCTCTTCAGAGGTGAAATTAATTATTTCATTTGAATTAAGGTGTTCACAAATTTCTGTACTAACGTAAAGACACAAACGGATGCAAGGCTATTGATTTTAAAAACAAGATAATTTTTGCCTTCCTTCAGGGTAGAGATCATAATAGTTTGGTGTAACTTTGTTGAAATTCGGTACCAAAGGGAGCAATGGAGGTTACGCATCTGTGTTCAAATATCTGACGTCGATATTTTTGCTGCTATTAGAGGAATCAAGGGATATGGGGATTGGGCAAGAAGATAAAAAAACAGCTATGACTTTGAATGCTGGAGCAGGCATGAGTGGCCTAATGGCCATGTTCCTGGTGTTATTTATTATGTTCTTATGTGTTATTAAGGTGGCACTTAGAGCAAGTAGAGCTGCTATCTCACAGCACCAGGAACCCTGGTTCAATCCTGACCTCTAATGCAGTCTGTGTGGAGTTTACATGTTCTCCCTGTGACCATGTGGGTTTCCTCCAGATGCTCCAGATGCTTCCTACATCCCAATGACCTTTGGAGAGTTTGTAGGTTAATTGGCAAAATGGGATAACATAGAACTAATATGAACAGATAAGTATGGGCTTGGTGGGCTGAATGGTCTGTTGCCATGCTATATCTCAATACCAAACCAAATGCACAATTTGGAATCTCCAGAGAAATTCTGTGCGCCAGTGTTAAATTTGTCATTTGTCAGCGGTCCTGTAATGATGGATAACAGGAGGCATTTCCATCTCATTTCACACCATGTGATAATGTCAAAGGTGCTGTTAGAATATATTTTGTTAGAAACACTAGGGACTGTTTTAGCTGAGCATTAACTATATGTTTAGAGTCAATTGCATTTAACTGGAAACTAACCTTCAGACAGCTGTATGGTAAACATATCCTCTACATGTCCAAAGTTGGAAATCCCATTAATGGATACTTCCTGTTACACATGTTTACTGCAGGCCTAGTATTGACTTGATATCCGCAGTATGATTCCCAACAGACATCAGTAAAGGAACCCATAATAATAGCACATCCTTCTTCTGAGGAAATGGATAAAGAGCATGTATTGATTATTTGCTTCAATCTTGTTAAAGCCAATTCCATTAATAACCTCTGCTTAGTGTTAATGTAGTTAATCCTGGGATCTGTAAGCAACAAGGTGCCAGGAATTATTGGGTAGCAATTTACAGTAAAATGCCATTGAAAGCCATTGAAGAAGTTTACATTTCTTACCTTCTTTGTCTTTTTAAGTGGTCAGTTTATAAATAATCTTTCCACATTTTCTAAAATAGGTGGCAATCTATGTAATGTCTTAGCAAATAAAGCTTCCTTTTTACAAATATGTACACTTGATCGTAACTTATCCATAGATGGCAAGTTTAGCTAAATGTAGTACTTTGCCAAATCAATTAATCCAACATTTTCAAAAATATGCATGGAAATATGTCTTTATTCTGCCTGAAGTTTCATAATTAAACTTTACTTATAAAAGTCCACAGAATGTCAATCTGACAATATAGATAAAAAGCACATAAATTAGCCTATGTAATCATTTAGATTAAAAAACTCACAAAAAAAATAGATTATGACCCTTTGGGCCACAGAGTCTGTGCCAAACATGATGCAAGGATAAATTAATATATATTAATCTCACCTGCCTGCACATAACCCTTATTCCACCATTCACATCTCACGACAATTCATAAAAAGATAAAATATTTAATGTTTACTAGACCAAGGGGGACCTGTTGGGTCCCGTCCCCTCACCGCGGTTGCGGGGGGGGGGGTGGGCTGTGGCATCACACACGCACTAACCACACCTCACACACAGAGGGAGGGGGAGGGGGTGAGAGGGGGAAGGAAGGCAGGGGGGTGGAGGAGGAGGAGAGGGGGAGAGAGGAGGTAGGAGAGAGGGGGGAAGGGGGAGAGAGAGGATGGAGGGCGAGAGGGGGGAGTGAGGGGCAGAAGGTGGCGAAGGAAGGGAGGTGGAGGAGGAGGGCAGGGGAGAGAGGGAGGGGAGGGGAGAGGAGGAGGGGAGAGGGGGAGTGGGAGTGGAGGGAGAGGGGGACAAAGGGAGGGGAGGGTAATGGGGGAGGGGGGCTGGATTGGGGAGGGGTGGAGGGGGGGCAGAGGGGGGGAGGGAGAGAGAGGAAGGGGTAGAGAGGGGGGAGTGGGGAGAGTAGGGGGGAGGGGGAAGGGAGGGTGAGGGAGGTGGATGTGGAGGGGGAAGGGAGAGGGGAGGGGAGAGGGGTGAGGTGGAGGGAGGGCAGAGGGGTGGAGGGGGGGGAGAGAGCGGGGAAGGGGGTTGATGTATCGCCAACTTTAAAAACGGAATGCTCGACCTCCTGCAGCGACCAGCGTTCGCGGAGGGCCTCCGGGTTCCCCGTGGATTCCACGTGTTCCCTCTCTGGGGACGCGCGGGCCTGGGCTCGGAGGAGGCCCGGTGCGGCCATCGGCTGTCCGCTGCCTTGACCCGCATGTGGCCATCTTGGCCGGGCCCAGGAGCAAACGGACAGGGAGATCCTCCCCCCCCACCACCCTCCTCCCTCTGTACCGGATTTTCAAAATCATGAGGTAAATCTCTACCGGAATATATAAATATTTCACTGTTATCTCGTCGGGTTTTCGAGGAGATGGGAATCAAAGAAAAAGTTCAAGTAAACAAGTAAACAAGCAAACATCCCTGTGCTGTGCGGTGCTGGCTCAAAGGGCCAAATGGCCTACTCCTGCACCTATGTCTAGTGTCTATCCCCACAAGCGAACATCCAAGATCAGAGTTTTATAAGTTACTAGACTAAGTGGGACCCGTTGGGTCCCATGTTCACACAGGAGGGATGGTCCCCCAATGCAATATTCCACCTCTCCACCAATTTCAATATTGGTGGCCAGTGGGAGGTGGGGGGCTTTCTGGAGCGCTAGTATGGGTGTTGTGGGCGAAGGCTATGGTTTCCAGAGGGCTAGTATAGACATTGTGAGCCGGATGGATTCTTGTGCAGGCAGCCCAGTCACTCAGGCCTGGTGGGTTAGCAGCTCAGTCACTCAGGCCCGGTAGGCTGGCAGCTCAGTCACGCAGGCCTGGCGGGCTGGCAGCTCAGTCACTCAGGCCTGGTGGGCCGGCATCTCAGTCACTCAGGGCTGGTTGGCTGGCAGCTCAGTCACTCAGAGCTGGTGGGCTGGCAGAGTGCAGGCCACCAAATTCAGTTTCATAGCATTTCAGGCAGAGTGCAGTCCAGTAAATTCAGTTTCATAGCATTTCAGGCAGGGTGCAGGCCACCAAATTCAGTTTCACAGCATTTCAGGCAGAGTGCAGGCCACCAACTTCAATTTCATAGCATTTCAAGCAGAGTACAGGCCACCAAATTCAGTTTCATAGCATTTCAGGCAGGGTGCAGGCCACCAAATTCAATTTCATAGCATTTCAAGCAGAGTGTATGCCACTAAATCCAGTTTCATAGCATTTCAGGCAGGGTGCAGGCCACCAAATTCAGTTTCATAGCATTTCAGGCAGAGTGCAGGCCACCAAATTCAGTTTCATAGCATTTCAAGCAGATTGCAGGCCACCAAATTCAATTTCATAGCATTTCAAGCAGTGCAGGCCACCAAATTCAATTTCATAGCATTTCAAGCAGAGTGCTGGCCACCAAATTGCCAAATAACTCTTTACATTGTCATTAAGGGCTAACAAATCATTTATTGCAAGTACATTGCAGGCTCACAGTTCAGTTGATTCACAGCTTAGAATCACAGTTGTGGACTCTCCCTCGTAATCTTCCAGAGTGACTGACTCACGTCCTGCCCTCCCTGGAAGGGGCGTTACCTTCATTGTGGTGATTGACAGGCGAGAGGACCAATCAGCGGATCTCAAGATTTTTTAAACACTCATAACTTTATATTTTTCATCGATCGGAAAAATCCTCTGGGCTGCCTCAGTGAAGGAGGACAGTACGTAAGATGGCCAAAAATCATAGCGATCTATGGCAGTGTTTTTTTCTAAAATCAATATGCAGCACAGACAGGACGTGGGCAAGATGAGACTTTTAGTTATATAGATATGATATATACGAAATGACAACTTACCTTAGAATAACTTATCAGGTTAAAGTTGTTTGTAGTACAGTACAATATACTCGCAAATTTAACATTTTAACACATCCACACAAAAGTTATTTCCACATTTACCACTGCACAGACTTTGTCCCATACCTCATTCCTGAACTGAAATTATTCATTAGGTTGTACTGTCATTTTGGCACATGCCCGCCAATGTCTTTCACAGGAACCATTCTCAGGAACCAAAATCAAAAAATTCTGGCCCATTACACTCAACCCACACAGGGTATATTCTTCTGTTTGGAAACTCTGCAGTCTTCACTGCCACAAGGAAAGGTGAGTTGGAGGGGGGAGCAGAGAGGCACTTTGAAATAAGGGATAAAATCTAAACCCACCTCTTTCAAGCCGCTTGGTAAACTGTACTCCATGAGAATGTGAAATTTCTTCTGCTCATTCGCTTCTGCTTACAGTATGAAAGCATTTTATCATCATTTTCAAATCTTACTCCAAGGGATTTTGCCCTCTGGTAGACCTAGTGGGATTCACACGTGCCAAAATCAAAGATAGGTTTCACATTTCCACCCAAAAATGAACAGCAGACAGACTGTATAATGATTCAATGGCAAGCTGCAAGTAGCAGGGTATGTCTGCAGGATTGATTCCTCAGCCTTGTGGGAATCATAAGGTCAGGGTTGGGAAATGCAGGGGAGAAGACATGGGCAGCAACAAAGAAGTTTTCTAAATTTATTTTAAAGGGCCTCGCTTTCTTCCCAACAGTTTTACATTGAGTAATAGAGCAATACAGTGTGGAAACAGACCCTTCGGCCCAACTTGCCCACACCAGCCAACATGTCCCAGCTACACTAGTCCCACCTGCCTGCACTTGGCCCATATCCCTTCAAACCCGTCCTATCCATGTACAGTGGCTTGCAAAAGTTTTCATACCCCTTGAACTTTTCCACATTTTGTCACGTTACAACCATAAACGTAAATGTATTTTATTGGGATTTTATGTGATAGACCAACACAAAGTGGCGCATAATTGTGAAGTGGAAGGAAAATGATACATGGTTTTCAAGTTTTTTTACAAATAAAAAACTGAAAGGTGTGGCATGCAAAAGTATTCAGCACCCTTTACTCTGATACCCCTAAATAAAATCCAGTGCAACCAATTGCCTTCAGAAGTCACCTAATTAGTAAATAGAGTCCACTTGTGTGTAAACTAATCTCAGTATAAATACAGATGTTCTGTGAAGTCCTCAGAGGTTTGTTAGAGAACATTAGTGAACAAACAGCATCATGAAGCCCAAGGAACACACCAGACAGGTCACGGATAAAGTTGTGGAGAAGTTTAAAGCAAGGTTAGGTTAACAAAAAATACCCCAAGCTTTGAAGATCTCATGGAGCACTGTTCAATCCTTCATCCGAAAATGGAAAGAGTATGGCACAACTGCAAACCTACCAAGACATGGCCGTCCACTTAAACTGACAGGCCGGGCAAGGAGAGCATTGATCAGAGAAGCAGCCAAGAGGCCCATGGTAACTCTGGAGGTGCTGCAGAGATCCACAGCTCAGGTGGGAGAATTTGTCCACAGGACAACTATTAGTTGTGCACTTCACTAATCAGGCCTTTATGGAAGAGTGGCAAGAAGAAAGCCATTGTTGAAACAAAGCCATAAGAAGTCCCATTTGCAGTTTTCCACAAATCATGTGGGGGACACAGCAAACATGTGGAGGAAGGTGCTCTGGTCTGATGAGACCAAAATTGAAGTTTTTGGCTTAAATGCAAAACGCTATGTGTGGCGGAAAACGAACACTGCACATCACCCTGAACACACCATCCCCACTGTGAAACATAGTGGTGGCAGCATCATGCTGTGGGGATGCTTTTCCTCAGCAGGGACAGGGAAGCTGGTCAGAGTTGATGGGAAGATGGATGGAGCCAAATACAGGGCAATCTTGGAAGAAAACCTGTTAGAGTCTGCAAAAGACTTGAGACTGGGGTGGAGGTTCACCTTCCAGCAGGACAACAACCCTAAACATACAGCCAGAGCTACAATGGAATGGTTCAGATCAAAGCATATTCATGTGTTAGAATGGCCCAGTCAAAGTCCAGACCTAAATCCAATTGAGAATCTCTGGCAAGACTTGAAAATTGCTGTTCACAGATGCTCTCCATCCAATCTGACTGAGCTTGAGCTATTTTGCAAAGAAGAATGGGAAAAAATGTCAGTCTCTAGATGTGCAAAGCTGGTAGAGACATACCCCAAAAGACTTGCAGCTGTAATTGCAGCGAAAGGTGGTTCTACAAAGTATTGACTCTGGGGGGGGCTGAATACTTTTGCACGCCACACTTTTCAGTTTTTTATTTGTAATAAAATTTGGAAACCATGTATCATTTTCCTTCCACTTCACAATTATGCACCACTTTGTGTTGGTCCATCACATAAAATCCCAACAAAATACATTTACGTTTGTGGTTGTAACGTGACAAAATGTGGAAACGTTTAAGGGGTATGAATACTTTTGCAAGCCACTGTATCTGTCTAACTCTTCCTTAAATGTTGGGATGGTACCTGCCTCAACTGCATCTTCTGGCAGTTCCATAAATCCACCACCCTTTGTGTAAAAATGTTACCCCTTAGATTCATATTGAATCTTTTCCCCTGCAACTTAAAGCAATATGACAGAACATGTGCTCCATTGAGCATTGCACCCAAATGTCAGTGGGTCCCAGTAAAACAGATGATCTTTGATTTACATTCATTAATGGCATTCAACAATCTCAGTTAAACCGCTACTACACTCCAAACTCTCCCAGTTGACTGTGCCTGAACCCGTCTGTCAGTGGATCACCAACTTCCTGACTGACAGGAAGCAGCATGTGAGGTTGGGAAAATACATCTCAAACCCACAGACCCTCAGCATAGGAGCACCACAAAGCTGCGTGCTCTCCCCTCTCCTTTACTCTCTACACACCAATGACTGCACCTCCACAGACACCTCTGTCAAGATTCTCAAGTTTGCAGACGACACATCCATGATTGGACTGATCCAGGACGGGGAGAAGTCTGCCTACAGACAGGAAGTGACACAGCTGGCATTCTGGTGCCATCGCAACAACCTACAGCTCAATGTTCTTAAGACAGTGTACTTGATTGTAGACTTTAGGAAAGCTCCCCCTCTCTTCCCCCCACTCATCATCAACAACACCACAGCCACATCTGTGGAGTATTTTGAGTTCCTCGGAACCATCATCCCCAGGGACCTTAAATGGGAGGCCACCATTGACTCCACAGTCAAAAAGGCCCAACAGAGGATGTACTTCCTGCGAAAGCTGAGGAAACACAATCTGCTACAGGCAATGATGGTCCAGTTTTATACTGCCACCTTAGAGTCTGTCCTCACCTTTTCCATCATGGTCTGGTTTGGCTCAGCCACCAAGCATGACATCCGGAGGCTGCTGCGTATCGTTCGATCAGCCGAGAAAGTTGTCGATTTGAATTTAATTGAATAAATTTATTAACCAAGCATGTATACATGCAAGGAATTTGCCTTGGTGCTTTGCTCGCAAGGTACAACACGATATACAGTAGAAAATTAAAAATATAACATTATAATTTATACATGTGAAGAATGAAATAAAATACCAGAACAAAAGGAGGCTTCAGATTTTTGGTTATTAAGTAGAGCTACTGCTCGTGGAAAAAAAGCTGTTTTTGTGTCTGGCTGTGGCGGCTTTGACAGTCCGGAGTCGCCTTCCAGAGGGAAGTGCTTCAAAGAGTTTGTGGCCAGGGTGAGAGGGGTCAAAGATGATCTTACCCGTTCGCTTCCTGGCCCTTGCAGTGTACAATTCATCGATGGGGGGAAGGTTGCAGCCAACAACCTTCTTGGCTGATCGAACGATGCCCTGCAGCCTCCGGATGTCATGCTTGGTGGCTGAGCCAAACCAGACCATGATGGAGAAGGTGAGGACTCCATGATGGCAGTATGAAACTGGACCATCAATGCCAGTGGCAGATTGTGTTTTCTCAGCTGCAACCTTCCCCCCATTGACGATCTGTACACTGCAAGGACCAGGAAGCATGCGGTTAAGATCATCGCTGACCCCTCTCATCCTTGCCACAAACTCTTTGAAGTACTTCCTTCTGGAAGGCCACTCTGGACTATGAAAACCGCCACAGCCAGACATAAAAAAACAGCTTTTTTCCACGAGCTCTACTCAACAGCAAATGTCTGTAGACTCTTTTTACTCTGTTACTTTGTTTTCACGTTTAAATTGCAATTATTTTTAATTGTCTGCTGTATATCGTGTGCCTTTAATCTTTTTGCGAGCTAAGCACCAAGGCAAATTCCTTGTATGAAAACCAGACTTGGCTAATACATGTTTATTCATTCATTCATTCATTCATTCATTCATTCAGCTGCTGAACCCAATCAACTGAAGAAGGTTACCAACCTGAAACATTAGGGTAGACAAAAAATGCTGGAGAAACTCAGCGGGTGAGGCAGCATCTATGGAGTGAAGGAAATAGGCAACCCTTCTTCAGACTGATGTGAGCGTGGGGGGGGGGGGGAGCTGGAGGAAGAAAGGAAGAGGTGGAGCCAGAGGGCTGAGGGAGAGCTGAGAGCAAATGTGGCTGTGGTACCGGGTCTGGGTTAGGATGTTGTCGTAGAGTTGGAGGGAAGGGGGAATTACAGAGAGGGCTATCCATGTTCTCCAGAGATGCTGCCTCACCCGCTGAGTTACCCCAGCACTTTGTGTCCCAGTAAACGATTTTTAAGTAGGTAAACGTTGTGAACATATTGCCAGACGTAGCTATTCCATTATACTGTTCTCCCATGACAACACACCTGTATTAGAACCCTCAATAAGAAATTAAAAATCCCTTCCTTTCTGAACAACTTTCCATAACATTACCCTACCTGACTGTAAATTGTAAAGAGAGGGCGTGCAGATGGTGGGATTTGGGAGATTTTGTATTTAAAGTATAAATGCTAAGGTGAAAATACTGTATTTATGGACAAAAAACAGAACTGTGAACTCAATTCAGATGTCTTGCAACTGCATTGTCCTGTTTTCATAAAGGTCAGTGGTCTTACAGACACAAATCCAAAACAGATCGTCATGAGGAACCAATCTTTTAAAATCTTGAAACATATTCTAACAAAGAATAACCTTAGCACATTAACATTAGCTTCTACTGGGAATTTGAATAGTTTATGTCATCCTGTAAACCTTGCACAGAGAGTGGGGACAGATGTAATAACATTTATCACTGCCATTTCTAAATGACAGTTAACGGATATTTACCCTAAATTTCTTTCCCAGCAAAAAGAGACACAAAGTGCTGGAGTAACTCAGTTGGTCAGATGGCATCCCGGGAGAACATGGATATGTGATGTTTTGTGTTGGGATCCTCTGAATTATAACCCACCGAATTATTCCAGCACATCGTGTCATTTTTTTGTAAACCACCATCTGTAGTTCCTTGTTTCTGCTTCTTATCCAGCATATTTATCCAATCCAAAATATTTTTTTCTTGAAATGGGCACAGATGCTGTATCATTTGTTAAGAATGCCAATCGGTCAGCCTTTCATTAATAGCGTGATTGGGGTTGCCATTCGATTTGGTTTAATCTTATGCTATAAGGAGGGGCAGAATTAGGGTCTCTGATCACCCAAAAATGGAAATTCTTAGAACTTTGTTTTTTTAAATGAAAAGGTAGAATTAGTGGGCATCCAAGAAGTATAAAACCTTTACAGGAAGAATTAAAAATCTCCACTCAAATATTGCCAGTTACATCTGGATGACTTGCGTATACCTGGATGCTACTTCATATACCTGGAAGCTCTTGTTAAATGCCAGGATAGGCTCATGTGACTCTTGTTTCAATGTTCTTAAGTTCCTATGCTCACTTTCTTCAGTGAATGTGGCTTTTATTACAAAAATAAAACACCAACTGTTAGCAGGGGAGTCCGTGGGTATATGACTTCACACCATGGGCTTTTGTTCAAAGTAATAAAGTAGCATTGCAGAAATGGTCCAGAGAATTTGTTACTTGGAAGTAGGAAGTGCCAGTGAAAATTCTAAACCATCTTATACAACTGGGTAGGATACCAAAAATCACAAAATTATTATGGCACTTAAAAAGCACTTTTGACCCAAAGTGTTCATTGCAAAATAAGAAGGGGCAAAATATAAATCTATTTGACGTACATCTCTCCGCCCCATTTACCCACTCTTTCCTGTAAGTTATTCTCCCTCAAATACCTATCCAATATTTGTTCAAAAATTCTGTTTGACCTTGTTTTTATTACGCTTCCAGACAGAAATTTCAGGTCATATTCATAGTCATACAGCATGGAAGCTAACACTTTGGCCCAACTTGCCCAAGCTGACCAAGATGTCCCATCTACACTTGTCCCACCCACATTTGGCCCATTTCCTTCCTATCCATATTTCTGTCCAAATGTCTTTAAAATGTTGGGATAGCTCCTGCTTGTGGCAACACATTCCATATACCCAGCACACACTGTGTGAAAATGTTGCCCCTCAATTTCCTATTACATTTTTCCTGTCTCACCTTAAAATTATGTCCTCTCGTTGTTGACGCCTACTCTGGATAAAAGACTCTGTGCATCTACCCTACCTATTCCCCTCATGATCTTATACACTTTAATAAGATCACCCCTCGTCCTCCTGCACTCCAAGGCATAAAGTCCTAACCATTTTTGTATAAAATATTTTTTCCAAATTCTCCATTTTTCTTTTTAAATATCGCTTGGAATCTGAACCATCCGCTGATGGGAACAGCCTTTCCCTTTTCACTTGTTCCAAATTTGTCATGATCTTGTAACACACTATCAATTCTCCTTTTAAAAGCACCCTGCCAGTTCTTTTGTCTCTTTTCTTGTCTGCTACCATCTTAACTGGGTCCTAAACCAGGCTGCAACCTCCAGAATATATGCTAATGTTATAGTATACAAGGACTCTAATAACAATTTAATTGAGGCAGGCACATTTTTCCCACTGAGAGATGTGCCTGCGAAAGGCACCCTGGTGTGTAAAACTTAACAAAAAATGGATCTCCAAAAGGTTCAGCATTTCCCATTGTGGGAACTAGGAGAGCAAATAGTAAGATTAAACGAGAACTTACCAGTTTGAAGTTTGATCGTTATTTTATGAGGAGTAACGATGAGGGATTACGTGAAGAAGCCCCGCCTGGCGCTGGAACGGCATACTTCAAAGCAGCGGCATGAAAAACACAGAACATAATAGCCGGAGTAAGATAGTAAGGCTCAACATAGATTTAGAACTACCAGATGATCATTTATTTTATGAGGGTCGGGAGTGGAGGGCACGTAATCCCTCATCGTTACTCCTCATAAAATAACGATCAAACTTCAAACTGGTAAGTTCTCGTTTAATCTTACTATTTTACTTAGGAGTCACGTGAGTGACTACGTGAAGATTTTGAAGCTTTCTGTGTTTTTTATGTCGTAGACTCATTCCATACGGCAATCTGGCTCACACAACACAGTAATGAGCAAAATAACACATTTTTTCCTCCAAACATTGCCTCAAGTTATGTGATAAATTATTTCACATTATAAAAGAATAAAAGTAATGCCCTTTCTATTGAAAGGCAAGTTTATCACAAAATATCAATTGATATATATAATTTGATGGTATGAACAAAGCAACAATTATAGAGAACCCAACACTCCATGTCCAATCGTGACACAATGACTGATTTCATTTAATTTAATATTTATTTTACACCCTCCTGTGGCCTTGCATCTTTGCTCGAGCGGCTCATCCTGTGCCATACCTGTGAATGTATCTACCTCCTTAACAGAGTAATTTTCCACATTTCAGTGTCTAGTTCCACTGAGTGTTATTCAATGTTTAACCATCTAGAATACATTTCTCTAGAACCATCAGTTTTACTGAAAAACTAATGTGTTTTTTTGTGTGTAATAAGTAGTGCTGTCTCATTACCACAGAGACTCTTACTTACTTTAACATATTTCATCAATGTTCATACACACACACAATTTAAGGCCGACAGGATATGCTTATAGGTTTACCTTGGTTCCAGCTCTTCTTGGTCTGCTTTGTTTGGTAAATTCATAAACATATATGATAATGTAATCTGTATCCACATACAATTATAACGTAATATTTACAATATTTGCACTCTTATCTTGATACTAAAGTCATCAGCATTATTACTTTCAATGTTAACTTTTTTGAATCATTGATAGAACTGGAGTCCATTGCCTAAGGCAATTCAGGACTATATTGATCTCCAGACTTATGTGTTGCAATTTTGGACAGATTATATATATATATATATACATATATATACCTATATTTATATCTACATATATATCCCTTTTCATATCGGGATTTTACAAATGAACCTGATAACTTCTTGGTTAGTATTTTGTCCGTAAATAGGACGATAAACACTCTGAGCCCTATTATTGGCACTATCAATTAGATACTCAGAAAAAATGCAATGCACAAGAACTCATATATATCTAATATGACATATAATTTTACTGTATACACAGACTTCCAATTTCTTATAAAATATTGTGGTTTTTTTTAAATTTCTACAAATTGCAGGTATAACACTTCTTTATACATAATTATTTTATTGTTATGTTGTTATATTAGTTAAACATTCATAGACTTCTTTGACCATTAAACTATTGTAATGGTCTGATCAACCTGCAGATAGTCAATTCATATTTTCATATTATGGATGCCTTGTACAACAATAAATTACTGCAACTATGAATCATCACAAGTGTTTCAACATCACTCAATATTTATGAAAACCATGAAGGATCCGTTTTGGACCACCAAAATGCCTCTGGCAGTGTCTTGCTATATTTTTTTTATCAGACACTGCCCTATCAGACAAAAATGAGGAACATTAAAAAAAAAAAATTCCTCATATAATTGAGAGAAAAGCATCCTCCTTTCCTGTTCTTGGTTTACCCACGAAAACATTTGAAAGATCAGTTATTTAATCTGTATACAACCAGATTAATCGTAAGTAATCCATATTAATGACAATGTATTTTCCCCCCTTAATGTGTTGTCTGTGATAACATTGTCTCTTTCTTAGAGATAAACAGCTGGAGTAAAACATTTTAGAATATGCCACATCTGTTTATTCAGATAATCACATGATTATTATTTTACTTATCTTATGTGATTTAATATATGCCACAGCCGTGAGGTATTGTTCACCTTGATATGACATGGACACTTCCATAATAGAACAATCGATATTTAATCCATAATTCCTTATACTTCAATAATTAATACAAATGTTTGGAGAATTTCTTAGGACCTGGTATTATTGTCCGTAGTCCCAACAAAGAGACGTATCAATAATCTTTATAAGAATAGATAATATTTTTATCTTACCCAAATATTCACAGAAGCTGTCCATCATCTGTTAATACTTGCTTCAGCTTGCAACAGCTGCTAAGCTTATAGTTGAAGCAACTTGTGAACCCCTTTTTTTAATCCATTACTTTAATAATGATAATGTATCATTTGGTATTTGCATAAGCCTCACACAAAGGCATACATAAGCTTCTGTATTCCTTCTTTTGGAGCTTTATTTACTCTTACCTAGGCTCCTTTCCTAATGGAGGGACAAAGTATGTCAACAAAGCAATAAGACATATTTGTATCATGGAACAATTTTCCCCCTCTTATGGTGCTGAATTACTCCTAAATCCAGAATAGTAATTTATGAATATTTATGAATGCCTAAAACATAGGCTTTATGTGATGGGTCAAGTCCTTGCCTTTCAACAGGCTTGTAATTGCAGCACTAATTTGCAGCTGACTCTAATTTAAATGTGATCAAGATAAACCATGACCATGTCCTCATTAGTGCAAGTACTGATCTTTTATCAGTGCAATTGTTCTTCCAGTATTCTGTTTAACAGCCTTAAACTGGATTTAATCTTTTAGACAATGTTTTAACTTGCACTGCTTGACCCATTTTAATTAATTTCAAGCACCTGTAATATTTGATTAACACTTTGTTAATAACAACTGTATTTCAATATTGAAGATGTTCCATTTTAATAAAATGTTCTTACACTGTGAAAGTGTATATAAAATGATGTTTTGTATGGTTTATATCATCACATCTGTACACTAAGGTAATTTATAATATATATATGTACGTACCCCTTCTTTATTGGAGTTACTTTTGGGTGCAAACCTAAAATCAATTTTTTACGTTTTCTTATACAGGTGAACCAATCCTCTCTACATTTTTTTTTTATAGTCCTTAGTTATATTAAATTAATGATCATAAAACACAAATTAATGAACATAAAACAGTAAATCCAAAGGGTTTCTACAGCTATATTAATAGCAAAAGGATAACGAGGGATAAAATTGGACCATTAGAGAACCAGAATGGACAGCTATCTGCAGAGCCAAAAGAGATGGGGGAGATATTGAACAATTTCTTTTCTTCGATATTCACCAAGGAGAAGGATATTGAACTCTGTGAGGTAAGGGAAAAAAGTAGAGTAGCTATGGAAACTATGAGATTCAAAGAGGAGGAAGTACTGACACTTTTGAAAAATATAAAGGTGGATAAGTCTCCAGGTCCTGACAGGATATTCCCTAGGACATTGAGGGAAGTTAGTGTAGAAATAGCAGGAGCTATGACAGAAATATTTCAAAAGTCATTAGAAACGGGAATAGTGCCGGAGGATTGGCGTACTGCGCATGTTGTTCCATTGTTTAAAAAGGGTTCAAAGAATAAACCTAGCAATTATAGACCTATTAGTTTGACGTCAGTGGTGGGCAAATTAATGGAAAGGATACTTAGAGATAATATATATAAGCATCTGGATAAACAGGGTCTGATCAGGAACAGTCAACATGGATTTGTGCCTGGAAGGTCATGTTTGACAAACCTTCTTGAATTTTCTGAAGCGGTAACTAGGGAAATTGATGAGGGTAAAGCAGTGGATGTTGTCTATATGGATTTCAGTAAGGCCTTTGACAAGGTTCCCCATGGAAGGTTGGTTCAGAAGGTTCAATCTTTGGGTGTTAATGGCGGAGTAGCAAGATGGATTCAACAGTGGCTGAATGGGAGATGTCAGAGAGTAATGGTGGATGGCTGTTTGTCAGGTTGGAAGCCGGTGACCAGTGGGGTGCCTCAGGGATCTGTGTTGGGTCCACTGTTGTTTGTCATGTACATCAATGATCTGGATGATGGGGTGGAAAATTGGATAAGTAAGTATGCAGATGATACTAAGATAGGTGGTATTGTGGATAATGAAGTAGATTCTCAAAGTCTACAGAGAGATTTGGGCCATTTGGAAAAGTGGGCTGAAAGATGGCAGATGGAGTTTAATGCTGATAAGTGTGAAGTGCTACATCTTGGCAGGGCAAATCAAAATAGGACGTACATGGTAAATGGTAGGGAATTGAGGAATGCTGTGGAACAGAGGGATCTAGGAATAACTGTGCATAGTTCCCTGAAGGTGGAATCGCATGTAGATAGGGTGGTAAAGAAAGCCTTTGGTGTGCTGGCCTTTATAAATCAGAGCATTGAATATAGGAGTAGGGAAGTAATGTTAAAATTGTACAAGGCATTGGTTAGACCAATTCTGGAGTATGGTGTACAATTTTGGTCGCCTAGTTATAGGAAGGATGTCAACAAAATAGAGAGAGTACAGAGGAGATTTACTAGAATGTTGCCAGGGTTCCAGCAACTATGTTACAGAGAAAGGTTGAACAAGTTAGGTCTTTATTCTTTGGAGCGCAGAAGGTTAAGGGGGGACTTGATTGAGGTCTTTAAAATGATGAAAGGGATAGACAGAGTTGACGTGGATAAGCTTTTCCCATTGAGGGTAGGGAAGATTCAAACAAGAGGGCATGACATGAGAATTAAGGGACAGAAGTTTAGGGGTAACGTGAGGGGGAACTTCTTTACTCAGAGGGTGGTGGCTGTGTGGAATGAGCTTCCAGCAGAGGTGGTGGAGGCAGGATCGATTTTAACATTTAAAAGTAAAGTGGATAGGTATATGGATGTGAAGGGAATGGAGGGGTATGGTCTGAGTGCAGGTAGATGGGACTAGGGGAAAACAAATGGTCGGCACGGACTGGAAGGGCCGAGAGGGCCTGTCTCCGTGCTGTAATTGTTATATGGTTATATGGTTATAAAAAACACCTGTAATCCCCCACAATCGGAGATTTCATGAATTTATTTTGTAACAGTTGTTTGCACCTCTTCAACGTACTTCAAGCCTTCTTTTCCCAATTATATGGGTTCGGATAAGGCTATGTTTGATTATTTTTCTTTATCATACTTCTGCCTTAGTTTATGATCCATTATCAAATCTTTATATTGGATCATAATTTTTTCCCCCCAAAGTTTAAAGACCAATAGTCTGTTCTTTTGTAATCAATACTTTGAATAATCATAAGGCAGGTTTTATTCCATAATAATCAGGCGTTTAACATAACCTGATTTGTATTGATCTGCAAATCTAGAGTGCAGATTTGGTCCCAAATATTATATATTTCTTCCCTATTGAGCTCCACAAACTGATGGCAATTAATTTTACTTCAAATGTATTGGTTATTTGCACAATATTTTATTTGTTTTCCATTGAATGGAAATGCCATGCATCAGTTTGAAATACTTTTAAAATCGTATTTCCTTATATCTCATCTTATTGAGACATGGATATCATAACCGGATTCACCGTTGATATGTTTATAAACTTAAAAGTTTTATCATATTCTGCTGTTTCACCATAACAGCTTTGGTGAGGCCAATTATTTTTTTTTTTTTTTCCATATTTACTTTTCATGGCCTCACTCATACATTCAGGTATCAAACCTAGTACACTTCTATATATATATTTTGTGCTGAAGTGTACTTTAATAAAACATAAAAAGTTTTATTATTATTCTGCTGTTTTAATCATAACAGCTTTAGTGAGACCAATTAATTTTGGTTTCCATGGTTATTTACCATGGCCTCACTTCTTATTCAGGTGTTGTACTTACACCTGTATATATATATATATATATAGTATATATATACTATATATATACCATATGTGTACTTACACCTGTATATATATACATATATATGTACTTACACCTATATATATATATATATATATATATATATATATATATATATATATATATATATTACTTTAGTGTTTTCCTCAAGGAGACTATATCTGAGGTAGATATTCCCACCATATTTCATCATATATATTAATATATGAAACCCCTTTAGGGTAGGTTAGGGAATGTTTTTGGGCCTTTTAACCCTTTTTGGCTTGAATTCTTTATTTACTTTATTTTTATTTTTTGGAATCTTTTTTTTTTTAATAAAAAAAATGACTTTATAAAATTTCCCCCCCCCCCCCCCCCCCCCCCCCCCCCCCCCCCCGTGCCAAAAGTTTGTGGAGCGACTAAAAAATCTTTCTAACGTAATTTTGACGGCCACCGGTATCGGAACCGGCTCCGTAATCTCCCGTTCCGATCGCTCCCCTTAGGACGTTCTTTTAAAACTCCGTTATTTTTCAACTTTTTTTTTTTTTCTTTTAAATTAGTTTTAAATTCTGGTATTCAATACCAGCCACGGAGTTTTTTAGACCCTGAAAATGTTTTCCACTGCACTTACCTGCGGGCCCGTACCTACCGCTGTCGAGGAGCTGCCTCTGCAGCTCTTGCTCTGCCGTCAGCGTCGACGTAATGCCGTTCCAGCGCCAGGCGGGGCTTCTTCACGTAGTCACTCACGTGACTCCGAAGTAAAATCAGTTTCATTGGGTCTGATTATTCATAGATTAATGTTGAAGGTGAGCAACAATAGGGGAGGACAAAGGTCAAGAGAAGTTCAACTATCCCATTCGGGAACTTGCTGAGATGCCAAGGTAGCTCATTCTTGGCATGAAATCCATCCCACAAAGACAATATTCTTTTTTCTTACACATGCCTGTTTGCGCAAGCACACACACAAGCACACGCACACACACACCTACCTTGAGAAATTCAACATGTGAATTAATACAATATATTTGGTATACTTGTATACTTCCATAGAGTGACACCTGCAGTGGCTGCCTCGCCAACAGTCTGTCTCATCCATTCCTTCTTTGCTGTTTTTAGTATGTGTTAAATGTATGTTTTTAAGGGCCTGTCCCACTTAGGCGATTTTTTCGGCGATTGCTGGTGACTGTCACGGTCGTGGCAGGTCACCGAAAAAGCAGCGACTTGGCCCCCCACCCCCACGACAATGTTCATGATAAGCTACGACAACCTACAACCTAGTCGACGTCATGTTACCGACAACCGATTTGGATGACCACCTACGACCACACCTACGACCACACATGCGACAACCAAAGTCAACCTATGTTCACCTGCGACAAGCTACGATGAGCAACAACCCTGTTGGCGACAACTGAAGACACCTGAAGACAATTTAGTCGCCGTTTGACGTAGGTTGACATAGGTAGTCGCCAGTGGAATTCACCAAAGTCAGCACCCGGCGACAACCAACAACACCTGGCGACAACCTGCGTCATCCTGGCAACAGCCTACAACAGCACCTATAAAAGGAGAAGACAAGCTGCGACAAGCCCACAGTCGCCAAAAAGTTTTGAACATATCAAAATCCAGCGGCAACCAGAAAAACGTTACGACTCTATAGGCGACTTGAGGAAACTACTCATGACCATACAGGTGTCACCCCGCGACCATGTGGCGAGAGCCTAATCGCTTGCAGTCGCTGAAAAAAATCACCTGTGAGACAGGGGCTTTAGTGTTTTTACCTTGTTTTATGTGGGGGGGGGGGGGAGGGGGGCTGGGGGAACTTTTTAAATCTCTTACCTCAACGGAGATGCAATTTTTTTCTGTATCGTAATTTATTTTCTCCATCCGCACATACCCTCTCAAGGGAAAACACAGAGCCACAGCATAGGCGGAAGGATGGACAATAAATGAGAAGTGGGAACACCTAAAACTGCTTGGAGCTCAACTGTGAGGAGGCCCTAGGGAGAAGGACCGAAAAGCACAAAGTGAATAAGACCAGAAACCCTCGACACAATCCAACAGAGGAGAAAGTTAAAGGAGAAAGTGAACAACTCGAGAACAAGAGCTGAAAAGGCTTTAGCCCAAAAGGAGTACAACAAATGCCACAAAAAAGTGGGAAAGAACATTAGGAGGGACAAGAGAACACAGGTGGAGAGGCTAGCCAAAGAGGCAGAAATTGCAGCGATTCAAAGGAACATGAGGGAGATATAGACTCATCAACAGTCATGCTCTATGGCTTCTTTGGGAGAATTTGGGAAGAGGAAAAGAAACCCACAGAATGGGCAGAGGGATATATCGTGAAACTGCCAAAAAAAGGTGACCTAAGAAAATGTGACCACTACCGAGGGATCATCCTACTTTTTGTACTCAGTAAAATTCTCAACCGGGTCATCCTCAACCGTCTTCAGGAAGCTGTAGGCAAGAGGTTACGGGACCAGCAAGCAAGATTCTGGAAGGATCGATCATGCACAGACCACATAGCAACATTACGCATCATCATTGATCAGTCTATTGAATGGAACACGTCCCTGTGCATCAACTTAATCGACTTTGAGAAAGCGTTTGACAGCTTAGATAGGACAAACTACGGCGCCTAATGCACCACTATAGAATTCCCACCTAGAACATAAACTTAATCAAGAACTCGTATGAGGAACCTCAGGCAAAATTATGCATGCAGTCCAGCTCTCTCAGAGCTTTAGTGTCAGGATGGGCGTCAAGCAGGGATGTCTATTGTCACCATTCCTTTTCCTCCTGGCAATTGACTGGATCATGATGGATCTCAACGGAACGGAAAAAAAATGGAATCTAGTGGTCAATGTGGGAGCAGCTGGATGATCTTGACTTTGCAGGTGACATAGCTCTCCTTTCACACACACACAGATACAAATGCAGGAGAAGATCGACAGACTCTCACAAGCTGCAACAAAGCTTGGTCTTACACCCAATACAGCAAAGACACAGGTGATGAGGATCCACTCCAAAACCAGCACCCCTATCCTTATGCACAGCACTGCTCCAGAGGAGGTAGAAACATTCACATACCTAGGCAGTGTTGTGTACATCACTGGAGGGGCAGAGGCAGACATAAAAAGTAAAATCAATAAGGCTAGGGTGGTGTTTAACATGCTCAGGAAGATCTGGAGCTCAAAAACACATCGTCAATCAACACCAAAATACGCATCTTTAACTCAAATGTGAAACAGGTGATGCTGTATGGATCAGGTGCAACAGGCTGCAAACATTCATTAACACCTGCCTTAAGAGAATACTTAACATCTGGTGGAGATACAAAGTAAGCAACGTGGACGTGTGGAAAAGAACAAGCCAGGAGCCCATTGACTTACAAATTTGAAGGAGAAAATGGAGTTGGATTGGACACACCCTCAGGACACCTGCCACAAACATCACCCGGCAAGCCCTGAAATGGAACCCCCAAGGAAAAGGGAAATGAGGTTGCCCCAGGAACAGCTGGAGAAGAGGTGTCCAGACAGAAATGTCTGAGAGTGGGATCAACTGGGGAGATCTCGAAAGAACTGCCAACAACCGAGTGAGGTGGAGGACATTTATCAAGGGCTTATGGGGAGCAAAAGGCTTAAGAAGAAGAAGAGATCTCCGTCTGCACTGCAGCCTAACATCATGGAGTTAGCGGCCTCTGCTGGAGACTGACTTTGGGCACTCCAACCGCAGGAGCCTGCGGACATAACATCGCGGAGCTGGCGATCCCTGTCGGGGATCAACCTTGGAGCTTCAACCACGGGAGCCTGCGGACTTTAACATCATGGAGCTTGCGGCCCCTGGTTAGGGACCGACTTCGTGAGCTCTAAGCCGCAGGAGCTTCGACTGTTCCGATCGCGGGAGCTTCGACCACCCCGACGCAGGAGTTTCGATTGCCGGCTGTGGGAGCTTCGATCACCCCGACTGCGGATGGTTCGACTCCCCCGACCTCAGGAGAAAAAAAGAGGGAAGAAGATTAGACTTTATTGCCTTTCATCACAGTGAGGAATGTGGGGAATTCGCTGTGGTGGATGTTTATGTTACCTTTTATGTAGTTGTGTGTCTTGTTGCTTTTTTTTTAATATGGATGTATGGTAATTCAACTATCACTGTACCTTAATTGGTACACGTGATAATAAAAGTCCTTTGAACCTTTGAACCAAAGCAGAGCAAATATAATTTGGTTTTCTTGTAGTGAGCTTTTAATAATGACAGCTTCTTCACTCTATCCAAAATGCGCCCAAAAAGACCTCTTGTCAAGTGACATTAGCAAATGTAAAGCCAGAACTACTGAGGATAATTTCAATTCTCCATCGTTGATTGTGATGCCTTAAATCTATAATGAGATCCAACTCACTAAACCTTTTAATGTATGCTGCCTTAGTTATTGAAAGCACTTAAAACACATTTAGTGGCAAACTGAAAATGCCACTTCCCCAGTTCTCTTGACTTTGCAGTATACTTTCTGTATTCCATTATTGATGAACTAGATTCTTTATACATTGCTTACTGGGACTGTAATAAGAACAGGGGTACAAAACCAATAATTTCAACAGGGCAAATTAATTAATGCGATGGAATGCATTCTTAATGCAGTTATATAAAAACAGCATCAGGAATCATTGGACACTTCTGAGATATCCAGATATAATTATACTTTTTAAGTTGTGAAGTTTTATTTTGGTGCTGATATTCGGCACACTGTCAAGATCCTGTGGAAATGTCATCTTTGAAAGGCACAAAATGAACCATAAATGTGATATAAGGCAGGATCTGCAAAGAGCAAGAAAGCTAATATTTTATGTTGATGACCATTCTTCATCCATTGTTGAATATTTGCAGCATTTCTTCCCAGATTTACATAATCTGCAATGTTTTCCATTTGAAATCATGTCATATATTTCTGAAATAAATGATTCCCGTGGGGGAATTGCAGAAGATTGTAATTGTGATCATGGAGAATAGCCATTAAAATGTGAAAGAAAATTGCCGGTGTCCTCCCGCATCTCAAAGACGTGCGGTCATGCAGGTTAAGTGACCTCTGTAAATTGCTCTTGTGTGTAGGCAGTGGATGAGGAAATGGGATAATGTAAAACTAGTGTGAATGGGTGATCGATAGTTGGCCTGGGCTCGATGGGCTGAAGGGCCTTTGATCGAACCTGCATTTCTGAACTACACTACAATATGTGTAGGAAAGAACTGCAGATGTTGGTTTAAACCGAAGATAGACACAAAAAGCTGGACCAACTCAGTGGGTCAGACAGCATCTCTGGAGAAAAGGAATAGGTGACGTTTCGGGTCGAGACCCTTCTTCAGACAGGGTAATATGGTTGGTTGAAAACTGAGGTGCAGTTCTTCAATCTTATGTTGAGCTTCACTCGAACTGGTCATGGAGTGTGTGTGTATGAGAGAGATGGAGTGTGATAGTGAGAGAGAGATACAGTGTGTCAGTGGGAGCAATTGAGTGTGTCATTGAGTGAGAGAGAGAGATAGCATGTGCCTGTGAGAGAGGGAAAAGTGTGTCAATGGGAAAGAGGGTAGTGAGAGATTCATGCAGTGTGCCAGTGAGGGAGAGATGGAGTGTGTCAGTGAGAGAGATATGGAGTGTGCCAGTGAATTAAAGAGATATGGGCCTGTCCCACTTAGGCGATTTTCAGGCGACTGCCGGCAACTGTCAAGTTGCCATCAGTCGTCTGAAAAACCAGCAACTGGAACGGCGATTGTCAGAGTGGAACACACACACACTGCTTCCTTCACCTGCCCGTTATGCAGACCGGGGGGCAGGGCAAGTGGGGTGAGCGCTGTCTGAGTGAAATTCGCACGTTGCAAAGCCAATGTGATGCAGACACACACCGTGATGAACAGGAAGGTTGGCGCTGTAATTACTGTAATTAGACGGCGAAAGCACAGTGTACGGGAAGGGTCACGAAAGTCTTTTAAAAGAAGGGGGAGAGGGTGGAGAAGGGGGAGACGGGGTGGGGAGAAGGAGTGGGGACAACTTTCAGGAAGCCAGAGATACACAGCTGTGAAGCTCGGCGGCCATTAACATTACCGGTCGGTTACCCTTGGTTCTGTAAACTACTATTTACGTTCTTTTCCCCCAATGAGCCAATGAAATTCACTGGTCAGCACCGGCTACAACCTACGAGAACCTAGGACAACCTTCGACCTCCTGGCAACCCACTACCACTGTACCTATGGCACGAGAATTCTTGCTACTCTCCATGGCGGCTTCATTCTGGTCGCCGCTAATTTTTCAACATGTTGAAAAAATTTGCGGTGACCATAATGAGGCCGTGACTAGTTCCCAGAATGCGGGAACTCCTCACGACCGTGAAGGCGACTCCCCGGCAACCACCCGCGAACATGTGGCGACCATGTGGCGACCGCATAGTCTCCTGCAGTCGCCTAAAAAGTGGCCGAAGTGGGACAGGCCCAATAGGTTGTGTCAGTGAGAGAGAGGATGGAGTGTGTCAGTGAAAGACATGTCAGAAGATGGTGTTTGTTGCTGAGGGAGAATGAAGTATGTCAGTTTATGCCCTTCAATAGGGCATTGACAATGTCTCTTATGTTAGGCTGATCCAGGAGATTGTGAGGGTGGACAAACCTATAAGGATAGATTGGACAAACTTAGTTTCCTCTCTTGTGTCGGAAGTCGAGAGGAGACCTGATAGACTTGTGTAAAATTACGTGCAGGGCAAGTTTTTTTACAGAGTTCCCCCTCCCCAATCTTTGCACATCCCCAATCCTGGACTTTCAACTCATCATTTTAATTTCATGTTTGATGTATCTTGTTGTGTTTTATGACTGTTGGCAGACCAATTTCCCTCCTGGGATTAATCAAGTTGTATCGTATCTTATCGTATCGAACTTGCTGCTTAGGTGCAAGTGGAAGCAGATACAATAGTAGCATTTAAGAGACTTGTGCATAGGTACATGGAAATGCAGGGAATGGGGAGATATGGATCACATGCAGGCAGAGGAGAGTAGTTTAACTCGACATGATGCTCGGCACAGGCATAGTGGGCTGAATGGCCTGTTCCTGTACTGTACTATTATATGCATCCTTGCTGCATTTATACTACAATGAAAAAGGTTAATCGTAGATTTAGTGCGCATTGCGAGCACTCTATCCCTTTTCTTCCAACATCAACTGTAGAAAATCAATCTTAATGGAGACACAGTATACACATGTCCAGGCTGATGTCCCTATTACAGCAAAGCCACTGCAGTGTAAAATGGCACACATTCCTAGCAATTAAGTAATCTGTCACTCTAAAAGTAGTTTACTAGGATTTAGATAAGATAACAACAGTTTAAGCAAGCATGCAGAAAGACCTGGGGCCCTTGGCTAATTACAATATCTAGACACACAGTCTAATCATGCTGTCTCACCTGTCAAGTTGTACAATTTGACTGTTGTCAGAGGTTGGAGTTACAATACATAATCTCTGCCAGACTAATCCTTCTACCGACTGCAGGTCATCTAGAATTCCCCATTTAGGCAGACTTCCGGCTTAATTCGTTTATTTGTAAAAATGTGAGTTTCTTTCAGACTTCCATTACAGAGTTCATTTCATATAGCTCTTCTCAAATTCAAATGCTTTTGACATTTTAAGAATGGATGAAATATTAAGAAGGAAAAATGTACACTGACACAGCTGCAAGAAAAGCAGGTTGTCCCTAAACCCTATGCTGGTGGCTGTAGGTAAACTCAACACCCCACTAATTTAGCCCATATCATCAGCAGGCCCCACCACTGGGTGTCGTGTATGTTCCACCCCGGTTCTTTTGATATTTAAGGCAAAAGCGAGTCTTAAAGAATGGTTATTTAATGAGTTTAAAGAAACGAGGTCCTTAGACTCACAGAATCATACAGCATAGAAACAGACCCTTCGGCCCACAACATGCATCATGTCTCATCTACACTACTCCCACCTGCCCGCATTTGGCCCAAATCCCTCTAAACCTGCCATACCCATGTACATTGCAATAGTACCAACCTTAACTACTTCCTCCGGCAGTTCGTTCCACATACCCACCACCCTTTGTGTGAGAAAGTGTTACCTCGGGTTCCTATTATATCTCTCCCCCCCTCACCTTAAACCTATGTCTCCTGGTTCTCGATTCCCTTCTTCTGGGCAAGAGACCCTGTGCAACTACGCAATCTATTCCTCCTATGATTTTGTACAGCAAAATAAGATTAGCCCTCATTCTCCTGTGCTCCAAGGAATAGAGTCCCAGCTCAACCTCTCCTTTGAGTCCTGGCAACATCCTTGTAAATCTTCTCTGCACCCAGAGAACTCTTCCAGAAGGTCTTCTCCCAGAACTCCAGAAAGTTAGTGTGAATGGGAACTGCACCTAGCTCTTCCTTTTCCCTAGTAACATTTCCTCCTTGCCACCCCATTGAAGAACGCGAGAAATTACAGCGAATCCATCCAAGACAGCAAAAAATTGCAGCGAATTGTAGGCACACCCCATACCATCACACAAACCAACCTCCCTTCTATTAACTCCATTTAGACTTCAGCAAGGCCAGCAGCATAATCAAGGATGAGTTGCACCCTGGCCTTCTTCTCCCCTCTCCCAGCGGGCAAATGGTACAGAAGTGTGAAAACGCACACCTCCAGTTTCAGGGTCAGTTTCTTCCCAGCTGTTATCAAGCAACTGGACCATCCTGCTATAATTAGAGAGCAGTCCGGCAATTAGAGAGCTGTAGTATCAATGAATAAATACTACTTATCTCAATGGTGACCCTTGGACTATCTTTAAGAAAGATCTGCAGATGCTGGAAAAATCTAAGGTAGACAAATCTACGTTGCATCTGCATCCAGGATGAGGTGTTCCAATAGACGATAGGTGCAGGAGTAGGTCATTTGGCCCTTCGAGCCAAAACAGAGCATCGTAGATGTCCTTATTCTTTAGAGAATGGGGGTTCCCCTCTTCGACTATAGATGAGGCTCTCACAAGGGTCTATATCCCTTAGCTCCACACTCACTCCTAATCCCCCATTTGTAACAAGGACAGAGTCCCCCTTGTCTTCACCTTCCACCCTACCAGCTGTCACATACAACAGATAATCCTCCGACATTTTGGCCACCTCCAACGGGACCCCACCACTGGCCACATCTTCCCATCTCCTCCCCTTTCAGCTTTCCGCAGAGACCGCTCCCTCCGTAACTCCTTGGCTAATTTGTCCCTTCTCACCCAAACCACCCGCTCCCCTGGGACTTTCCCTTGCAACCGCAGGAAATGCTACACTTGCCGCTTTACCTCCCACCTTGACTCCATCCAAGGTCCAAAGCAGTCTTTCCAGGTGAGGCAGAGGTTCACCTGCACCTCCTCCAACCTCATCTATTGCATCAGCTGTTCTAGGTGTCAACTGCTCTATATCGGTGAGACCAAGCGCAGGCTTTGCGATCGCTTCACCCAACACCTCTGAATTAACCAACCTGATCTCCCAGTGACACAGCACTTCAACTCCCCCTCCCATTCCGAATCCGACCTTTCTGTCCTGGGCCTCATCCATGGCCATAGTGAGCCCCACCACAAATTGGGGAGCAGCACCTCCTATTTTGTTTGGGTAGTTTACACCCCAGCGGTATGAACATTGACTTCTCCAATTTCAGGTAATCCTTGCTTTCTCACTCCTTCCCCTCCCCTTCCCAGCTCTCCCACAGCCTACTGTCTCTGCCTCTTCCTTTCTTCTTCCCCCCCACCCATTGCCACATCAGTCTGAAGAAGGGTCTCGACCCAAATTTTCACCTATTCCTTCGCTCCTAGATGCTGCCTCACCCGCTGAGTTTCGCCAGCATTTTTGTCTACCCTCAGACTATATTTGATCGGACTTTACTGACTTTAACTTGCACTAAACGTTATTCCCTTATCATGTATCTGTACACTGTGAATGGCTCGATTGTAATCATTTGTGTCTTAAAGCTTTTCACTATACCTCAGTACACGTGACAATAAACTAGATTGAAACTGAAACAGAAACTCTCCAGGCATAGTGACCTGCACCACCCAACCCTAAGAATGCGGACAGACAGATTGGAGATGTGGATGTCTGCAGTGCCCATAATGTGTGGACTGGAGACAGTGAACCGCAGCAATAGCACTTTTGTCACTAGCCATATGGTACTTGGATATTTAACATTGAGAAGGCATCCCACTAGGTAAATACAGGTCCAAGCTACTTCTATTCCGTTATGGGATATGCAAATCATTCCTTCTTTCAGTTCTACTCAGACCCCATCCTTTACCACTTTCTCCAGTACATTGATGAGCTTATTTGCTGTCCTTACTGTCAATTTCTACACTGCCCTCATTTTTTCCTTCTCTTTTCCCAATTTCTCACCATTTTAGGGGATAGGTTACAGATCTATATTCACTATAAACCCCATCTCCCATGACTGCTTGACAGCCAGCCTGCTTCCAATTAGTTCTCATTCCATCCTCTGTCTACGTTGCTGCTGTTCTGCTTTCCATCTCAGTTATTCCACTATTGTTGTCAGGGCTCTCAGCCGTATCTGTTCCATTTGCTACTCTTCTTCCCCCTCTCTTCCCACACGGAGCAAGGCTAGGCTTCCCCTCATCCTCACCACTCACCCACCAATCTCCACATTGGATGGATCATTCTCCACAATTTGGATGAGGGGAGACCTCATTGAAATTTACCGAATAGTGAAAGGCTTGGATAGAATGGATGTGGAGAGGATGTTTCCACTAGTGGGAGAGTCTAGGACTAGAGGTCATAGTGTCAGAGGGTGGTGTATCTGTTGAATTATTTGCCACAGATGGCCGATAGAGGCCAAGTCAATGGATATTTTTTAAGGCAGAGATAGACAGATTGTTGATTAGTACGGGTGCCAGGGATTATGGGGAGAAGGCAGGAGAATGGGTTACGAGAGAGAGATAGATCAGCCATGATTGAATGCCGGTGTAGATTTGATGGGTCAAATGGCCTAATTCTGCTCCTAACACTTATGGCCTTATGATCTTATAAAATGGAACAAAATTGCAATAAACAATTCTGTCAGTGAACCATAGAGTGGAAAGCTTCAGGACTGTTTCGAGCAGCTAAAGCAAGAACTTGGGTATTAAGTTGTGTCTTGATCAACTGCTCTTGTACGTGTGCGCTGCAGTCAGCCACAAGCCTTTTGGGCTTTCTCCCCATGAACACCTCAACATGCCCAGAAACAGCCAACCTTATTTCTATTATTAACCTGTGCTGATTTTAAGCAGATAAGTACTTCCCATCACTCGTCAGTATTTTATGATTTTCAATCCATAAAATGGAAATCAACATTACTCTTTCACTAAAAACCAATTGGCTTGAGAGATATTTAAATTCAGTTTGACCAGACAATTGATCACACTGTTTGCTGCTTGACATTTCTGACTGTTGATAACATACTTTGCTCAGGATCAGGAGGTTTTTGGTTTAGGTCCCAGTTAGATGACCTGAATACAAAACCCTGGCAAGTGTCAGGCATTAAGTGAGTGCTGTGTAATGCATTGGATGAGGCATCATCTGCCCTTTCAGATGGATACAAATGAACCCTTGGCGATATTTTGAAGAACAGATGAGATTTTCATATTATCCAGCCTAACCATTGGATAGATTTCCTGTTTGATAGATTATTGCAAAACAATTCATTGGTAATTATCAAATTACTGCTTTGGGATCTTGCTGTAAACATAATTGTGTCTGTGTCTCTTACATTGGATTAGAAATTACAGTATCGTTTTTTAGTTTATAGTTTTAGAGATACAGCATGCAAACAGACAGTTTGACCCACCGAGTCCACGTCAACCATCAATTAACCGTTCACACTAGATTTCTTATTTACTCATCATGAAACTCTTCTTTACACCATAAGGCATTGGAGTAGGATTAGACCAGCCCATCGCGTCGACTCCACCATTAAATTTAGTTTAGTTTAGAGATACAGTGCGTAAACAAGCCCACCGAGTTCGCACTGGCCAGCTATCCCCACACATTAACACTATCCTACACACACATTAGGAACAATTTGTACATTTATACCAAGCCAATTAACCTACAAACCTGTGTGTCTTTAGAGCGTGGAAGGAAACCGAAGATCTCAGAGAAAACCCGCACGGTCATGGGGAGAACATACAAACTGTACAGACAGCACCCGTAGTGGGAATTGAACCCGGGTCTCTGGCGGTGCAACGCTGTAAGGCAGCAACTCTACCGTTGCGCCACAGTGCCGCCCTGGCTGATCAATTCTTTCTTCCCAGCCCCATTCTCCTGCCTTCTCCCCATAACCTTTGATGCCCTTCTTAATCAAGAACATTTCACTCTCCACCTTAAAAATATCCAATGTCCTGGCTGCCACACCCATCTGTGGCAATAAATTAAACCTCATTGCCCATAAAGAACTTTGATAACTTGATGTACATAAGATAATTGAATATTGGTTTATTTTTATTTTTATTTTTATTTTTAGAGATACAGCATGGAACCAGGCCCTTCGGCCCACCAAGTCCATGCTGACCATCGGTTGCCGGTTCACACTAGTTCCATGTTATCCCAGTTTCTCACCAATCCCTATACACTATGGGCAATTTACAGAGGTTAGTTAACCTACAAACCCACACATCTTTGGGATGTGGGAGAAAACAGGAGCGCCCAAAAGAAACCCATACTGTCACAGGGAGAATGTGCAAACTCCACACAGACAATGCCCAAGGTCAGGATCGAACCTGGATCTGCGCTACCAAAGATGGATCTGGACAAGTACCTGAATCACCAAGGCATGGAAGGTCACCGACCAAGTGCTGGTAAATGGGGTTGGTGGTCAACATGATGTTTTTTTTCCAAAGGGGCTATGTTTGGACTTTTTGTGATGATTAACGGCTTTCTGATTTTTCTAATTTTTCAGATTTTTCAAAAGTAAAATGTCTCATATTGTGAAGTATTTTAAGCAACTAATAAAACAACATGATACATGCAGTAATGGCCTGGTGCCAAACAAGGCTGTAGTAAAGACTAGAATATGTTCATCAAGCATCTAAAGGCTCCTGTCAGAGAAGCAAAAGCCATCCACTTAAACCTAACTTGAATGTACAGACACAACGATAAAACTAGTGATAGGAACCATATGCTCAAGGACTTCCTCTAAATTAAATATAGTTTGCTTGGAGCCTGTTAACAACCTTAAAAGCAATTAACTATTTGTAAAGGAAGAGAAAAGGATATTTTAATTTAATCACAGTACAATTTGTACTTTAATTATTTGTGGATTCCATGGCTTCAGGGGAAAGTGAGTTAAATCTGTCAGTTAATGGAACAATTGAAATCAACTTGCCTATATCAAAATACCATGTTGTTTCTGCAAACAGAACATTATTTAGGACAAAGAATTTTTTTGCATATGTGTAAGTGTTAATAGTCATAATCAAATCTCGTGTAAAGGATGGAGCATTTGGAACAAGGTGGTGAGGTTGAGAGAGAGAGAGAGTGTCGATGGGGAGAAGAAGAATGACAGGGATGGAACTCATGCAAAGTGACAATTTAATTTTTAAATTATTTATTAGCTTTACCAATGTCATATTTTATCAATTCACAAAATAAACAATTGCCTTGTTCAAAATTAATTTCCTCTCCGCAGCTGAGTGGAGTCAGTGTCATTTGTCATTCATTAAATCATCTGTTGGAATATGCTCATCAAACGTTTGTTAAATCACTGACATTAGGGTAGCACAGAGGCACAGCTGGTACACTGTGGCTGTTGCCTTACAGTGCCAGAGACACAGGTGCCATTCTGACCTCAGGTGCTGTCAGTGTGCAGTTTGCATGTTCTCCCTGAGACCTCATGGATTTCCTCCAGGCGCCCTGATTTCTTCCCTTATCGCAAATACACGCAGGCTTGTAGGTTAAGTTGCATCCATAAATTTCCCCTGTTGTGTAGAGAGCAGATGAGAAAGAGGAAAGTAGACAAAAAAAAAGCTGGAGAAACTCAGCAGGTGAGGCAGCATCTATGGAGAAAAGGAGGCCTTTCGTCAGACATGGGGGGGGGGTGCGGAGATAGTGGGAAAACATAGAACTACAGCCGGCATGGAGGGGCCTGTTTCCGCAATGTATCTCTAACCTAACCTAAACTAAACTAACATTTTCTTCAAGCAGGGGGGTACACAAAAGGCTGTAGCGGGTGCAGCAGCATCTAAGGAGCGAAGGAGATAGGCGACGTTTCGGGTCGAGACCCTTCTTCAGGCACACATTATTTATGACCCTTTCATGAGTAGCCTAAGGAAGTTTCATATGATAAAAATACATATGAGCTCATATTTTTCACTTCATTCATGTACTATTTACTTCTAGTGTATTAATAAAGTTTGATGCTTTCCACTTCACTTTACAAAGTAAGTTTCAGAATAACGCTCTTATTTTCACTTTTGTGAATGTTGATGAGTTGATGACTCATACTTCAATCGTAGCATTTTTAGATAACTGATTGCCTCAAATTTCAGAATGCATTTCAGCAATTTCAATTGCACAGAATGCCATAACCATTTTGTTCTGTCTTGGGGCCCACAAACACTCTTCACTCAACATTTTGCCACATATCTGCGCCTTTCCCTTTTTGTCTCCTTTTCATATAATGGCCAGAAAGATTCCTGCTCTCAGGCTCCTTTCAGATCAGGTTTCCGAAAGCACTGCTGTTACAGTGAGCTTCAAAACATCTACCTTTGTTTCCAAGGTGCGTCTTCGACAGGATTTACAGGGCAGCAGTGGAGGTACAGGATGCTAACCAGCCTGAACAAGTTTCTCTCCAGAATGGCTTGTAGCATGTGCGGGGTGAAATCCAAACTACACTAATCAGTATTTCATCATGATGAAATGTCTTCTTGAAATATGGGTTAATCACCTTTGGATAAAACAGGAGACCCATAAATAATATCACGGAATATATTTCGTCAGTGGCAGCTCTTCAGAATTGTGGAAGACATCTATCTGCCAGGCTTGTTCAGCCTTCAGAAGATTAAGGATCCCAATTATAGAAGACAATATTTCTTCAGCAATGGAGTTATGCTGTTGTTTGGTGGATTGGACATGCAGACCCTGGTTAGTCCTGCTCTGCTGCCAACATCTCCACCATCATTCTGTCTCAACAGAGAGGGACTGCACCTCAACGTTATATAAATTTGAATGACTAGGTGGCAACATACAAAGCGAATAACAACTAGCTCATCCCACTGGTTGTTTTCAACTGTGACTGAAGGCAATCTTCAGCATGTCTTTGTGCCATTCTGGCTGCCTTTTGAGCATTGGATATTGGGAGCTGGAAAAAGAAAAACCCTTTGAAGGGAGGGATCAAATCACAGGGCGACTCACTGGAACTGCGTCCTCATGAGCAATATTTCAGTCCTGGTGGATCCAGTATCAAGGAGAATATTTCCATTTGTGCATTCTTTTTTCCTTCATTTGATCCCCAATATTCAACACAAGCATTGCTGGTGGAAGCTCTCAAAGGCCAATGTTTCTCATGAGATGGTCTGAGTCTGAAGAAGGGTCTCGACCGGAAACGTCGCCCATTCCTTTTCTCCTGAGATGCTGCCTCACCCGCTGAGTTACTCCAGCATTTTGTGTCAATCTACAAAACAGCAATATAAACCAGGAATTTCATTGACTGCTGCACACTGTTTCTGAATGCAGAAGATGTTTCTATAGGCCTTTGCCTTGGTGACCTTCAAATAAGTATTCAAGTTGAGTATAGAAGTTGGGAGATCATGTTGCACTTATATAAGATGTTGGTGTGACCGCATTTAGAATATTGTGTTCTGGGCACCATGTTATAGGAAAGATATTGTCAAGCTTGAAAGGGTTCAGAGAAGATATACAAAGCTGTTGCCAGGACTAGAGGGTGTGAGCTATAGGGAGAGGTTGAGTAGGCTGGGTCTCTATTCCTTGGGTAGATGCACAGGGTCTCTTGCCCAGAGTAGGGGAATCGAGGACCAGAGGACATAGGTTCAAGGTGAAGGGGTAAAGATTTAATAGGAATCTGAGGGGTAACTTTTTTATGGAACAAGCTGCCAGAGGAGGTAGTTATGGCTGAGACTATCCCAACATTTAAGAAGCAGTTAGACAGGTACATGGATAGGACAGGTTTGGAGGGATATGGACCAAGTGCAGGCAGATGGGACTAGTGTAGCGAGGACATGTTGACCGGTGTGGGCAAGTTGGGCCGAAGGGCCTGTTTCCACACTGTATCACTCTATGACTCTATGACTCTAATGGCCACGTCTCCGCTAGGTAACATTAAATTGACATAGTGTTGTTTGCAAGCCCTGTACTGAATGAGCTATCAAGCAGGTGTAATTTGCAAACTGACGACAATGAATGTTTTGATTATGACGTTTGTTTTATAGCTCGTTATGGCTATATTTTTTTTTAAAGTTTTGTTCTGAACTAAAAGAGGAAGAAACCTCAGAATGTATTTATATGCAACTCATTACTTTGGAAGAAGATTGATATTCTTTGTAAGCAGGATTGTGTTTCAGATAACACATTGCTCCCCTATTGCTAAGGATGTGGTTGAAAGCATATCAGAGTGGGTGTGGGGGGAAACCAGTCCCTATAGGCTTAATCAGAATCAAAAACAAAGGAACAATTCAGTCAATTGAGGCAATGTTTAGCCAATACCAAAAGCTATGAAATAAATGATAAAACATGACATAGAATCTCAGAAATATTATCCAAGCCACATCTATATTAGTTTGGAGATATTCGGATCAGAGATATGAACATCTAGACAGGGTGTTCCATTTATGTTTAAGAAGGAACTGCAGATGCTGGAAAAATCAAAGGTAGAAAAAATGCTGGAGAAACTCAGTGGGTGAGGCAGCATCTATGGAGCGAAGGAAAAGGTGACGTTTCAGGTCGAGACCCTCCTTCAGACCCATTTAGTTTAGTTTAGTTTAGTTTAGTTTAGTTCAGAGATACAACGCGGAAACAGGCCCATCGGCCCACTGAGTCCGCACCAGGCAGCGATCCCCGCACATTAACACAAGCTAGGGACAATTCACACATACCACGTATACAAACTCAAGTCAATTAACCTACAAACCTGTACGTCTTTGTAGTGTGGGAGGAAACCGAAGATCTCGGAGTTAACCCACATGGTCACGGGGAGAACGTACAAACTCTGTACAGACAGCACCTGTAGTCAGGATCGAACCTGGTTCTCTGGCGCTGCAAGTACTGTGAGGCAACAACTCTACCGCTGCACCACCGTGCTGCCCTAGGTTGTCCCATTTCATGGGACATTGGAGGCAGCAGTGAGATAGGGAGGAACTGTGGGACAGACTGAACTAAGTTGGGACCATGTTCTTAGCAGAAAGAATAGATAGGGCAAACATGAGGACTAAATGAGTGAATGGATGCTAGATGATATATTCTCCAAAACACGGGTGGATAATATTGCGTTTTTAGGTGCTATGCAATTGAAATTACAATAACATTTAGTAAAAAATAATATCAAACACTTGCCAAAGCTTGCACAATTTGGGAAATTTAAACAGGTATTTCTGCTCACTATATGTGTAATGTCAATCATTTGGCAAGAGGGTCGTACGTTGGAGTAGTCATTCTTCGTGCTGCTCTTATTTTCAGCACAGCCAGGAGATATTTGAGAACGTGTTGTTTGCAATAACCATCTGAAGCACAGTCCTGCTTGCAAAGAATATCAACCCACTTTGTCAGTAATTCATCCATATAAATGCATTGCAAGGTTCCATCCGTTTCAGTTCATCTTTCAGCTCAGAATCCAATTTTTATTTTGTGCTTATCACGGAGAAGCTCACAGACGTGTGGTTTAGGTGGTTGTCAAAGAATCTCTGCAGGCAGCTCAAGCCACATCCAAAATTAGTTTAGTAATTGATCCAGTGTAAATCTGCTTCAGGTACGTGTGAACACTGACCGTTCTGCATGTGGCCTCCTTTACTGTCAGAGTGAGTTAGAGCAAGTTAGAGGAACAGCTCCTCATATTTCACTTGGGCAGGGTACAACCTAGTGGTATGAATATTGATTTCTCTAATTTCAAGTAACCCCTGCATTCCTACTCTCTCTGTCCCTCCCCTACCCTAGGCGTCCTGCTGGTTCCACTGTTCGCATCCATATAATCCCTCCGTTATCATCTCTTGCACAGCCAACAATGGGCTATTGTGGGCTCCATCTTTCCCTGGTCATCAGTGCCAGCTCTGATTTGTTCTGAACCTTTTCATACCTCCAATTTTCCTCTCCCTTGACACAGTACGAAGATGGGTCTCAACCTGAAATGTCACATTTCTTTTCTCCAGAGATGTTGCCTGACCCATTGAGTTACTCTGGCATTTCATGTTCCTTGGTTTTACTGGTGTTGAGAGCCAGGTTATTGTACTGGCACCATTTGGTCAATCGGTCGATCTCACTTCTATACTCTGACTCGTCACCATCAGTGATTCGCCCCACAACAGTGGTGTCGCCGGCGAACTTGATGATGGAGTCGCACTATGTCCAGCTAAACAATCATGAGTATAGAGTGAGTACAGCAGGGGGCTGAGCACACAGCCTTGAGGTGCTCCCGTGCTGATTGTTATCGAGGATGACACAATTTCCACCAACAAGGACAGACTGTGGTCTGTGGATGAAGAAGTCGAGGATCCAATTGCAGAGGGATGCGCAGAGACCCAGATTTGAGAGCTTGGTAACCAACTTGTAGGGGATGATGGTGTTAAACACCGAGCTCTAGTCAATGAATAACAGCCTGACACATGAGTTTCTGTTGTCCAAGTGGCCCAGAGTGGAGAGGAGAGCCAGTGAGATTGCATCCACCGTTGATCTGTTGTGGCGGTAAGTGAACTGGGTCGAGGTTCTTGTCATGGTAGGAGTTGATATGCGCCATGATCTACCTCTCAAAGCATTTCATCACCACAGGCGTTAGTGCCACTGGTCGATAGTCATTGAGGCATGTCACCTTGCTCTACTTGGGCACCGGTATCATTGATGCCCTATTGAAGCAGGTGGGAACCTCTGATCTCAGAAGTGAGAGGTTGAAAATGTCCGAAAAAAACTCCAGCCAGTTGGTTCACACAGGTTTTTAGAACACGGCCGGCTATACCAGCAGGTCCAGGGGGCTTTCCGAGGGTTCATCCCCCTGAAGGATCTTCTGACATCCTCCTCTGTGACTTTGACTGAATTACCATCATGGCGAATGGGGGCTCGGGAAGGCACATCAGTGTTCTCCCTATCAAAGCGTGCGTAAAACACATTGAGCTCGTCAGCCCACCACATACTTCTCCTGCGTGTTAGGAAAAAATATATGTCAAGTCAAGAGTGTTTTATTGTCATATGTCCCAGATGGGACAATGAAATTCTTACTTGCTGCAGCACAAGAGAAAATGTGAATATGTAAACCAAGTACATAACGGGGGAAGAGTAAAAAATGAAAAAGTTCAATAAATAACAAATATAGTGCAATAATAATATAACAATATTCAATAAATAACAAATATAGTGCAATAATAATATAGCCTTTTGCAGTTCAGAGCTCAGAGCTTATTCATTGTTGTGTTTAATAGCCTGATGGCTGTAGGGAAGAGCTGTTCCTGAACCTGGACATTACAGTTTTCAGGCTCCTGTACTTTCTTCCTGATAGCAATGGTGAAACAAGTCTGTGGCCAGGATGGAGTGGGTCTTTGATTTCAGGCAGAGTGCAGGCCACCGCATTCAATTTCATAGCATTTCAGGCAGAGTGCAGGCGACCTCATTCAATTTCATAGCATTTCAAGCAGAGTGCAGGCCACCACATTCAATTTCATAGCATTTCAAGCAGAGTGCAGGCCACCACATTCAATTTCATAGCATTTCAAGCAGAGTGCAGGCCACCACATTCAATTTCATAGCATTTCAGGCAGTGCAGGCCACCTCATTCAATTTCATAGCATTTCAGGCAGTGTGTAGGCCACCACATTCAATTTCACAGCATTGCAAGCAGAGTGCATACCACCACACTCAATTTCATAGCATTTCAAGCAGAGTGCAGGGCACCACATTCAATTTCATAGCATTTCAAGCAGAGTGCAGGCCACCAAATTACCAAACAACTCATTGCATTGTCATTAAGTGCTAACATATCATTTATTGCAAGTACATTGCAGACTAACAGTTCAGTTGATTCACAGCTTAGAATGCCAGTTGTGGCCTCTCCCTTGTGATCTCCTAGAGTGACTGACTCACGCCCAAGCATTCGAGGTTTTATAGTCCTGCCCATCCCCCCCCCCCCCCCCCCCGGAAGGGGTGTTACCTTCATCGTGGTGATTGACAGGTGAGAGGACCAATCAGTGATCTCAAGATTTTTTAAACACTCATAATTTTTTTATTTTTCATCAATTGGAAAAGTCATTGGGGCTGCCTCAGTGGAGGAGGACTGTGAGTACGATGGCAAAAATCATAGCGATATAGGGTAGCATTTTTTCTAATATCAATATACAGCGCAGACAGGAAGTGGACAAAATGAGACTTTTAGTTATATAGATGATCTATATATATATATATATATGTGTTGTACGTATGAGTATGTGTATATATACACACTGAATTTTAGTTCCTCTTGTTTATCATATTGTTTACAGTGTACTATATTTACCTATTCTGTTGTGCTGCAGCAAGTAAGAATTTCATTGTTCTACTGGGACACATGACAATAAAACATGCTTGACATTTGACTCCTGACGCATCACTTTTTAGACAAGAATATGATTTACATATCACAACTCTTTAATGAAGGAGAATGGAAATACGTTGGAGGAATCCGTTTATATTGAATTAATAGTTAAATCAAATCAGTATAGAAATAATGAAATGATAATAGTCACACGAAAAAATTCGAAGAGATTGCTTTACCTTTCGGAACATAGAAAGGTAGATCACTGGAACAAATCCTTTGGCTATTCTTTTGTTTTAATTTCTGAAATAAACTGTTCAGAATTAAAAATAAAAACAAAACAATATCTGCAAAAATTCTTCATACATTCTCAGTGTTCAATAGTGTCACACTTAGTAATGCTAACACCAGGGCCAGATTTAGATGAAGAGAGGCCCTAAGCTATATCACTTGTGAGCCCCCCCCCCCCAATCCCCCACCCCACGACTAGAGGACCATGACTACCCGACAGTGACAGTGTGACACTTTTAGATCCTACAGTATGTTGTCATTAAACAGTTGGTTTTAAAATACATATTGGATTCACTGCGGAGCAGGCGATGCTTTACCTGGATCGGCGTTTGAAGCTCTGGAGTTTTGGACCTGCTGCTTCAACATCATGGAGCTGTGGTTTGCGGAGCTCCCAGCCTCGGGCTGCGCTGATTTCAACATCGCGGAGCACTGGGATCCCTTTGCCGAGGGCCGCCAGCGTGAATCTATGCCCAGCTAAGCCTGTGGACTTCGGGAGCCGTGGTCTCCGGTAGGAAGTGGCCGATTCGGAAGTCCAAACCACTGAGAATGTTCTCCCATACCGACGTCGGATGGTGACCCCCAAATTTCATTGTACCAATGGCCATGAGGGAGGGGGGGATCCAAGAGGAGGGGGTCTGTTGGAGACGGGAAAAGGGATCATCAATGGGGGCGAGGACTCCTTCCCATGGAAGAACGGTGTGATGCGGAGGCGACGGAAGAAGAGCTCCAAATCACAGCGGGTGCAGAACTCATTGAGGTGGGGACGGACGGGACAAAGGTGAGGCCAGGGTCAGCCTTAAGCCAATTGGACCAATTGCTCCCAATTGGGCCTCGCGAGTAAGGGGGCTCCGCGCCAGAGTAATCTACTCTCGGCTCGGGTAGATATACCCCGGGTGGAGGGGGGGAGAGAGGGGCAGAGAGAGAGTAGAGGGGTGGAGGGGGAAGAAAGGGGTAGACGGGGAGGGGACTGTGAGGGGAAATGGAGAAGGGGGAGAGGCGGAGAGGGGGAGAGGGGGAGAGGGGGAGGTGGGTCGTTCTCTCACAGTCCCGGGGCAGCGGTCCTGCCCCTCTCCCCGAGGAGATGCAGTGAACAATACATGGAGGGCTGGGGCGGGGGTTGAAGCAACGTTTACAAACCTCGGCCTCAGCTCACACCTTTCCGCCCGGACCCTGGTATCCGCTTCTGCCACCGGCCCTCTCTCTCCCTTCTCTCCTTCCCTTCTTCACTCCCTCCCTTCTCTCCTTCCCTTCCTCCTTCCTCTCTCTTTTCCCTTCTCTCATTTGCTCCATCCCTTCTTTCTCTCCCTCTCTACTTCCCTCCCTCCCTCCCTCCTTCTCTTCTCTCCCTCTCTCCCTCCCTCCCTTCCCTCCGTCCCTCCCTTCCTTCCCTTCCTCTCTCTTTTCCCTTCTCTCATTTGCTCCATCCCTTCTTTCTCTCCTTCCCTCCCTCCTTTCTCTACTTCCCTCCCTCCCTCCCTTCTGTCCTTCCTCCCTTCTCTCCCTCTCTCCCTCCCTCCCTCCCTCCCTTCACTCCCTCCGTCCCTCCTTTCTCTCCTTCCCTTCCACACACACATCACGCACAGACAACTAACACACAGTTAGGATGGGGTAGGAGCCCAAAGGGTAGGATGGGGCTGAAGCCCAAAATGTAATGCCTGGACCGGTTTTTCACCAATGGTTATTGGTTTTCCAGGATCTATTTAATTAAATTACTTTTTTTTTTCATTTCACAGTCACTAAAACAAGTGATATTGTAAGTATGTACTTTTCAGAGGTGATCTACACATTTTGTTTGTTACTTGTAGGCTTACATGTATACAATTTTATATTAAAATGTAGCTTAGATCTGTTTGGTCCATTAAGTCGCAGGCACTTTTTAAGCGCACATTTTGATTACTTTCTACCAGAGAGATATAAAGTTTATAATAGACTTTAATTATATTTCTATGAATCTACAGACCTTGGCTGGGAACCTGGGGCTCACCAAAATTGTTCCCAATTGGGCCCCGCACCTCCTAAGGCCAGCCCTGGGTGAGGCCTCTGCTGAGGACAGACCTTTCAGTATCTGAGAGGGGGAGGTCAGGGGGAATGCTGAACACACAGCAGGAATGGGGGTTGGGGCCGGAGGAAGGCAGGTGAGTGGACTGAGGGCAAGGCGATGTCTGGTGGAGTGGTGGTGGGTGATCAGGGGGTAGGGGGGTTTGAGGACTGTAGTGTGGGTGGGGAAGAGCTGGGGTCACATGGTTTGAGGGGAATGGGGAAGATCCAGTGGAACAGCCACTGAGATTACCGGGGTTGGCTGACTAGCACTATGACCCAGCGCAGTCAAACCCGGGGAAGTGGGTGTCTGCAGCGTGGAAACTTCAGGCCCGGTGCTGAGTCCAGGCTGCAGGCAAGGCGACGGCTGGGAGCTGCTGGAGGGTGGTGGAGTGGCCAGCGGGCAAAGAGTAGGAGGTCCCGGTGGGCGGATGATCGGTGGGGCGGCGAGGTTCGACGGGTCCGTTGTGGCAGCGAGGTGAGTAGGCCCCTAGATCTCGAGGCCCTAAGCTTAAGCTTGTCTAGCTTATACGTAAATCTGGCCCTGGCTCACACGTGCCTTTAAAGAAACCACCTTTGACACACGTGCACCCTTGGATTGCTGGTTACAGGAGCTTCGATCACCCCAACTGCGGATGGTTCAATTGCCCCGATGCAAGATAATAAAGAGGGAAGATTAGGCTTTATTGCCTTCCATCACAGTGAGGTATGTGGGGAATCCGCTGTGCTGGATGTTTATGTTAACTATTATGTAGTTGTGTGTCTTGTTGCTTTTTGTAGTATGGCTGTATGGTAAATTCAAATATCACCGTACCTTGTTTGGTTCATGTGACAATAAACTGACCTTTGAACCTTTAACAGCCATGTTGTCTGTGCCCTGTCTGATGCCAAACAAACCTAATCACTTCTGCCAGTAAAATTATCCCAAATTGCTCTTTCAGCACCTCTCATTTAAGTAATGGTGGTAGAAGTAATATGTTTCAAAAAACACTCTGAACAAATAACAACACTAAAAAACTAATTAAAATTACTATCTCTGCCTTTATAATACTTAATCACCGAAGGGATTTCCGTTTATGAATGGGTTCTAGCACAGCTTGCCACCATAGAGTTCCTCTCTGTAACCACAGGCAGACTACTAAAAGTGCTAGCTCACATATTGAGCAAAAGACAAATTGCTGAATGAACTCAGCGGGCCAGCCAGCATTTGGGGAGGGAAATGAACAGGCAACGTTCTGGGTTGGAGCCAATCTTCAGACCAATCAGTCTGAACAAGGGTCTGCCCAAAACATCACCTGTCCATTCTCCTCCAGATGCTGTTTGACCCGCTTAGTTCCTCCAGCACTTTTGTGTTTTGCTCAAGATTCTCACACCTGCAATTTATTTTGTCTCTTGCTCACTTAATTGTGTGAACTGTTGTGGACATGCACAGTGCATGTCCATGTTTTGTAGTTTTTCCTTGAATGGCAAGCTGGTAGTGTGTGTCTGTGTGTGCGTGCGTGCGTGCGTGCGTGTGTGTGTGTATCTGTTGTTACATAGATGTTGCCATTTCTTCAATATTGCATTATTCAATAACCCTTGGAGTTACAGAAATAACAATATTTCATCAATAAATATTTTTTACGGTCATTAGGTTTCTGGCAGTCACCCTGCAGGCCCTGGTAAGTGCCATGCAAGTCAAATCACTGCATTTATTTATTTTCTTGAACAGAACCTGAGTTAACCAAAGAGTACACTTAAATTTCAAAAACATCACCAACAAAATTCCTACTGCCCGACAATTGGTTTTAGCCATCATTATTAGATCTGGTTCTGAATAATGATTCATTAGGTACCATTGGGTACTGAACTATATTCTGCATTCTGAACCTTTTCCTCTGCTCTGCTGGAACTGAGCTTCATTACATTTATGTATAGTATTACCTGATTTGATTGGATAGAATGTAGAACAAAGCTTTTCACAGTGACTTGGTATACATAATAATAATAAACCTAAGCCTTAGTTTAATGCGAAAATAATTGGTGATTAGCAAATTACTGACATTTTTAAAACATTCATGCATGGCATTCAGATTTCCATGAGTACATAGTCATATACATGTTTATTTAGTTCATTAGATCATAAGATCATAATTGATAGGAGCAGAATTAGGCCATTCGTCCCATCAAGTATACACCACCATTCAATCATGGCTGATCTATCTCTCCCTCCTAACCCCATTCTCCTGCAATTTCCACATAACCATTGACACCTGTACTAATCAAGAATCTATCTATCTCTGCCTTAAAAATATTGATTGACTTAGCCTCCGCAGCCTTCTGAGGCAAAGAATTCCACATTCATCACCCTCTGACTACAGAAATTCCTTCTCATCTCCTTAAAAGAACATCCTTTATTTCTGAGGCTATGACATATAATGCTAGACTTTCCCACTAGAGGAGTTCTATGAATATTGGAGTCTAGGAGGAGAAAGTCTTACTGGACCTGGAAATAATGGACACCTCCCTTCCATATTCCCAACCCCTTCTTAATCACACATCTAAAACTGTTTACTTTGCTTCGAAGTCCAATTTTATTTCAGGACTTAATATTCTCTCTTTAGATTCTCTGAGCTGAATCATATTTGATTTTCCTTCCCTGACACCCCCCCCCCCACCCTCCCCCCCACCGCTTCCCATCTCCATTGTAAATAAGTACTCTGTGTCGATGAGCAGAATAAGCAAACAACTGGCCTATTTCTTTTACAATAATTTAACAATATAAATAATGAACAATATGAATATTAGTAAAACATCAGTAATTTGGAGGTTGGTGGAGGTAGGTATGATAGTGGTGCTTAAGATGCTTTTAGAGAGATGCTTTCACTTGGATATGAAGGAAAAATGGAGGGATATGGATCACGTGCAGTCAGATGAAATTTGTTAATCTTGGCGTCATTTTCGGCGCAGATTATAGGCCACAGGGCCTGTTCCTGTGCTATAATATTTTAGGGTTGATTTTCGATTTGGCCTAATTTTACAGAACCTTTGCAATAACTTGCTTTGTGATGTGACTGTGGCCGCAAATGTTCCCATCCTTTTACCAAGGTAACTTTGGTATTCATTCTGAACTAAAATGCTGTTTGCCTTATCCCTCCAATACATTACATAGTTTCATACCACTTAAAATCTTGATGCCAATTCCATTAGAGCTCAGCTTTCCATTCAATGGTGCTAATCCGAAAGTCCACAAGAGCCCTCCTTCTCTGGCTGTAACATTAGTGGGAGGACTCCAAGTGAAATTTCAGAGCTATGAGCAATTTCCCAACTGAATTGATAACAACTGCTCTCACATCACTATTGCAGCAAGCTACAGGTTGGTAGTAAAATACATACAATGCCAAGGAAACTCAATGTCAACTTTCTTGCATCAGTCATAAACCATTCCTACACTGATAGTTGAGACTATAATGCAACCCAATCTTCTGTGTAATGCAGGCTGAATGTTGTATTCTTTGTGGAACCATTAATCTGATGAGATATCAGGTTGACCCCATGGTTCTATTTAAGCAGAGAAGTTTGCTTGGTCAAAGTTTATTCAATATCACAAAAGTAGAAAGTCTTGTCATCAAGTTTATGATAGCTGCTTGTGGTTCCTTGATTTGCACTGTCTGTGTGCTACATTTCCCCACTTTGCAAACATGACAATACTTCAAAACTATTTTATTATAAATCTTCTGAGACTTTTAGATGTTGAGAAGGCTGTTATAGAAATGGAAGTGTATCCTTTGCCTTGTGTTTTATCGTTGGAGCGTTACAATGTACATAATTCATGCTAAGTATCTACAACCCAATGCATAATCATTTTTTTATTAACTTGGTCCTTTTTTTTATAAGGTGATATTCATTGCAGTGAAATATTGTCATACCTTCTCTTTACACAATACCATTTTGCTCATTGCTCTGTAGGGTTAATAGCTGGGCCAAAGGTTAATTAAACCCAAATCTCTTGCTTATGACCTTTAAGCTGGTATTAGGAGGCTAAAGAGATTTACACTGTTGAGGTACATGGAGCTAATTATCTGACAATGAAACTTGTACAGTGCCTTGGAGTTTCAACAGTCTTCAAAGATAATGGAAGGTAATAATGGCAACAGCTTTAAGTGCCTCTGTTTCACAATCATAGTGGCAGGAGTTGTCAGACTGGATCAATACATGCTTTTCAAGCTTCCTTTGGTCCTGTAATACAGCCTCGCTGAGAAACATTTTTTTAAAGCTGGCTGAGTTATTAATTATTAGAGGTTAGAGTCATAGAGTCATGCAGTGATACAGTGTGGAAACAGGCGCTTTGACCCAACTTGCCCACAACGCCCAACAAGTCCCAGATACACTTGTCCCAACTGCTTGGTCCCTCAAAACCTGTACCTGTCTAACTGCTTCTTAAATGTTAACATTAGATACGATAGTTAATGGTGGATGATGGGAGTTTAATGTTTTGTTTTTCTTTGCTTTGATTTGCTTTGAATCCCCCGTCCGCATTTGGGCATTTTTGGAGAAATGGATTGATATTCAAATGCTGAAAATCCCTACAGTTTCCTTTCTCAATACTGGATTGATTTCTTTAGTACAGGACAAAAACATTGCTATTGACATTTTGCAGCAGGACATTTTAATTAATTTTCAAGATCTGGCCATTCCTATCTACCCTTTAGATGGCAGTGGCGAGATTTCTTGAATCACAGCAGTCCTTTTATTGCTGAATAGGAAATTACAGGATTTATATTCAGCAACCATAAGGAACAGGCAATACAGTGGCTTGCAGAAGTATTCATACCCCTTGAACTTTTCCACATTTTGTCACGTTACAACCACAAACGTAAATGTATTTTATTGGGATTTTATGTGATAGACCAACACAAAGTGGTGCATAATTGTGAAGTGGAAGGAAAATGATACATGGTTTCCAAATTTTATTACGAATAAAAAACTGTGCTTTCCATCACAGTGAAGAATGCTGATTCCCCTGTGGTGGATGTTTATGTTACATTCCATCGTGCATTGTGTTCTTTTTACTTGTATGGCTGCATGGTAACTCAAATATCACTGTTCCTCAATTGGTGCATGTGACAATAAATGTGAACAAACTTGAACTTAAACTTGATAAATAGGCTGTTTTGTCCTGGATTGATTGATTGAAAGTGACAGCATGGAACTGGGTTCTTTGGCCCACCGAGTTCACTCGTTCACACTAATTCTATGTTTTCCTACTTTCACAACTTCTCACTGCACACTTTAATTAACCTACAAACCCACACAACTTTGGAACGTGGAAGGAAACCGGAGCACCTGGAGGAAACATACAAGGGAACAAGCAAACTCCACACAGACAGCTCCCAAGGTCAAAATCGAACCTGGGTCTCAGGCATTGTGAGGCAGCAGCTCTATCGTGCGACTGTGCCCACTCTGGTGTCAGGTTTGTTGAGAGTTTTAGTTTAGTTTAGTTTAGATTAGTTTGGAGTTACAGCGTGGAAACAGGACCTTTGTGGAAACAGGACCTTACTTGCAGCCACCACAGTTATGTGATGGATCCATGTGAATACTGCTTAGTGCCAACCCCCATACCTTAAGGAGTTTTGGCAATGCCTTGGAAGAAAAGGGTAGATTGTCAAACTCTTCATTGTCTGGCATGTTTGTGTTACAAATGTTACTTGCTATTTGACAGGCAATAACATCGTGTTATTTGGATCAATCACCACGTATTTTAACCAAAACCAAAAATATGACTTCAATTTAGCTTATAATATACAATCCATTTTGCTGCATTTACAATTTTAATGAAGGTGGGTAAGGATATTTAATTGAACGGAGTTGAGGGGAAGGTTGAGGGGAATGTATCCATCAGCTCTGTAATGTTATGAATTGCCCCTAGACTCAATGGTGATTCCAGACATGCAATGCATGTTTAAATCCAGCGGCATCTGATCTCCATTGCACTCCACCCTCCTGTGCTTATGTGTGCAGGCATGGATGACTCAAATAAAATGACATGCTCATTGCACCCGCCAACGTTCCTTAGGGACTATTGGCTGGTCATCCAGCTCAATATTATTATTGGCTCATCTTAAGTATCCCATTGCTCATTGTTTGTTGTTAGCAACTAGTCAAATGAAGTGGTGCCAAGGATTCGCGTTCAAACATGTCATATGGATTATGGAGCACTATATATCTTATGTACTATTTGTACAAATATGCATGGTTTGAATAATTCTGCTGACATCGAAAGTGTTTTTCTTTTACTCATTCTCATTGTTTGTCTGCCATGATACAATACTGTGAAAGGATTTAAGAGATACTGACATTGAGGTCTGAAGAAGGGTCTCGACCCGAAAAGTCACCCATTTCTTCTCTCCAGAGATGCTGCCTATCCCGCGGAGTTACTCAAGCATTTTGTGTTTACCTTCGATTTAAACCAGCATCTGCTCTTCTTTCCTTCTAATGTTTAAAAATAAATAAATGTTCTATGCAACATTGCTAGATATTTAAAATACTATTTTGCGATTCTAAGCCTATGCCTGTGAATATTGGCTGTTGGATTGAATTAGTAAGTAGTTTAGAAATGTATACAATATTGGACCATAAATGAATGAATAAATGATTGGCCAAGTATTCACATACAAGGAATTTGCCTTGCTGCTCTGCCCACTAGTGACAACTTGGCATACAGTGACAGTTAAGAATGCTACTTAAAACATTAAACATTAATAATAAAACATTATTGATTAAACATGTGAATTAAATAAAATACCAGAGCAAAAGGAGGCTATAGATTTTTGGTTTTTGAGTCAAACTTCTACTCGTAGGAAAAAAAGCTGTTTTTATGTCTGGCTGTGTTAGCTTTGACACCTTCCAGAGGGAAGTGATTCAAAGAGTTTGTGGCCAGGGTGAGAGGGGTCAGAGATGATCTTACCCGCTCACTTCATGGCCCTTGCAGTGTACAGTTCGTTAATGGAGAGAAGGTTGCAGCCAAAAACCCTCTCAGCTGATCGGACGATTCGCTGCAGCCTCCGGGTGTCGTGCTTGGTGGCTGAACCAAACCAGACCATGATGGAGAAGGTGAGGACAGACTCTACGATGGCCCTATAGAATTGGACCATCATTACCTGTGGCAGATTGCACTTCCTCAGCTGCCGTAGGAAGTACATCCTCTGTTGTGCCTTATTTACTGTGGAGTCAATGGTAGCCCCCCATTTAACGTCCTTGGAGATGATGGTTCCCAGGAACTGAAAAGGCTCCACAGATATGACCGTGGTGTTGTTGATAGTGAGTGGGGTGAGGGGAGGGGGAGCTTTCCTAAAGTCTACAATCAATTCCATTGTCTTAAGAGCATTGAGCTCCAGGTTGTTGCAATGGCACCAGGACACCAGCTGTGACACTTCCAGTCTGTAGGCAGATTCCTCCCCATCCTGGATCAGTCCAATCAGGGTTGTGTTGTCCGCAAACAACACATAAGGTCATATGGTCATAAGTGATAGGTGCAAAATTAGGCTATTCGGCCCATCGTCTATTCCGCCATTCAATCATGGCTGACCCATCTCTCTCTCCTAAACCGCATTCTCCTGCCTTATCCCCAGAACACCTGACACCCGTACTAACCAATTTCGTATTCCAGAGGCACAATATCAAAATATATCTTTCAAGTCACATTCTAAACTGAAATATAATCAACTTTGGTCAATTTATCAAATACACATATGTGAAAACGATAATTTTAGGTGTTCTTTCCTCTTGACATAACTTGATGCACCAATAAATGGCATCATTTTTGTTTCTCGGAAACAACAGAATTGTTCCCAAAACACATAAATTATTTTATTCCTTCATGAGTTTGTTGGGTGAGCAAGCAATATCTGGAATTATACTCGGGGCTAACATAACTTTATAAAAGTTCAGTCTGAAGAAGGGTCTCGACCCGAAATGTCACCCAATCCATCTCACCAGAGATGCTGCCTGTCCCGCTGAGTTACTCCAGCATTTTGTGTCTATCTTCGATTTAAATCAGCATCTGCACTTCCTTCCTACATAACTTTATAACACTTAAATAAGGAGTTTATGTAAAAGCTTTTTTTTGTTTAAAGTGTAAGAGCCACAGGTGAACAGGTTTCTCATAATTTATCTCCTTGTGTGGAAGGTAGGAGTTGCAAGTGATAAATTAATGGCCACTCAATGGAAGTTGTTGGATAATGGATAATCCACTAGGATCCCAAAGAATGATATTGCAGCTACAATGTAATCTATCTAATGATAATCCCACTTACGATAAAATACGATACGATAGAACTTCAGTTCTCAGTTCTCAATTCCCACTTCTCAATTCATATGAATACTTCCTCTGATTCCTAACTTCCAAGGTGCTGTTGGTGCTTTTGGATGATCCTTAGGAATGTGTCCAAACACTCAAAGGGTTGCTTTGTTCTCTTTTCATCACGACAGCTCATCACCACAGTCTGTTTCAGCTATTTAATTTCTCAGCGAGGGGAGAGGCTGCAGAAAGTGGCAGACATAGCCCAGTTAATTACATGTATTGACCTCCCACCATCAATGGGATCTACAGAAAGATCTGCCCCAAGAAGGCAGCTAAATGTCATCAAAGGCCCACACCACCCTGGCCGCACTCTCATCTCGCTGCTGTAACCTGGAAGAAAGTACTGGAGCTTGAGAACCATTATCACCTGGTTCAAGAACAGTTTCATCTCATTAACCATCAGGCTCTTGACCCACCCTGCATAACTCTAACCACATCCCAACCTCAACAGCGCACTACCATGGACTTTTCATCACATACTTTGGCTTGCACTATCATGCTCTGCTTTACCTAGAATAACTGAAAACATATTGTATTTTCACTTGTATTGTTGTCTTTAAAGCTCCAGCCAGTAAGAATTTCATTGTGTCGGCCCTGGTGCAAATGACAATTAAACATTCTTCACTCTTGAATCTTGACAGATATGGGGGGCAGCAGGAGGAGGATGCAGCTATCTGCAATAGATGGAAACATAGAAATATCGAAAATAGGTGCATGAGTAGGCCATTCAGCCCTTTGAGCCAGCACCACCATTCACTATGATCAAGGCTGATCATCCAGAATCGGTACCCCATTTCTGCTTTCTCCCCATATCCCTTGATTCCATTAGCCCTAAGAGCTATATCCAACTCTCTCTTGAATACATCCAGTGAATTGGCCTCCACTGCCTTCTGTGGCAAGGTGGCCAATGCACAACCAAATATACTGTAATCAGAACCAAAGAAGTGCAAGCTAGTCAAGGAGATGGGAAAGCAGAGCTTATAGCTCTATGCCAGCCCAGTGGTGCCACTGATCACCTTTACTCACCATATTTGTGCACTTCATCAATGATGAACTGGTAGTAACATGTTAATTTCTGCTAATAATGATGTTGATACATTGTGCATGTGTCTCGTTCAGCTAAAACCTGTCGGCTAACGTTGCCCAGTTGTCAATGAGGAAGTCAGCTGTCAATGGGGAAGTGGCAACTGAGAACTGAGATTTGATCCATTTCTGGTTTTGCTATAATTGACCCAATCCATAATCCGTCGGGGTTTCCACCATGTCATCTTGTGGAATGCGAGCAGAAATGCTGTATATTTTTACCTAAAGACTTCGAGCCTACATTACCTATTGCTATGGTCTCTGCATGTATTCTTATTAAAGTACTTATTATGAAGTTTAATGACTCGGTGTCAATAGTACTTTACACATGGTGTCAGAAGTGGGATCCAAACCCACGACTCCAACCAGGTGGGAGTGGAAACATGTATTAAGATCACAGTTCAAATACTTTAAGGCCTTTGACACAAGTGATGAGAAACGTTTGACCATTGGCATAGTTTTACAACTGTACAGAACGCTGACATCTGCCAACGAAACATTGCAGAGATTAAAGAGAATCCTACTGGAAACCTTGTGCCCTTTAATAGTACGTGAAGAACTTGGAGGACCCAAATCTATTGGTCAGTAACTGAAGAAAAGCAAGCGATGAGATGATTATTGTACTGATCCTTTAGGATGTTGCTCAATATTTCCTTGCACCATTGGGATAACGCAAGAGGCAACAGCCATTTTTGAAAGTTGAACATCAGTGGTCAAATATCCCATGATAGCAGGAGGAACGTCGTAACATTCACTACACATTGAGGCGGCAACTGTCCTGAGATGAAAAATTGGACTAAAACCAGGGAAAACACTGGAACACTCATAAAAAAAATAAACTGGATGTTCTTTTTTTTGGAAAACCTTTTTTTAAGGCTTGTTCCAGACAAGAGACATATGTCTGATAGCTTTGGGAGTAAAGATGCGGGAATGATAATGGAGGCAAAAGGGATTTCATTCATTATATTGGCATGGGGTAATGTAGCACACAGATGATCAAATAACCAGTTACTTACCAAATGAAGAGTTGATTTGGATTAAACTCATTCCACTCATTAATATCATTAGTCCTTCATTGTCAGGTTCCTTGACTGTTATTGAAGGCTAGAATCCAAAACCAAGGTGGCAGACTCAGTGGTTCAGCTGCTGTCTCACAACGCCAGAGACCTAGGTTTGATCCTGACCTCAGGTGCAGGCTCTGTGGAGCATTCGACCAACTGTGTGGATTTCCACCTGGTGCTCCAGTTTCTTCCCACGACCCAAAGGCATGCATGTTTGTAAGATAAGTAGATGCTTGTGTGTGTAAGGGAGTGGATGTGAAAGTGGGTTAACATAGAATTGATGTGAACAGGTGATTAATGGTCGGCATGGACTGGGTGATTCCTTATTGGGTAGTCGGTGGTTGGGCCTGATTCCTTAAACCCCTGTCTCACGGTGCGAGTCGACCCATGTGTGACCCCGAGTTTAAAACAATTTAAACTCGTGGTAATCATGTACAATTAACGTAGCGGGAATGTCGGAACTCCTGGATGCAATTTAGCGACCGTGGCGCTAACAGAAGGTACCCGGGAGTGGTTGGGGCGACTTAGTACCGGAGACAAGTGTACGAGAGGTGTACTGACTGTGTGGGCAGACACTTCGGAAGTGATTGCCCATGGGGTTCACTGTCGAGGACTTCATAATGCAGAGAGCATTATAAACGGAGCGATTAACCCTGGAAAGGGGGGAGACTTCTCTCTGAGTTGGACCCAGGAAACTGAAGCAGGCTCACGTAGACTTAATAATTTCTTGAGGTTATTAATGACAGATAAATGGATGGGAAGGGTTTAGAGGGCTGTGGGCCACATGCAGGCAAATAGGACTACCCCAAGATGCCAACTTGGACGGCATGGCCAAGCTGGGTCGAAGGACCTGTTTCCGTGTTGTACACCACCATGATTAAGGCCTATCCAGTGGGATTGTATTTTTCCTTTCTAAAGATGCAGTATATTTTGGTGACTATTGCACACTGCAGACCAGAGGCGCCTTCAATACCCAGATATACCAGATCCACACAAAACCTTTTTTTTGCGGCAACTGTTTATAATGCTCTCTGCATTATGAAGTCCTCGACAGTGAACCCCATGGGCAATCACTACCAAAGTGTCTGCCCACACAGTCAGTACACCTCTCCTACACTTGTCTCCCGTACTAAGTCACCCCAGCCTTGCCCAAGAGCCTTGTCACCCCAGGCAGATTAATGATGCCTGCGAATCCCCCCCCCCCCCCCCCCCCCCCCACCCCCCCAGCCCAACCTCCCTCCACCTCAACTCATGCCCGGGCACCAAAGCAGCTCAGGAGGCGAACCCTGAGCTCCGTCTCCCAACAATCTGATGTGCAACTGATGTGAAAGAACAGCGGCTGCGACCGGCTGGCACCCGGCATTGACTTCTCACACCCTCACACATGAAAAGTGTGTGCGAATAAACAAAAACAAGGAATGAAACCAAAGCCCGGCTTGAAAGTCAACTAAAAATATATTCCGCTTAGAACGAGCAGGCGCAGAGACATCCGTCCACATGCAAAGATTTTGTCTCCCGTCTCCCCGCAGTGTGTAGACTTGGCAGTAAATTCAATTAAAATATAGCAGACCCCCGCCTGCTGGTCTTCTAACAACGTGATGCGTGTTTCAAACAAATCATAAGTATAACTGCTCTGGCACGGGACGGTGCGCATTTTCCCTTTGTAGGTCATATCAATAGATGCGGCCGCGCTGAATTCTATCTTTAACTCAAAGACGTAGGATGGAGCTGTCTTCTTTAACACTGTTGCTTCGTCGCCACCGCCTCCTTGCTGCGCAATGGCAGCGAGTGCGGGGCCGAGATCCTGCCTAGTTTTTTTAAGTTCTGAAATTGAATAACTTTCAATACTGAATCAGAATATACTTACTGTATGAGATGCTGTCCAGCTCCTCTATTTGATACTTAAAACAGACCTTCATTCACGGTTTAAGAGTAACTTGAGAGAGGAACTTGGTAACTCAGGAGAGAAACTTGGTACATCGCAGAAATTGGAAGTACTGTATTGTATATCTTTATTATCATTTTTCCTGAGTACTTACATACCCAGAGGAAACGAAAAAACTTCGCTCAACCAGTGTCCATTCAGTGTGCGGTAAAAAATAAATAGAAATAAAAATAAAAGTACATATATCATGAGTTCCAATCGGCAGCGGCACGACAATGGCTCTGCTTCAGTGTGCCCAGGTTGGTGGTTGGTGCGCGATACTTTGGCAGGGGGCAAAGTCCGTTTATCAGTCTTATAGCCTGCGGGAAGAAGCTGAGGAGCATCCTGCTGGTTTTGCAGCTGATGCTCCTGTACCTCTTCCCAGATGGCAGGATGGAGAATATGTGATGCGATGGGTGGTAGGGGTCTTTGATGATGGAGATGGCTCTGCTGATACATCTCTTCCTGTATATGTCCAGCACGAAAGGGAGTGGAGCACCAATAATCCTGCTGGCGGTCTTCACAATCCTGTCCAGTTGGTGCCGTTCGTACACCTTGCAGCTCCCGAACCAGGAAGTGATGCCGTAGGTTAATGTGCTCTCGATTGTCCCCCTATAAAAAAGTTCGTAGGTGTGCAGTGGGGAGACCTGCTTTCCGTAGTCTACGGAGAGGGTGTAGTCGCTGCTGGGCTCTCTTGACCAGTGCTGTGGTGTTGGTCGTGGACGTCAGGTCATCTGACAGGTGGAGCCCTAGGAACTTCACACAGCTGACCCTTTCCACATCAGCTCCATCGATGTGCAGAGGTGTATGGCATTGTTTTCCTGCCCTCCTGAAGTCAACCACCATCTCCTTCGTTTTTCCCACGTTGAGAATGAGGTTGTGGGATTTGCACCATCCTGTGAGCAGCTCCACCTCCATCCTGTACGCCGACTCATCATTGTCACAGATGAGACCCACCACTGTTGTGTCGTCAGCGAACTTGTTGATGAAGTTGTTGTTGAGTCTAGCAGTACAGTCGTGTGTAAGCAGACTAAACAGCAGGGGGCTTAGGACACAGCCTTGGGGCGAGCCAGTGCTCACAGCTATGGTTTTTGATGTCCTACTGCCCAGGCTGACTGTCTGCTGCCATTGCGATAGACAGTTCAGGACCCAGTTACATGTGCCAGCATCAACCCCCAATAACTCCAACTTCTCCACCAGCTGCTGCGGAATGATTGTGTTAAAAGCAGAGCTGAAATCTATGAAGAGGATCCTGGCATAAGTATTTTTCCAATCAAGGTGTGGCAGTACGAGGTTTAGTGTTGTTGAGACTGCGTCCTCTGTGGATCGGTTGGCTCTGTAGGCGAACTGCAGTGGGTCTAGGTCCACTAGTAAACGGCAAACTTAGACATACACGTGGGAATTCGTTTAAACTCGTGAACATAAACTTTGAATCTTGTAGACAACCACGAGTGATTTTTTTCTTTCACTCGGGATCACTCGTGGGTGGACTCGCACCGTGAGACAGGGCCATTATTAAAATAAAATAAACTAAGCTAAATAATACATTTACCTTTACCTTTCTGATTTGCAGATTGACAGATTCTTAATTAGTAAGGGTGTCAAGGGTTATGGGGGGAAAAGGCAGGAAAATAGGGTTGAGAGGAAAAGATTGATCACCCATGGTTGAATGGTAGAGTAGACTCGATGGGCCAAATGGCCTGCTTCTGCTCCTATGACTTATGAAGTTATGAACTTTTACTTTCACCTCGACATTTTGCTCTGGCTTTTACCTTTTGAAAAACAGGCAAATCTCTCAATTTTTTACCAGTTTTAACAAAACTGTTAATCACAAACAATAACTTTCTTCTCTCCATAAATGAGTGAATGACACTTTATTATCATATGTGATATTCACAGTGAGATTCTCTGTCTTGTATACCCAAGGTATGCAAAGAGTCGCTACATAGAGGGTGCAGACAAAGTAACAAATTATTCCATTTAGTCCCCAATGGTTCCCCTTTATTCTCAGTGCCCCACCCCCCACGCCTGGTCCCCCTCTATTCTCGGCGGCGTATATGAGCTCCGGCACCCACGTAGTCCTATAAAACCTTCGACACCCACACGGCCCCGTCCTCGACTGCTGGCGCCCGTGACCTAGACCACCGTTGCCCGCTCTTGACCATGTACTCGAACGTCGCCCCGACCTCAACCTCAGCCACCGACCCCAACCACGACCCCATCCTTATTCTTTCCTGACGACTCCAAGGTGCCGACCCAGAGTCCGGCCTCCCTGCGGACATCTGAGTGTGACAAGATCTGATGTACTCAACCTGTTGAATATATCCCATGCTTTCTATTCGTCCAATGTGTTTAAATATCCACTTCTGCTCAAATGCTAGTCATAAGTTGGGAAGAGTTTTATATCCAATGAAATGACCCTGTGAAAAGCACAAAAAGCTGGAGCAACTCAGCAGATCAGGCAGCTTCTTTGGAGAGAAATAATGGGCGACGTTTCGGGTCGAGACCCTTCTTCAGACCCGAAACGTCACCCATCTCTCCAGAGTTGCCATCTGCCCCGCTGAGTTGCTCTACCTTTTTGTGTCTGTCTTTGGTTTGAACCAGCATCTGCAGTTTCTTCCGACAAATGGCCCTGTGAAAATATCCTGAAATTACAAGAATTTAATTTTCCTTAAATTTTTGGCATTCACAACCATTTCAAGAACATCGTAATCAAATAAGTCTATAAATAGACAGAAGTATTAGGATGACCATTAAATAACATTTTTAAGTTAAACATCATAATATCAGGAGGACAATTGATTAAGTATCTAAATAGAACGGGAGCAAAGCCAAATAGAGCATAATAAACATAAATGACATGACCCAAACTTCTATCAACAGAATATCCAAGCATGAAAATTATATTCCTTTGCTATAGCTAATCATTCCATTTGCAATTTATAATCAGATTATGATTTTTAAAAAGGATCAAAACACATCACAATCAATGACACTAACGTACAGATATTGCAGTCAGTCATGTAGGCAAATGCAACAATGTTTCTTTGAACAGAATGAGTTTAATGTAACTACAGGATATGTTTAGGATATGTTTCTCCTAGAGGAGATTATTCCAGGAATGAGTGGGTTAGCATAAGATGAGCATTTGACAGCACTGGGCCTCTACTCGCTGGAGTTGAGAGGGGACCTCAATGAAACCTTCAGAAAAATGAAAGGCACAGATAGAGTGGATGTGGAAAGGATGTTTCCACTGGTGGGAGAGGCTAGGAACAGAAGTCATAGCCTCAGAATTAAAGGGTGCTCTTTTAGAAAGAAGGTGAGGAGCAATGTCTTTAGTCAGAGGGCAGTTAATTTGTGGAACTCATTGCCACAGAGGGCTGTGGAGGCCAAAATATCAGTGGATATTTTTAAGGGAGTGATAAAAAATCCTTGATTTTACTTCGGAGTCACGTGAGTGACTACATGAAGAACCCCGTACAGCCGTTGGTGCATCATGACGTCAGATGCATTGGTGCAGTCGGCCGGTTAGAGCAGCAGTGCTCCTCCAAGCGGTAAGTTTAAAAATGAGAGGTAAGTTTTTTTAATTTTTCCAGTGGTCATTTTCTGCGACGGTTGGAGGTCTGTTGGAGAAATGTTGCAGAAAATGAAGAAGGTGTCGGCGAGGCGCTCCAGAGGTAGGAAGGAAAGTGACCAGGAGAGTGTTGTTGATGGAGGCCCGTCTGGTACACATGGTCCTGTGCTGGCTACACAGCCAGTGGTTGCGGACCCACTGCCTGTGAGCAGTGGAGGCTTGCAAGTAGGGCGGAAGGCCACTGGCAAGTCTGATAGGCCCGTGGACCCTGAGTCGGGCCTGGAGTTATACCCTCCATAGGAGAGTCCGTTTGCTCACGGCTCTCCCAGGTCGAGATTTTATTGCAAAGAATGCTCGACAGGGACCAGCTCCGTGAGGAGGAGTGGTGCCCAAGCCAGGCTGTGGGAGAGCCTGTGCTAGCAGCACCTGTTACAGGGCTGCAGGAATATCCTGCCTGTGAGGAGGATGTTCCAGCTCCGTGAGGAGGAGTGGTGCCCAAGCCAGGCTGATGGAGAGCTTGTGCTAGCAGCACCTGTTACAGGGCTGCAGGAATATCCTGCCTGTGAGGAGGATGTTCCATCAGTGCAGTTCGCTGACACTGATTCTATGCTGGGGGAGAGCAGTAAAGGAGTTTGGTTGGAAGTAATTCCGAACATTGCTGAATAGTTTGCTGTGCCTAGAGAGGCAGGAGAGGCGATTGATGTAGAATTGGCTGAAGCAATTCAGTATATGCTCTCCCACCAGTTACAGGAGCTAGCTATGGATGAAGCAGCAAAAAACTATGAAGCTCCTGTTAATTGTGATCTCCTGAAGGTACCGGTGGTTAATCACCAAATTTGGTCACAGATGGGTATGTCAGCTAGGGCCAGGAGATGAAATTTCAAAAAGTGCTTGAACTGTTGTCAGCAGGTGTCACAGCTGTGGTGAAAGTTATTGATACAAGCAATATGGTTGAAGCACAGCAGGATGTACTTGGATTCCTTTGTAGTGCATTTTTTGAAATTAATAATATCAGGAGGGCCGCTATTAGGCCAGTGCTTAATCCGAACTTGGCGAGTTTGTGCAAACCGACCAGTGTACCACCACGAAATCTGTTGTTTGGAGGTAACCTTGCAAAAAGGGTAAAAGACTGTCATGAAGATGTTAAAACCATGGCCCTCATTAAGCCGGCTGGCAAACAAGGCAACAGATTTTATCCATATCGGAAAGGCACTAGTGTGAATGCAGGAGAAGGAACGAGCCGTTCAGGTCTTCAATATCGGAACTGGCAGGCTGCCACCGGTATGAAGGGGAAGGTGCCTTTCTCTACAAGAGGTCGTGGACAACAAGGTCCGCAAGGACAGATGCAGGTAAGGAATATACCATTGACAGACAATGAATTAACTGATGTTGCTGTTGAAATTGGGGGAAGGTTAAAATTGTCTCTCAAACAATAGCAGGAGTTGACATTAGATGTGTTTATACTTAGCAGTATTGAAGGGGTGAAAATTGAATTTTACTCTAATGACAGTCTACCTAATCAATATGTTCCTAGTCGGAAACTTATATTTTCAGATGAGGAAAATGTGCTTATTCAAGCAGAGAGTCAGTCGTTATATAAGAAAGGGGTAATTGAGACTTCAGTCTATCAAAGTCGAGTTTGAACAAATTTTTACGTTTGTTAATTCAAAATGTGTCAAGTATATTTCACAGATCTAAAAAACTTGGGGGATGTAGAATTATTCTGGAGTTAAGTTTGAACAAATTTGTCCAATTTTGTTATAGGCATTTCAAATGGAAACATTTACCACAATAGGAGGCAAACATCTAGTGTCCAAAGGGTGTAAAAGCGTATATGGCAAGCATTGGATTTAAAGGATGCCTATTACTCAGTGTCTGAAATTCATGGTGATGATAGAAGATATTTGATCAAAAACTTTAGGTTTGGATGACTCATTGTGGCAATTCAAGGCATTGACCCTAATGATTAACTTCACGCTCCTAGACTATTTCATAAAATTGGTAAAAATCCTGATTTTTTATGTTACATTAAGGACTCAAGAGCTCAGGGGCAAGTTTGTGGGTAATGGCCATATATTTTATATTTAGATGATATTCTGATTGTTGGAAAGACTCATGCTGAAGCTCAATCATCAATGTAAGTTTGTATCATAAATTTCCCCAGGGAAAAAGAAGATGTGGTGGTAAAGCCATACAAGACATCATTTTAAATACACTTTTACAGTGTAAAAACATTTTATAAAAATGGACATCTTCAACATTGAAAAACAGTTGTTATTAACAAATTGTTAATCATTACTATAAGACTCGAAGGATTGGTATTTAGTACCAATTTATTATCATATTTACAGGTGCTTGAAATTAATTAGAATAGGTCAGCTGTGCAAGTTAAGACATTGTCTAAAACTCAGTTCTAGGCTGCTCACATAATTATTGGAACAACAATTGCACTGATAAGAAGATCACCACTTGCACTAATGAGGACATGGTCATGGTTTATCTTGATCACATTTTAAATTGGAAGGTTGATCAGGAGTAAGCTGCAAATTAGTGCAGCAATTACAAGCCTGTTGAGAGGCAAGGGTCCTGACCCATCCAATAAAAACTATGTTTTAGGCATTCATAAACATTCCTAAATTACTATTCTGGGTTTAGGAGTAATTCAGCACCATATGAGGGGGATAAATGTTTTCCAAGATACAAATATGTCTTATTGCTTTGTTGACAAACTTTGTCCCTCCATCAGAGAAGGAGCTTAGGTAAAAGAGTAAAAAAGCTCCAAAAAAAGGGAAAACACAAGCATTATAAGAGTATGCAGGCCTTTTGACAGGCCTATGCAATTACCAAAGGATACGTTATCAGAATTAAAGTTGTGGATAGAAAAGGTTCCACAAGCTGCTTTAAATATATAAACTTAGCAGCCGTTGCAAGCTGAAGCAAGTATTATCGGATGATAGATAGCTTCTGTGATTATTTGGGCTAAGATAAGTATAATATCTATTCTTATCAAGTTAATATTTGATACATCCCTTGTTTAGGGGACTACGGACAATAACATCAGGGAATTGCAAATGGATTGTCCTAAGATATTTTTTTTCTCCAAACATTTGTACTAATTATTGGAGTATCAGGAGCTTTTTATGGATTAAATGCCTATTATTCTACTATGAAAGTGTGCATGTCAAATCAGGTGAACAATACCACGGCTGTGGCATATATCAATCACATGGGTCAAGTAAGATCATTATCAAGTAATTATCTGGGTAACCAGATGTGGCGTATTCTAAAAATGTTTTAGTTCAGCTGTTTATCTCTAAGGAAGAGACAATGTTGTCACAGACAACAAATCGGGGAAAAACATTGTCAGTAATATGGATTACTTACCATTAATCTGGTTGTATCCAGATTAAATCATCGATTTCTCAAATGTTTCTCGTGGGAAAACCGAGAGCAGGAGAGGTGGATGCATTTTGCTAAATTACATGAGGAAAGATGTTTTTTTATGTTCCTCATTTTGTCTGATAGGGCAGTGTCTGATGAAAATGTAGCAGGATGCTGCCAGGGGCGCTTTGGTGGCCCAAACCGGACCTTCATGGTTCTCATTAATGTTGAGAGTGATGTTTGAACCAGTTATGATGACTCATAGTTGCAGTAATTTATTGTTGTACAAATTCATCCAGGACATGAAGATATGAATTTGGCTATCTGCAGGTTTGGCCAGACCATTATAACAGTTTGACGGTCAAAGAGGTCTATGAATGTTTTAACTAATATAACAATATAACAATTATGTACAAAAGGAATGTTATACCTGCAATTTGGAGAAATAGTTTTAATAAAAAAACAGTATTTTGTTTATAAGAAATTGGAAGTCTTTTGCAGACAGTAAAAGTTATCTTATCATATTAGATATATGGGAGTTCCTTGTGGATTGCATTTTTTCTCAGCATCTAAGTGATAGAGCCAATAATAGGGCTCATAGTGTTTATCGTCCTACTTAGGACAAATTGCTGACCAAGAATTTATCGGGCTCATTCGTAATATCCCGATATGAAAAAGGGATATATATAGTCAGCATAGTCCTGACTTGCCTTAGGCAATGGACTCCAATTCTATCAATGATTCAAAAAATTAACATTGAAAGTTATAATGCTCATGACTTTAGTATCAGCATAAGAGTGCAAACATTGCAAATGTTACATTATATAATTGCATGTGGCTACAGATTACATTATCTTATATGTTTATGAATTTACCAAGCAAAGCAGACCAAGAAGAGCTGGAACCAAGGTAAAATTTAAGCATATTCTGTCGGCCAAAAATTGTGTGTGGGTCAACATTGACTCAATATAGTAGGTATTATATTTGGCATCAAACATTTATCCTCTAGCGATTGGTTGAGAGAGCGTCACGTGATTTCATATATTTTCAGCTATTTCAAATGTTGGCATGTTGACACTCCACGATTTACTATTTGCAAAATGACATCACTTTTATGACGACATTTGCCAATAGTATGTGCTATGTTGGGGAAATGATATCACAGCTCCGTGTGCATGTCACGGGAAACTCTCGCGCTGCGAAGATTTTAAGCAATTATTCTTGTTTTTTCTTCTTTTGTTTAAATGTTTGATCCCAAAATAAAACAAATATCCTTGGCCATATTTCGAGTTTCTGGTTAAAACTAATGGGCCTCGGTGCCTCCAAATAGTACTATTCACTTCGGGGCTGCGCCCCTCAGTGAATAGTACTATTTTGGAGGCACCTCTGCCCATAGTTTAACCAGAAACTCTCAAGGCCAGTATATTTGTATATATAAAGTAGGTAAGAGTCTCTGTGGTGGTGAGACAGCACTACTTATTACACACAAAAAACACATTAACTATCAGTAAAAACTTATGGTTCTAGACAATTATATTCTAGATGATTAAAACATGTTAAAAACTCAGTGGAACTAGGCATTGAGATGTGGAAAATCACTCCATTAAGGAGGTAGATTCATTCACAGGAATGGCACAGGATGGGCCGCTCGAGCATAGATTCAAGGCCGCAGGAGGGTGTAAAATAAATATTAAAGTTACAAGGAACCAGTGGTGTCAGGATTGGACACGGAGTGTTGGGTTCTCTGTAATTGTTGCTTTGTTTATACTATCAAATTATATTATCAATTGATATTTTGCTGATAAATTTGCCTGTCAATGAAAAGGGCATTATTTTCATTCTTTTATAATGGAAAAAAATTATCCCATAAACTGAGGCAATGTTTGGGAAAAAATGTGTTATTTGCTCATTACTGTGTTGATTGAGCCAGAGTGTCGTATGGAATGAGTCTACGACACAGAAGCTACAAAATCTTCACGTAGTCACTCACGTGACTCCGAAGTAAAATAGTAAGATTAAATGAGAACTTACCAGTTCGAAGTTTGATCGTTATTTTATGAGGAGTAACGATGAGGGATTACGTGCCCTCCACTCCCGACCCTCATAAAATAAATGATCATCTGGGTAGTTCTAAATCTATGTTGAGCCTTACTATCTTACTCCGGCTATTATGTTCTGTGTTTTTCATGCCGCTGCTTTGAAGTATGCCGATCAAGCGCCAGGCGGGGCTTCTTCACGTAATCCCTCATCGTTACTCCTCATAAAATAACGATCAAACTTCGAACTGGTAAGTTCTCATTTAATCTTACTATTATCTGGGATTTACCATTAATTCAAATCACATGTTGGTAACTTTGCCCAGGGATAAATTGGATCAGTTAATTGAGGACTGTGTTAATCTCGTTGGAGAACAACAGCCTTCAATTAGACAAGTAGCCAGGTTAATTGGGAAGTTTGTTGCAGCATTTCCAGCTGTGCAGTATGGTCCTCTACATTATCAACAATTGCAAACGATCAAAGGAACAGGCACTGAGAATACAAAGGGCCATTTTGATAGGCCTATGCAGTTGTCAGCTGGGGCAATTTCTGACATACAATGGTGGATAGTACATTTCAAAAAGTTTTAGGAAGGTTTTGGTGGAACCACCTTCAATGATATTACAGACTGATGTAAGTGCACTGGGTTGGGGTGCAACAGATATGTCTTCTAATTGTGGAGGCAGATGGAATGTTGATGAGACTTCCCTTCTTCAATTAAGAGGGATTAATTATTTAGAGTTGTTGGACACCTGGTATGGGCTTAAAGCTTATTGTTCTACCAGGAGGACTTGCATGTGCAGGTTCAGATTGACAACACCACAGCAGTGGCATTTGTAAACCACATGGGTGGAGTCAAGTCACAGTCTTGTGATAGACTGGCTAACCAGATTGGAGCTGGTGTGTTGACCAAAAATACCTGGCTTTCAGCACTTTAATTTGCCAGGAAGATTCAACACTGTATCTGAACACTAGGTATGTCAGTTTAATGACAACATAGAATGGATGTTTAAATCAGGATGTATTTAACCAAGTGATTGTTCAGTATGGAATGCCAGATATTGACTTGTTTGCATCTAGATTAAATCATCAGTTGCCCAGATATGTTTCGTGGGAACCAGATCCTGATGCAGTTAGCGGTGGATGCGTTTCACGCAGCATTGGGGAGGAATGTTTGTGTATGTATTTCCTCCATTCTGTCTCATCAGCAGATGTTTGCAAAGATCAAGCACGACTCTGCTTAAGGGGTATTGGTAGTGCCAGATTGGCCTACACAAGCATGGTTTCCTGTTGTATTACAAATGGCTAGGGAGCCTCACATGAGTATTCCCAAAAAATAAAAATCTAACTGGTGAATCCAGTAAACTGGGGATCAACATCCTTTACATGATCGTATAGATCTGTTGATTTGCAGATTTTAAGGAGGCCATACCTGGGGAGAGGACTGTCTGATCGTACTGTGGATGTTCTCACGTCGGCCTGCAGGGATAGTACACAGAAGCAATAATATCACCTCGATAAGGAAGTGGGAGCAATTCTGTCTACAGCAGAATATTTCATATCAAACTGCAGGGATCACAGACGTATTGGAGTTTTTGTCAACTCTTTATTTCGACCAAAAATTAAGTTACAGTGCGATCAATTCAGCCAGAAGTGCTCTGTCTTCTTATTTACCCATGAATTCAGAATTGCATACAGTAGGGACAACATCCGTTAGTTTCACGATTCATGAAGGGAGTTTTCAATTCTAATCCTCCTAAACCCAGGTATGCCGCTATTTGGAATGTGAGTGAGGTTCTTATGCTTCTTCGCCAGTGGGCTCCGGTTACAAGCCTATATATAGCCAAATTAACTATGAAGGTGGTCATGCTTATGGCGTTGGTTTCAGCCCAACCTGTCCAAACATTGCAAAAGCTACGGCTAGATAGAAATGTACGTGTCGGCAGATGCCATTATATTTTATGTCTATGATTTGCTTAAACATAGTAGAAGAGGCATGACAGGATGTAAGATTGTGTTTTCAGCATACCACACAGATAATCGCTTGTGTGTAGTCTCACATTTATCTCGTTACATTGAGATTACTAAAGCTCTAAGAGGAACAGAGTCTGCATTATTTATTAGTCACAAAAAACCACACAGTAAGGTGTCGGTGCAAACAATTTCAAGGTGGCTAAAGCAGGTCCTGGAAGTCCTGGAATTGATACTGATAAATTCAAATCTCATTCCACCAGGGCGGCATCAACTTCCGCGGCAAGGGCGATGGACGTGCCAATAGACCATATCCTCGCGGCCGCAGGATGGTCCAGTGAGCTGACCTTTCAAAGGTTTTATCACAAGCCGATTTCAAGGCTGGGGGTGTTTGCTGATTCTGTTTTGAGTACTATTACACTCTCCCCCTGAGTTAGAGGGGTTTGTTATGATTTTGTTTGTAAATAAACTGTTATTCATTTAACAAAATGTTATTACTGATGCATTATTGATTGTTAATGACTTTTGAGTCAATCCAGGCAGTGTGAACGCCGAATTTGGGTCCACGGCGTGAAATCACAGTGCTTTGAAGTCTTCACGTAGTCACTCACGTGACTCCGAAGTAAAATATAAGATTAAATGAGAACTTACCAGTTTGAAGTTTGATCTTTATTTTATGAGGAGTCGAGATGAGGGACTACGTGCCCTCCGCTCCCACCCTCATAGATCTCAGCTGGTAGTTCTAGTCTTTGTTATCTTACCATTATACTTCAGTCATTGTTAGCTGTGAATTCACTCCGCTGCTTTGAAGATTGGCGCACCAACGTCTGTATGGGGTTCCTCACGTAGTCCCTCAACTCGACTCCTCATAAAATAAAGATCAAACTTCAAACTGGTAAGTTCTCATTTAATCTTGCTATTAAAAGGACAAAGGACAAAGGATATTTATTGTTACGTACACCAATTGGTGTAGTGAAATTTGATTTGCCATGCAGCACACAGATAAAGATAAGACACAACATCATAGAATTTAACAGTAGACATAAAAACATCCCCCCCACAATGGTTCCCACCGTGGGGGAAGGCAGCAAAGTCCAGTCCCATCCCCAGTTCACCCATAGTCGGGCCTATTGAGGCCTCCGCTGTCGCTGCTATGGGGTCCGATGTTCCAGGCGGTTCTCGCCGGGTGATGGTGCTGTTGCACGGAAGCCCCCTCTCAGCGGCTTGGGACACCTGGAACGGCCGCCTCTTACTGGAGTCCACGGCGTCCGAAGCCACCAAGGCCGCGCCGGATGGAGCCCCACCACTGGGATGGAGGCTCCCGATGTTAAAGTTCAGCGCAGCTGGCCGCTCCACAGTCCCGCAGCTCCGCGATTTTTTTTTTTTTGTCGGCGGTCTTCAGTTCACCGGAGCTCCAGCGCAGCGACACAGGCAAGGCATCGCCCGCTCCTCTCCGTGATAGCACTGCGCCGCTGCCGAAGCCGAGGTTCTGGGCAGTCCCATCGGGAAACGCCGCTCCAGGCCCGCTGGTAGGCCGTGAGGACGGGTCAAAGTTGCAGTCCGGAGAAAAGCTGCCTCTCCGACCAGGTAGGGACCCTGAAAAGTAGTTTCCCCCTTCCCCCCCCCCCCCCTCCACCCCCCACATAAAAAAAGACTAGAGCTCCGAAAAACAGAAACTTAACTAAATAAAAAAAAGAAGTGAAAAACGGACAGCTGCAGGCTGGGCAGCCATACCCATACAGGACGGCGCCCCCGATTAGAAAGGGTGTCAATGGTTATGGGGTGAAGGCAGGAAAATGGGATTAGGAGGCAGAGATCAGGCATGATTGGATGCGGGAGTAGACTCGATGGGCCATATAGCCTAATTCTACTCTTATAACTTGTGAACTTGTTTTTTGTTTATGATTAATGAGCAAGGTTGTAGAAGGAATATTGTATCGGACACTTTCAGATCAACTACAATACTTCAAATACAGTAATATCCACAAACCATCAGAATAAATATACAGCTCCTGCTTCATTGTGTCATTTGCTGGATGCTGCCTGAGAGAATAAATCTTTAAGATTGCATTTGACCTGTTACTATACTGAAGGAGGCTATTTGGATTATCATAACCTGGCATCCAAAATAGGGAGCTATTTCACTTGATTCCATAGGGTCAGGTCAGGAGGAGATCCCCCCGCCATGGGTACTATGTAATCCCGTGCTACCTGCTCCAGGGTTGGATAGTCGATGACTAAACCGTCTCCCTCACCTGGTTTGCCGGGTGAGGAGGGGGCTGTGGACCCCCAGCAGGACCAAAAAACAAGACCTGTCCAAGGACGGATGAGCTTCTAGCGAGCCAAAGGCCATCCACACTTCAGTAGACGTTGTGATCACTGTCGTACATAGCATTATAAGGCTATTTCCAGGTACTTCCTTTACATGATGAGGATTTCCAAATACTTTTCAGGCATTGAGTTTCAGATCGCTGCCATTCTTTTGTTGAAAATTTATCTTCTTTAGGCTAATTAAGAGGAGTACACTAAGCGGTAATATGTCTTCCACTTTAGTTGGAAGCATAGGAAAGTAGAATATTATTTATAAAGGATAACTTTACAAAATGGCATTCAGAGAGATTCCAGTTGTACACAAGGAAAGCAGAAAGTTATTAAGCAGATGCAGCTTGTATTTAAGAAGCCAAACAGAATCTTGGCCTCCATTGCAGTGTGGGTGGTGTACTGTTGGTCTTGCTAAAACTCTGCTGAGATTTGAGAGAGTCCCTGGAATGTTATCTCATTATTAATAAGAAATGCTATGTCTCCTTACCTATAACTGCTGATGACTGCCCATGTCTTAAACTCAAACCAAGGCCTTGATTTGTCCCCCAATCCCCAACCTAGGGACTAGTACAACCAAGACTACCAACTGGGATCCCAGATACAATCCCTAGATTCCTTACCGAGGCCATGATTTGACCCTCAACCACTGTCTGGGGTTTACTGAACACTTTCAACTGTGCTCAATGGAACCTGTGGCAGAACCTAAAAACCTCAGCCACTGTGGATTTCTAGATCAGAAATTTTATCTTAGGACTCTAACCCTTCTGTACTGGGTTTTTGTGCTCTTCAATTGCTTTTCCAGGTACTTCAGTGAGGTTCAAACAAAATTCTGTTTCTACGGCCATACAAACAGAACAATTCCTACAAGACGCACAAACAATTCAATTCACACAAACATCCATCACAGTGAATCTCCTCCTCACTGTGATGGAAGGCAAGGTCTTTTCTCTCCCCTGTGCACCATTTTTCTCCCAATGTTGAAGCCCCAGACGGGCGATGGTAAGTCCCACGGCCGTTAAGGCAACGCTAGGCGATGTACGGCCCCGCTCCGGGTCGTTCCAACCCCGCGACACGCGCTGGAGAAGTTGCGTTGCTCCAAAAAATGGTCTCCACAACCCACCCGGACGCGAGGAGCCCTTCCGAGTCCGAGATCCGGAGTCAGGCCGCAGCAGCGAGCCACCACCGTCCTGGAGGCCCATAGCTCCGCAGGTTCCGCGACTGGAGCCCCCAGGTGCGTTCCGGTTGGAGGCCGCTCCATGGTGCTAGGCCCCAACGACAACGGAGACCCGACAGGGAAAAGGTCAGGTCTCCCGTGTAGGGAAGAGATTTTAAAAATTTCCCCCTCCCATCACTTTCCACCCGTCACTTTAATTTCACATTTCATGTATTATTTGTTTTATGTTTTATTAATGTTGGCAGACCAATTTCCTTCTCGGATAAATAAAGTTCTATCGTATCGTACCGTAAAAGAAATTCACAAAAAATGGGATAAAATTGGATAGCAAAAATAGGAATTTTTTATTTTAGTTCAAACAACCAAACAGAGGAGTTGATAAATAATTATACAAATGGTAATGACTAGGCTGTGGAGCCAAGCTGGAAGGTATGTGTGTATATTGGGGTCTTTATGGATAAAGAATTTGCAGCAGATGGAACATTTCTGAGGGACTCTGAAATATTTTGGATCATTTACAGCAGTCCAGTTGATTAATAGTTGCTCCACATAAATGCAGGATTGGATTCTGATTCCGTACATGACATCCTTTTTCCGGTGGGAGTACAATCCTCCTAAAAGGAGGTCTGGTCTAAAATCATTTTGAATGCATCTAAGCAGAACTGAGTAATGAGTGTTCTTCCCTGGGCTTCATCATATCCACATTGAATAGCCAGATGGTAAATTAATATTTCCTTCCCATTAGATTTCAGCCCCATCATGAGTAAATGAGAAACATAAATCAGTGGACTGCTTAACTTAGAACTAACTCCATACAATGAATGTGGAAACAAGGAACTGCAGATGCTGGTTTACATAAAGGACACAGAGTGCTGACATAACTCAGTAGGTCAAGCAGCATCATTGTAAAATGTGGATTTATGAAGTTTTAGGTCAGGACCCCTTTGAAGAAGGATCTTCTGAAGAGAGGTCCCAACCCAAAACATCACCTATCGATGTTCCCCAGTGATGTTGCCTTACCCGCTGAGTTACTCCAGCACCTTGTGTCCATTTTTCAATAAGATTAATGTCTGTACAATCTACCAGGCTGTGCCAAAGTCCCAACAGGTATATTTTTATTTTTCTTAAAAGCAAACTGTAGGCTGAATTGTAACATTCTCTTCTAGTAGCCAGGCTAGCCTCTCAGTTTTCCAGAAGACCCACTTTCGTCAATTAAAGACAAGGAGACTGGTTGCAACTCTACCAAAATCACAGCACTGTGATTTAACAACTTATTTCCATATATTGTGATGTGAAATATTTGAAACAATGTGTTTATTATTCAGGAAGCCTTCATGCTTAGTTGGTGGTCTCCAACCATCAGATTGCATTTGGTACGTTACCATGCTGAAGGAGGCCATTTGGACCATCATTACCTGGCAGCCAGAAAAGGGAGCCACTTAGCTTATTTCCACATTCTATCGCTTGCTTCAAAGTCCTGCGTTTTGCGCTCTTCAACTGCTTTTCCAGGTACTTATTTTATGTAATGAGGGGGTTCCAAACAGGGCGGCACAGTAGCAGTGTGGTAGAGTTGCTGCCTTAAAGCACCAGAGACCCGGATTCAATCCTGACAATGGATGCTGTCTGTACGGTGTTTGTATAGACTCCCCGTGACCGCGCGGGTTTTTTCCCGATACTCCGGTTTCCTCCCACATTTCAATAACGTACAGGTTTGTAGTCTAAGATCATAAGATCATAAGGTCATAAGTGATAGGAGCAGAATTAGGCCATTCGGCCCATCAAGTCTACTCCGCCATTCAATCATGGCTGATCTATCTCTCCCTCCTAACCCCATTCTCCTGCCTGTCCCTCATAACCTCTGTCACCGATACTAATCAAGAATCTATCTATCTCTACCTTAAAACTGACGTCCTCCACAGCCTTCTGTGGCAAAGTATTCTACAGATTCATCACCCTCAGACTAACGAAACGTCTGCTCATCCACTTCCTAAAACAACGTCCTTAAATTCTGAGTCTATGATCTCTCGTCCTAAAATCTCTTACTCGTCTAAATATTCTCTCCACATCCACTCTATCCAAGCCTTTCACTATTCTGTACGTTTCAATGAGGTCCCCCCTCATTCTTCTAAACTCTAGTGAGTACAGGCCCAGTGCCGTCAAATGCACATCATATGTTAACCTACTCATTCTTGGGATCATTCTTGTAACTGACTTCACTAAAAACTGTAAATTGTCACTAGTGTGTAGGATAGTGCTAGTGTACGGGGATTGTTGGCTGGCATAGAATCAGTGGGCCGAAGGGCTTGTTTGTGTGCTGTATCTATAAACTAAACTAAATGTAATGAGGATTTCCAACTCCATTTCAGGCAGTGAGTTACAGATCACTGCCATTCCTCAGATGAGAAAATGTATCTCCTTTTGGCTAATTAAATAGAGTATAATAAGAGGAAATATAAATCTTCCACTTTAGTTGGTAGCACAGAGAAGTAGAATTATTTACAGTACTCTATGGCATTTAAAAATATTCCAATGTTGCACAAGGAAATGGTTCTGCAGTGTTGCTTGCTGTGGTCTTCCAGTTCTCATTGTTTCTAACTCTGGCATATTTTTGTTCCATTTATTTGCATACCCTATCCAACAAATATAACAAATGAGTTCCAATCCTTCCCAACCAGCTGCCACAGCCCCGACATCTTCCTTTAAATTTAAGAAAAAGGAGTAAGCCATTTAGAACGGAGACGAGGAAACACTTTTTTCTCACAGAGAGTTGTGAGTCTGTGGAATTCTCTGCCTCAGAGGGCGGTGGAGGCAGGTTCTCTGAGTGAGCTAGATAGGGCTCTTGAAAATAGCGGAGTCAAGAGATATGCGGAGATATGGGGAGAAGGCAAGAACGGGGTATTGATTGGGGATGATCAGCCATGATCACATGGCAGTGCTGGCTCGAAGGGCCAAATGGCCTACTCCTGCACCTATTGTCTATTGTCTCATTTATAGATCTTTTCCAATTTTTATATTGACAAATGTGGCTGTTCCTCCATCCTACTTTGTACTGCAATTGTTCCAGAGGCAAATGTGAGAATACAGACAGATTTTACACTGCAAGATGCAAAGTGCTGGAGTAATTCAGCAGGTCAGGCAGCATTTGTGGAAGACGTGGATAGGTGATGTTTCAGGTTGAGACTCGACTTCAGGGTTGATATTGTGGGAATGTCACAGTATTGGAAATGCCATCTTTTAAATGTTATATTAAATAAGTATATAATTACGCTTGGGCTGTTTGTGCCCCAGCAGTGTGAACATTGACTTCTGTAATTTCAGGTAGTCCCAACTGTCTCCTCCCCATCTCATCTCTCCCTCAGCCCTCTGGCTCCTCCTCTTCCTTTCTTCTTCCCGCCCCCCGCCCCACCCGCACACCAGTCTGAAGAAGGGTTTCGGCCCGAAACTTTGCCTATTTCCTTCGCTCCATAGATGCTGCTGCACCCGCTGAGTTTCTCCAGCATTTTTGTCATACCTTTAATTATTCTGCCTGGTTGCAAAGGGTCCTGCATCATCATTGTAATGAAGCACAGAGAAACCATCCTCTGTCTTGGAAATGTTTATCTCGCAATCAACATTACTTAAAATTCAGATCATTATTTTATTAATATTAATTGTAGCTGCGTGCAAGTTACCTGGGACAATACAATAGTAGGTACATGTGAATCTGTGGAATTCTTTGCCACTGAAGGCTGTGGAGGCCAAGTCAATGGATATTTTTAAAGCAGAGATAGACAGATTCTTGATTAGTATGGGTGTCAGAGGTTATGGGGAGAAGGCAGGAGAATGGGGTTAGGAGGGAAATAGATCAGTCATGATTGAATAGCGGAGTAGATTTGGTGGGGCCGAATGGCCTAATTCTGCTCCTATCACTTATGACCTTACGTAACAACGGATTTCATTGGCTAAAGAGCATTCTTGGATGTCCTGAGAAAATGAAATACATTATCTAAACTTCTGTGACCTTATGCTCTTCATCCCATCTTCTAAATTGAGCTCATCTTCTCCTGCAAGGTATTCTCCATCTTCATGATAGATAAATCACTTCTGGACTGTTAAAGAACAGGAACTATTTTCAAATACTGAATCTCATTTTACTATCATGTTTGTGATGCTGGCTTCTTATGGGAGAGCCACTTTTCAAAAATTACTGTGAGTCTAGGCGGATTGATATAAGAAAGACACCATTTAATGGTAACAGCGAGGAAGTAAGGGTTTAATGTACTTTAACTATTATGAGTAATGCCATGGTAGACACAAAATGCTGGAGTAATTCAACTGGACAGGCAGCATCTCTGGGGAAAAGGAACAGATGATGTTTTTGGTTGAGACCAGTCTGAAGAAGTGTCTCGATCCGAAACGTCACACATTCCTTCTCTCCAGAAATGCTGCCTCTCCCGCTGAGTTGCTCCAGCATTTTGTGTCTACCTTCGATTTAAACCAGCATCTGCAGTTCTTTCCTTCACATGAGTAATGGCATGTTTGACATTCACATGAATGCGGATTTCATCTTTAGTTTCGTAGAAAAATTAAGAAATGATTTAAAGATAAATTACACCGAACAGCAAACTACCGTGGACAAATTAAATTTAACAATGCAAAGTATATTTAGTTTAGTTTAGAGATGCAGCGTGGAAACAGGCCCTTTGGCCCACCAAGTCAGTGCCAACAAGCGATCCCCAAACACTAGCACCATCCTCCACACTAGAGACAATTTTTACCGAAGCAAATTAACCAACAAACCTGGAGTGTGGAAGGAAACCGGAGCACCCGGAGAAACTCACGCGGTCATGGGGAGAACATACAAACTCTGTACAGAGAGCGCCTTTGGTCAGGATAGAGCCCGGGTCTCTGGCGCTGTGAGGCAGCAAATCTATAGCTGCGCTACATGCTGCCATCTGAAGCAGATATAACAGTATTATTCTTGAACATATTTCATTAGAGTTTAAATAGCTGAAAAAACCTAATGTAGTTATGTCAAACCTCCATGGAGGCTTCGTAAGGGAAGATCCTGATGTATTAGTATAGAATGGTTGAAAATGGATAATTGACAATATTATTGAGGAAAATGCATTTATTGATGACGGATTTATTGATGCATTTTTCAATGACGGGAGGATATTCCAAAGAGGCATATCCATCCTATGATATCACTATTGCTACAAAATCAATTCAAATAGCACTAAGACCGATATTTAACATATTTTGAATTTACTAAGAATATCACCTCAATTGAAATATATTATGGTATAGCATTTTTACCTTGGAGATATCTATGTATTCTTCTATATAGAATAACATATTTGAGCTCGTCATATAACAAACTGAATGAGGCATAAATATCCTAACACAATGGCATTAGTAAACTCCAAATTGAAGCAATTCAATAAAGTTTTATTTGGAAAGATGATACAAATGTCAAAAAACTTGTTGGAACACCATTAGCAGCATCCATTGTAAATAAGATTGTTTTAATTTTTATTTAATTTGCCAGAAACTGTGAACAAAGCTTCTGAATGTTATTTAATATTTTATGCCAATAACATGTAAAACAAGAGTGAAGACATTTGGCCGAATGGACATTTGCCCATTCCATTAAATGTTTGGCTGAAGTAAATCACAAATACATTTTCTCCAAGATTTGACACTGACAAACACACTATAAGAGCGAAAGATGATACGACTGCTTTGATATCTAAGATGGGGAGATTGACAACTCTTTACAGCGTCTTGTTCTAAATTGCACTGTGAGGTTGTCAGATTTTCCAGAAAGGTATTAGATATTGTGGTGCCCTGTCAATGATGCTGAAAACATTAGCAGATTATTTATCGCACATCAGGACCCTGTAAAAGAGAAGTCAAGAACAAAGTTGAATAATTTTGTCAATGTTGAAATACTAGAGAACAGCACGTCCTGTATTACTTTTCAGTTGAGAGGATGATATATGAAACACATTTAATGATATGCTCATAAACATTAAATTGAAGCTTGTTTATTGAAAATACTACTTGGATGGATTTTATTTCAGTTAAACTGTCATTGATTTGTTCATCCAAGTAAACATAAAAGATTTCAGTACCCCGGGTAACTTGGACTCAGGATGTGAAAGTTATATCTTGCCATGTGTCACAGAAAGAACACATACAGCAGTTACTGTATCAAATTGCACCAGTGGAAAGCCAAGATCCTCACTCACAGCAATTTCATTTAAGAAGATTATTATGATTGGAAAATGTTACTTATTCATACAATGAATTGTCTGTTTAAAATGCCGAGTTGAGTTGACTGATATTATTGTGCCATTGTAGTAAGTAAGCAAGCAAAAGTATGTGCTATTTATTGTGGAAATTAAGAAAAGTAACCTCAAATAACTGAAAAATGGTGGAAAATGGATTGATTGTGTAGAAAATAAAACTGCAAGCAATACTGCTGAGATATGATTTAATACTAATAATTTACAAAGGCCAAGATGTATCCAAAAGTGGACCATTGTTCTGGTAATGCTATTTGGAGCTGCTTTGTTGAGTCTCATCTGGTCAAAATTATTCTTGATGCCTCAGTGGGATCAGCCCAGATTAACAAAGCTATGTGGACAGCAATTGATGCTGTCATGTGTCTGTGAGTATTGCCTCTGCTAAAGGACTGGTTAGACAACATGCGCAACTGTTAGAAGGCAGTGGAGGCCAATTCACTGGATGTTTTCAAGAGTTAGATTTAGCTCTTAGGGCTAACAGAATCAAGGGATATGGGGGAAAAAGCAGGAACGGGATACTGATTTTGGATGATCAGCCATGATCATATTGAATGGCGGTGTTGGCTTGAAGGGCTGAATGGCCTACTCTGCACCAAAATCATACTCCTGCACCTCTTTTCCATATTTCTATGTTTCTATGTCTTGGGTAGAATATTAGCAGTGCCATAACTGCTAATGTTATTGCCAGTTGAGGAAGAAACAATTGCTTCTTTCTGACAAAAATATAACTCTTAAGCAACAGGTTTGTCAACTGCATCCGTGTTAACCAAATGTTACTACAATTTAGTAGAAGGTCTAACCGCTTATTTAAAATTGATTGTGCAAAATGACATTCCTACTCCCGAACCAATATTGACTTCTCACCTCCCCACTGCATGTTAACAGAATGTTCTAGAACATTCTAACACTGCTACTAACATTGACCGAACCATGAAATGAAAATAGGAGCGTTGGTGCACCAATGTTTAATGTTGGAAACAGATTGTATTTATTTTGGTAAAATGTACTTGGTGGGGCATGATGGCAAATGAGTAACTATCATTGAAAGATTCTGTGCCTTTGGCAAACAGATTCTGTGCCAACCACTGAGGAAACTCCCTAACAAATCTATCTAACTTTCAACCTTTTCTCTTCTTCAGCTGCCCTGTAAAACTGGAGCTGAACACTTCACGCAAAACTAAGAAATGACCACAAAATGAAGATAGGCGGCAAAATGTTAGCATACTATCCGGACATGCAAGTTTACATTATCCAAATAGGGGTTATAGACCCCGTTATTATGGAGGGAGGGAAAAGAGGTGGACGAATTGCGCTACTTTCACAAGTGCACACTTTATAGTAACATGTTAAGTCTAACGACATAATGCTGCACCAGAATCATACTTTCATAGTTTAGTTTGTTTATTTATTTAGCGATAGAGTGTGGAAACAGGCCCTTTGGTCCACCATGTCTGCACTGACCAACGATCCCCGCACATCAACACTATCCTATAGTAGGGACAATTTAAAAATTATACCAGGTGAATTTGCCTACAAATCTGTACGTCTTTGGAGTGGGGGAGGAAACCGAACTTCTCGGAGAAAACCCACGCTGGTCACGGGGAGAATGTACAAACTCCATACAGACAGCACCCGTCAACAGGATTGAACCCGGGTCTGGCTCTGTAAGCGCTGTAAGGCAGCAACTCTACCGCTGTGCTACCCTGCCGCTTGGAGTTGAACCCCAATTGATCAATGGCAGAAAACTGATAACGAAAATTTCCGAGCCAATTTTGTAGTTCCTAGAGTCTACGTACTATAGTTCCAAAAAATGAGCACAGGAATTCTAACTAATATTGAATCCTAACCAATTGCATGGAATAAAGACAGCACACCAATTTTAAGATGCCCACTCAATAGATTGTTTTCCAAACTGGAGGCACGATATTGATTGGCATCATTAAGATCCCAATAACTTTCATAATGCTCGCTTGTTAAATCGTGTCTACAGAATGGCACCCTGTGCCAAATTGTGTCAGGAATAGTTTCTGGAAATTGCCCTGCAGGTGCATCTGTGCTGGGAGAGAGAGATTTATGGCTGACCACAGGGTGTGGATCTGTTAGTTTCACGGACTGCATGCTGGAGGTTTAGGCCGTGATTGTGTAAAGGAGGAGAGATGTCCTATATCCTCGGGACGGGGAAGAAGGATGTTCATTGGAGAGAGCAGTGGTGACGATGTGGTTAAGAGGGCCTGTAGACACACAATGACATCTAAGACACACGGAAAAGAGACTATGGTGGTCAATGACAGAAGATACTGTAATACAAGAAAGCAGTGGCACAGCTAGTAGATCCACTGCCTCACAGTCCAATATTGTTGGGTTCCATTTTCTCCATTGGGTCTCCAGTATCTGCAATATAACAAGCAAGAATGTTCTGTCTCTGACTTCATGGTTTCCTCCGGTTGCTCTAGTTTCCTCTCACATCCCAAAGACTTGAAGATCGGTAGCTTAACTGGCCTAAGTAAATTACCCTTAATGTGTAGGTGAGTACTAGATTCTGGGGGCTTTTGGGAGGTTGGGGGCTAGTTTACAAGAATGTAAAATGCAGGTAAATGTAGATTTAAATATAAATGGTGCTTAAATGGTTGGCGTGGGCTGAGTGCCTGTTTCTATGCTGTATGACCCTCTATGAATGATGTGCTGAAAGAAGTTTAATGGTCACACAAGATTGGTCAAGATCAGTGAATGGATGTGTTCCACAAACATCACCAAATGATCCACCAATTTCAGTCACAGATTACCATGCCCCATGACTCACCTGTTCTGGATTCACATGTAACATGAATATGCCTCACTACATTCCACATACCTAGCTGTTGTTGGTCTGACACCCACATCCCACAGGTTGTATGCACTGCTCGCATTCCTACTATGCCAGACGCATCACTGGAACATAACAACTGACACGTAATGACACACTTAATTAACTCTCTTCTAGCAGAGGTTGCACAACCTGAAGTAGCAAGATAGACACAAAATGCTTGAGTAGCACAGCGGGAGGAATGAATTACATTTCGTGTCGAGACCCTTCTTCAGACTAGTCCCGAAACATCACCCATTCATTCTCTCCACAGATGCTGCCTGTCCCGCTGAGTTACTCCAGCACTTTGTGTCTATATTTGGTTTAAACCAGCATCTGCAGTTCCTTCTTAAAGAAGGAGCAAGAATTAGTTGGTGAACATACAGTATCACCAGATAGTAATCCTCTTAGAGGTGACAGCCTTGGTTTATTGTGAGCAGAGCCTTGATTTAGGCTTGTCTACCAATAAGGTTGAAACTCAAGAAGATGTGAGCACTTCACGTCTCTAATACTCATGCTCTCAGTTCACTTATGCCTGAGATGGTGCAAACTATGCTTTTTTAATTGTGTAAGAAGGAACTGCAGATGCTAGTTTAAACCAAAGTTAGCACAAAAAGCTGGAGTAACTCAGCAGTACTGGCAGCATCTCTGGAGAGAAGGAACGGGTGACTTTTCAGGACTAGTCTGAAGACGGTCTCAACCCGAAACGTCATCCATTCCTTCTCTCCAAAGATGCTGCCTGTCGCGCTGAGTTACCCCAGCATTTTTTGTCTATCTTGCTACTTCTGGTCATGCACCATCTGCTGCAAAAGAGTTAATTAAGTGTGCCATTAGATGTCAGTTGTTATGTTTTGAGACCCTTCTTCAGACTGACTTATTTTCTTGCTCCTCTCCCGTCACTAGAACCCAAGCCCTTGAGCCTTTACTCTAAGGCGGAGGAAAAGCTGGAAGATGGGGAAGATAAGGCAGATACTAACACTATGTATTAACAAGTGCTTTGAATAAAGTGCATTGACTAAATTCTGTGACCAGGATAGGGGTAATGGATGACACTGTTGTCAGCAGCTGCAGTGGACTACGCCAGAGACCTAAATAGCACTTGTTACAGAACAATGTGTATAATCTAATTGCATGATGCACTATAATTTCTCCTCAAAATCCAGTTTCTAATGTCGAGGAACATAGTTCAGGATCTATTTTGGCTCACGGATTTGCGTAACAATCGGAACCCCTCTATACCACTGCTCACCTTCATTACTGTACCAGAGGAGAGAATCACAACATGGTGACATAAATTGGCATGGTGGTGCAACACTAGAGTTGCTGCCTTACAGCACCAGTGCCCGACTGCGGGTGCTGTCTGTACGGAGTATGTACGTTCTCATACATGACCGCGTGGGTTTTCTCCGGGTGCTCCGGTTTCCACCCACACTCCAAAGACGTGCAGGTTTGTAGGTTGACTGGCTTCAGTAAAAATTGTAAATTGTCCCTCGAGTGAAGGATAGTGCTAGTGTACGGGGATCGCTGGTCGGTGCGGACTAGGTCGGCCGAAGAGCCTGTTTCCGTACAATCTCTGTATCTGTATTTGTCAGTACCTCAGGATGTTGGAATCTTGAGCAAAACACAAAGTGCTGGAGTAACAACAGGTGAGGCAGCATCTCTGGAGGGAATGGATAGGTGAAGTTTGGGATTATGTCCTTTCTTCAAACTGATTGTAGTAGGGGGAGGAAAGCTGGAAAAGAGGTGTAGGAAGGACAAAGCCTAGCAAGTGGTAGGTGGATATGGATGAGGGAGGTTTGATTGTCATATGAGTGGAATAAGTGACAAACTTGTTACATGGATAGGACAGGTTTGGAGGGATATGGACCAAACGCAGGCAGGTGGAAGTAGTGTAGCTGGGACATGTTGGCCGGTGAGGCAAATTGGGCCGAAGGGCCTGTTTCCACACTGTACCACTATGATTCCATGACTCCATGACTAGATTAATGAGATGGCGACTAATAGCTGAAATCTTGGTTTCCATTGCAACATGCAGCATACATCCAAAATCTTAGCACTGCATGGGAAGCTCAGCTTGCAACTGTATTATCTCAGCTTGCTCCATCTCGAGCCAAAACTCTATCATATTAGGATGCAAAGCAGTTGCCAGGCCTCAAGCACTCCAGCCATTCATTCCTCAATAAATCTATTCAGGAATAAGATTTATTCCTCAGAACATATAGTCTTCTGCTGACATTCGTCCTTCTTCCTCTTTTTTTTCCTCCCCTCTAGCTCCTCTGTTCAATCATGGCACGTTGGCCTTCATAAGAAAAGGAGTTGAGTATAGGCATGCTAATGGCATGTTGGCCATCATTACAAGAGGAGTTAAGTATAGGAGCAAAGAGGTCCTTCTGCAGTTGTACAGGGCCCCAGTGAGCCCACTCCTGGAGTATTGTGTGCAGTTTTGGTCTCCAAATTTGAGGAAGGACATTCTTGCTATTGAGGGAGTGCAGCGTAGGTTCATCAGGTTAATTCCCTGGATGGCGGGACTGTCATATGTTGATAGAATGGAACGGCTGGGCTTGAATACACTGGAATTTAGAAGGATGAGAGGGTATCTTATTGAAACATAAGATTATTAAGGGATTGGACCCACTAGCTGTTGGCGGAGTCCAGAACCAGGGGCCACAGTTTAAGAATAAGGGGCGGGCCATTTAGAATGGAGATGAGGAAAAACTTTTTCACCCAGAGAGTTGTGAATCTGTGAAATTCTCTGCCTCATAATGCAGTGGAGGCCAATTCTCTGGATGCTTTCAAGAGAGAGTTAGATAGAGCTCTTAAAGATCGCAGAGTCAAGGGATATGGAGAGAAGGCAGGAACAGGGTACTGAATGTGGATGATCAGCCATGATCACAGTGAATGGCGGTGCTGGCTTGAAGGGTCGAATGGGCTACTCCTGCACATTTTGTGTACTGTCTATATTGTCTATCCAGTTGTGTATAATGCCAGGAGAAAAGCTTCAAAGCCACAAATGATCAGATGGCACTAACTTGCATACAAGCCTTTATGTTAGGGCTATACAGTATGTTCATCTGCACCTGGACTGCACCTTACTGAAACTTGGAGCAACTATGGTAATGCACCTACAATGTGTAGGTTTACAGAAAGATGCAAAATAATTTATTCTGCCTGTAAACATTTGATGATCAATTTAAGAAGTTCTGTTGGAGACTACTTCATGCCGTTCGCCATGTATATACCTGCTGAAGGTTCCATTCGGGTATCTTACAACCCAACAGTATGAACATAGAATTTTCCAGTTTTAGGTAACACAACCCCGCCACCCTCATTCCTCTACTGTTTTTCCAGCACCCAACCCTTGGGTGCACCCATTTCTCCTACCCTTTCCCATTCCCTTGCACCTATACCCCTCCCTCTGGCATTACATTTATTCCCCCTCCCTCCACAGCTGATACCCTTTTTTCTCTTTTTCATCTCTAAACTTTTTCAACCCATCTGCCAATCAAATTTCCCCCTTACCTGAATCGATTTATCACTTGTGTAGGAAGGAACTGCAGAACAAAGGGAAGAGACTTGAACTATATTTCGCCTTCCATCACAGTGAGGAATGTGTAGGAGTCACTGTGGTGGATGTTCATGTTAAAATGTGTTTCGGGTGTTCTGTTGCTTTTTATTTGTATGACTGACTTGGCAAATGAAATTCCTCATATGTTGCAAAACATACTTGGCAGATAAAGCACTAATCTGAGATTCTGATTCAGATGCTGATTTAACCCAAAGATAGACACAAAAAGCTGGAGTAACTCAGCGGGACAGGGAGCATGACTGGAGAGAAGGAATGGACAACGTTTTGGGTTGAGACTAGTCTGAAGAAGTGTCTCAATCCGAAAACGTCACCCGTTCCTTCTCTCCAGAGACGCTGCCTGTCCCACTGAGTTACTTCAGCTTTTTGTGTCTATCTTCGATCTATCACTTGCCAGGCGTCATCACTCCCCCACCACCTTTCCATCTTTCTCCACGTTACTGCAATCAGTCTGAAGAAAGGATCCAACCCATAACATCGCCATGCATGTCCTCCAGCGACGTTGCCTGACCTGCTGAGGTACTCCAGCACTTTGTTGTTGTTTTTTGTAAATCAGCAACTGCAGTTACTTGAGTCTCTACAGGTTTATGCAGACTGGATTATGAAATTCCACATCAACATTGGATGTTGTAAAGCTTGTAAAGTTCTACATCAACATTGAAACTACACAACTTGCTTACTGGCATCTTATGTCTTATTTTCTTTTGTCTGATTAATGCTGGGTACCTGGGCACTGACCCCTTTAGCAAACTGGGGACAGGTCCACCTTAGGTCAGAAGTCTGCATTGATATCAATGCTCCTTCACACCCCAAGGGCTTTACTAATGCACAAAAAGCAGATGCTAAGGAGCATAGTTATGCTTCTAATTACTTTCAGAATTTAATATTATTTTGGATAGCTGATACTTCCCAGTGGAAATTTATGAAATACTAATGCTTTTCTAATTAAAGCAGAGGCAATTTTTTTCCTCATATCATACTGAACAATTAAATTGGGAAATCAAAATATGACACTTTTGAAGAGCACATAAATACAAAGGAAATGTGGTCTGAGTCACAACAACACTGAGGGGATCAAGGCCATTGACTTGCACGAAGGCTGAGGGATACTAAGGGAATCAGACCTGCTTGGAATTGGTAAAATATCAGGAGAAAGATACAGGTTCCATAAAATAATATATTTCACATTCAAGACACAGAAAAGAGAAGCATTAAAAAAAGGCAAATAGTTGGTAATATATCTCACATTATAAAGGTATACAGCAGTCAAAGATGTATTCACCAATCTTGGCCATATCCAAATGGATCTGTCCTCATTTTGCAAAAGGTGTCAAAACCCACGCACCCACCACTGAGGTTGTTGAGTTAATTACAGCACAACATCCAGGCTTTGGGCTTGCATTCTGTGATTCATCTCTACCCTTGTCTGCCTCTACAGCTTTAAGAGAATGTGTTTGGAGATGAGATACTCTTCTCTATCATAATCCTGCCTCCCATGGGCACAAAGGGTTTCTCCTCTCCTTTCCACTCCCCTCTGCAATTAGGCCTCCACAACTTCAATTGTTGTAATTAAGAACATGAATGAGATGTAGGTTGATTGGTATCCGAATATCAAAGATCAACCACAGGTTTTGGGGCAATTTTCACCAGAGCAGCATTTCAACCTTCCAAAGAAGTGTCCTGACCCAAAACATCACCAGCGATGCTGCCTGATCCGCTGAGTTACTCCAGCACTTTAATATAATTAGAGCACTGTTGTCCTTCTTTAAAATTACAGACAATTCTTGGCTTTTTCTGTCATCTGCACAATGTCAGTGAAACGCAATGACACAGAATATGCCAAACATTAATCTAAAACCCTTCCATTATATATTTAAAATTAAATTTAAAATTATCAAATTGCACATTGCACACAAATTTCACTTTCATAAATCTTTGCAGTTGAATTTTTTAATGGTTTATACAAATTTGAGATAACCTTTTCCAGATGCTTTTTGTCTCCCAGTTTACTGTGCGCTTTCTTGCAAGTTGAAATGATTGGTTACTTAACAAATCTATCAATTTACTTATTGGAAATGGTAACAATTATTGTACTTAACTATGTACTTTGAAAATAAATACTCTTGTACCAACTGCTAAAAGAAAAAATCACTACAAGCCCGCTCATTAAGGAATGACTTTTAAACCCATCTAATCTTCTGTCTACCTACCTGGAGGCTGTAGTTCCCACAAGTTACCTCCTAAAACTTCCTCCGCTTTGAACACTTAATAAAATTACATCTGTTTCAATATAAGTTAAACATTTCAGTTGACTTGTTTTCCTTTTTTCCTAAAGGTCTGAAGATTGTGACAAATTAGATTAAACCCCCTGACCCTAAATGAGTGTGTTGGTCACATGGGTGTCTATACTCAAACTCACAACCATCCATCATAACTGATAATAATTTCATCACGTTGAATCAATTAGGTCACACAAATTCCAAAGTGATAATTCATTTTTCCCACTTGCTCGGGTGGATGTTGTTAAATCTTTATCATAAGTCTAAGGACGTTAGTGGATTTGGGAGTTTCAAACCAGAGGTTGTTTTACTTGTTAATGCTTTCCATCTAATTATACTGCACTGCACTAAGTTAATCTGAATGTTAGAAAGATAAGTTTTAGCAAAAACTTTGAGTAATCATTATAAAGCTGACATTTTCCACTTGTATTATTGGCTTATGTCAAATGATGAGTAAATGGAATATAATGATGCAAATTAATTAACTGAAAATGCTTCGAGCCTTTTCATCAATTGAGACATTTTGTATTAACTGAGAAAAAACAACTGAGGCAACAAATCTTTTTTTATGCTAGGTTAGTTCAATAAATCATAATTAAACTTCATAGTTCAATAAATCATCAAAATTAAAGATTAAATTATGTGTTCCTCATATTTATATGGAAAGCCTTGGGTTGTAAAATACCTGTGGATGAAGATTACCTTGGTTTGTTTGGTTAAGAAGGAATTGCAGATGCTGGAAAAATTGAAGCAAAGGAATCTGAAGAAGGGTCTCGACCTGAAACGTCACCTATTAGTTCGCTCCATAAATACTGCCTCACCCGCTGAGTTTCTCCAGCATTTTTGTCTACCTTTGGTTTGTTTGGTAGTTCTACTTGAAGATTAGGGTTCAGTCCATATCTCGGAATTAGATTAACAGTGGAATTTGCCTTATAAGATCACTCTTATTACTCATTATTGTACATGCTAAACATTCTGTGACTGAAGAAGGATCTCAACACGAAACATCACCCATTTGTTCTATCTAGAGATGCTGCCTGTCCCGCTGAGCTACTCAAGCATTTTGTGTCTATCTTCGTAAACCAGCATCTGCTGTTCCTTTCTACACACAATATTAGCATGTGGAACTGTCATTGAACTATAACTCCATAAATGTCAATGGCATTTAGATCTAGGTTGACAGACTAAAGATCTATGGATGTTTTTCAGTGGATTCAAGTAACCAAAATAAATTGACTCATATGCAGATTTCTGCAACTTAATCTGTTGATTCTGCACACATTATTGCAGCTTATATAGTAGACACAATATTCACAATTGTTTAATGGATCCTTTTAGTAACATTTCATGTAATGATACATTTTCAGTATACTATGTATTTATTACAACATTGAAGACGGCTGTTCTGCCCACCAGGCCCATTCTAGCTTCCAGTACAGCAATGCCATCAGTACCATTTTTCCTATAGCCTATTTTAAGTCCAATGTCCATTTTCCCTTTGATTAATTTGGCCACTTACCTGTACTGAGGGATAATTTGCAAAAAGCACATCATTGGGTCGTGTGAAGAAACTAGGGCAGACGCCCAAAGGGTCACAGAGAGAATTTACAAATTCCACACAGAGAGCACCCTAGTTCCAGGTCAAACTTGGGTTACTGGAGCTATGTGGCAGTAGCTCTAACTGCTGCCCCACTCTTATTACTCATTATTATTCTACAGGCTTAGGGAATAACTTTCAAAGATTGATGCACTATTTTGGCTTTAGCTGAAAGATGTTTACCATGGTGAATGATTGGAATGTGATTTAGGGGGTCTGACAACCTGTTAGCTCCCTTAGTCATAGAGCTATACAATACGGAAAACAGCCCTTTTTTTATCCATGCCCCTCTTAGACTTGTACATCTCAATAAGATCACCCCTCAGCTTCCTACAATCCAAGGAAAAAAGTCTCATCCTAAACAATCTCTCATTATAATTGAAGTCCAGCAATTATCATCTTAAATACATTCTGTGCTATTTCCAACTGAATGACATCCATCAGTAGCTGGGCGACCAGTGGGCGGCCACGGTGATGCAGCGTAGAGTTGCTGCCTTACAGTGCTTGCAGTGCCGAGGACCTGGGTTTGATCCTGACTATGGGTGCTGGTGCTGGTGCTGTCTGAACGGAGTTTGTGACCACATGGGTTTTCTCCGAGATCTTCGGTTTCTTCCCACACTCCAAAGACGTACAGGTATGTAGGTTAATTGCTAAGTGTATGTGTAAATTGTCCTTAGTGTGCTTAGGATAGTGCTAAGTAGGTTGGCGCAGACCCGGTGGGCCGAAGGGCCAATTTCCACACTGTAGGTATGTTACAATACCTTCAGCAGCGCTGCAGTTCTGCCACTGGCCGTGTGCGCGACTTTGGGGTGGGGGCAGGATTAAAATGCCGTTTTCTCCTGCCTGTCGGAGATGTATTTTCTCGGGGTGCTAGCTGATGCAGAAAAACAGTTCCGACTTCCGTTCTCGGAAGTTTTAAAAAACAATCGCGGGACAATTTAATCGCTGGAGTAAAATAAAAAAGCGACTTCTAACGCCGTCAACGCCAACAACGGGACGGATCTCACGTAGGGGATAAAACACGGGGTAAGTCGTCTATTTTACATATAAACTTGCTTCTTAGGATGACTTTAATCAAAATTTCCTTGGTGAAAATGTGATTTTGGCCCCATATGAACCGGCAGTGTTTTTCCTGCCGATATGGGGTTCAAATTCACTGCAACCATAATGTTCCAATTGATCGCGTTCCACAAAAACCCACTCACAAGATGATTTAAATGGCCATTAATTTACGGGAATCAACATTACATTGCTTCCATTTGGCCTATAAATTCATGACAATGAGATTTAAAAATCATGTTATATTGTGAATTCTTGTGTGAATGTTATTTGGGCACGGGCTATTTAAAAATGTTAACCTTTTCTTAAGACATGGATAGATGTTTAGATCTAGTAATTGCATTTTGCAATTACCTACAATTAGGTAACTAACTAATTATATGCTTTAATTTCAGGTCATCCAAGTAAGATTGTTTCATATTTGTTTCAGAATGCTTCAATCTATAATAACTGAAAATTTCTTTCAGTTCTCTTAATTTTTAAGAAAGTTATGGGCTTTTGACTGTCCTCGATCACAGCTTTTGTGTTAAGCCAATGGAAAAGCAATAGGGAACAAGATGCTAATTTCCGAGTATGAAAATGGCCAAAACCTTTTTAATACTGAAGATATGAAAGTGAATTAGGTGTCAACCTAAACTTATTTTTATGCTTTATCTGATGGGATAAATTTCATGAAATGGCAGACTTGATTTTTTAAATCTCAAAATGTTGTAACATTGCCACACACTGCATCTCTAAACTATACTAAACTGTATGCAGAATTTGCAAGTGTGGTCTCACCAATGATTAATACAGCTTCGTCAAGTTGTCCTAATCGTTGCATTCAATGCCTTACCCAATAAACACAAGCGTGCCAAACACCCTATTTACCACAGTGTCCACCTGACTCGCCACTTTTAGGGAACCATGCCCCTGTACTCCCAGATTTAGAGGATTCTAAAATCAGAGGTGAAAGTCTTAAAGTGAGGGGGAGGAGATGAGAGACCTCATGGACAACTTCTTCCCTCAGAGGATAGTCTGTGCATGCAATGAGCTGCCATAGCAAGCCAGAGAAGCAGGTACAATTATGACTTTAATCTGCAACTTTCTCCAAGACTCTACCATTTACTTTGTAAGTCCCACCTTTGTTTGACACTTGTCAAAGTTACAGTAAATTCCATTTTCTATTCCTTAGCTCACCTTGTTGACTGATATAGATCAAGAGAGTCAAGAGTCAAGTTAATTGTCATATGTACCAAAACGAAGCAATGAAATAGAAACATAGAAATTAGGTGCAGGGGTAGGCCATTCGGCCCTTCGAGCCTGCACTGCCATTCAATATGATCATGGCTGATCATCCAACTTGGTATCCCGTACCTGCCTTCTCTCCATACCCTCTGATCCCCTTAGCCACAAGGGCCACATCTAACTCCCTCTTAAATATAGCCAATGAACTGGCCTCAACTACCCTCTGTGGCAGAGAGTTCCAGAGACTCACCACTCTCTGTGTGAAAAAAGTATTTTTCATCTCGGTCTTAAAGGATTTCCCCCTTATCCTTAAGCTGTGACCCCTTGTCCTGAACTTCCCCAACATCAGGAACAGTCTTCCTGCATCTAGCCTGTCCAACCCCTTAAGAATTTTGTAAGTTTCTATAAGATCCCCTCTCAATCTCCTAAATTCTAGAGTGTATAAACCGAGTCTAGCCAGTCTTTCTTCATAAGACAGTCCTGACATCACAGGAATCAGTCTGGTGAACCTTCTCTGCACTCCCTCGATGGCAATAATGTCCTTCCTCAGATTTGGAGACCAAAACTGCACACAATACTCCAGGTGTGGTCTCACCAAGACCCTGTACAACTGAAGTAGAACCTCCCTGCTCCTATGCTCAAATCCTTTTGCTATGAAAGCTAACATACCATTCGCCTTATTTCCTTGCAGCGACATAACAGGTCTGTAAACATAGTACTCATTAGATTACATAATAGACTATCAAAAAAAGTACAATAAATAAAAAACAATATTTGAGCAAAACAATATAACAGCCCAAAGTTCATAATGAAACCAAGATAGTCCATAGTTTAGTTGATGGTTGTGCTATTCAATAACTTGATGGTTATTGGAAATAAGCTGTATGTGAACATGAAAGTCACAGTCTTCATATGGCAAGAATGAAAAGAAAGTGTGGCCAGGGTGGTATGAGTCTTTGATGATGCTGGCTGACTGAGGCAGTATCTCCTGTAGATCCCTTTGATGGCGGGGAGGTCAGGTCAGTACCTATGACGGACTGGGCTGTGATCACCATTCTGTGCAATCTCTTTCATTCCTGGGGGTTCAATTAGCCAAAACAGGCCACGATGCAACCAGTCATTATGCTCTCTACCATACACCTGCAGAAGTTCAATTGAGCATATGGTGACATACTGAATCTCATCAAGCTTCTAAGGAAGTAGAGGCATTAATGGGCTTTCTTTATGATTGCACCAATGTGCTATGTCTTGTTAACTTGGAGTTGATTAACTGGGTCTTGCTGTATCTTATTCATTGTCTGTTATACCACCAATTCTGCTATCACCTGCAAATTTACCAACAATGTTGACTACATTGTCATCCAAATTGTCAATGTATATAACAAATAGCAGAAACCTCAGTATTAACCCCTGCAGCTCTGTATTAACCCCTACTGGTCAAAGGCCTCTAATCAGAAAGGCAACCGTCCATAACTACTCTTTGAATCTTCTTTCAAGCCAATTTTGAACCCAATTGGCTGGCACGCCTTGGATTCAATCAGATGTAACCTTCCAGATTAGCCTATCAGTTGTACTTTGTCAAAGGCCTTGCTAAAGTCCATATGGACAATGTTCACTGCCCTGCCCACTCCAAAACTCCTGGTGACTTCTTTAAAAACCTCTTAGCAGATTTATGAGACACTATTTACCATGCACAAAGCCATACTGACTATCCCTAATCAGTCCGTGCCTATCCAAATGCTGGTAGATTCTTTCCTAAGGAAACCTTCTAAACACTTTCCACTACTGACATCAGACTCATCAGCCTATAATTCTTTGGCTTGGCCTTGCTGCCTTTTTTAAAGTAAAGATACATCATTAGCAACCCTCCAGTCTTCTAGAACTTCACCTGTGGCTAAATATGATGTACACGGGCATTGCCAATTTTATCCCTTGCATCCCACATATGTGAGGATGTGCTAGGTCAGAACCTGGTGTTGTCTACCTTAATTTACTTTAAAACCACCAATACCTCCACTTTGGTCAATTGTGTATGATCATATCACAATTCTATGCCTCAATTCCTTAGCTTCCGTGATTCTTCTCATCAGTGAATTTGGATGAGAAGCATTCAATTAATATATCCTTTATCTCTTGTGGTTCTGCACAGACATGACCATACTGATATTTAAGGGAATCCTTCCCTAGCCACGTTTTACTCTAAATATATCTGCAGAGTGTCTTGGGATTTTCTTGCTTGCCAGCAACATTTCATGTCCTCTTTCTGCCCTTCTGATTGCTTTCATGTTATATAATATTAGTGTATCAAATTGTATCATATTATTATCACTCTTCTACTGAACGTTATTTACTATTCTGAATCAGTCTGAAGAAGGGTTTCAACCCAAAACGTCACCCATTACTCGGCAACAGGATACTCTGGATACTTTCAAGAGAGAGCTAGATAGGGCTCTTAAAGGTAGAGGAGTCGGGGGATATGGGGAGAAAGCAGGAACAGGATACTGATTGTGGATGATCAGCCATGATCACGTTGAATGGTGGTGCTGGCTCGAAGGGCCGAATGACCTACTCCTGCACCTAAGTTACTCCAGCATGTTGTGTCTATCTTTGATTTAAACCAGTTCTTTCCTACACATTTGTTATTATAATGTTGCTAAGTAATGCTGAGTAATTCTGTTTTGTTATACATCCCGAGATCTAAAATAGCCCCTGTTCACCAATTGATCTTGCAATGTATTAAATTTGGAAATTATCTGAACTCCATTTTGAGGCCTTATCTGTGGGCATCATTTTGCTAGCTTGACTTGCCCAGTTGCAATGACGATTAAAGTCCACCATGATTGGTGGATTATTTAATTTGCCACAAACTGGCAGTATTTCTCAAGTGATAGTCTGTTCACTTGTTTGTGCTACAGTTATGGAGCCCGTGGATCACTTTCTGCCCAATGTTATTCCTTGTCTCCACCTATACTAATTCTAACTCCCAGTCTTCTGGGTAAGATAAGTTCCCACCATTTTTTTCTGTCAATTCTTCATCATCAGATCTAACCCTTCTTTTCGACTCTACCCATCTTGGCAAAACATTACATGCGTTTGACCTGGATGTGATGACTGATTGGCTTTCGAATAAAGAATGGGCATTCCTGCCACATTTTATCTGCCTGCAGAAGATATTCCAAAGAAATAAAGAATGAATTATAATTATATCAAAACGTAACGAAACGGATCAGGCACCATCAGTGGAGGGAAATGGGCAAAGGACATGTTTTAGGTTGGGACCTTTCTTCAGACTGATGGGTGGGGGAGATTAATATACACATAGATCAGACCTGTCCCCCCTGCCTAAGAGATATAATCAGTTTTATTTTGTAGCGATTTGTCCACTGTAAAAATGCAATGGATGAGCACGGTTTGTTGATTTCTATAAATGAGGTATAAATGTTTGCCAGGACTCTGAGCAACTCTCTACATTTTTTTATGCTGCTGTTCTTTTGTTCTTGGTGGGATCTATTCTGAGCAAGGAGACCAGTTAAACATCATATCCCAAAGATGGATTTTGGGCAGATTCGTAGACTTAGGGATGGAAAGGGGATTAAGCTGGCAATAACATTTAAAAAGGAATTGTTTCTAGGCAGCTTCTAATCATCGTGAAAAATCACTGTGAGTATTAGCCAGAAAATTTGTCACAGAAACTCTCCTTTTTCTAAGTGTGCTCCTTGGTCAAAACATATCCCTTTCCCCTGCTCAGAACAACATGTTAAGTCACAAAACTGCCAGGAAAACTTATGTTTATGCAAGATTGTTAGTGTGACTTCATTCCCAATAAACTCTTGCTCCTGAGTATTGCAGAGCTCAATCCAAACCTTTATTTTGCTTAAAAAAAATGTTCATGAGTACAACATTCTCAGGCTGTATAGTACTTAAACATATCGCAATGGCACTGTGAAATGGTCATCATATAATTTGTGTGATAAACCTCAAGTAGCAAGAATTAAGAGTTTATACCTAACAGGAATGATATGCTGAGGTATATTAAAATAAAAAGAAAAATGGCTTAAATATTTCTGTACAACTAACACAGCGTAAATTAAGCTTTTTTATAATTAGTATTGTTAAATAAATATAATATTTGTTTTCCTAATGTCATTTTAAAATATGATCCTTTTAAGCTTTCAGTCGTTGCCTTGTGGTGGTAGTGCTGAGGAGAAAGTGTTGCTAATTCTCTTAGATCTTGCCCTCTGCTGTGACACTTGCCTTCTTTTATTGCATCCATTATCGTCTCCAGCTTAATGTGGAGCTCTGCAGAGTACATCGTAATGTGGCCATAGTCATTGATGGCAGGTCAAAGCCGTCCCTGAATTCACCAGCCGAACTGCCCTGGGATATTCTTGGGTGCTTCAAAGCATTCGGCGATGGAGTAATTAGAACTAATAGTCACTTCAGGCAATAGCCTGTGAAACAAGCAAGGTAATTCAAGCTATGGGCATGGCAACAACATGCCTGGTGGTCTTGCAAATCGGCAAACATCAGAAGGGAAAAAAAACCCACAAAGCTTCCCAACCAATTCACAAACCGCTGATCAACAGTGGACTATATTGAGCAAATATTAGAGACAGAACAATCTGTGGAGCAAACTAACAATTAACTACTATATTTCCATACCAACAATTAATTAATGACCAGCCATACATGTACATAATTTAATTAAATTGTTTTTCCAACCTTTTAATTATTTTAGATCAATGATGCATTTTGATTCTAATTTGTGGAATAAGTTGATGCTTCTGTTGATTAGATGGGAATTAGAGAATTCTAGCAGAACCAACTATAAATCTCAGATTGTGTAGGAAAGAACTGCAGATGCTGGTTTAAATCGAAGATAGACACAAAATGCTGGAGTGAATCTGTGGGACAGGCAGCATCTCTGGAGAGAAGGAATGGGTGAAGTTTTGCGTCGAGATCCTTCTTCAGTTGATAAATCTCAGATTGCTGTGTTCGCAATTTTGACCTGATATTATTTTTGCATCTGCATAGAGGAATGCTGCAAGGAGCAAATATTTTTGATGTGTTTGTGAGAGATCAGAGAAGCAGTCAGTCTGACTTCCTTATTACATTCAAGTTGAGTTCGCGTTTACTCCTATCGGTATCTTCTATCCGTGTCAAAGAGAAGAGCAAATAGATCATATATTTTAACCTGCATGAGGAGTAGGGACAACTGGTCTGAAATGATAAATCTTCAGTTCTCTGCCCTCTCGCTATAAAACACCAAAACGCCACTCACTGCTTTTCTCCACAGCTGTGTGAATTTTTACTTAAAAACGTTAGTCATATCTTACAACACAAATCTTGATTTCATCCAAAAGCAATTTTACAATTAACAATATTAACTGTTACACCAGCAGCAGTTTCTCAAAACATATTTTTAAGAATGAGATCCAAAATGAGGATCAAAATACCACAGAAGTACACTTGGGTTCAATAAAATAAAGAGATCTTCATCCATAGCCTGACAACACCATAATTTTCCAATTTTAAAGTCAACACATAAAAAGACACATAATGCATCAAAAGACAAAGAAAAATTAATCAAGAAAATAAATTTGGTGAATATATTTGGTAATTTGGAATGTGATGATCAAATGTAAAATATGAAATAAATGCATTTTCTGTATAGCAACAGTAGAAAGTGAGTCTGATGGGACACATTCAATATAATTTGAAACCACAGATGAAATATTGTATGATCAAGTTCAAGTTTCAAGTTCACATTTACATGATGGCAGGCACATTACAGATCCATTCAATATTGCTGTAGTAAACTCCATGGTTGTTTAATTTACCAGAGTGATAAACTAGTCCCAAAGTTATTATATGTCATATGAGCCATGCTACAAGGTCATTGCATAGTATTCCGAAAAATACCATTTACATTACGGCAAACTTCACTAGTGCCCAAGGCCATGATCTTATCATTGCTACATTTTTCCTTCTTGTACTCATCTACACCTGAAGTGAAGCATGGTAACCTGGACTGAGACCAGGTGCAAGCTGTTTGAGTAGTTGGAGACCAGATTAGGATTGGGTCTGTGGCATGTTGAGGAGTGGGTTAGGCATTGTGGATCCCATCAGGTTCAGGAGGAGGTCGGGAGAGCATTGCTGATATGGCTAGAGGAGTTGGATATTGATTGTTGCAAAAGGTGGATAAGATTGGGAGAGTCATAGTGGACGTTGAGTAGTATTGTGCATTATTAGAAACATAGAAATATAGAAAATAGGTGCAGGAGTAGGCCATTTGGCCTTTCGAGCCAGCACCGCCATTCAATATGATCATGGCAGATCATCCAAATTCAGTATCCCGTTCCTGTTTTCTCCCAATATCCCTTGATTCAATTAGCTCGAAGAGCTATATTTAACTCTCTCTTGAAAACATCCAGTGAATTGGCCTCCACTGTCTTTTGTGGCAGAAAATTCCACAGATTCACAACTCTCTGGGTGAAAAAGTTTTTCCTCATCTCAGTCCTAAATGGCCTACCCCTTATTCTTAAACTGTGACTCCTGGTTCTGGACTCCCCAAACATCCGTAACATTTTTCCTGCATCTAGCCTATCCAATCCCTTAACAATTTTACGTTTCTATAAGATCGCCTCTCATCATATTTTGAATACATTGTTAATCTTTCCAAATAATCATCTTGGAATAAACAGTTTGATAGCTTTCTTTTGATAGCAGAAAAGTACTCGGATGTGTACACAGACAATTATATACTTAGAACCTAATGAATAATAAAGTCTGAGATACTAATAACATGAAAAAAATTACACTTTTCGTGCTTGAGTCAAAATATTTTTCACCAACCACAGATATAATTTCTCCAGGTCGTTTTCCATTGTACAATGCTATTTACTTGATAAAATCAATTTATTGCTGCAATTCAGTACAATTTTGTTTTCCCTCTTTATTCCAAAATGAAGCATGTGAAGTAGTAAACAAATCGTAAAAGAGAGTTAACGATTCCACTCAAACTATCAAACAGATAAACTCCCTTTGAAGAGTTAAACGATTGCTGCTCAGTCTGAGAAATTCTTGCTTCAACACAACATATTAAGATATTTAATTCTAAGTAGTGTTCCCCATATGTCTGGATTGGATAAGTATTATTATGTAATAGAAATAGTTATGTTTTTTTAATTTATTTTAAACTGTGTTTAGCGCTACATTAAATATTATATAGTTATTATATAGTTATTATATACATCTTAATTTCATGAAACTCTTCATAAATACATTTAAATGACAAACAAATTGTCAGCACCCTGAATTGTAAATGTTTCATTACGAGGTGATTTTACAAAGTGTGCAATGAGTTTTATTTGTCCAATCATGGCTTCATGAGCCTTACCTTACATTGCTTGCTTCACATAAATCATTGTCAAGGCAAAATAATTATGTTGTACCAGGTTCCCCTTCTTTGGCAGTTTTGCCCAGATGCAGTATTGTGAATGACACCTATTTAATCATCACTTCTTTATCAGTCACTCACATCAGAGAGGAAATTTGAGAAAAATTACCTCATATCCAAATAATTTGCTTTGAGGTTCAAATTAAAAAGCAGTAAATTATTAACTATGACTGCCAAAACAGAGTACTGGACATTACCTAGCACATCAGTAGAAAGAAAAAGCTAAATTATAAAGTTCCAACCTCAAGTGCAGAGTCCCAAGGGGCTGCTATTCAGTTGGTGTGAATTCCATTGGTTGTGATTCTATCCTTCCTAATCGTGAATAGAAGTATATATCAATTTTTTTAAGTAACAGTTTATTTGATTATCTACAAGCGCAAAGATATGTTAGTTGGAAAGGTTTTCTGTCCCATTTGTGTTTATTCTGAAAAGCTGAGCAGCTAATCCATTTGGATGAAACAATTACAATGAAAATTGTGCAGTTTCAACAGTACATCATTTCTTATTTTGTTCTTAGTTAAACTCTGATGTTCCCATATTTGTATCTGTCTGTTTTTTTTTGTGTTATTCTGGAATGAGCGAAAATGAATTTAGTGACACCACAGACCTCATAAAGTATAGATAAAATCCATAACAAATAAATTATTACTCATTAAATGAACAGAGATTAATTCATTATATGCAGTTTTTAAGTGATAATCTACACGTTTTCCTACAACCTTAGGCTTTGCATGCCATACGCAAGAAGATGTAGAAGAGTGATAATCTAATAATTTGGCATGTACACACACTGTAATCCATAATATTAATAAATGTTAGAGACTGAACTCGGACAATTTCATGGCAATATATTTATTAACAACATTTATATTGCACTTGTAACATATTAAAAATTTCTTAGCATTTCTCAGGAGCAAAATCCTGCATAAATCTTTTACATTTTTTTGCATAGAGTGGGATTGCCTCAACTGGTGATATTTTTTAGCAGATATCTATGAACTCAATAGAATGTAGCAGTATATAGATGGAAATGAAAAAGTTCAGATAAAATAGTAAATCTTCCCACGATGCAGAAGATTACCATGTACTTTTGGAAAAGTATAAATAATTTTTTTCTGTCTATTGGTCGATGCCATCAAAAGCAAATTATTAGCTCATTCATGTAACAGGTTTGCAGATTGTAATTAATTGACTCTGAAGAGCTTTGGGATGTTGAGGATAATTAATTTGTTAGATAAACGCAACACCTAACCTGACAAATTATGCAGATTTATTGAGGGAACCACGATAACTTCTTTCTCATTTATATGTTAATATCTGGTTTTTGTGCTGTTAGCATCAGTCAGGTTAATGCAAGCATAGGAAATTATTCTGTCAGTATTTTAACAAACATAAAATTCTGATTTATTAAAATAATTTCAAAGCGATATTACATGTAAATTTGCCCTTAATTTTGCAACTAATATTACATCGAATAATTTTATGCTTTTTAAAGTCATGCTTAAAACTATCAGTGGGTACACAAAAGGCTGGAGAAACTCAGCGGGTGCAGCATCATCTAAGGAGCGGAGATAGGCGACGTTTCGGGTCGAGACCCTTCTTCAGAAACGTTGCCTATCTCCGCTCCTTAGATGCTGCTGCACCCGCTGAGTTTCTCCAGCCTTTTGTGTACCCTCGATTCTCCAGCATCTGCAGTTCCTTCTTTAAAACTATCAGTAGTTGGTGCAAATATATATTCAGCTACAATTTTCTTACAGTCTCTTGTTGCATGCAAGTACCGAACGATAACAAAAGGCAAAATCAGGCACATTGAGCGATTAAAACAATAGGATGAAATTTGTATTTTTTAGCAATTTTTAAACAAAGCAAAATGTTGACTCCTTTTGCAGAATCAACACATGAGGAAAACCTTTCCTTATATTTATTATCTTTCATTTATTTCTGTTTTTCCACTTTTGTCATCAAAGAGTAGTTTTTACAAGAAATGATAAAATCCCAGAGACACACAGAACCACCGAATAGTTACAGCACAGGAGGCTTTAGACTGCATTGTCTCCACATAGAAGCAACTCGGCTAATCTCACACCCCACCCTCTCACCCGGCCTGTGAATTATTTGTGTCAGGTACCTATCTGGCTCCTCTTTGATAAAAATGACTAAATCTTGCAAAATAAACATTTCAAAGATGATAATTACTAATCAAACATTGTGCAGTTTTATGCTGAAAATGTATGGATTAAAACAAACCTCAGATCAAATCTTAGATATTGTCAGCGAAATTGTCAAGACAACCTGGAATTAGCAGAACTGCAAAAGCAATCAGTGGAACTATGCTGTGAGGTATCACGTTGGAGATATCATATTATCTGCAGGCTAGAAGCTTGCAGCTGTTACAAAATCTTCACGATTTAACAATCGCAAGTCTGTTACTGTGCAGACTTGCGCGAGTGGTACCAGGACCTAGAAAATTACCCAACCTCTTGCACCCATATTAGGTTTTGCAACCTTGTAAAGTTAATAGGAATGGAACATTTGTAACTGAGCTTTAACAGTGTGACGTTGGGTTTTGAAATGGAACAGTCGCTGCAGCTGACAGTCTTTGTTGAACATTTCTGGAGTGGGAAATAATGTGACATTATTAGCTAATGTGATCGCCAACATAACTGCCTTGTCAGAACAAGCAAAGGCTTGTAAGACCTATCCAATTGCCATGGGCACTTGGGCACCTCTCCTGAAATCAATCACCAAGCTCTGTGAAGAAGAGCAGAGCTGAAACAATGGCACCAGAGGAAAGAGGTCCTAATGAAAGCCATTTGCTGGTCCACACCTAACCTGTCTAGACAGCACCTCCTGTGCTTTGATCACTGATAAAGATCCTGAATGTTGCCAAGTGACCTCTTCTGTTTACAGCCAACTGCTGGGCCTCTGGCCATCACCTCCATTTCAAAGTTCCTTTCCTCATCTGAAATCCATTGCAATTAAAAAATCTGTGTATGAAAGAAAGAGAGAGAGAGAGAGAGAGAGAGAGAGAGAGAGGGGATAGAGAGAGGGATGGAGGGAGGGATGGAGGGAGGGAGGGGGGAGAGGGAGAGGGGGAGAGAGAGAGAGTGAGGGAGGGAGGGGGAGAGGGAGAGGGAGAGGAAGAGGGAAGGAGAGAGAAAGGGGGAAAGAGAGAGGGAGGGAGGTAGGAAGAGAGAGGGAGAGAGAGAGAGACAATCCTGACACAAGATATGTTTTCCAGTAATTATAATGAATGAAAAAAAATCAGAAATTTACATGTTTTGACAGCGATTAAGTAGAAATCAACATAATGGAATTACAATGGAAACACTGATATGGTTCTGGTAAGCATGTAAACAGTGATAAAATGATATGATTATATTTAGTTTAGATATAATGTTATGAATATTACTGATGTCGGAAATAAGGTCTTGTGTTGCAAATTGAAAAAATTATGTTAAAGATTTACCAGTCAGCATTTTCTCTCATGATTTATGAATGTTTTCATATTATTTTTAAATGGAAAATGAAAACTGAAAACAGAAACAAATTTGAAGGAATTTAATTGCCATGTCAAAGGGATTTTTCAGCGACTTTTGAAACTAGACGACTGCAATGACAAATTAAATAAATGCCTGTGTATCTTTTTATATTTAATAAATTTTATTGAGCCATCATAAAATGGGTACAGATTATATCGCCATATCCAAGCTCATTTTTTCCCAAATGTACATATCAAAACAGAACATTTGAGTATTATACAAACAATATGGATGGGCATGTTTATAAAAACAATGTAAATAAACAAATAAATAAATAAAAGATGACGGAAAAATTAAAAAATAAATAAAAAGTAAATAATAAAAAATAAATAAATACTTAAGTAAAGTGCAGAAGGTGACTACAGACATAGGGAGCAGTTCGGTGCAATAATTCTTTGTGAAGACTCTTGTTTCTAAAACTTCTAACTCTCTTGTCTTCTATCCCTTACTTATAATTTCATTAAAATCGTTGTTTGGAGTGTAGATAGGATTGTGTTATGTGTTAATGTGTTCTGTGCAAGAAATGACATTAATGGTTTCCACATTGTATTAAATTGGTTGACTCTATCCTTTAGTACATATCTTATTCTTTCTAAATGTAATGTACTGGTCAAGTCATGAAGCCACATTCTGGAATTGGGAGATGTTGTTTTTTTCCATGACATGAGCAGCAGTTTCTTTACCGTAATGAGACAGTAGGAGAGGAATTGCCGTTGAGCAGTTGTGAGTTGTCTTGATGTTTCAGATACCCCAAAGATGATCAATAAGGGCTCTGGGTTTAATGGGATGTTAAGAATGTCTGAGATATTCTTAAATATATCAGACCAAAAAGAGGCGGGGTTAGGGCACGATACAAAGTTATGAAAAAGAGTAGCATCTGAGGAGTGACATTTATCACAAGTAGGAGAAGCATTTGGATATATACTGTGTATTTTTTTCCTTGGAGTAGTGAAGTCTATGTATAATTTTGAACTGTATGAGGCACTGTCTGGCATTGTTTGAGGCTTTCCTCCCATATTTCATCTGGCATTTGCACATTTTATGTCTTTTTCCCAATTGATCTTATACTTGCTAGAGGATGGAGAGGTTATTAATAGGACATCATACCTATAGGAGATGAATTTGTCTTTGTATGGTGATGTTTTAAGGCAGTCATCTATTTGAGACAGCCTCTCAACTTCAAATCCCGACAGATGCTTTCGTATATAATCCCTGATTTGCTTGTATCTGAAGAAGTTACTATTTGGGAGTTCAATTTTATTTCGTAGCTGTGTAAAGGCCTTGTGTTGCAAATAGAAAAAAATCCCATTAAAGGTTTACCAGTCAGCATTTGTAAATGTTTTCATATTATTTTTAAATGAAAAAAGAAAACTTCAGAAAACAGAACAAATTTGAAGGAATGTCAAAGGGATTTTTCAGCGACTTTTGAAAATGGACGACTGCAAACACAAATTAAATAAATGCCTGTGTCTCTTTTTAAGACCAACACACCGGGCGAATGCCTACAGTATATGAAATCCATGGAAGATTTTTTTTTTCCCCCAATTAGCCATATGTAAAATAGATCTTTTCAATTTATTTATTGTTTAAAAACATTATTTGAAATTTCGATTGCCTCTGATGAACTCCTGCAATTTTTGTTATTTGTTTTGTTAGCTTCTGTCTTAACTCTATCTTTGTTACAAGTTCATGTTATAAATCAGAATGAAGCATAGTTTGAATAATAAAAATACAGTGTTTCCTAAGCTTCTGTATTATTTTCCAAAAACGGCTGTCAAATGTATACTTCTGCTATTCATAATTCTGTTATGCCTTTAACCACTAAGTTCCTTTATGTTATGTTATTTATATCCTCGATGATTTGAAAATCACTAATATCCCATTTGGAAAACCCACAACAGCTCAAATGATCTGCCACATGTTCAAAATATCAACAATGCAGAATCAATGATATGGTCAGAAGGTGGACACAAAATGCTGGAGTAACTCAGCGGGATAGGCAGCATCTCTGGAGAGATGGAATGAGTGACGTTTCGGGTCGATGCCCTTCTTGCCTGCCCTGCTGAGTTACTCCAGCATTTTGTGTCGATCTTCAGTTTAAATCAACATCTGGAGTTCCTTCCTACTCAATGATATGATCATCAGTTTATTCCACAAGAGGTGACATGTAAGATATATTTCACAGGTCAGGTATTCATTGATAAATTTGCTCATTTGTTCCTAAGGTGAGCTGCCAACTACAAAAATAATTTATCATTAGGACCTCTGACTGTTTCAACCTCATTTCCACATTTCATCATGTTTCAACTCATTTGCTTCCATAGCCATCAGTCATGTCTGTTTCCGTGCTATATATGACTCGGAGGCTCCATGTCATTTTTACTTCAAGATTCAACCATCAGTTTAATTTGGCAACAGGTTTGGCACAAACATTGTGGGCCGATGGGACCATTCCTCGTTTTCACCAAGCCCACAGCCAACAGTAGGCCGTTTCCTTTATCAGTGTAACTTTTTTGTATATCTCTCATTCATTTCTTCTTTATCTCTCTATAATAGCCATCTATATCTCTCGTTTCCATTTCCCCTGAATCTCAGTCTGAAGAAGGGTCTTGATCCGAAACGTCACCTATTCCTTTTCTATAGAGATGTTGTCTGACCCGCTGATTTACTCCATATCTTTGTGTCTATCTTTGGCTTAAACCAGCATCTGCAGTTCCTTCCTGTTCATTCCTGTGCTGTATGTTCTATGTTTGCATTCCAACACATTGTGAGCCAGCCTCCCATCTCCCTCCATTGCTAATATCTTTTAACTCTTCGTTGTTCTAATCTTTACACATTAGCTCTGTACACCCATCAACTTAGAGATCTACATTGGCTCCCAATTTTGCAACAGCTTGATTTTAAAACCCTGACCCTTGCTTACAAATCTTTTCTTAGTTTTGACCTACTGTGCCTCTGTAAATTCCTTGGTGCTGTAGATCTACTCCACTTACATGTTAACCAATACTAACACACACCACTATTATCTATAATCCAGTCCGGGTTTTCAGCATGCCGGCAGCACTCTTATTAACAATATCTGGCACAAGCAGTCAGTTGTGATCCGGACAAGGTGATACCAACATGACAAGGTGATACCAACATGCTGTGTTGGATCGGTACTCTGAGTATGTGTTATTTGCATGGTGTCAGAGTTCCTGGAGCTATTCTACACCTAGTCTATCGGGTTTTCTTTTGTTTTATTTCCCAAGTATTTTTTTCTTCCCACGTTCTTTATGGCTCATACATTTAAGAAGCCTGACCCCCTGGTTTTCGATGCCGACCTTGGGGAGCATTGGCAAGTTTTCAAAAGAGATTTTAACGTCAACACTCGGGCTGCCCATCGTGGAGCGCCACCTGATCGTATAGCTGCTGTACTTCTCAATGTTGTGGGCTCAGAAGCTATTCAACGAGGTAAACGGTTCAACGAAGCCCCGGCTGTATTGGATGACAACGACGCGGAGATCGCCCCTGCAGAGTCTATTAACAATCCGTTTTGTCTGATGAACAAGTTCAGACAACTGTGTGAACTTCAGACTGATATGGTGATGGAGCACAAGAAGTTTTTTCAAAGAAACCAGCTCCCTGGCGAGCCAGTCGAGGTTTACATAAGTACCATAAAGGACACTGGCAGTCGGTGCCCTTTCGGGGAACTGTACGATGAGCTTGTGCACGACCGATTGGTGAGTGGCATCTTGAATGATAAAGTGAGAAGTGAACTAACTAAGGGGTGCTGATTTAACTCTCATCGGAGCTGAGAATGTCAATCAATCAACCAATCAATCAATCAAGTTTTATTCGTCACTTGTACATAAGTGCAAGTGAAATGAATTTGCCAGCAGCGGTACAATAAAAAACAATGCACAATACACAATCAAAATTTACACAAACATCCACCACAGCATTCATCACTGTGGTGGAAGGCACCAAATTTGGCCAGTCCTCCTCCATTTTCCCCCGTGGTCGGGACCTAAACCCTCCACAGTCGCCGCAGCGGGCGTCCAGATGTACAGACAAGGTAAATTCAAGTAAGTCCTGAATCGGTGCCTCCCCACCGGAGACCACGGCTTAAAGATGGTGTAGGCCGCAGGCCGGCGGACGAAGATTTAAAGTCCCTGCCGCGCCTCAGCCAGAAGCACCTGGAGAGGGACCCCGCTCCGGATGGTAAGTCCCCGCCGCGCCCGCGGGCCGGCGCTCTTCTCCACCGGGGCCTCCAACAAGGGATCCCGGGCTGCGGACGCTGCGCCAGCTGGAGCTCCGCAGACCGCAGCTTCAGGTTGCTACGGGCCAGCGAACGGAGCACTCCCCTCCGGTGACCCCTGGCGAAAGTCCGCGCTGCGCCCGTTGCTGACGCCCCAGGCTTTTCTCCGGGAAAGGCCGCGCCGAGTCTTGCTGTTAGGCCACGGGGTGGTGACATGGAAAAAGTCGCCTCTCCGTGGAGGAGGGGACCAAAGCAGTTTCCCCCTTACCCCCCCCCCCCCCCCCCCCCCCCCCCCCCCACACCACCCACCACACAAGAATCATGAAGAAACATTGATGAATTGCTGAAATTACTGACTCTCAGGGCCAGGTCCACATTCCTCGTACCACGTGAATGATGCCAACCAGTTCTACCATCCTCAATGCCTGCCACCAGAAGTGCAGCAGCCTGGCAGGTTCCTCGATAAATGTAATAATTGTGTGGTTCACACTCCGATTTCTGCGAGCAATGCCCACCCTATGGAAAGTTTTGGCACTACTGTGAACGAATAAATAACTTTATTCGGTGCTGTCGTGCCCGCAGAGATCGTACAGAACCCAAGCAGTCAGTGCGCCTACTCCAGCAAGATGGTTCCCACAGCATAACCGATCGAGACCAAGCTGTACCGTCTCCCTGTGGGAATCCTGAACCTGACATTCCCAGTCTAAACATACATTCACTGTCTGAAACTTCATGTAAACATCACGATCCCGAGGTCATCTTTCGAATCAACGATACTATAGCTGTGGCAAAAATCGACACTGGAGCTCGTTGTAATGTCAGGTTCTCATCTGAGTTCTCCATGGTCAGAAATGAAGAAGCTATTGCAAGCACCAAAGCTTCGTTAATTCCCTTCAGAGGGGGAGAGGTTCACCCAGTTGGAAGGGTTGACCTGCAGTGGCACCTAGCGACAGGCGTGCACAAGCTGAACTTCTTCATTGTCCCAGGAAAAGTGACAACCTTACTTGGCATCGATGCCTGCCAGGACTTGGGATTGGTAAGCTTTGGAGAAGAGGTGCACCTACTTTCCTCTGCCCAAGATACTACCGAACAGTTTCTCTCTCAATACAAGGAGCTTTTTGACAACCAAACTCGGCAAACTGCCCCACAAGTATTCTATTGTAACTAACCCCAACGTACTGCCTGTTGTTCGAGCCCCTCACAGAATTCCTCACGCCATGCATGACCAAGAAAAATTAAAGATAAAAATCAAATCTGTATTAACCCCAGAGACATGAATACTGCAATCAAGCGTCCGCATTATCCAATGCGCACAGTTGAAGAGGTAGTAGCACACCTGGACAAAGCGACTGTGTTCTCCATTTTTGATGCAAAAAACTCATTCTAGCAAATCCCGTTAGACCACAAATCGTCTGAACTAACCACGCAATCCCCGCACATTAACATTATTCTACACACATTAGGGACAATTTACAATTTTACCAAGCCAATTAACCTTCAAACGTGTACATCTTTGGAGTGTGGGAGGAAACTGGAGCACCTGGAGAAAACCCACGCAGTTCATGGGGAGAAGGTACAAACTCTGTACACACAGCACCTGTAGTCAGAATCGAAACTGGGTCTCTGGCACTGTAAGGCAGCAAATCTACTGCTGCACCACCATGTGCGCCAGCAGATATTTTTCTGATCACTGCGATGTTAATTTGTTAAACTGGATGAATTTCTTTCCAGGGAGTTTAATGGGCCTGTCCCACTTACGCAACTTTTTCGGCGACTACCGGCATCCGTCATCGGTCGTTGCAGGTCGGCGAAAATTTTCAACGTTGAAAATTCAGCGGCGACCAGAAAGACGCTAGGACTCTTTGGGCGACTGAGGAGACTACTCACGACCATGCAGGCGACACCCTGGCGACATGTCGCGGGGTGAAGCATGTATGGTCGTGAGTAGTCACCCAAAGAGTCGTACCTTGTTCTGGTCGCCGCTGAAAATGTTTAGCGAGCTGTAACGATCTATGACGGGTGCCGGCCATCGCCGAAAACGCCGCGTAAGTTGGACAGGCCCATAACTGTTTTAAAGTTGCACAAAATAATAAAATATTATGTAGAATTGAGCAATTTAACTAAATTACATTTTTCCCTTTGGGAGTTGCACACATATATTTCACAATAAAGCTTTATGTCCTTGGGTATACATAGTGACTACATAGAAATAAGTTAAATAGCACAGAATGATTAGTGTTATCTGCAAATGTTAATTCTTTAACGGTTGATAAATATCCGATTTTATTAATCAAACAGGACCACTGATAAACATGATGTAAACCAACAGCTACTTGTTTTATTGTCACATAAGGTTCTGGCACGCTCAGAACTTTACATAGCTTTAAAAAGGAAATAAACACAGTGAAAAAGAAAATGCACGAACATTGCATGGCTATATTACACATTTTACATCACAGCAATTAGAATGGAGAAAAGTGGTTAACAATTACTTTCACATATCTTTAGATGAGCAATGTGGAATTATTTTACCTATTTCATATTGTTTATTAACCTTCACTATGGTATGATATGTTTTACATTGAGTTATTTTTTTTTAGAAACAATTCTTAATACAAATGCTCTTAGTCACAGCAAAGAAACACCAAAAGATAAGATAAATTGCATGTCAGCACAGTAAATACTACATGTTTAGCATGAAAATATGCACTGCAGTCATTTCTGGGAAATGTAAATGCTTGAAGCAAATCTGCATTTAATGATCCACTAGAGTAAGTGGGACCCGTTGGGAGGTCTGGTCCCCCAACGCAACCCATTCCCCCAACGCAATATTCCACCACTCACTCATAGCCCCTAACTGTGCAGGCACGACTCATTTCCCCTCATCCCCGAGCACTCCCTCCCCCTCCTCTGCATGTGTGGGAGCGGAGGAGGGTGTATGTGGACTGGGAGGTGTAGGGGGGGGAGAGGGATGGTGTGTGGGAACGGGGGGGGGTGTGGTGGGGTGGTGTGGGGTGGGGGGTAGGTGTGTATGTGGGCGGGAGGGGTGGGATTGGGGATGTGGGAGGGGGGGTGGGTGGAGGAGTCTGTGTGTGGGGAAGGGTGTGTGTGGGGGAGGGTGTGTGTGGGAGGGGGATGTGTGTGGGCAGGAGTGTGTGTGTGTGTGTGGGGGGATTGTGGGGGCTGTGTGTGGGCGTGGGGTGTGCTGGCAGAGGTATTGTGGGGGGGAAGGGTGTGTAAGCGGGGGGAGGGGTGTGTGGTGGCAGGGGGTGGAGGGGTTGTGCGGACAGGTGGGTTGAGGGGGCTGGGGTATGCGGAGGTGAGGAGGGGTTGAGGGGGCTGGGGCATGTGGGGCTTGTGGGGGCAGGGGGTCATTGGGGCAGGGGGTGCTGTGGGGGGTGGGGAAGGGTTGTGCGAATGGGGGGGGGGTGGTTATGGTGGGGGTCATTGTGGGGGCAGGGGATTGTGGGGGCAGGGGAGTTGCGGGGGATGGAGGGTTGTGGAGGAAGGGAGAGTGAGCTCGGAGAAAAGACAGGGGAAGAGCCATGGGGGAGAGGGGGCATCACGGAGGAAGGGGATGGGGGGGGATGGGGGGGGGGGGGGGGGGGATGGGGGGGGGATGGGGGGGATGGGGGAGGAGCCAGTGAGGGGGACCAGAGAGGTAATGGCTGGAATTGTCGGTGCGATGGGAACTCACAGCGGCATGGTGTGATTGACAGGAGATAGATTCTCAACGTTTTTTAAACACTACTAACACTTTTATTTTTCATTGATGGGAAGAATCCTCTGCACCTGATGAGCGGAGGGGGACTGAGTAAGATGGCCATAAATCACAGTGGTGAGTTGTAGCGTTTTATCTAAAATCAATATACAGTGCAAATAGGAAGTTGTCAAGTTTCCACCACCGACAACCATTTGCAGTGCAGCAGTTCAAAGCAGTTACCTCCACCAACAATAATTTGCAGTGCAGCATTTCAAAACAGTTGCCATCACCAACAACCATATGCAGTGTAGCATTTCAAAGCAGTTACCACCACCAACAACCATTTGCAGTGTAGCATTGCAAAGCAGTTAGCACCACCAACAATAATTTGCAGTGCAGCATTGCAAAGCAGTTAGCACCACCAACAATAATTTGCAGTGTAGCATTGCAAAGCAGTTACCACCACCAACAACCAGTTGCAGTGCAGCATTTCAAAGCAGTTACCACCATTACCAGCATTTTGATGTAATAATATTTTTATTAGAAGCATATGCATATCATAATCAAAACCAATACAGACTTTGTTTAACAATTGCATATTGTTTGTATCTGGGGTCCTGGGGTCCCAACTATCAAAATAGCTGGGGTCCTCATTTATCAATTACGTATTAACTAATTATTCTAATTATTTATTTTTATTTATAGATAGAAAGAGAGAAAAGAAAAAAAGAGAGAATTAAAAAAAAATAGAGTAAATTATCAATAATACTGCTTAGGAGATAGGTCCGTAGGTTATAAATCATAACTATTGATCTAATCCTAGATTCAAGTTTCAGTCAGGCTCCCGTGCTGGACCAATCTACCCCTTCAAATAATCTATTATTGGAGACCATATTCTAGCAAATAATTCTGGTTTGTCAATTAAGACAAGTCTAATTTTTTTCAAATGTAAGTTCTCCGACATCTCCATAATCCACATTTTAATCCACATTTTAATTGTGAGGGTTGTTGGGTTTTTCCAAAATGTTAATATCAATTTTTTCCCAATTATTACACTATAATCAAGGAAATTTATTTGGCTTGTTGTAAGTTTTAGGCATTGTTCTGATATTCCTAGTATTATTAGTTTAGGGTCGGGGTCCAGTTGGATATTAACAACTTGGGAAATAATTTTAAAAATATCTGTCCAGAAATGTTTAATTTTTATACAATTTAAAAGAATGGGTTAAATATTGACATTTGTCGCAAACGGGATTTATATTTGGAAAAATTCTATTTAATTTTGTTTTACAAAAATGCAGTTTATGTAGTACTTTAAATTGTATTAAAGAATGTCTGGCATTTAATGAGAATTGATGTATGTGTTGTAGACTTTCATCCCAAATATCTTTCATTATAGGTTGAGCTAATTCATTTCCCCATGCTTGTCTATATAATTCCGTCGACAGAATCTCACTATCTAAAAGAGTATTATAAATGTGAGATATTAATTTATCTGTATTAGGATGTTTATTCAAACATTCAACAAGAGTCTCTGGCTCACTAGTTCTGTACTCTTGTGTGTGTGCTTTAACATAATCTCTAAGTTGTAAATATCTAAAACAATTATTTGAATGTAATCCATAATTCTGTTGTAACTTCTGAAATGAAAGAAAAATACCTTTTCTATAAAGATGTCCCACCTTTTTAATTCCATAATTTTTCTATTGTACAAAACCTTTATCCAACATAGAAGGTTTAAATGGAGGATTATTTACAATGGGGAGAGAGAGTGATAAATTATCCATTTTTAATGTATTTTTGAATTGTTTCCAAATTCGTATACCACTGTATATTATAGTGTTTTCACTATAAGTTTTTTTATTCCGTTTTGTGGGAGCTAACAGAATTGAGCCAATTTCAAAACGCAAACAATCTTCCTTTTCCATCTTTAACCAGTCTGATTGCTGATCCATATCTTCCAACCAAAAGTTTGTATTTTTAATATTGACTGGCCAAAAGTAAAATAAAAAAATTTGGTAAAACTAATCCTCCATTCGTCTTGGATTTACATAAATGTTTTTTACTTATTCTATGATTCTTATAATCCCAAATAAAACTTGTGACAATAGAATCAACTTATAAAAAAAAAACATTTTTGGGGAGATATATATCGGGATTGATTGAAAAAGGTATAGTAATTGTGGAAGAAAAATCTTTTTTTTTGGCATTAATTCTACCGAGCATTGAGATGGGAAGTGTTTTCCAATATTGAATATTCTTATGCAGTTTATTAAGTAAAGGCGGAAAATTTAGACAGTATATTTCTTGGCCACATAAATTCCTAGATATTTAAATTTTTCATTGACTATTTTAAAAGAAGATTGTTGCAATATATATAAGTTAAGTTCCGTTATTGGCATAATTTCACTTTCATTCCAATTAATTCTATATCCCGAAAATGAGTCAAATTGAGTTACAGGTTTGGAATGCTGGTTTCTGGATTTGTAATATATAGTAATACATCATCTGCATATAAATAAATGTTATTAACTGTATTTTTAGTATTGTACCCATATATTTCTGGGTGGACTCTAACACTTTCTGCCAATGGTTCAATAGCAAGGGCGAATAATAACGGGGATAACGGGCATCCTTGTCTACAGCCTCTAGATAAATCAAATTGTGTTGACAACATTTGATTTGTCATTATTCTAGCTGTTGGATTCGTATATAAAAGCTTAACCCACGTGCAGAACTTCTCACCCTGCAGTGCAGCATTTCAAAGCAGTTACCACCACCAACAACCATTTGCAGTGCAGCATTTCAAAGCACATTAAGGGCACTCATAGTTGAGTAGACATGTGTTCAGTGTTATTCACAGCTCAGAGAGACGTGACCCTCTTGCTTCCTCCATCTTGCAGAGACTGAATGAGGCACAACACTTCCGGGTTTTATAGTCCCTCCTCCCTCCCACCAGGAGGGGCAGCAGAGAGAATGTCAACATTTTTTAAACATTAATAACTCTTTTATTTTTCATCGATGGGAGAAATCCTCTTGCCCTGCGCAGCGGAGGGGGACTTTGAGTAAGATAGCCAAAAATCACAGCCGTAATTGGCAGCGCTTTTTCAAAAATCATGAAACAGAAAAACAGGAAGTGGTCAAGTTCTTACAGATAGATAGATAGATAGATAGATAGATAGATAGATAGCTAGATAGACAGACAGACAGACAGATACAGACAGACAGACAGACAGATAGATAGATAGATAGATAGATAGATAGATAGATAGATAGATAGATAGATAGATAGATAGATAGATAGATAGATAGATAGATAGATAGATAGATAGATAGATAGATAGATAGATAGATAGATAGATAGATAGATAGCACAATATTGCAGAAAAATATTGAAAAGTATCACATGACTTATTCTCAGTAATGTAAAACCCCTGAAATCTGTGCAGCCATCATTCATTTTAACAAACATCACTATCTGCACATTATGTAGTTTATACCAATCAAAGTGTCAAACATTATATACAATTCCCATGGCTTGAAACATTTCAAAGTATTTCACAGAAGTTTACTCCAACTGAAAAACTGAAGACTAGGAACTAAGCTCTGGGAGACAGTTCGGATCCAAATCCATATTATGATTGACTCTGAACAGCAAAACAATACACTACATATTGAAAATATACACAAAATGTTTGAGTAACTCAGTGGGACAGGACGTTTCATGTCAAGACCCTTCTTCAGACTGAGTCAGGGGGGAGGGAGATACAGAGGTAAGGAAGTGCTAGTTGTGAAAATGGCACAAAGGGGATGGAGATCAAGGAAAATGTAGAATAGATCATTGTTAGCTAGCAGAAGGTAACAACAAAAACAGATAAAATGTAAATGAGGACAGTCAGATTGGTCGGAGAACTGGGAAGGGGGAAGGGGTGGAGAGAGAGGGAAAGCAAGGGTTACTTGAAGTTAGTGAAGTCAATATTCATACCGCTGGAGTATAAGCTGCCGTATTGTTTTGTTCAGAACACAATTCTGCAAGATCCTGGGATTAAATATAAATGCATTAAATTATTCTGTCTTGAATTATGGATTTAAGATTAAGATATACCCAGGCCAGCGTGAGGTGAAACAATGTAACATTTAACGTAACATTTTATTATTAAAATCCGAGTGTTTATCCAAGTAAATCTTTGAAACTGTCAGGAACAAAGTTTAAAAAGTATTAGGGATGCAAATCTTTATAAATGAAGACCGAGGGAACAAAATCAGCAAGGCAATGATAAATATTCATAAATTATGAATTGAAGATATATTTACCGACTGAATATTAGTGATCTGAAATGCAATGTCTGAAAGGACAGTAGAGGCCAACTCCGTAATAACTTGTGAGAAAGAAAATATTGCATGTGGAAAAAGTGAAGAGCAGTAGGATTAAGTTTATACTGCTTTCATAAAACTGGCACATTTGGCCAAAAGGCTTCCAGTGGTGTTATATGATCCACTAACATTCAGTACAATTGTGGAATCCAATGCAATCTGAGGGCCATAGGGAGTCTCTCTCATCTGCATGATCCTGTCGGCCAGCCATACCGTAATTAAAGCATCTTGATACTCCCCACTACAAATATGAAAATAAAGTGAGCATAACTTACACTTGGCGATGATAGCCTGCATGTTGGCCTTTGATGATGATGTTTGCCTTTACCACCTTCCAGTCAATACGTTTAAGTTCACAAGTATTCCTACCCACATTTTAAGTGATGACGCAAAATCTCGTCTCTAATAATGTTGAATTGAAAGAACGTGATCAGGGCAGTTAGAGGATCTAAGCATCATAGTGGCACCATTTACATTTTGCCCAATGATGCCAAATGGTCAAAAGATGAGATACATTTCAACAGAGATAATTTTCCGAGAAGTATTATAGTAAGACAAATAAATGCCTTGCTGATGATGTCTTCGATCCTTGCTGGGTCTGCAGGTTTCTGTGGGGCAGTTTCCAGGTAATGTTGAGGAGGATGTCAGAACATCCTCTTGACTGAAAACAATGCTTGGCGGAGGTCATATATGCTCAAAGATAGTGAGAGAAATGCAGTGGTTGGAAGCACTGCCTAGCAAAAGCAAGGATCCAGAAACATGAGTATGTGACAAATGTGTGTACTCTGCCTGGAAAGTTTCCAACCTATTGTATCTCCATAATATCTAACACCAATGTGATAGAGACACAGCCATTTAAACAGTCAGTACCGGGAACTGAGAAACATACATGGATGTGATTGGCCTTGCATGCGTCTGCAACAATTATACTGGTAATGCCTGAGGATCCAGCCCAAACCCTGCCCCGATCCCCATCCCTGAAACATGATGACACAATAGGACATTGGAAAGACAAAGATGTCTCTGCAATGCATTAATAGTGCAATCAGCAAATCTCTTTGCCCATCTCTAAGAATATGTCAGCATTCTCAGGCGTATCACACAAAATCTCATCTAATAGGCAGTGACAACTTATTTCTCATTCCAAAAGTAATGCAAAACAAATGTCAAAATGCTGAACATATCAGAAGTCACTCACACTCTGCTCTCCTAGTTTAATTCAACTGTTTTTAGTGAATTAACGGAATAAATGGGACTTTTGATATTTGTCAAACTGTTTTATCTCATAATTTATCCCTAAAGGGCCTGTCCCACTTGGACGACATTTGTGTGTCATTTACGCGACAGCCTAAAAATAGATTGTCGCGTCCTGATGCGCATGTGATGTGTGCGTGATGCGTGGTGAGGCGTGGTGATGCATGAGGTGACTCGTGGTAATGCGCGGTGCTTCCCTGTCGCCCCAGGAGTTTGGAATGTTCAAAGTCTTGGGCGAGATTTGGGTGTCTATTCATGTCGTGTGACCTGTCACATGCTGACGTATGCTGACCTGTGGGTGACGCCCGGTTAGGGTTAGGACTAGGGTTGGGGTTAGGGACCACAGATGGGGTGTAAAATATTCTTCCTTCAATGTATGGATTTTAGCCCGACTATTTCAGCGCTGGAGTAAATTAAAAATTACCTCCTAATGCCATGAATGCCGACAATGGGGACGGATTTTACGTAGGGGACAGGTAAGTGAAAGCTGTTTATCTTTACCTATAAACCTGCTTTTTTGGATGACCTTTTATCAACATTTAATGTTGCGAAACGGTGATTTATTCCCCATACGAAGCGGCAGAATTTTTCCTGCCGATATGGGTTTAAATTCACCGCAACCGCAACATTCCAATCCATCGCGTTCCAGAAAATCCCACTCGCAAGCTGATTTAAATAGCCATTAATCTACAGGCATTAAACACTAAATTCCTTCACTTTGGCCTATAAATTAATGACAATTAGATTTTAAAATCATGTCTACCTCATCTATCCCTCTCAAAATGTTTTGAAGTTGTATTATTTCTACCCTCAGCCTCCAATGCTCCAGAGAAAATAGTCCAAGTTTGCCCAATCTCTCCCTCTAATCCAGGCAGAGGCAGTCTCCATCTAAACCTTATTTGCATCCTCTCTAAAACCTTCACACCCTTCCTGTAAAGTGGGTGACCAGAACTGAACACACTACTGCAAATATAGCCTAACCAAAGTTTTATCGACAATAGACAATAGACAATAGGTGCATGAGTAGGCCATTTGGCCCTTCGAGCCAGCACCGCCATTCAATGTGATCATGGTCGATCATCCCCAATCAGTACCCTGTTCCTGCCTTCTCCCCATATCCCCTAACTCTGCTATCTTTAAGAACCCTATCCAGCTCTCTCTTGAAAGCAAACAGAGAACCTGCCTCCACTGCCCTCTGAGGCAGAGAATTCCACACACTCACCACTCTATGTGAGATAAAGTGGTTCCTCGTCGCCGTTCTAAATGGCTTACCCCTTATTCTTAAATTGTGGCCCCTGGTTCTGGACTTCCCCAACATCGGGAACATGGTAGACACAAAATGCTACAGTGTCACTGCCTACACTCAATGAAAGACACAAAAATGCTGAAGTAATTCAGCGCATCAGGCAGCATCTCAGGGGAACATGGGCAGGTGATGTTTCGAGTCAGTACCCTGCTTCATACTGACTGTAGGGGGCTGGAAGAAAATTAATCCGGAAGAGAGGAGGGGCAGGGCATAGCAGGGCTGGTAATGGGTGAACACAGCCAAGGGGGTTTTGCTGGGCACATTGTTGGACAAGGGCCAGAGATGAAAAAGCATTAATCAGAGCATGGAGTGGAAGAACAAAGAACTGCAGATGTTGGTTTTCCAAAGAAAGACAGAAAATGCTCGAGTAATTCAGCGTGAGCCAAAGTTGTGAGTCAAAAGGATAAAGAGCTGCAAGTTCTGAAGCTCGAGGATAGAAAAGATGCAAATTATGAAGCCGGAAGATGAAATGTAGGTGGAGGGGGAGGGGGAGAGTGGGGAGGGGGGGGGGGGGGTGAGAGGGGGAAAAATTCTGCAAGCTCAGCTGGGGTTTACGAGTGGGGAATAGGGGAGAGAATGAAAGGGAAAGAAAACAAATATATATGCAGTATGTTCACCTAATTTCTATTCGCCCATTCCTTCTCTCCAGAGATGCTGCCTGTCCCGCTGAGTTACTCCAGCATTTTGTGTCTACCTATGTTCACCTAATACCGGCTCTGCCTGTCCTGTCCCTCCTCACTTCCAGCTTTCTTTCCTGCTCCCCTTGCAATCAGTCTGACCCAAAACACCACCTGGTCATGTTCTCCAGAGATGCTGCCTGACCCGCTAAATTGATTAACTATTTTGTATCTTTCTTGGGTAAACCAGCATCTGCAGTTCCTTGATCCTACCTACACACAATGCTCTGACCAATAAAGTCAAGCATGTCAATTCCTTCTTTCCCACTTTATCTACTTGTGTTTCTACTTTCTGGAGGCCATGGTATTGGACAATAAGATCACATTTGTACATCAATGCTGTTAAAAGTTCTGTCATATATTGTACACCATCCTTTTAATCTGATCTCCCAAAGCGTAACACCTCACACTTACCTCACAAATTAAATACCATCTAATAGATAATGTCACTAATGTAAATGCAGCTGTATCCTTTGACAGCTTTCTTTTAGTTTAGTTGAGAGATACAGCGCGAAAACAGGCCCTTCGGCCCACCGAGTCCATGCCGAAAAGTGATCCCTGCAGACTAGCCTATACACACTAGGGACAATTTTCAATTATGCCAAGCTAATTAACCTACAAACCTGTACGTCTTTGGAGGGTGGGAGGAAACCGGAGATTCCGGCGAAGACTCACTCGGGTCTTGGGGAGAATGTACAAACTCCGTACGGACAAGCATCCATTGTCAGGATTGAACACGGGTCTCTGGAGCTGTGAGGCAGCAACTCTACTGCTGCGTCACCATGCCGTTCTTCACTGTTCCTAACTCCATCAATGTTTCTATCATTTGTAAACTTACTATCCAACATATCCACATTTTCACTCATGTCACCTACAGAATTTCAGAGACAACAGAGGTTCCAGCACCGATCTCTGTGGAACTCCATTGCTCAAGGATATCCAGCCGGAATACACCCTTCCATTATTACCCTCTGTACATTGTTAGACATAATTGCTGTTCCACCTCGAGTGCTTTGGAAACTCCCGTCCATGCAATTGCAGCCTCAATGCTTTGGGAATTCTGAAGATTGTTTTGGCTGGCCTCTCATTTTGCAACTGAAATAAACTTGAGCTCATTCAACACCCAACTGCCCACATCTTAGATCTCCCAATACTAAACACGCCTATGTTCACTGATCTTTTTTTTAGGTTAGTTTAGAGATGCAGCGCGGAAACAGGCCCTGCGGCCCACCAAGTCCGCACTGACCAGCGATCCTCGCACATTAACATTATCCTACACACATTAGGGACAATTTTACGCATACACAAAGCCAATTAACCTACAAACCTGTATGTCTTGGGAGTCTGGGAGGAAACCAAAGAACTCAGAGAAAACCCACGCAGTCATGGGGAGAAAGTACAAACTCCGTACAGACAGCACTCGTAGATGGGATCGAACACACGTCTCCGGCACTGCAAAGCTGTGGCAGGAGACAATAGACAATAGGTGCAGGAGTAGGCCATTCGGCCCTTCAAGCCAGCACTGCCATTCAATGTGATCATGGCTGATCATCCACAATCAGTACCCCACTCCTGCCTTCTCCCCATATCCCCTGACTCCGCTATCTTTAAGAACCCTATCTAGCTCTCTCCTTAAAGTATCCAGAGAACTGACCTCTGAGGCAGAGAATTCCACAGACTCACAATTCTCTGTGTGAAAAAGTGTTTCCTCATCTCTGTTCTAAATGGCTTACCCATTATTCTGAAACTGTGGCCCCTGGTTCTGGACTCCCCCAGCATTGGGAACATGCTCCTTGCCTCTAGCATGTCCAAACCCTTAATAATCTTAGATGTTTCAATAAGATCCCCTGTTATCCTTCTAAATTCCAGAGTATACAAGCCCAGCCGCTCCATTCTCTCAGCATATGACAGTCCCACCATCCTGGGAATTAATCTTGTAAACCTACACTGCACTCCCTCAATAGCAAGAGCTTCAACAAAGTTCTATTGTTAAGTTTCTCAAACCATCTGTGTGAAAAAGCTGCCCCTCAGGATCTTATTAAATCTTTCCCATCTCATCTTCAACCAATGCCTTCTAATCCTTGATTCCCCTACCTTGTGAAGATAACTATGTGCATTCACCCCGTCTATTCCTCTCATGATTTTATACACCTCCATAGGTTCACTCCTCAGCCTCCTGCACTCCAAGGAATAAAATCCTAGGCTGCCCAACAGTTGCCCTATAGCTCAGGCCGTCAAGTCCTGGCAACATGCTAAAACTTCTCTGCACTTTTTCCAACAATGGCATCTTTCCTAGAGCAATATTACCAAATTTAAACACAATATTCCAGATGCAACTTCACCATCATCTTGGACAACTGGATTGCTTGTTTGATATTAAGTCATTCATGAGTCACAAATTTTCATCCCCTACCACTGTATCCCGTTCACTGTCTGACCCAATAGTTATATTCATCCGAAATTTGAGTGTAATATATCTGTTTTATTTTACTTTTCCAATGAATGCTTGGAGTATTGTACGTTTGTCCCCCTACCCTCCAAGACATACTCCAAATACGTAATTTATTTTGCAGCCTGTTGTTGACGAAATGAATGCCTAAACTTGGATTTAAAAGCATATTGCTTGGAACAGGAAAGAGGGAAATACAGTAAGAACTTCCACATTTTTGAGGAAAATATTTTTGTTGGAGAAAGTACAATAAGTCTTGATGGACAACTTTAATTGTCCGTTGTACTTACTATAAGTGTTACATTTTCAAGCAAAACATGAGAAAAAGTATATAAAGTATGCCACTTACTGCAACTAATTGAAAAAGCCTTCAGCAGCTCTTTAAGGTTGTCCATCAACTCAATGAATATATATTAACAATATATGGGTTTAACAAAGCTTATGCCATATAGAGCTTTTAGTTGTGATTTATTATCTGAATATTTTGAATTGCCCCTTGAGTCATGTTATTTTTCTTTCTCTTAAAATTATCATACGCAATTATTTAATAAGGTTTCTGGACATTGAATTATTATTACTGGAAAAAGAATAGCATTATTTCACTTTCAAATATTTTTGTAAATTTTCCAGTTTATCCATCTACATAAGTCTATGCCAAGACTTTAACTGAAACACAAAAGTGGAATAAGCACTCAAGAACAGAATGCATCTCAGTGCCTCACATCACACTTCTTCATTTCTGCACATCATCCCATTTATTTGTCTTTCAAGTGCTTATTCAGTTTGCCTTTAACTGCATTAGTGTTCTTTATCTCTGCTATTCCGTTCTCTGTCAAAAGATTCCTCAGAATTTGTTATTGGATTTATTGCTGGCAGTTTTAATTTCCACAGCATTAGTTTGGGATTCACCCAAAAGTTTAATTTAGTTTAGTTTAGAGATACAGCATGGAAACAGACACATTGGCCAACCAAAGCCCACACTGACCATCAATCACCCGATCACACTAGAGGCCAATTAACCAACAGTCCCGCGCATCTTCCCAGAGGAAACCTTCAAGGTCAAGGGGAGAGTTTGCGAACTCTACACCGACAACACCTGAGGCTGAGGTCAGGATTGAACCCGAGTCTCTTGCGTTGTGAGACACCAGCTCTACCAGTTGCACCACTGTGCCACATAAAAATATTTCTCTACATCTATCATACCTATTGGTGTTTATCAATGATATTTTGATCCACCCAGTTTCACTTTAGTTTATTGTCACGTGTATCGAGGTACAGTGAAAAGCCATTGTTGCTGCTAATTAGTCAGCGGAAGACAATACATGATTACAATCGACTCATTCACAGTGTACAGACACATGATAAGAAAATAACATTGAGTACAAGGTAAAGTCTGTATCAAAGATAGTCTGAGGGTTTCCGATGAGGTAGATAGTAGCTCAGGACTACTCACTGGTTGTGGTAGGATGGTTCAGTTACCTGATAACAGCTGGGAAGAAACTGTCCGTGAATCTGGAGGTGTGCGTTTTCACTCTCCGATGGGAGAGGGGAGAAGAGGGAGTGGCCAGCGTGCGACTCATCCTTGATTATGATGCTGGCCTTGCCGAGGTAGCTTGAGGTATAAATGGAGGCAATGGAAGGGAGGTTGGTTTGTGTGATTGGCTGGGCTGTGTCCTCATTTCACTGCAATTTCTTGCTGTCTTGGATGGAGCTGATCCCAAACCAAGCTGTGATACATCCTGATAAAATGCTTTCTAGGGCACATGTGTAGAAGTTGGTGAGGGTTGTTGGTGACATACTGAACTTCCTAAGCCTCCTATAGAAATAGAGGTGTTGCTGTGTGGAATTGTAATATTAATATTCTAAATCTATTGGGTTGAGTGGCCGTGCTGTCAAAGCTCACAAATCCATTTTAAAAATATACCGCTAACATGACATTTCAGTGAATCCAGAGTTACCAAGGTAAATCAAGGATGGGACATATGGACAACTGATGCTCAAAGGCTGACCTTGGTATTAATGTTTCTTGCACTAGGGGGCTTGAGAGGACAGTACAGCCCTGGAGGCAGTTCCAAGAGAGAAAGATCTGGGCATACATGTGCATGAGCATAAAATGTCGTCTGATGATAGTGTTGTGAAGCAGGTGTTTGGCATATTTGCCTTCTTTGGGAAGGGTATTTAGACACCATGACACAGCTGTACACCATGGTGAAACCACACGGAGTATTGTCTGCAGTCCTGGTCACCCAGATATGCAAAAAATGTAATTAAGTTGGAAAGGATGTAGGAGAGATTCTCTAAGATGTTACCTGGACTTGTGGGCTTGAGTTAAAGGGGGAGGTTAAATAGGCTGGGACTTTTCATTTTGGAGATTTGGAGGCTAAGGTGATGAGCTGAACTTACTGAGGTGTATAAGATCACGAGGGACATTGATAAAGTGAATGCTCTTTCCCAGGGAAGAAGATTCCAAAACTACTAAGCTTAAGGTCAGAGGGGAAATATTTAAGAGGGACCTTTACTTCACTCAAAGTGTAGTCAGTATCTGGAATGAGCTGCCAGAGGATGCAATGGAAACGGATTAAAAAAAAAAGAATTTGGAGGGCTATGGATCAAACGCAGGCAAATGGGACGTGCCCAATATGCCAACTTGGTTAGCATGGACGGTAGACCGAAGGGCCTGTTTCCATGCTATAAAACTCAATGACTCTAAATATTTTCCCTGGATCCAGTGCTGAGAATCAGGTGTCACAGTTCCATAACAAGCGTTTAGCCAGTCAAGATGGGGATGAGAAGAAATGGCGAGCAAATCTTTGCAATGCACTACAGAAGATAACCATGGAGGTAAGTATATCCAAGACAGGAATCAAAGTGTTATATATATATATTAAGAAAGTCAGGAGATATGATATCAGTGCAATCAAATAGCGCTACATAAAATATAAATCGTGGTCTTCTTGGATGGCAATGCAAACGTGAGGGGTTAAATCTTTTCCTTTACTCTCGCATAGTTTCTTATGTTCTAGTTGTCTGTTACATTCTTGCGTTGTTTTCCAATAATCCGTCACTGGATAGGATGCCTGGGGCTACAAAGGCAGATGGGGTGATACAGTCCCCAGCTGATAGGAAAAAGTTGTCCACTACTAGCACCAAGACACGTCAGCAGATGTTGTCCCAGAGGTAACCAGCAGGAGCAAGCTACCACAACCTTTGATTCTGGTTCAGTAGCAGCAAAGGAGTAAAACAAATCAGAAGTGGTGCACATAAGTTGCACTTCACTGATATCCTTAGCTGTAATTTCAACCCAATCCCACACTGCCCTCAAGCCTGTTGCTTCACTCCTCACACCAACTTGCCTTGAGGCTACGTCCAATCCTATTTGTGCAGAAGATAGATACGAAATGCTGGAGTAACTCAGCAGGACTGGCAGCATCTCTGGAGAGAAGGAATAGGTGAAGTTTAGGGTCGAGATCCATCTTCAGACTAGTCTGGGGAAAGGGAAATGAGAGATACAGACAGATACACTAAAACAAATGAATGAAAGATATGCAAAAAATAATGATGATAAAGGAAACAGGCCATTGTTAGCTTTTTGCTAGGTGTGAACGGGAACCTGATGTGACTTGGATGGGGGAGGGATGGGGAGAGAGGGAATGCTGGGGTTACTTGAAGTTAGAGAAATCAATGTTCAAACCACTGGGCTGTAAGCTGCCCAAGCGAAATAAGAGATGCTGTTCCTCCAATTTGCGTTTAACCTCACTCCGTCAATGGAGGAGACCAAGGACAGAAAGGTCAGTGTGGGAATGGGAAGGGGAACTAAAGTATTTGGCAACCGGGAGATCAGGGAGGTCCAGGCGGACTGAGCGAAGTTGGTCAGCGAAACGATCGGCCAGTCTACGTTTGGTCTGTGCTTCCCCTCTCTGCATGTAATTGTCCATCTGTCCTCAGATGATACTCAGCTCTTTAGCAAGATAACGAGTCTCCCTCTTGAGCACCCTCCACGGAAAGGCTCCATCCATCTGTCTTCACATGCATTATTCTTACTCATGTCTCTTCTTTCCTTCCTTATGGAAAAGGTACTGTAATCACCAGCACAATTTGGTGCTGCAGATGCAGCGGCAAAGGTGAGAAGAAGAATATCAGAATACACAACTATTAGAGGCAGGGAAATGGGGGCCTCACTGGCGACTGAATTAAATATCAACCCACAAGGCATGAGGAACTCATGTGGACTTGAAGCCAGCAGCGAGTGAAATATGATCATATGCATAATGATAACTTAAAACATTCTTTCATTGACAGCTTTGATTCATTTCTTTAATCATCCACAGGCTGTTCAGGCAACCGAAAGGAGACGCTGTGTCAGAAAAAATAATGACTCTAGTCGGCATAGTCACATGAATTGCACCGCCAATTCTCCGGCTCAGTTACCCGTACTTCAATGGAATTGGTCAAAGAGAGAGAACTGGGGTTTTACATGGTGGCTCCCACATCAATTGAACAAAAGCAAACGAGCAAAAAATGTCCACGTCCGAGGGCATGTCTTGAGGTCTGCAAATCTGGATACAAATTCTGCATCTCAGGAGACATCATTGGAAAGGGTTGTGCGGAAGTACCAACGTACTGGACCAGTGCAGCTCAAGCATCAAGAAATGATATTGTGAAGATCGATACACCAAGTGCTGGAGTAACTCAGCGGGTCAGGCAGCATCTCTGGAGGAAAAGGATGGGTGACGTTTCTGGTCGGGACCCTTCTTCAGACTGAAAGTAAAGGGTGAGGGGAGAGGGAGGGTTGAAGAGCAGGAGGCAAGAAAAGACCAATCAGGGTGAGCCACAATTGACCTCAAACAGTGATACCATCCCCCCTCCCCCCCCTTGAACACTTTCTCCACACTATTTGTTTTACCAGTTCCACAGTTCTCCTCATAGTTTCCCTCTTGAGATCGCACCTTCCCTAGCCAACCTAGGCCTCCCAAACATCGCCCCGCCTGAGTCCATTTGTGGCCGGCCCTGATTGGTCCTGGACTTTCCTCGCCTTTAATTTAGTTTATTTTAATTTAGAGATACAGCGCAGACACAGGCCCTTTGGCCCACCGAGTCCGCACCGACCAGCGATCCCCGCACATTAACACTATCCTACACACACTAGGGACACTTTACATTTATGAACCTACAAACCAGTACATAGCTGGAATGAGCGAGAAGATCTTGGAGAAAACCCACACAGGTCAAGGGGAGAACGTACCAACTCCGTACAGACAGCAGCCATAGTCAGGATCGAACCCAGGTCTCTGGCGCTGCTAACGCTGTAAGGCAGCAACTCTATCGCTGCGCCACCGTGCCTTCAGTTCTTCATTTGCCCCCCACATTTGGTCCGATAGAAGTGATCACCCATTCTTTTTTTTTCAGAAATGCTGCTTGACCTGCTGAGTTACTCCAACACTTTGTGACCAGAAATCTTCGCACCAGGAAGGTCTTAAAGCCCTCCGTTTCTCCCTCGACCGCAGAACCCGCCAAATGTTTGTCTAGTAACACTCCTCCTCCGCCTATCAGAGCTGGTCCTTACCCTTAACAACTTCTCCTTTGACTCCTCCCACTTCCTCCAAATCCAAGGCATAGCTATGGGCACTCGCATGGGCCCCAGCTGTGCCTGCCTCCTTGTGGGGTACGTCGAACAATCACTGTTCCAGGCGTACAATGACCCTATCCCGCTACATTGATGACTGCATTGGTGCCTCATCCTGCATCCATGCAGAACTCACTGACTTCATCAACTTCCCAACTTTTAATTCCCATCCTGCACTCGTTTACTTGGACCATCGTCAACATATCCCTACCATTTCTAGATCTCACCGTCTCCATCACAAGAGACTGACTATTGACTGACATTTATTACAAACCTACTGACTCCCATAGCGATCTAGACTGCACTTCTTCCCACCCTGCTTCCTGTAAAGACTTTATCCCCTACTCCTAATTCCACCATTTACACCGCATCTGCGCCCAGAATGAGGTTTTCCGTACCAGGTCATCGGAGATGTCCTCATTCTTTAGGATACGAGGGTTCCCCTTTCCATTATAGATGAGGCTCTCACTAGGGTCTCCTCAATATCTCGCAGCTCTGCTCTTGCTCCCTCTACCCCTATTTGTAACAAGAACAGAATCCCCCTTGTCCGTGCCCTCCACCCCATCAGCTGTCGCATGCAACATATAATCCTCCAACATTTTCGCCACCTCCAACGAGAACCACCACTTGACACATCTTCCCATCTCCACCCCTTTCTGCTTTCCACAGAGACCGTTCCCTTCCACAGAGACTCGTCTCTTCCCACCCAAACCTACCCTTCCCCAGGTATAGAGTAGAATAGAATAGAATGCATTAGAATTTATTGTCATTCAAACAACTTGGATTGAACAAATTCTACAGTTTTTTACATTACAAAAAAACCCAACACCCACGCTTAACACAGTTTACATAAACATCCATCACAGTGAGTCTCCCACACCTCCTCACTGTGATGGAAGGCAAAGTCTTATCTCTTCCCTTTGTTCTTCACACGCGGTCCAGCAGTCCAACTGCAGCGTCTAGGCGAACTGGGGTTCCCGATGTTAAAGCTCCCAGCGGGCGATGGTAGGTCCTGTGGTCATTAAGCCATGCCGGGAGATGTTAGGCCCCGGCTCCATGTCCTTTAAACACCGCGATTCCAGCAGGAGAAGTTGCCGTTGCGGGACTCGACCCAAACCGTCACCCATTCCTTCTCTCCAGAGATGCTGCCTGTCCTGTTGAGTTACTCCAACATTTTGTGTCTACCTCTGTGTCCATCTTTGGTATAGACCGGCATCTGCAGTTCCTTGTTTCTAGATATCGTGACGATGTTTTTTTCCCCATAAACATGGGGCGAAAAATTGGCAACTGGACCCCCTATGACAATGTCTACGACAATGTCTACGACAGGCGACAACAACCTACCACCTAGTCGACATCAAGCTACGGCAAGCTACCAACAAACAGAAACCCATTAGTACGTCCACCTACGACCACACCTACGACAATCTACGACAACCAAAGTCAACATACGACAACCAACGACCACACAGACGACAACCTACGACAACCAAAGTCAACCTACGTCCACCCAAGACAAGCTACGAACCTGTCGGTGCCAACTGAAGACAATTGAAGACAATTCAGTCGCCGGTACCTGTCGCGGTTGACATAGGTTGACGTAGTTAATCGCCAATGGAATTCACCAAATTGAGCACCGGTGACAACCTATGTCACCTGGCGACAAGCTACGTCATCTTGGCGACAACCTATGTCATCCTGGTGACAACCTACGACAGCACCTACGTCAGGAGAAGTCCAGCTACGCTCATTAGCGTCAAGCCCACGGTCGTCGACTGTCGGCAAAATATTTGAACATTTCAAAATCCAGAGGTGACCAGAAAAACGCTACGACTCTTTGGGCGACTGAGGAGACTGCTCACGACCATACAGGCGACAAAACCCCGGCAACCATGTGGCAACAGCTTGTAGTTGCCTAAAAAATAGCCTAAGTGGAACAGGCCGTTAACACTCTCTCTTTGCAGCTGACCTGCATACAATAAGCTTTCCCTTGAGCCAGACAGCATATGTGCAGCTTGATTGAGGTAATGGATGTGCAGCAAATAGTTAAACATTCATTGCTAGTGGAGGTGGTGGGACGTGGGGGGGGGGGTGAAGGGGAATGGGGGGGGGGGGGGAGTTTGGATGGATTCTGATAGGAATTATGGTACATTTTCCCTCCACTTGCACATCAGAAGTCTATATGCCAGCCCTGCACAGTTACAATTTGCATCAGTTTACACCAGGTTCCCCACACATCCAAAATCCAGAGGATGTTAGCCAAGGGCATCCCACCGGTCTGAGCAAGCAAACTTCTGCTACCTTGGCAGAAACTCTCTCTTGAAATTCTACAGGTGTCGAGAGCATATTGACTGGTTGCATCACGGCCTGGTTCGGCTACTCGATTGCCCTGAAGCAAATAAGACTGCATAAAGTGGTGAACACTGCCCTGTCCATCACGGGTTCTGACCTCGAAGGGATTTACAGAAGTCTCTGCCTCAAAATCATCCAGCATCATCAGCCAGCATCAGCACTCAGCATCATCAGAGCAACACCTTGGCCACACATTCATTTCATTCCCGCCATCAGGAAGATAATATAGAATCGTGAAAATCATAACATACAGATGCAGGAACAACAGCCATCAGACTACTAAACACAACAAACTTCTAAAAAGCTCTGAACTACATTGACTTGGTTTTGTTTTTTTGAACTATTATGGTTTGTTTTTATGTAGTGTATGTATGTGGGTGTTTCCGTAAATACAGCACTCAGTAGTGAAACTGAAGGTCTCCAAACTTCCAGGGTATTTTCCTGTTTCTTTATGCAATATTCCCATTCCCGTTTCATATCCTGTATTTAAGTAGTATAGATCAAGGTGTGTAGCCAAAATAATGAGATGAAGCAAAATTAAATAAATCTGTTTTTACAAAGAAAAATATCAGATATGTCGTTGTGTTTTCTTGCCTTTTTATGGTGACATTTTTCAAGCAGGATTTCATCAAATCCTTAGGCTAATTTATACCAGAAAGATTACATTAATTTTGCAATTAAATAACTCCATATAAGACAAATTCTGAGTAGGCTTATGATTTTTATCATGTATCACCCAATTAGATGGTTTTCTGATGCCCCAGGATTTTGCATCAGAATGTGACCCCTTTGGTCACGTGTGAAATACGTCACGCATGAAGCGTTTTTATATTTATTGTTTCTTTTTTTATTGTTTATTAGACCCGTTGGGCCCCTCACGCTAAGTGGGACCCGTTGGGTCCCATGTTCACACTGGAAGCTCAGTCACTCAGGCTGGTGGGCTGGCAGCTCAGTCACTCAGGGCTGGTGGGCTGGCAGCTCAGTCATTCAAGGCTGGATGGGCTGACAGCTAAGTCGCTCAGGTCTGGTCGGCCTACAGCTCAGTCACTCATGGCTGGTGGGCTGGCGGCTCAGTTACTCAGGGCTGGTGGGCTGGCAGCTCAGTTACTCAGGGTTGGTGGGCTGGAAGATCAGTCATTCAGGGCTGGTGGGCTGGCTATTCTTTGAAATTCCATTTCAAGCAGAGTGTAGGCCACCACACTCAATTTCTCAGCATTTCAGGCAGAGGACAGGCCACCACATTCAATTTCACAGCATTTCGGGCAGTGCAGGCTTCCACATTCAATTTCACAGCATTTCAGGCAGAGTGCAGACCACCACATTCAATTTCACAGCATTTTAAGCAGAGTGCAGGCCACCACATTCAATTTCACAGCATTTCAAGCAGAGTGCATGCCACCAAATTCAATTTCAGAGCATTTCAAGCAAAGCAAATTGCCAAACAACTCATTGCATTTTCAATAAGGGCTAACAAATCATTTATTGCATGTACATTGCAGACTCACAGTTCAGTTGATTCACAGCTTAGAATGACAGTTGTTGCCTATCCCTTGCGATCTTCCAGAGTGACCGACTCACGTCCAGGCATCCGGGGTTTCATAGTCCTGCACCCCCACCCCACCAGAAGGGGCGTTATCTTCATCGTGGTGATTGACAGGCAAGAGGACCAATCAGCTGATCTCAAGATTTTTTAAACACTCATAACTATTTTAATTTTCATCGATCGGAAAAATCCTCAGGACTGCCTCAGCATATGAGAACTGTGAGTAAGAAGGCCAAAAATCATAGCAATATAGGGTATCTTTTTTCTAAAATCAATATACAGTGCAGACAGGAAGTGGTCAAGATGAGACTTTTAGTTGTATAGATATTTTGTGTTTAAGCTTTCCATTGAAATACTTAATCTATATTACTAAAAGTAAGATCTTGACGACTTCCTGTTTTCTGTTTCATGATTTTTGAAAAAACGCTGCCATTTACGGCTGTGATTTTTGGCCATCTTACTCAGAATCCCCCTCCGCTACGCAGGAAAAGAGGATTTTTCCCATTGATGAAAAGTAAAAGTGTTATTAATGTTTTAAAAATGTTGACATTCTCTCTGCTGCCCCTGCTGGCGGGAGGGGGGAGGGACTATAATACCCGGAGGTTTTGTGCCTCGCTCAGTGTCTGCAAGATGGAAGAAGCGAGAGGGTCACGTCTCTGAGCTGTGAATAACACTGAATACATGTCTAATCAACTGTGAGTGCCCTTAATTTGGTTTGAAAATGAAAATGTGGTTGCTTTGACATGCCGCACTGCAAAAATGGTTGTTGTTAATGGTGGTAATTGATTTGAAATGCTGCACTGCAAAAATGTGTTTTGTTGGTGGTGGTAATTGCTTTGAAATGCTGCACTGCTGCAAAAATGGTAACTGCTTTGAAATGCTGCACTGCAAAAATGGTTGTTGTTGGTGGTGGTAACTGCTTTGAAATGCTGCACTGCAAAAATGGTTGTTGTTGGTGGTGGTAACTGCTTTGAAATGCTGCATTGCAAAAATGGTTGTTGTTGGTGATGGTAACTGCTTTGAAATGCTGCACTGCAAAAATGGTTGTTGTTGGTGGTGGTAACTGCTTTGAAATGCTGCACTGCTAAATGGTTGTTGTTGGTGGAAACTTGAGAAATTCCTGTTTGCACTGTATATAGATAAAACACTACCACTTACTGCTGTGATTTTTTGGCCATCTTACTCAGTCCTGGCATACGGCATTAGGGGTTCAGTATTGATGTGGATAGAGAACTGGCTGGCATGCAGGAAGCAAAGAGTAGGAGTAAAGGGGTCCTTTTCACAATGGCAGGCAGTGACTAGTGGGGTACCGCAGGGCTCAGTGCTGGGACCCCAGCTATTTACAATATATATTAATGATCTGGATGAGAGAATTGAAGGCAATATCTCCAAGTTTGCGGACGACACTAAGCTGGGGGGCAGTGTTATCTGTGAGGAGGATGCTAGGAGACTGCAAGGTGACTTGGATAGGCTGGATGAGTGGGCAAATGTTTGGCAGATGCAGTATAATGTGGATAAATGTGAGGATATCCACTTTGGTGGCAAAAACAGGAAAGCAGACTATTATCTAAATGGTGGCCGATTAGGAAAAGGGGAGATGCAGCGAGACCTGGGTGTCATGGTACACCAGTCATTGAAAGTAGGCATGCAGGTGCAGCAGGCAGTGAAGAAAGCGAATGATATGTTAGCTTTCATAGCAAAAGGATTTGAGTATAGGAGCAGGGAAGTTCTACTTCAGTTGTACAGGGTCTTGGTGAGACCACACCTGGAGTATTGCGTACAGTTTTGGTCTCCAAATCTGAGGAAGGACATTATTGCCATAGAGGGAGTGCAGAGAAGGTTCACCAGATTGATTCCTGGGATGTCAGGACTGTCTTATGAAGAAAGACTGGATAGACTCGGTTTATACTCTCTATAATTTAGGAGATTGAGAGGGGATCTTATAGAAACTTACAAAATTCTTAAGCGGTTGGACAGGCTAGGTGCAGGAAGATTGTTCCCGATGTTGGGGAATTCCAGGACAAGGGAAGTCCAGGACAGCTTAGGGATAAGTGGGAAATCCTTCAAGACCGAGATGAGAAAGACTTTTTTCACACAGAGAGTGGTGAGTCTCTAGAACTCTCTGCCACAGAGGGTTGTTGAGGCCAGTTCATTGGCTATATTTAAGAGGGAGTTAGATGTGGCCCTTGTGGGCTTCCGGTGGCATCAATGGTGGGGTGAGAGACGTCGCTCTTTCGCTCTGCTCCTGAAGAATGTTTAATGTGCTAAAATATGAGTTGGAAGACAGGGAGTTCTGAAAATAACTACCGGAGCTGCTATTTAATTGTGTGTTATCAGAAATCCTGCTGATAACAGAGAATAATTGCAGTTTTAAATGAAAAGACAGAAACCTTGCCAGAAGCCTGCAAAAGCAAAAGCCGCTTCAAGACCTGCTATAAGAGCCTACTTGAAACAAACTGAAAAGACTCCTCAATCCCCTCAAACATCAGCTGGAAATTCAGAAGAAGAAGTTGATTCCCGAAATCCTTCTACAATGGAGGAACAAATGGAACATCTGGAAAAGTCAGTATTAGCTTCAGTCACTGAAGTTATTTCTAAAGTGATACGAGAGGAGAATCTCGCGCTGGACAAAAGCCTTTCTGAAAAAATTACAAGGTAATGATACGCTGATGGGGAAAATTGATGACTTAACCAAATCGTGTGGTCGAAGTTGAGGATTTAAACAAAAAAATGAAGCGGGTTGATAAGGATTGTAATAAAAAACTGGATGCAATGCTAAAATCTACTGAGGCGGCTATGGAATGTATGGACAATTCGATAATTGCGATGGCTAAGGAGATAAAGAGACTAAAAAAGGAACAAGAAAGCACTGGGAGGGAGCTTGCTAAAATGAAGTATAAATGTACGGACTTGGAAGCAAGATCAAGGAGACAAAATTTGAGGATAATTGGAGTAAAAGAGGGAAAGGAGACTGGACAAAACTTTCAGGAGTTTGCTGCCAATTTACTCAAACAAGTACTTAAGCTGCCTGAAGCCCCGAGAATAGATATGACTCACCGGGTCCGACGTAAGGCTCAAGCAAGCTTAACTGCCCCCCCAAGACAGATTATTCTGAAATTCTATGACATTTCAACCCTGGAAGGAATTATGAAAAAGATTCCATATGGTGTGAATCTGACGTTTGGAGAAGACAAACTACAATTCTTCCGTGATTTTCCAGCTGAAGTCATGGAAAAGAGGGACAAGTTTACAAACACAAGAAGGCTACTGAAAGAGGTCTCGGGAGTAAGATATGGGATAGTAAATCCCGCGAAATTGAGAATTACTTATAACGCTGTTGAACGTGCATTCATGGATCCAGAAGAGGCATTTAAATATGCACAACGTATCACAAAGGAGGACTATTGATCATTAGGAGTTGATCTCCTACAATAACACCGAGGAGAAACGACAAACAAAGGATTGTGTCTCTTTTTTTTAACATACAAAAAAGACTGCTCTTGTTAAAATGGCGAATCTTCCTCGAAGCATTGTCTAGACATTTTATCTGTGGAATGTTAATTCAAGGTCGGATTTTATGTTCCATTTTAACAAAGGATAGACAAAGAAGAGAAACTGTGGCGGGGAAAATAATTTGAGAATATAGTGTAATATAGAATATTATTAGTGGACTTGTATAGAGAAAATTAAGAAACATATAATTACATACTAACATAAAATATAATTAATAAAGCTGTGTAATATTAAGGCGTAGCTTAACTATAGCTGATGTTTATTTCATGATGTTAATTATTTGCTAATAAGAATAACAAGTTAAATATGATTGATAAGTATTAATAACATACTAACACATTTTATGGATATAGTAGATTTAGTCTAGATTGCGCGCAAAGAGGGGAGAGGAGATTCAGATACTTGGAAGTCATCCAAGGGTCTGAATCTGGTTAACCCCTTGGAACCTGTGGTTGTCTGATACAAAAGTTTGAGACTTAATTGTAATAAATCTAGGCATAATGATAGATATTGATATATAATTAACATAATTACTGTTATATCTAAGTATATACTTAATGTTGGAAATATTTTTTATTTTGTTTTTCCTCTTTGAAGATACATTCTAATCTAACTATTGGAGTGCGTTTTATTTTATATATATTTTTTTGAACTTTGTATCGCTCTCTCTTCCAATTAATAATAATTGGTCAAGGGGCAGAGCGAAACATATAAAAACATCTACGGAAGTCAATAAGACTTTTTCTTTGTTTGTTTTTAATTATAATATTTTTATTTTTGGATATTATAATATCACTTTTTGGATATTATAATATCACTTTTTGTTTGTTAATTAGCTTTTCACGGCTCTCCATTTTCTGGTCTTTTTCAAGGTTTATTCTGAAGGGGAGATGCCAACAAAACGTAACAGCTGGGGATGACCATCCTTCATCTGAAGTTATAAGGTTTTTGGTTGCACCATATGAAGTGAAAGTATTAACAGGATTCATAATGCAAGACGATAAACAAAAGAAAACTGGAGGAATCACATTTTGTAGTTGGAATATAAGGGGCGCTAATGAACCAATTAAAAGGGGTAAGATCTTTGCCCAATTAAAAGCCTTAAACAGTGACATCATTTTTTTACAAGAGACGCATCTGAAATATTAAACACAGATAAGACTGAAGCCAAATTGGATTGGGCAAACATACTACTCTTCATTTACTTCTAAATCTAGAGGCACGGCTATTATCATTCGCAAAGGTATACCATTTAAATTAAAGAATACAATAGCAGATAAAGAGGGGAGGTACGTCATAGTCACGGGAGAAATTTATTCTACTCCACTTACTTTGATAAAAATTTATTCTCCTAACTTTGTCAACCCACAATTCTTTAGTAAAATTTTGGATATAATTTCAGACCTTAACCATCAAAATGTGATAATAGGGGGAGATTTGAAATGTGTTTTAGATCCATATTTGGATAAATCAGCAAAACAAAAAAGGATGAACATAAAATCTAAAACTAGTGAACTCCTAAATACATACATGAAAAATACTAATATAACAGATGTATGGAGGATCGCTAACCCAGTATGTGGGGAATATTCATTTTATTCAACAGTACATAAAACATATTCACGTATAGATTATTTCTTAATGGACACAAAATTAATTCCATATACATATAATTGTAAATATCATAATAGTATTATTTCTGATCATTCCCCGTTAACTTTTTCTTTAAAATTAGAAGGAATGCCTGATAAAAATTTGTTTTGGAAGTTTAACCCCCAAATCTTAAACAACTCACAAGGTTGTACATATTTAAAAGAGCAGATGATATTCTTCTTTGAGACAAATGATACACCAGATATTTCACCCTCTTTATTATGGGAAACTTTTAAGGCATTTATTAGAGGAACTATAATCTCATATCAAGCTTTCCAAAATAAAAAGAATAATACTGAACAATTGCAGTTAGAACAAGAAATTAGACAATTAGTTTTAGAAAATGGCAAAGAACCAACTATAGATAAACATAATAAGATAACAATACTAAAATATAAATTAAATAAAATTTTATCGGTCAGAATAACAAGATTATTTCAAATTACAAAACAAGAACATTTTGAATTTGGTGATAAACCTCATAAACTCCTAGCACGCCAACTGTAAAAACGGGAAACAGAAAATACAATTACTAAAATTAAATCAGACAAAGGGGAATTACTAACACTACCTAAAGATATTAATAAAAGATTTGCTCAATTTTATCAAAACTTATATACATCGAAAACCTCTGCAAATAATACTCAAATTTCAAATTTCTTAGACAATTGTAATCTTCCGAAATTAAATATGGTGGAACAAGAGGCATTAGGAGCTCAGATTACACTACAGGAAATAGAAGAAACAATTAGAATTGTTGAAGAATGGCAAAACGCCAGGACCAGATGGCTTTAGTAATGAATTCTATAAATTATAAGATTCTACGAGATAATTTCTCCACGGTTGCAAGATTTATATATATACGCTTTTAAAGAAAATAAACTACCAGAAACACTGAGTCAACTATTACACTTATACCAAAAAAGGATAAAGATCTAGAAGACCCAGGCTCATATAGAGCTATTGCACTCCTAAATACAGACCAAAAAATATTAGCAAAGACCCTAGCGAGAAGATTGAGTAAATATATTAGTAAACTAATAAATCCGGACCAAACAGGGTTTATACCAAAGAGATACTCATTTAACAATTTGAGAAGAAGAACTAGCAATTATTTCATTGGATGCAGAAAAAGCTTTCGATCAAGTAGTATGGCAATATTTATTCAAAGTATTGGAAAAATTTAACACGGGAGATAATTTTATTTCATGGGTAAAATTATTATATGATAGGCCGACGGCTAGAATACTGACTAATAATATATTATCCCCGAAATTCCAATTAGCAAGGGGCAGGGGTACGCGTTATTGCCCCTGCTATTTGCACTAGTGATAGAGCCTTTAGCTGAAAGTTTAAGAAGTCATCTGAATATTCATGGATGTAATACCAAACACTCAAATAATAAAATTTCATTATATGCAGATGACATATTATTATATATTACAAATTCGCAAATTAGCATACCAAATACACTAAATTTAATAGAGGAATTTGGTTATTTTTCAGGATAGAGAATAAATAGGAACAAAAGCGAAATTATGACGATAAAACCTCAAGAGTCGACACTTTTGTTGAAATTCCCTTTTAGAATTACAACAGAAAAATTTAAGTATTTGGGCATTCAAATGACTAGGAACTATAAATCATTACTTAACACAAACTATATGCCTTTATTAACTAAATTAAATGGGTTGATTAAATTTTGGAAAACACTGCCGATGTCTTTAATAGGCAGAATAAATGCGATAAAAATTATCTTCTTACCACAAATATTGTACCCATTTCAATCAATACCAATATACTTACCTAAAAATTCTTTAAGAAACTAGATTCTGATATTATAAATTTCATATGGGATTATAAATCACAGATAATTAAAATAAAAACACTTGTGTAATCTAAAGAATCAGGGGAACTGACACTCTCTAACTTATTGTATTATTATTGGGCAGTGAATATTAAAAATGTAATCTACAGGTTGGACAGTTCTGCCAACAGGTCCTTTGGGCTTGAACATTGAATTTTCTCAATTCTGTTAACCCTTGCTGTCTCCTCCCCTTCCCACCTCTCCCTCAGCCCTCGGACCCTGGCATTCCCTCTATCTCTATCTCCCTCCCCCACCCCAGTCGCACCAGCTTCTCATTTTCACACCACAAAATGCTTACAATGGCTTGTTCCCTTTATCATCGATACTTTTTTGCATATCTTTCATTCATTGTTCCTTATCTCTCCACATCACCGTCTATATCTCTCGTTTCCCTGATCCCTGACCAGTCTGAAGAAGGGTCTCGACCCGAAACGTCGCCTATCTCCTTCGCTCCTTAGATGCTGCTGCACCCGCTGAGTTTCTCCAGCTTTTTGTGTACCCTCTGCCAACACGTAGATTGGATAAGAATGGAGAAAGAGGATTGTTCTCCTTATAATATAGGAGCGATCCTTCTTTCCCCGATAAAACTGAACAATATAATATATAAGAAGAATCCAATTATTCATAGTATAATACGAATTTAGAAACAAATAAAACTAACTTTAAAATTAAGAACATTATCACTTCTTTCTCCAATAGCTAATAATCCTTCATTCAAACCATCCATTATTGATAAAACATTCATCCATTGGGAAAGAATAGGAATCAAAAAGATGGGAGATATGTATGAAATGGGAAAATTGTTATCATTATCAATTACAACTAAAATATAATTTAAAAAGTAATCAATATTTCAAATACCTTCAAATTCAAGATTATTTGAAAAAGTATATACAAGGATATCAAACTTCAACCCTAGATTTAATGGAGGAAGGAATGAATAGAAAGGCAGAATCAAACAATTTAATATCTTACTTATATAACATAATTCTAAATATAGAAACACCAACGACAGAGGCAATTAGAAGGGACTGGGAACAAGAGTTATTGATAAAAATTCCGAATGATAGATGGGATAAAAATTTATTATATGTAAACAAATGCTCAATGAATGTAAGACACAACCTAATTCAATTTAACATTTTACATAGATTATATTATTTGAAAACTAGACTGAATAAAATATTTTCATTGTTTCCACCATCTGCGACAAATGTCTAACTCAAAATGCCACTATAGCACATTCCTTTGTCTCTTGTACAATACTGTATACATTTTGGAATGATATTTTTGGAATTTTTACAAAACTATTTAACACAAAATTGAACCCCAATACAGAACTGATTATCTTTGGATCAATGGAAGAGGGAAGTAAACAAACTATATTCCAAGAAGCTTTTCTTAATTACGGTCTAATAACAGCAAAAAAACTTATACTCAGATTTTGGAAAAACTCACCTACGCCAACATTCAAAATGCGGATTTCAAGTATGTCTGAAATGCTACATCTTGAAGAAATGAGATTCCTCCTACTAGGCAAAGTAGACCTATTCTTAAAGATTTGGTCTCCTTTTATCAACTTTTTACAAGCATATGGTGCAACATAACATAACCTTAGAAATTAAATGGTTTAGAACCGGATGACGGATGGGCAAAAAAAATAAAAATACGAGATAGGTAGATCTCTCCTAATCTTTCTTTTCTTTACTTTCTCCTTTTCTTTCAATCTTTTAACTTCTCATCTCTATCCTTTATTTCTTTTGCTTTCCGTTTCTACTCGCTTGACTATCTATTCCGACACTCTATATTTCTTTACTCTCTCACTGTTCTTTTATTATTAAATCAAAAGTATGAAGTTGTACAAGAATGGAAATATGTATGTATGTATTAGGTACTCAAGTACCACACTATTGTACTTACTTCTAACAAAAATAAACAAAATTAAAAAAGATGTGGCCCTTGTGGCTACGGGGATCAGAGAAGGCAGGTACGGGATACTAAAGGGAGAGAAGGCAGGTACGGGATACTGAGTTGGATGATCAGCCATTATCATACTGAATGGCGGTGCAGGCTCAAATGGCCGAATGGCCTATTCCTGCACCTAATTTCAATGTTTCTATTTCTATGTTTCTACTCGGGAAACGCGGTAAGCTCGGGAAGACTCGTGAAGATTTTTCAACATGTTGAAAAATGTCCACGAGAGCCCCAAGTACAATTACCGTAAATCTCAGAGTTCGAATCAGGGCAAACTCGGGAGAACTCTTGAATGAACTCATACAATGGGACAGGCCCATTAGTTAAGGCTTCACCAGATCAGCCTTTCATTTTCAGATATGCATAATACTGTTTCCATCATGCACTTACGCACATCATTGTATGTCTTGAATCTCTAGCTAGTTAATAATGGGTGATATTTCCCAAACTAAGAAGAGACAGCTTATGGTGGTATACATTCTGCTGTTGTTGATGGTCCATATTACCTCAGGTATGCCCATTTTCAAACAGCTAAATCTCTTCTCAATTTATCCCATTCCACACAACATGAAGGAGTATGGCCTTGGTGTGAAGAATGGATGTTACCTTCATAAAGACAATATGATGATAACATCTACCTACAGAGTCATGGTCAGATGCATTTTGGTGAGGCCAACATTTATCCTTAATGTTGGCCCCCTCACCACCTGCCACAGATGCATTCTGGCATCTATGACCTTAAGTACTCAACTTGATGAACATTGGGGTCTCCCACATAGAGTACATATGGGAAACGTCTTCAGACCGCAATAGAGGAGTTTGGTACGTTGACTGAGATGCAATACTGCATTTGGGGCTATGGCCTGAGGAGTCTGTGCATCTAATCACTTTGGACAACTCTACCCAAGTAGTCACCAGCCCCCAGATGCTTGTGATGTTAACTTTGCCAAGCTAATTACTTTGGGGGAGTCTTTGCTATGTCTGGATTTGGTTCCTAGGTTGATGCAGGGAGTTCTGATGTGTGTGTGTGTGTGTTGGACGAATATGGGGCATGTGAGGGACAGACCATTGACTACACTACTTTGAGGTCAGAAACACGAAGTTGAATCTAACTGAAAGCATTTCATTTCAATTCTTTCGCCAGCATCCCTCCACAGCTGTGCCCCAACCCACACACATACAATAACAATGTAATGAAATATGTTGATAAAATTAATGCATTCTTTCTCAGAAAAATACAACATAATCCATATACTTAGACATAGATTCCACCATATCTTTCATCCAGAACTACAATTAATATTAACATTATAGTTTTAAAGGTCACATATTAAAGCATATTGTGAAAGAAAGCATAAAATTAAGTTCTTCCATCGCACCAATTATACTCTTCCAATTACTAAAATTAATTCCACATATCAAAGTTGTCACTTGTCATTATCAGTTCATTACAAAAATTCGTATAAATTCCATATGAATTATTTCAACCATCATAAAGGTCAGTTAGAATGATTGTTATCATCATCTGTCATCATCTCCAATGAGAAATTCCACTATAATTGTTCAAAAACCTTCTAAACGGGGCACCAATTTTTACTTGTTTTCTTCAAGTTACTTTTTCTAGAACATCACAATTCAAAATATATATTTTTAAACAACATTTTTGAACTGCACTCTGGCAAGATCTAATAAGGATACAAAATTATGCACATTCAATGATAGCAGATGATAAAGCCCATTAGTATCATATTTTAAAGATTTATTAAGAATACACAATACTCATGAGCATTTCAGTTGTGCAAATTTAGAAATAAATGGGTTAAGGTTTGTTTATCCCCGGGTATATAGGGACAAAGGGAACAACTCCTGCCTTTCAATGGATGCACTCGGGCAGTTGATATAATGGGACGGTCCTCATTATCATCAATCCAACACAGCTATATGTAGGAAGGAACTGCAGATGCTGGTTTAAACCGAAGATAGACACAAAATATTGGAGTAACTCAGTGGGACAGGCAAGGGTCTCGACCCGAATTGTCATCCATTGCTTCTCTCCAGCGATTAAACCTAACGCAGCTTCTGGATATCTTTGGGTACCTTGGAGATTGCACTGCCACTACAAAGCAACAATTCTAGGGAGAGGCTGGATCAGGGGTTGATTTGGAGGAAGCTCAGTTTATAATCAAGATGCAGCAGGGTCAGAACTAGACTCTTGGTTTTCTGCACATTTTTATTATCTCATTTCAGAACATTGAGATCTACTGTTGTATTCCTAAAATAAACGTTAGGGCCTGGCTTACACTCAATCTTAAATAGTTTCCACTTTCTAGATCCTGGAGCAAGAGATGGGTTTCACCTAAAGGCTCTCACAAAGAAAATTATTTTAATCAAAAGCTCAGAGAACATGCCCAGCATATGTGCAGGTTGAACATCCAGTTCTCATTTTCCAGGGTGAAGTAATACTCCTACTTTTTAGGTCTGTTGATGTTGGCTCAATGCTTGTTGGAAAAATAACATCATTGAATGCACATGCTGTGTTTATTGCATTTAAAAAAGAAACACCATTCATGATGAAGAAGAGACATAAGTGTTACAAATCGCCTCAAATTCCTGGACAATTTTTATCATTCCACTGTCACCCTCACAAAATACGATCTCACTATTAATCTCCCCATATGTGTTCGGAATTTGCTGGGCTTAAGCCATAAATATCAATTAAGCGCCAGGGAAAGTTTGGGTTAGTAATACTTAATGTAATGGCTCTGTTAATTGGATGATATATTGCCTTGACTTGGCATTTAACCTTGAGAGCTTAAATAAGGCTTTTTTTAGACTGTTAAATCCCCGTTTCAATGTGATGAATGCTTCCTTAGATCTTACAAATGTTATGCTCCTAATTTTGTTTTTACTTTTCCATTTGATTTTTGTCTTTTTTTCTCTCTCTCTCTCTCTCTCAGACTAACTACCTCTTAATTCATTATTTCTGTCATTTTCTTCATTCTATTTAATCTGATGAATGCACCTTCTTTTCTGTTCTATCGATAACTGGCTTATTCACTCAATCATTAAATATCATTGGCATATGTGATAGTTGGTCTTATCATATGCTCAGATGTTCCCTAGACTTTGCTGTGCTCTTTTCAGCTCACAACTCCAGCTACTTGCACACGAAAAATAACTCATGTTAAAAGACAAGGAAAAAAAGCCAAGGTAGACAAAAGTGCTGGAGAAACTCGGCGGGTGAGGCAGCATCTATGGAGGCTGGAGTTTCTCCAGCTACCTTTGATTAGATAGATGCTGCCTCATCCGCTGAGTTTCTACAGCACTTTTGTCTACCTTCGATTTTTCCAGCATCTTTCTTAAACAAAGGGAAAAAAGCCAGCTCATTAGGTGAACATAGGGTCTCCTGCTCCAGTAAATCGCAAGGCAATACATTTCTTCAACTGGAAATCTCACATGCCAATCCCAGCTTTGCATGACAACTTATCTTCCTGTCCCAGTTTTATCCTTCTTAACAGAAATTGATATGTTTCATGCCAGAAGAGGCCTGGTGGAAAGATAGATGGGCAGTTGGTACAATGGTATGCCTCTCCCACCACATTCACTGGACGTTTTCTGTCCTCCCAGTGAATGGAACAGAAGTCCTCAATTCCATCCGGTCTGACGGTGGTGTTGAGCATAAGAGTGTAATTTCCTGCCCTACAGAGCCAACTAAGTGTAACTCAGGCCTCAGTGAAGGCCTGGGAGAGAACATGACATTGGATTGCTCATTGGTCTGATAAATGTAGAAGATTTTGCAGAGCTAAAGTTACTGACATTTTTCCATTGCCATAAGAGATTATTGCCATACTCTCAAAAGCACATTAGAGAGAAAAAGTCATTAGATCTTCTTAGATCAAAGAAGAAGTAAATTGGTGTCTGGAGAAGGATCCCGACCTGAAACAAACCCTATCTATGTCCTCCAGAGATGCTGCCTGACCCACTGAGTTATTTCAGTACTTTGTGTTTTACTTCTTAAATCAAATGTAGATTAATGGTTAAACCACCTCCATTAACAGTTTGCATGATTGCAAAAATTAACAGAGCACTGTTTGCAAAAATGATGAGGAGCACTGAAGAATGTGTAAAAATATTTACCCATTGAAGTTAAAACAGAAAGATTTTAACTATCAGAACATAGTTTGCACTATTATCTCTAGAAAAGTGAAGGCTGAAGAAATTTAGTTAAGAAGGAGTTTGCTAGGATGGTCAGAGAGAATGGAGTCATAGAGTCATAGAGTCATACAGCAAAGAAACAAGCCCTCCAGCCCAGCTTGCCCACACTAACCAACATGTTCCAGCTACATTAGTTGTGTTTGGCCCAATATCCCTCTTAACCTGTCCTATCCATGTACCTATCTAAATGTTTCTTAAATATTGCGATTGTACCTGCCTCAACTACTTCCTCTGCAAGCCCGTTCCATACACCCATCACCTTTTATGTGAAAAAGTAACCCCTCAGGTTCCTATTAAATCCTTTCCCCTTCACCTTAAACCTATGTCCTCTGGTCCTCGATGCCCCTCCTCTGGGCAAGATACTCTGTGCATCTACCCGATCTATTCCTCTCAAGATTTTCTCTCATGAAGGCATTGAAACTTTTTCCTTTCAAGGTTTCAAGGTCAGTTTATTGTCACATGTACCAGTTAAAGTGAAGTGAAATTTGAGTTACCATACAGCCACACTAAGTGAAAAGCAACATATAAAAGTTAACATAAACATCCATCACAGTGGATTCCACATTCCTCACTGTGATGGAAGGCAATAAAGTTCAATCTACTTTTTTTTTGTTCTCCCGAGGTCTGGGCAGTCAAACCACCTGCAGTCGGGGCAATCAAAGCCCCCGCAGCCAGCGATCGAAGCCCCCGTCGGGGTGATCGAAACGCCTGCATCTGGGCGGTTGAAACTCTCTCCGCGGCATGGAGCTCCCGAGTCGGCCTCTTCTTACCAGAGACCGCGGGCTTGATGATGTTAAAATCCACAGGCCCCGTGTCTGGAACTTCGATCTCCAGCAAAGGGATTGCAAGCTCCGTGATGTTAAAATCCCGCAAACTACTGCAGCTTGGAGCGCCGGGTCAGTCTCCAGGAAAGGCCACCAACTCCATGAAGTTAGGCCGGAGTGGAGACGGAGATACCATATGGAAATAAATTTCATCTCCGTCAAGGTAAGAGATTGTTAAACATACTTTTTAACACATACTAAAATTAACAAAAAGAAGAAAGGACAGACTGTTGGCGAGGCAGTCTCTCCTCTAAATGCATGCTCTAAATGCATTATCAAATGAAATTCTGCAGATTAAACAGTTAAGTTTCTTCAACCTCACTTCCAACATTTGGATCCACTGAAATCAATTTCTACCTCAAAATGTTTCAGCTTGTTGGATAAGACAACCCCAAGGGCACTCAATATTTAATTGTAAAATATAAATTGAGTAAGGAATTCAGGTGAATTCTTCCACCCCCAGAATGATTATAATATGGACACTGCTACGCCATATCAGTCAACTACATATTATTGATATATTTAGGAGGAAGTTTGATAATGTATTAGGGAAAAGGAACTGTAAAACGTGCTGATATTTATAGATGAATAGGAACAGGTATGTGGAGATCATAATCTATGGGCCACGGCCCATAGAACTTAATGCATCTGAGTTTCAAGACAACAAGGTAGATAGCTGTATGTAAGAAGACCCTTTAAAATTATATAAAGCAATTTTTGTAAAAAAAAATTCTTCTGCGATTTAACTTCCACAGAGTTAGCTCATTTCTTTATTTATGAGCTAGGCCAGGCATTGTTAAGAAAAACATATGTCTTACAGAAATTGATATTATAGACTCTAACTTACATTGCATATGCCTTTTTACTATTTATTGGTATAATCAATGTAAAATAACTTTTTTTTCATAAAAGCTGCAGCACCTTTAATGATCAGAAATTATCAGACATGCCATGGAGGTTCAGGCTTATATTGGTGCTAAGAATGTATTCTGCAACACAATACTCATACTGTTATTAGAATTTAATTAAAGTTAGATCATATCAAGAACATATTTCCAGCATTCTTGTAAAATGGGACAAAAGGTTTTCGCAATTGTAAGCTCAATGGGTTCTACTGCATTATGTGCTACAGAGAGACTGAAGATGTATTGTGCAGCCTTATCTGCATCCACCTCATTTAATTCTGCTAAAAAGTAGGACGCTATTTCAGTTCAAGGATCTGTACAACAAAAAAACTTTTCATAGCACACATAATATGGTTATCAGTTCATCTTAGACATCCTAAAACTTTCATCACAAAAGCCCTGTTTACATGAAATAAAATGGACTCTCTCCGCATGATTTGTTTTCAACCCACACTGGTCATTGATAGTTCATTGTATTTACAAAGGACTACAGGTATCTTGTATATTTCTTCTGTGTTCTTAATGTACCAAATCTTGCATAAGTGGACAATATAGCACCCACTTTGTTATATTGCATGTAATTGTAACTATGCGGAATACAGTTTGAACTGTCAAAATAATTTTTGGCATTCATTACTGAATGAACAGAAATTTATTCCAACTAAATAATATGAAGATTAACTACATTGGCAGTTCATAAACAGCACTTCTGAGACACCAGCTCAGACCTTCTACCTCGAACCTCATTGGGATTGAGTGATTAGCTGAGTAATTGTAATTTTTGATTCTGAGATGAGATTCCATCTTAGTCTTAATCATTACTAAAATTAAAGCTATTATTTCCTCAGTAACTTTGCGATCCTGCCTCTATGTCACCTCACGTGCTCCTGTAACTCTCATCTAAACCTCTGCTACTTTTAGACCTAACTACTCAGCACACATCTGTTCAACTTTCAGTCTATGAGCAAGCGTTCATGCCTTAACTTGTACTCAGCCATCAAACAAGTACCAAGTCACCCAAGTTTGCTTCCACTTGGACTGTGAATTTAGGCTTTAGTCTTTAGAGGTACAGCGTGGAAATATGCCCTTTGACCCACCAAGTCAGAGCCAACCAACAATCACCCGTGCACTCGTTCTATCCTACACACTAGGGACAATTTACAGAAGCCGATTAATCTACAAACCTGCACGTCTTTGTATTGTGGGAGGAAACCAGAGCATGCAGGGAAAACCCATGTGGTCACAGGGAGAATGTCCAAACTCCGTACAGCCAGCACCCATAGTCAGGATTGAACCCAGGTCTCTGACGCTGTAAGGCAGCAACTCTACACCACTACACCACTGTGCTGTCTTTTAAACAAACATGGCACTTATGTCGGTAACCTCAGCCTCTGTTAATCTATCAATATCATGGCTGGTAAACTAATAATATCCAGTAAATACATTTAAAAAATCAAATCTTCATTTTCAAATCACTCCATGACTTCTCATCGTTATTTCAATATTACTTTCCAGCCTAGCAACTTTACATGAAATCTATACCTCTGATTCCGAAGTCTTCTGATGCCTTAATCTTATCTCTTCAAGACTTTGCAGTCCCTTCAAATGTAAAACCTCAAAGATCTAGAATTGTTTCACTGCATCTCTGCTTCTGTTTCTTCCTCTTTCAACCCTATTTCTATAAACCACATCTTCAATAATTTGCTTATATCTCTTTTTGCAGCTCCTGGGCTGTCATGATTGGAGCACTGTATTATGGTAAAAAGATTTAAACTGTTATTTTTGCTGCCATGGAAACATTTAATTGTAATATGTCTCAAAATACACACACACACACACACACACACACACACACACACACACACACACACACACACACACACACACACACACACACACACACACACACACACACACACACACATGCACACACACACACTCAGAAAATATCCAAAATAAATAGAATTCTTTTATAAAAAAAGTCTCTAATTCTTAGTTAAAAAAAATATCAAAACAAATTGGAGCTACAGATTCAGAATTGTAGAGCTTTATCAGAATCTTTTTACGGACATTCAGAATTGTCATGAGTGTAATGCTGCTAAGTAAGGTGTTCGGAAACACTTACTTCACTCTAATATTACAAAGACTGTTACTTGATAGGCTGTGAAAATGCAAACTATCAAAGAATAGACTGCCTAATATTAAAGGTCATGACGTTCCTGCTGCATCAACCAATGTTACTTGAACTTCTGATTGAAATTCCCGAGAGAGGTTTAGTCTCACAGGTCTCTAGAGAGCTGCATTGGTTGGTGTTCAGACTGAGTTTATACTCACCACAGATTTAGATCACCAGTGATCAGTAAATCCTTTTCAAGCCATTTGGATCCAAAAGTCCTTTGAGGGGTAAATCCTTTGAAGTAGTAGACTTTGTTCTTTTCAGCTGTTTTACTACTTTTTTAAATGGATGTGATAATCTTTGGTATTCTGGCAGCGTGAGTACATTTTTTTTGCGAGTTTCAGGGTAATAAACGCCACTTCATATAGGCAGATGAGAATTTAAAAAAATAAACTTATTTTTCTTTTGTTCACTATAATGTGTAGCCGCTTCACAAATATTCTCATGGTGCACTAAACCATGTTTGTGAATGCGAGTGTAAGTGCAAGCTAGGGGCAACTAATGATGATTTTAAAAAAAAGAAACAGTATCCTAAATAACATATGGGACTTAAAAAATATTATTCTAACAAATAAAAATACTTTGGATTGGAAAACACAGCGTTTTCTGCCCTTTATTAGACTGAGGCAAACTTTGCAATGTCAGAGATTACATTTCCATCTCTGCAAAATTGATTAGTTTTAACTTGTTTTCTACATTAGGAAGCTGCTACAGCTCATAAGAAATATTGAATACTGTTGACGAATTGAAATGATTCAGATATAATTTTTTACCATGTTCAGAAGCCCTAGAAGCTTGTCCAAATAGTATCTCAATAAGTATGAAAAAGTAATTGTTTTTTGATTTGTAATGTTAACTTCTCGTAAATTATTACATAAGACTCTTGAATTTTAATACGTTCACAGGATTTTTTAAATGTTATTTTAAATGGCTTATTTGAAGTAGTAAACACAGAGTGCAGAATGAAGTAATTTCAATTTCAAGCTGCTATAATTTTACTCTCAGTCATAAATATCCTTCAGTAATGCAACAAGGTTGTTATAAGAAATGTACCATGAATTCACAATGGGATTACACTTTTTTTTGTACATAAACTAGTCAAGCAAATTACGTCTTATTTACCTATGTAACAATAACACACTTGTCTATACAGAAAGTCATACTTCATAAAATCAAATCATTTGGCCATATCCATGTTTCCACCGGGCATCAATCCCAATTAATTCCATCTTCCAGCATTGGCGCAAAGTCTTCAGTGCCTTGGCATTTCAAGTGCTCAACTACACAATTCTTAAATGCAATTCTTAAAAGCTGACAAGAAAAATAGATTCCTGCAGTCGAATTTATCTATACCACTCAGAATTTTATGTCCCTCAATCATATCCCCTCTAACATGCATTATTCTTCTATTTATCAACATGAAATAACGTATTATGGGCCTGTCCCACTTACGCGACTTTTTAGGCGACGACAGGAGACTATGAGGTCGCCACAAGGTCGTCACATGTTTGCTGGAGGTTGCCGGGGTGTTGCCTGCATGGTGGTGAGTAGTTCCCGCATCCTCGTAACTAGTCGCGGCATCATTCTGGTCGCCAGGAAGGTGTAGGTTGTCATAGGTTGGCGTAGATTGTTGCCGGTGCTGACCGGTGAATTTCATTGGCTCATTGGGGAAAAAAACGTAAACTGTAGTTTTCAGAACCAAGGATAACCGACCGGTAATGTCCGCTGAGTTTCACAGCCATGTATCTTTGGCTTCTTAAAATTTGTCTCCATTCCTTCTCCCCCCCCTCCCCCCCTCTCCCCCTCTCCCCCGTCTCCCCCCTCTCCCCCCCTCTTTTAAAGGACTTAAGTGACCCTTCCCTTACACTGTGCTTTCACCGTCTTAATTACAGCACCAACCTTCATGTTCAGCATGGTGTGTGTCTGTATCACATTGGCTTTGCACCGTGTGAATTTCACTCAGACAGTGCTCCCCCCACTTGCCCTGTCCCCCGCCGGCATAACTGGCTGGTGAAGGAAGTGATGTATGTGTGTGTGTGTGATCCACTCTGACTGTCATCGTTCCAGTCACCGTTCCAGTCGCCGTTCCAGTCGCCGGATTTTCAGCGACCTGCTTCGATTTGACAGTCACCGGCAGTCACCTGAAAAATCGCCTAAGTGGGACAGGCCCTTTAGTATTTGAATCTGATCTATGAAAGGCATAGTGTAAAATCTCAAAGATGGTAACAAAAATAATGCAACATGCAACCTTAATTGTCATCATTTGAATCTTAAGCATTACCATTGCCCAGTGAGGGGATCTTCTTATCGAGTCCGTATCACAAGATTAGAAATTGTTCAGCCGGAGCTGAACACACTTCTCGGCATCTGCATATAATTGCATCTTGCGCTTCTTGTGTTTGTTGTGCTTCTTGTGCGCATTGGTGGAATGATTGGTGGAAACAAGGTTTCCTCGACCCCAGTGAAGAGATGATGGTATTATTTGTATGAGGCATTCTGCAGCTTATATTCATCAGTGATACTGACTGATCCACAGTTTTACTCCACCACTTTGTGTATTTTTTTGTTGTAAATCGGCATCTGCAGTTCCTTGCTTCTATATTCATCAGCCTGGAGTGTAGCTAATTTACAAGAATGAACCCAGGAATGAGTAGGTTAACCTATGATGAGCGTTTGTCGGCACTGGGCCTGTACTTGCTGGAGTTTCGGAGAATGAGGCGGGGAACCTCATTGAAATGTATAGAATATTGAAAGGCTTGGATGGAGCGGATGTGGAGAGGATTTTTCCACTGGTGGGAAATTCTAGGACTAGAGAACATACCCTCAGAATTAAAGGACGTTCTTTTAGGAAGGAGGTGAGGAGAAATTTATTTAGTCAGAGGGTGGTTAATCTGTGGAATTTTTTGCCACAGAAGGTTGTGGAGGCCAAGTCAGTGGATATTTTTAAGGCAGAGATAGATAGATTTTACTTCGGAGTCACGTGATTGATTCCGTGAAGAAGCCCCTCCAGGCGCATGCGCGTCATTACGTTAGACGCCTGGCGCACCGACGGGCTGGAGAGCGCAGCTCCACCAGCGGTAAGTTAAAAACCCGCGGGTAAGTGCTTTAAAACTTTACTGCGGTTTACTCAGCTTCTGTAAGGCTGGTTGTAGGAACCAGCATGAGCGACCTTAGAAATTGAGAAATTAACAAAAAGGGCTACTGCCGTTAAAAGTAAAAAACTTACCCGCGGTTAGCAAGAGTATGCCGGCTTCAGAAACGCCGGCTTCAGAAATGCCGGCTTCAGAGACGCTGGCTCCAGAGATGCCGATTTCAGAGCCACCGGCATTTCAGCCATCGGCAGCAACTCCGGTGCTTCAGAGCACTGTGGCCACTCCTGTCGGGAGGAAGGCCAAGAGAAAAACGGCCAGGCCTGTTGACTACGATGAGTCAGGCCAGGAAGACTCCCCTCCTTCCAGTAAAAAGGTTTGGGGACGTCTTGACAAGATGGAACACCTCACAGAACAAATGCTCAATCATGAGGCGTTCCAGTCGGGGTTTCATACCCTCAGTGTTCCCCAACGGCCCTCGGCAGCAACCTCAAGCAGAGGTCCGTATGGCGAGGAGCAGTACAGGCACGAACAACAATATGCCTAAGAGTCTGAATGGAAACCCGTAACAGCAGCACCTTTTCAAGGGCTGCATGATACCTCCCTTGAGCATGACTCGGGAGAGCCACGGCAGTATGACTCTGACCCCGAAGTTGGTGTCACTGCAGAAGAGCATGCATCAAAGCACATGAGCTATGCTCCAGGTGTGCCGGATTTGGCCAGCAATTTTGCCATACTGGCTGGAACTGGTGAAGCGATAGATGAAAACCTGGCCAGCAATATTAACTATATGGCCTCTCACCAGCTCCAGGACTCCATAATGGAGGAAACTTCACAGAGCTATCAAAGACCTGTTAACTGTGCATCGCTCAAAGTGCCCACCGTGAACTCGGCCGTCTGGGGGCAAATGAGCGCATCCATGCGGGCGCAGGAGATTTCAGAAAGTCCTCAAATTGGTGGATGCTGGAATAACGGCGTTTGGGCGAATGGTCCAAGGGGCACCGCTATCACGTACACAGCAGGATATGCTGGCCCCACTGTGTAATGCTCATTTTGAGCTTAATTGCATACGGAAGATAGCCATCAAACCGACCCTCAACCCACGCTTTGCGGCACTGTGCTGATCCTCTAATGTCCAGACACCCAACTTGCTATTTGGGGAGGATCTGGCGAAGCAAGTAAAAGAACTGGATGAGGAGTCGAAAACAATCAGCCTCATCAAAACTCATCCCGGGGGCAGGATGCCGCCTCGCAAGCCATACCCTTTCAGGCGAGCTACAGACACTGGAGCAGGTTAAGGACTGAGCCGGGGGTTTCCAGCTACATGCCGCTGGCACACACCACTGCACACGCCCAACATGGCCAGGAGACCGAGGAATCCAAGAGCAACCAAGGAGGTACTAGTCACTGGACTAGTCCAGGATATATCCTCTGGGGATCAGTCACTGGTCGGGGGTAGGTTGTAATTGTTCTATGATGAATGGTGCTGCATAACATCAGATCTATTCATACTGGGCAGTATCCGGGGGTAACGAATCGAGTTTATTTCAGAAGTACATCCACTCGCACAAAATACATCTAGTCGGGTATTGGTTTTTTCAAGACCAGAAACTCTACGGGTGAATGATGAAATTGGGATTTTATTCCAAAAAGGGGTAATTGAAAGGACGGCAATTTGTGTCCAATATATTCCCCAGGCAAAAGAAGGATGGTGGGTGTCGAGTCATTCTGGACCTAACCCGACTTAACTCTTATGTCCAGTATAAACATTCTAAAATGGAAACTTTCAGTACTGCTAAGCAACTGGTATCAAATTGATGTTATATGGCAACCATAGATCTGAAAGATGCATATTATTCAGTACTAATTCATCACCAGTACCATAGATACTTGAAATTTAGTTGGATTGGACAGCTGTGGCAATTTAAAGCTTTCCCCAATGGGTTAACCTCAGCCCCTAGGTTATTTACAAAATTGTTGAAACCAGTATTAGGGCTACTCCGCGCCCAGAATCACATTGTGATGGCATACTTGGATGATGTTCTGATCATAGGCAAAACTCTGGAGGCAGCTGAGAAATCGGTTTCAGTGACCAAACACCTGTTTGAGAGGTCAGGTTTCCTCATCCATCCAACTAAATCCAAATTAGTACCATCTAGAATGATTGACTATTTGGGGTTCATCATTGATTCAACTAACATTTCAGTGACTTTGCCTACGGCCAAAACCGTCGAAATTATGGAGGCCTGTAGCAATCTGGTAGATGAACACCCTCCATCCGTCGAGTAGCCAGTGTTATTGGAAAATTAGTGGCAGCTTTCCCTGGAGTGCAGTTTGGACCTCTTCACTATAAGAATGTGCAACAAGCTAAAGAACAAGCACTGAAGGAACATACAGGTCATTTCGATAGACCAATGTAGTTGCCAGCTGAAGCTGTCGCCGAGTTGCAATGGTGGATAATTAATGTCTCACAATGTACTAGAGAAATTCTGACTCAACAACCTTCAGTTATTTTACAAACTGATGTGAATGCTTCGGGATGGGGAGCCACTGATACCGAGTCTAACTGTGGTGGCAGATGGAGTGTGCAAGAGGCATTAATCCTACAGAGGCATGGGATAAACTACTTAGAATTGCTGGGTGCATTCTATGGCCTAAAAGCATATTGTTCGACAATGCATGATTTACATGTTCAGCTCCAGATTGACAATACCACAGCTGTTGCATATATCAATCACATGGGAGGAATTAGGTCAGTATCAAGTGATAATCTGGCTAACCTCATTTAGAACTGGAGCATTACGAGAAACATCTGAGTCTCTGCTATTGACCTACCAGGTAGAGATAATGTTGTTGCAGACACCAGGTCCCGCAAATTTAATGACAACAATGCTGAATCCAAAGGTTTTCAAAATGATTGTCAGCCGGTATGGATTGCCAGACAGAGATCTGTTTGCATCCAGGATAAATCACCAGTTACCTAAATACGTGTCATGGGAACGAGATCCTGGGGCAGTAGTGGTGGATGCATTCTCGCTACATTGGGGACGTACGTTCTTTTACGCTTTTACCCCATTCTGCCTCATCAGTCAATTTCTCACCAAAATCGAGCAGGACTCAGGCGTTTTGGTAGTTCCTGACTGGCCCACACAGCCATGGTTCCCATTGGTCCTGAGACTGATGACACAGCCATTCATGACTATCCCCAAATGCAGCAACGTGTTGGTTCGCCCTGTGACAGGAGATAGTCACCCTTTACATGATCATATTAATCTGTTGATTTGCAGATTCTGACCAGTCCGTTCCTGGGGCTCGGACTATCGAGTAGGACCGTGGATGTGATTACTGCGGCCTGGAGAGATAGTATTAAAAAGCAATATGTATCTCATATTAAGAAATGGGAGATGTTTTGTTAACAGTCAGATATATCTTATGATACTGCAGGCATACTGGATGTATTGGAGTTCCTTACTACATTGCATTTTGATGAGCAATTGAGCTATAGTGCCATTAATTGTGCTCCGAGTGCTTTGTCCTCCTATTTAGGGCAAGGGTCGGGACAACATTCTGTCGGATCTCATCCAGTAGTGTCCCGATTCATGAGAGGTATTTTTAACAAAAACCCTCCCAGACCTAGATATACGGAAATCTGGGATGTGAGCATAGTTCTCACACTGCTTCAGCAATGGGCTCCAATTACATCTTTGTCTTTTCAGAAGTTAACGCTCAAAGTTGTCATGCTCATGGCGCTAGTGTCAGCGCAGCGGGTCCAGACATTGCAAAAGCTACGACTGGACAGCATGCATTCTACTGTAGATAATATTACGTTTTATGTATATGATTTAATCAAATAATGCAGGCCAGGGACGGCTGGAACCAAAATAAGCTTTAAAGCATACCCCATTGACCTGAGGATATGTGTAGTTACGCACCTGAGTCAATATATCGAGGTCACCAAGAGTCTCAGAGGCTCTGAAACAACGATGCTCATCAGCCACAAAAAAACTCATTAAAAAGTGTCAGTACAAACTATTTCTAGGTAGCTGAAACAGGTTTCGGATTGTGCTGGTGTAGACACTGATGTGTTTAAATCTCACTCCACCAGGGAGGCGTCAACATCCGCAGCAAAGGCACAGGACGTGCCTTTAGACCAAATCCTCAGGGCCACAGGATGGTCTAGTGAAGGAACCTTTTCACGATTCTATGATAAACCTGTCCTCGCAGTGGAAGGATTTGGGCATGCTGTTTTGGGTTCTGTTTGAGTTTTCAATTGTAATTTCCCCCTGGGAGAGAAGGGGTTATTACTGTTCTTTGTATTATTTGATTTAAACAATGTTCAATGCATTATTTGTTTAATCCTGTGTCAACTGAAGCAGTGTGTCGTATGGAACTGGTTCTACGGCATGAAATCACAGAGCTTTGAAATCATCACGGAATCACTCACATGACTCCGAAGTAAAATAGTAAGATTAAATGAGAACTTACCAGTTTGAAGTATGATCTTTATTTTATGAGGAGTTAAGGTGAGCATTTACATGCCCTCCGCTGCCGGCCCTCATAATCGCAAAGATTATCTGGTAGTTCTAGTCTTCTGAGTCTTACTAGATCACTTTGACGGTAGTTACTGTGATTTCACGCCGCTGCTTTGAAGATTGACGCTCATGCGCCTGGCGGGGCTTCTTCACGTAATCGCTCACCGTAACGCCTCATAAAATAAAGATCAAACTTCAAACTGGTAAGTTCTCATTTAATCTTACTATTCTTGATTAGTATATGTGTCAGGGGTTAAGGGGAGAAGGCAGAAGAATGGGGTTAGGAGGGAGATATAGATCAGCCATGATTGAATGGCGGAGCAGATTTGATGGGCTGAATGGCCTAATTCTACTCCTATCACTTAAGACTTATGGCCTTAAGTGTTATTGAAGATAGATGACCTACCTTTTGACAGAATCCTTCTAATAGTGCAGTATTCCTTCAATATTACACTGTGGCATCAGCCTAATCCTTCTCTCAAGTCTGTGAACCAATTGTCACAGGATATGTTATCACTGGAATTTCAGCCAATGTAGGCATTGTTAAAAATGAATTTTAAAATGTTATATCAATCTAAATATTCCACAAATTTGCTCATGATGAGTTATGAGTTCTAAAACTCTCAACAACAGTGATATTCCAGCTTATTGTACACACAAAAAAAAATGTACAGTTATCTTTCACTTACTGGACTTGAGTTGACGGGAAATACAAGGAATTGCAGATGCTAGTTTACCAAAAAAGATACAAAGTACTGGAGTAACTCAGCACGTCAGGTCAGTGATAGATAGGGGATGTTTCTGGCCGGGACCACTCTCCAGACTGATTGCGGAAGGGGAGGAGGAGAGATGGAAGAAAGAAGAGGCAGATGGTTGGACAATCGGCAGAGAAGAAAAGACAAAAAGTGTGAGATAAGGATAGTGCAAACAGTGTGATTTATTGTGTAGGAAGGAACTGCAGATGCTGGTTTACACAAAAAAAAGACACAAAATGCTGGAGTAACTCAGCAAGTCAGACAACATCTCCGGAGAGAAGGAATGGGAGACTTTTCAGGTCGAGTATGAAGAAGGATCTCAATCCGAAACGTCACCCATTCCTTTTCTCCAATGATGCTGCCTGTCCTGCACAAAACTGCATTCACTGGATGAGCCAAAACATAAGCTTGAATATGCACCTAACTTAATTTGCCCTTTAACAAATAAGTTTGTTCTAATTCAAAGTTATTAAGATCTGTTAAATTCACTGTGAATGCAGAGTAGAAATGAGTGAACAATCTCTGAAAGGCATCATGGTATCAGCCATCAAGATACAACATCAAAATATAAATCAAAAAGGAAAACTACCGAAACAAAGCTTCATGTATGAAATCACATCTTTAAATATTGGAGTAAAACCTACAGAACTCATTGCAGCACTAGCATTAATCATAATTTTTAAATATGAATCATTGATGATACACTTGTCAACCTGAGGAGCACCTTCAGCAACAGACTGGTTCCACCAAGATGCAGCACAGAATGCCACAGGAAATCCTTTTTCCCTGTGGCTATTAAACTGTATAACTCCTCCCCCTTCTGTCATGGTGTAGGCTGTCTCCCCCCCCCCCTCGCCCTCTCCCTCCCCCCACCACCCCAGCCTCCCCAATCTCTGCACATCCCCAATCCTGGATTCTCCACTCGTCACTTTATTTTCATGCTTCATGTATCTTGTATTTTATGACTGGGGGCAAATCAATTTCCCTCCTGGGATAAATAAAGTTTATCGTTTCATATCGTATTGTATTTGTGTTCATGTGGAAAATATGATGTAACTTTAAATTGTCTCAAATGTGCAGAACTAAAATGGGTCAATGCCCCTAACCTGTGCTCTATAAATGGCCAATGCTCACACATTTCTTGTATCCCATCACCTCACATAATACGTTGACTGCTGTGCCTCTGGAAACCCGGGGTCGTTGACATCATCAGATTTCTGCTCTCATCATCATTTCAAGCTACCGCTGCTACTTGTTGGCATATCCCTATTTGTTAATCACCACTACATTGGGTAAGCCACCAAACTCCACTCCCAAGGAGAAAATACTTCATCTGCTTTTCCTTCAGTCCAGAGGAACAGCCAGAATGGCCACAGGTCTTTGGCTGCTTTGCATTTTTCACAAACCTCAGGCATTCAGAGACTGCACCCAGATCCTAAAAGGGACTTCACTCTCAACAGCCAGCCAGATCTCCTGCCTGCAGCACCGGAGTGTCTCTATCATCCCTCTGCACAAAGAACAAGCTCCTGTGGGCACTACTTTTCATCATAGGATATTATTGCCACGTCTAGAGAAAAATGAAATCAATTAGAAGTCTCATTACAATCTTGATCATTTGAAGTTTGTCTGAAAACGTGAATTTTGATACGGAGATAAAATCAACCTTGAAACTAAATGCTAACAGTTCCTATTAAGAGGAAATCATGTTCAGTCTATGGGAGCTAAATCTTTTAATATAACTAAAATTAAGTTTCAAGAACTCGAATAATGACAACAAATCTCTATAGCTGTAGGCAAATGCATTTTCATTGTCCATCGGTTACATTGTACATTGGCAGTTATATTTCTCACCATTTGTAAATACAAATGTGTCAAATATGTAAGAGTGGAAGACTTACAAATCAAATCAGGATCTTTGCTTTTGAAATATGATCATTTTGGTTAAGAAGTCACTCGATTATATCACATTTCCTCAGAATACCACATGTGGTCTTTGAAAAACGAACAGTTTAGCTTGGAGCAGTAACACAATACAGCATTTATTAGTTACACTTTCATTCCTTTGTTTCCCAAGTATTCTATTTGAAATGATTATCAGAAATAACAAGAGGAGGATTGAAAGCATCATGTTCATTTATTTGTTAATAACATGGAATAAAGTAAGCATGCTTGCCAAAGAAAACAAAAGTCTTAAAACAAAGAGTATCACTAAAGTAAAATACATTTCTCTTACGATTGTCAATATCTTGAAACAGCGACAGCTGCTATATAATGTAATCACTTCCATAGCCAGAGGAACTCTTGCAAAGCAGTCGAAAATATGAGCCAGCACCGAAGAAAAATACATCAGTTCATTTAGAAAAACATGTTTGACTCTTAAAGGTACATGCAAATTCAGCCTGAAAACACTGGGAAATAAATCAAGGGGAAATGGATAGGTTTGTTCAACAAGAGTTAAACAGAAAATGTAACAAATAATTAAAAATAAAGACTACATTTATTTTCAGATTGTTTGGCAATAAATGTTTGGCAAAGGAATGATTGTACTTAACTTTGGTCAGAGATAGGCTGAACCGTCGGAGAAATGGCACAAAATTAAAGCAGAATATTGGGAAAACGTATGAAAAATTCAGAATGTGTAATGCGTTGCAAAACAAAGCATAACAATTTTGCTTTCCAGCACAAAGATTAAAACTTCAACCTAAGTGTTTATAGATATAAAACACAATTTTGTGTATTAATTGTACTGTTTTAAAAGTGAAAAGTGAATAAAATTATTTCTCATTGATGTGCAGTACAGGACACAATTATATCCTGCCTGTAACAATTTTATCATGTTTATCACTAACTTCTACCCTGCCCTAAATTCAATTCAATTCATACTGACTAATTCTGACACTTCTCTTCCTTTTCTAGATCCCACTAACTCAGGGGACAGACTTGCCACAGACCTCTTCTGTAAACCCACTGAATCCCACAGCTATGTCGACTGTATGGAGTGGATCAGTTGCACAGCGGTGGAGTTGCTGCTTTACAGTGTCAGAGATCCAAATTTGATCCTGACTACGGGTGTACTGTCTGTACGGGAAATGTACGTTCTCCCTGTGATAGCGTGGGTTTTCTCCAGATTCCTCCCACATTTCAAAGGTTTGTAGGTTTATTGGTTTCTGTAAATTGTGAATTGTCCTTAGTTTGCAGGATAGAGCTAGTGATCGCTGGTCAGCATGGACTCAGTGGACCAAAGGGCCTGTTTCCACGCTGTATCTCTAAAGTATAAAGCAGGGGTCAGCAAACTACGGCCCATGGGCCGGATCCGGCTTGTAACCCGAAATCACACGGCCCACAGGCGTATTTTTCTTCAATTAGTTTTCGTTACCTGGGAACTGCAGCCAGACCCGGGGACGCGAGCTGATCTGGGAACTGCAGCTAGTCCCGGGGCACGCAGGCGACCTGGGCACTACAGCCAGCCCCAGGACAGGCGAGCCGACCTATGAACTGCAGCCAGTCCCGGGGCAGACCATCCGCTCACAGATAGATGTGGATCTATCTATGAGGCGGCGTCATCTATCTCTGAGCAGATGGTGCCACCTCATAGATGTGGCCCACCATCCACTCACAGACATGGTCCTGGCCCCTATGCAGAACAAGGTTGCCAACTGTATCTGCTCTCATGACTAGGCCTGCTGATGTGGGGCTTCTGAAATGTCCCCAATCTTCTGGAAACATGGCTACACCTCTGCCATTGTTGATGGAGCCCTCACAAACATATGGTCCAGATCCCACATATCTACACTTACTTATCCTCTTCCCAGCCTCACCTTTTACCCTGCTGACCTCCAAATCCATTACATTATTATCCACAATTTCTGCCAGCTCTGGTGATCCCAGCACTGATCCTATCTTGCCCCTCTCCCTCCATTTTTGCTTTCCACATAGAACACTCTATTTGTGATTGCCTGAACTATTAATCTCTCCCCACCCACCTTTCCTGCCACTGGCACTTGTCAAAGTGGGCTAACATAGAACTACTGTGAATGGGTGAATGATAGTTGTATGGACTCAGTGGACCAAAGGGCCTGTTTACACACTGTATCTCGAAGCTAAACCACTCTAGTTTCCATTTAAGCTTTTACCCTTCCTTGCCAGTAGATAGTAATGATGTTGGGATATGTAGTGCATGCAAACTTGACACCTCCACCAATGGAAATCTAGAAGATGAGCAACAAAGTTTGAACTTGCCAAGGACATCCAGATTCTTCCTTCCTCAGAAGAAATTATCTGAATGAGTAATCAATCAACCTCAACAAGCCGTTGAATTGCATTTGAGCTCCCGATGGAAGAGTACTTCATCCACTTTCCAATATTTAGTACACTGTTGAGCTGCACACCTGACCTACTGCTCCAACATTTTCAGGATAGTGGCAGTTCAGGGTCATACCAAAATTAAAAATTTGCAGATGCTTGAAATCTGCAATAAAAACAAAAATGTTAGAAACACACAGCAGGCCAGGTAGCATCCAGAGGAAGAAAAACAGATTGAAGACCTTTCATCAGGGTCACCATTCATCCACATTAAAGGTGGTGATGAAGGGTCTTTAACCTTAAATGTTGACTCTGTTTCCCCTTCCAGAGTTTCTGCATGGCTTTCTGCCTCATATTCAGCCAAGGTTCTGACATTACATCCTGCCCTTAAGCATGTCTGCCACAAACAGTGGAGCCATGCATTTGATTAGAATTATTTACATTATTAAAAGTAAGATCTTGACCACTTCCTGATTTTCTGTTTCATTATTTTTGAAAAAAAGCTGCCACTTACAGCTGAGATTTTTGGCCATCTTACTCAGAGACCCCTCCGCTGCGCAGGACAAGAGGATTTTACCCATCAAAGAAAAGTAAAAGAGTTATTAATGTTTAAAAAATGTTGACATTCTCTCTGCTGCCCCTGCTGGTGGGAGGGGGAGGGACTATAAAACCCAGAAGTGTTGTGCCTCACTCAGTCTCTGCAAGATGGAGGAAGCAAGAGGGTCACATCTCTCTGAGCAGTGAATAACACTGAACACATGTCTACTCAACTGTGAGTGCCCTTAATGTGGTTTGAAAATGAAAATGTGGTTGCTTTGAAATGCTGCACTGCAAAAATGGCTCTTGTTGGTGGTGGCAACTGCTTCGAAAGGCTGCACTGCAAAAATGGTGGAAACTTGACAACTTCCTGTTTGCACTGCATATTGATTTTAGATAAAACGCTACCACTTATTACTGTGATTTTTGGCTCAGTCCCCCACCGCTCACCAGGTGCAGAGGATTCTTCCCATCAATGAAAAATAAAAATGTTATTAGTTTTTCAAAAAATGTTGAGAATCTCTCTCCTGTCAATCAAGCATGAAGGCCACGCCCTTTCTGATTGGAGGGGGAGGGATTATAAAACCCGGAAGTGTGGATGTGGCTCAGTCTCTGCAAGATGGGGGTGGGAGAGGTCAGGACTCGGTCTGAGCTGTGAATCAACTGAACATACTGAATGTCTACAGAACTGTGAGGGTGGTGTTTATGTGTTGTTTTGCGTGGTTTTATAGTGGTTTTATGGTGGTTTCACCCTGCTTGAAATGGTATGTAACTGCATTTGCATGTGGTGGCCTGGCACCCTGCCTGAAATGGTATGAAACTGCATTTGAATTTGGTGGCATTGCACCCTGCTTGAAGTGGTATGAAACTGCACTTCAATTTGGTGGTCTTGCACCCTGCTTGAAATGGTAGAAAACTGCATTTGAATTTGGTTGCAAGGAATAGCCGTGAGTCAACTGCTAGCCCACCAGCCGTGAGTGAGCTGCCAGCACATCAGGCTTGAGTGACTGAGCTGCCACCCTAAGAATCATTTTGGCCCACAATGTCCATACTAGCCCTCTGGAAACCAGTCATTTCAGCCCACATACCCATTCTAGCGATCCAGTGTGAACATGGTCCACTTAGTCTAATTAATCATTAAAAAGCTGTTTAGATAAGTTTTTTAGTTACTCTTCTCGTGGGTTTGCAATTAATTTCCAACAATTTCAAACATTTCAAGTTACATTTATTACCACTTTAAATCTATTTCAACTTTAAATAAATATTTCTATCGGAGACATTTACAAATATTGAAACATGCTTTTGACTGTGACAAGGGCTCTTAGGTCTAGCGGAATGAAGGAATATGGGGAGAAGGCAGGAACGGGGTACTGATTGTGGATGATCAGCCATGATCACATTGAATGGTGGTGCTGGCTCAAAGGGCCGGATGGTCTACTCCTGCACCTATTGTCTATATATGTATTTACAGTATCTAAGTTCTCAAAGACCATTTGGAATGATTCCATTACTAAATCGAATAAACCTATCACTCCTTCGAGAGCCACAAGTCAAGACTGTTTTACTGTCATATGTACTGGAATGGAACAATGGCAGCAGCAGCAGAACAGGTTGTAAACACAGTACTCAATATATAAGTTAATACCTTTTTTTAAGTTCAGTAAATAAAAATAAAAAGCCCAAAGTAGTGCAAAAATAAAATGCCCAAAGTCCCTAGTGCAACCGAAGCAGTTTGCAGTTCGGAGTTTAGTTGGAATTCATGTTGTCCAAAAGCCTGATGGGTGTTGGGAAGAAGCTGTTCCTGAACCTGTACTTTACAGTTTTGGGCTTCTTATACATTATTCCCAATGGCAGGAGTGAAACGAGAGCAAGGCCTGGGTGGTGTGGGTCGTTGATGAATCTGGCTACCTTTCTGAGATTCTAGATCTCTTTGATAGTGAGGAGGTCAGTACTTGTAATGGACCTGGCAATGTTCTCCATCCTTTGTAATCTCCTTCATTCTGCGGAGATCTGAGCATCTGAGACCTGGGCATCTGAGTTGCCAAACCAGATCATGATGCAACCAGTCAATATACTCTCTGCCGTACACCAGTAGAAGTGCAGTGAGTATTCATAAAGCAAATTGCTCAATCTTCTAAGGAAGTCGAGATGTTGATGGGCTTTCTTTAAGACTGCATCAATGAGCTGGGTCCAGGACAGATCTTCAGAGATATGAATGTCAGTGAATGACGTTGTTGACTCTCCCCACTATAATTCATCGATGAACACAGGTTTGTGGATTCATGGCCTTCCTCTTCTAAAGTGAACAATCAGTTCCTTGGTTTTACTGACATTAAGAGCAGATTGTTGTTGTGGCACCATTCAATTAGACGATCGATTTCCCTCCTATATTCAGACTTATTTCGTCCATCAGTGGTGGTGTCGTCAGCAAATTTAAAGATGGAGCTGAAACTGTGTCCAGCTACATTGTCATTTGATTTTGATTTTGATTTGATTTAATTTATTGTCATAGCCTTCAATGAAGAGACAACTAAATTATTTTTGCCTTACAGCCATACAGTCATGGGTAGAGAGTAAGTAGAGCAGGGAATTAAATGATTATGCCAATTAATTTGTTGATTTTTTCATGTGCATTTAAACCTGTTTAGCGTGGAGATAAAATCATTATCATCAAATGATATTACTGAATTGGTTGAAGCTATCATGGGATGTGGAGTCTACAGAAGGGTCTCGATCGGAAATGTCGTCCATTCCTTCTCTCCAGAGATGCTACCTGAGTTACTCCAGCAGTTTGTGTCTATCTATGATGTAAACCAGCATCTGCAATTCCTTCCTACACATGGGATGGACTGACTCTATGATTGAATTGAGTGATTTTATCACACGACTGAATGTTAACATCACTGCATTCAACAAGCCTATCAATACTCTGAATGATTCTCTCACTGCACTGAATAAATCTGACGAACCATTGAATGATTTTGTCATTGCATTTGGTCATTCTGTCACTGCAATGCATGCTACTGTTACTGCACTCAATAACTCACTTCGCTGAATGAATCTACCATTGGACTGAATGGTGCTCCCAAGGCACTAATTGATTCTGTCACTGCACCAAATGATTCATTTTCTGCATTAAATGATTCCAATAGACTTGGGGGCATTGTTTTTGTCCTTGCACTATTATTGTTTGTTTTTTCATTAGTTAGTTTAGTTTATTGTCACATGCACTGACCTACAGTGAAAAGCCATTGTTGCTTGCTAACCAGTCAGCAGAAAGAAAATATGTGATTACTAGAGCCAGGGTGTTTAGGCACTAAACATCTCTGAAATAGGCAGGCAAAAAGGCATAATAAAATTACAAAAAAGGCACGGAAAAGGCATTTATTGACAAAAAAAGGCATTTAGTTCCGCCACCAAAATATGGTAAAAAATGATAATATAAAGGTATGCTACATTAAATGACCAACGTTGCCTGGTTGTATATAATTACTTGCATTTGTTTCAAATTATTTGGTGTTAAACTATGCCGTCTGTCAGACAGAACATGCTTCAGTTGTGAAAAACATCTTTCTACCCCAGCTGAGGTCATTGGTGCATACCTGAAACAAGCTGCAAACTCTAAATTCATGTTGATATCTTGTGCATTACAACTACCTTTGAGAACTTCAGCTATGTTTTGTATTTCTTCAAGACCTTCATTTACTAAAATCCCCCTCTCACATTTTCCTTGTATGTCTTTACCTACATCGCAAGGAACTTTAAGTACAAAGTACAGCAAGTGAAGATGTAAACAACTAAGCAATAGTTGATCTCTTTGACTTCTCCAATATTTCCGATGTCAAGAAATACTCCTTTGATGGTTGACCTGCCTCTAGTCTACCGATGACCACATTGGCAACATATCTCCCCACAGCATCAGTTGTCTCGTCTATTGAGATCCATATTTTGTTGCATGCAACTTCATCTCTAATTTTCTGCACAACAATGTTGAAGTTGGTGTCAATATAATTTTTCCGTAATGATGATTCACTTGGTATATGTTCCTCTGTGTATTTCCCTAAAAAACCTCCGAGAGATGTTTTTTCCAGTTACCACTGTGGAATTCCAGCATCAATGAATGCGTTGCACAGATCACTCGAAAACTCAGATTTGCGACTGGAGCCAGCTGAAAATGTTGTGAAGAGACAAGCTTCTGTATTTCCTCCCTTCAGTTTCTCTGCCACCGACTTTTGTTCAGCTGTCTGTACATGCTGGGCGACGAAATATTACTTCTCATGATTCACTGCTTTCTCACATGCTTTGCAATACAGCACACAGTTGACTGTAGAGAATACATCACTCACGTACACTCTCACCAAATTATTCAGTTTTTTACAATGCGTTGACTTGACTTTAGGCATTTTGATGCTTGCAGGGGTAGAAAGATACTCTGAGAAGTTGAGGAGCAAGTTCTCAGCAAATTACTCTTCTTCAGTGTGGAAGGGCTTGCAAGAAATCACAAGCTACAAGAGGAAAACCCCCCGCTCCTTGGACAATCGTCAGCTGACCAACGACCTGAACGAGTTCTACTGCAGGTTCGATAAACAGAAACTTAACCCTGGTACCGCCAAACCCCATCCCCAACCAACTCTTCACACCTACTCACAGCTTGACTCCAGTTTGAAAAGACTGGACCCTTCCCCACCTACTCCTCCTAATCACCACTTAACACCCACTTACAGCCGGGTTTCTGATAGGAAATATGGGGTGAATCCCAGGGACATTAGGAATGTTAATGTACTGAGAAACTTTGAGATCTGGGATCCCAAAGACTGGTGGATAAGATACTGAAAAAGGAATTTGATATGCTATCCTTCATCGACGTTGGCATAGGCATTGAGTATAAAAGTTGGCACATCATGATTCTATGATTCCTTTACGGTATTGCTGTCATTGATACTTTGATACATTGTCATTGATACATTGACAAATGTTTTTTTTATAATATATATATATATAAATAAATTATATAAATACACACAAATTCTGCCACTGCAATCAATGATTATGACATGGTGTTGAATAATTCTAACACTACACTGAAAGATTCTCTAATTTATTTCAATTATTTATCTCAGTACTGAATCATTCTGAAACCAGTTGAATACATTGGAGGGCCAAAAGACTGCAGATGCAGGAAGCTGCAGCAAAAAAAGAGAGTAGGCAAATTAACTATCCTATCAACAAGGGTACACAAAATGCTGGAGAAACTCAGCGGGTGCAGCAGCATCTATGGAGCGAAGGAGATAGGCAATGTTTCGGGCCGAAACCCTTCTTCAGACAGACCTCTAGTCCTATCAACAACTAGAGAGCGATCCTGGGCTACTATCTACCTCGCTTGAGTCCATCGGACTATCTGTAATCGGAATTGACTGGACTTTAACTTGCACTAAACATTATTCCCTTCATCATGTATCTGTGCACTGTGTATAGCTCAATTGTAATCAAGTACATGGTCTTTCCGTTGACTGGTTAGCTCACAACAAAACTTTTTCACTGTACCTCAGTACATTTGACAAAAACTAAACTAATCTAACTAAACCAAACAGCTGGAGAAACTCAGTGGGTCAGGCAACCTTCGTGGAGGGAATGGACAGTTGGCATTTCTGATTGAGACCCTTCATCTGGACTGAAAAGCAGAGGGAAAATAGTTAGTAAAAAGAGGTGGGCTAGTGGTTGGAAGAGGTGGGCTAGTGGTTGGGCAGGAGTGACCAAGCAACTGGCTGATTCAGGTGTGGAGAAGGGTTTCGACCCGAAACGTTGTCTATTTCCTTCGCTCCATAGCTGCCTCACCCGCTGAGTTTCTCCAGTTAACTAGTTGATAGAATTGGGTGGGGGAGGAAAGGGTGGAGATAGTAACAGGCTGAGAGGTAATAAGGGCAGAACAAAAGGCTGCATATTCTTGATTCTGATAAGAAAGGAAGGTGAAGAATGGAATTAAATGTGGCAGGGGGACAATAGAGAGAGGGGAGGAGTGTGCAGTGAGGGAGTCGGGTAGTGTGTGGTGGACGGGCAGGATAAAGAAAGCAGATGGTAGGCAGCTGGGATGTAACATGGGAAGAAGGGCGTGTGAGACAGATCGCGGTAGGTAGGAGGAGAGAGAAGGGGTCCAAAACAGTGCAGGTGTCCTGAAATTGGAGAATTCCTACCAAGGTGGAAATTGAGGCGCTAATCCTCCAGTTTGCAATTGGCCTCAACATGGCAGTGGAGGAGAACGGAGACAGACAAGTCGGTGTGGGAATGGGAATGGCTGTTAAATTGATCGGCAACCTGGAGACCCAGTTGGTAACAGCTGACAGAAGGGAAGTAGCTAATATAAAGAGATTGAGGATGAGGCAAAGACACCTCTTTATATTAGCTACTTCCCTTCTGTCCCCATATATTGGCTAGGTAGACAAAAATGCTGGAGAAACTCAGCGGGTGAGGCAGCATCTATGGAGAGAAGGAATAGGCGACGTTTCAGATCGAGACCCTTCTTCAGACTGATGTCAGGTGGGGGGGGAAAAAGAAAGGAAGAGGCGGAGGCATTAGGCTTGTGGGAGAGCTGGGAAGGGGGAGAGGAAGGAGGGAGAAAGCAAGGACTATCTGAAATTGGAGAAGTCATTGTTCATACCGCTGGGGTGTAAACTTCCCAAGCTAAATGTATTGGCTACTTCCCTTCTGCCCTTTCAGTCTAGATAAAGTGTGATTGTCCATTTCCCTCCACAGATGCTGCCTGACATGTGGCGTTTCACCAGGTGATTTCTTTTTCCATCTGTAAATTGAATGATTGTATCATCTAATTGAATGTTCCCGCCATTGCACTGATGGCTCGCTCACATCAGTGAATGCATTGAGCTATTTTATTATTGCATTCAAAAATCCTATCACCCCTTTGAACAAACCAATTACTGTCATATGCTGTCATATACTGTCATATGCTGAGAGAATGGAGCAGCTGGGCTTGTACACTCTGGAGTTTAGGATAAGCGGGGATCTCATTGAAACATGTAAGATTGTTAAGGGCTTGGACACACTAGAGGCAGGAAACATGTTCCCGATGTTGGGGGAGTCCAGAACCAGGGGCCACAGTTTGAGAATAAGGAGTAAGCCATTTAGAACAGAGACGAGGAAACTGTTTATCTCACACAGAGTGGTGAGTATGTGGAATTCTCTGCCTCAGAGGGCAGTGATGGCAGATTCTCTGGATGCTTTCAAGAGAGAGCTAGATAGGGCTCTTAAAAATAGTGGAGTCAGGGGATATGGGGAGAAGGCAGGAACGGGGAACAGATTGTGGATGATCAGCCATGATCACATTGAACGGCGGTGAACTGGCTCGAAGGGCCAAATGGCCTACTCCTGCATGTTTTGTCTATTGTCTATTGTCTATAATTACTGTGCTAACTGATCCCAACGCTGCAATGAATAATTTCTTCTATATTTTGAATGAGCTATTTGCTGTTTTGAGTGGAACTATCACTGTATTGAATGATTCTGTTACTGTACTGAACGAGTCAATAACCATCGATTGATTCAATAACTGTAATCACGACTCCGATTACCATGCTAAATGGTTCTATTTAAACGATAAATGATTTGGCTGTGGCATCAATTGATGTTATCCTTGCATTGAAAGATTTCATTTCCTGGGTTATTTGTTCCATTCTTGTGTGAATGACACTATCACCCCATTGAACAATTTTAGCTCGGCATTGAACAATTTGATCATTGCATTCAATCATCCCATCACGACATGGAGTGATCCTGTCGTGCAGTTGAATAATTCCCTAACCAGTGACTAATCACTGGAGTTTAAGATACAATCACCGCCTGGTCAAACTCTATGGATGCATTGAATAAATCAATAGACGCAAAATGCTAGAGTAACTCAGCGGGACAGGCAGCATCTCTGGAGAGAAGGAATGGGTGACGTTTCGGGCACCATAACAAGAATGATCCCAGGAATTAGTTGGTTAAGCTATGATGACCACTTATCGGCACTGGGCCTTGAGTTTAGAAGAATGAGGGGGGACCTCATTGAAACATGCAGGATAGTGAAAGGCTTGGATAGAGTGGATGTGGAGAGGATGTTACCATTAGTGGGAGAGTGTGGGGCGAGAGGTCATACCCCCAGAATTAAAGAACGTTCTTTCAGGAAGATATTTCTTTAGTGAGAGGGTGGTGAATCTAGTGGAATTATTTGCCACAGAAGACTGTGGAGGATGTCAGTGGATATTTGTAAGGCAGAGATAGATACATTCTTGATTAGTCAGAGGTTATGGGGAGAAGGCAGGAGAATGGGGTTAGGGGGGAGAAATAGATCAGCCATGATTGAATGGCGGAGTCGACTTGATGGGCCGAATGGCCTAATACTACTATTCCTTATGACCTTATGAGACCCTTCTTCACTCAATGGAGAATAGTGAGGTCACTGTAGTTTATACTAATATGCTAGGGCAGTCTGAGCCAGAGAGTCATAGTGCTTTACTGCATGATCAAGCACATTGGCCCTCCTTCTCCATTCCGTCCAAATAGGCTTGTCTCATTTGCCCTCATTTGGCCCATAGGTCTCTAAACCTTTCCCAGCTGTAAGGGGAGATGGGGTTAACTTGGATTGTTTTCTGTAGAGCATGGAGGTTGAGGGAGACTCGACGGAAATGTATAAAGTTCCGAGAGGCAATGGATCAATGGTGCTTTATTATCACATGTACAGTGATTTATTTCTTAATACAGTTCAGTGACAATCTTTCCAAACCATAGGCACTATTATATTTAAGGACAAAAGTCTACGATAATACATTGCACTGAGGCAGTAAACGGTGTCACCACGTTTCTGGCACCAATTCGGCACCCTCAGTAATATGGTACCAATACACTGAACGAGAACAACAGCAGAGACTTTGCCGAGTTCCTATTTGCAACCAGATATTAAAAGTTGTACAGCATTGAAATGAGCTCTTCAGCCCATTATGTCTATGCCAATATTTTGGTCAATCTACACTAATCTCACTTGCCTGCATTAGAATCATATGCTTCTACGCCTTGACATTTTGTACCTGTCTAAATTCCTCTTAAATTTAACAATTATATCAGGAATCCACCTCATCTCTGGCAGCATGTTCAAAATATCAACCATTCTCTGTTTAAAAAATATTTCCACCATAAAACTCCTTCCGCTCACCTTAAACCAATGCTCTTTTGATTCTGATACCCCTACCATGGAAGGAATAGATTTTGACTATATACCCCATTATAGGGTAGATAATCAATTATAATTTTATATACCAAATTATAGTTTTATGTATATAAGACTATCAGGTTATCTCACAGCCTCTGGTGCTACAGAGAATACAAGTCCACCCTATTTCAACTCTCCCCATATCTAAAGTCCTCCAATCCAGAATTAACCTTAATCTCCTCAAAGCCTTGAAAAATATCCTCTTCATTCTTGCAAGGGCAATAATAGCCTTCCCACAGTGGCGCAGTGGTAGAGTTGTTGCCTTACTGCGCCAGGGACTTGGATTTGATCCTGACTACAGGTGTTGCCTGTACGGAGTTTGTACGTTCTCCCCGTGACCTGCGTGGGTTTTCTCCGGGATCTCCAGTTTCCTCCCACACTCCAAATATGTACAGGTTTGTGCGTTAATTGGCTTGGTATATTTGTAAATTGTCCTTAGTCTGAGTAGGATAGTGTAAGCATGCAGGGATCGCTGGTCAGCATGGACCTGGTGGGCTGAGGGCCTGTTTCCATGCTGTATCTCTAAACTAAACTACCATGTGGAAGCCTGAAGTGTACACAATATCCAGCATTTTATATAATCACAACATAACGTCCCAACACTTAAATTATCTTACAGAGAATATACAAGAAGATGAATTCAGAATTCTAGGCCGATATGCTGGGCAGGCTCAGTTGGCTGATTAAACAGATTTAAAAAAAACACCCCATCTCAATATCAATAAATCTCAATATAAATAAGTTCTCCAGAGGGAGAGGGAAAGGAAATTAAAATGTGCCAAAATAAATGTTAACATCTTTTTGATCACAGCTCTCCCTCTTGGTGCCTGATGCACCTTGCCTGTGGTCACAGTGAAAGCAAGTATTTTAGTGGTGTTTAAGAGGTTTTAGAGGGGCACATGGACATGCAGGGAATGGAGAGAATTGGAGGAGATTAGTTTAACTTGGCATCATGTTCGGGTCAGACATTGTGAGCCAAAGGGTCTGTTCCTGTGCTGTACTGTTCCATGTTCTATGTTCAATACTTTAATTTTACCGGACCAAGTTATTCAGTCGCTAAATTGATGATTTAGCAATTTCAGCACTGAAATAATCTATCCTGAACCAGGGGCCACAGTTTAAGAATAAGGAGTAAGCCATTTAGAACGGAGACGAGGAAACATAGAGAGTGGTGAATCTGTGGAATTCTCTGCCTCAGAGGGCGGTGGAGGCAGGTTCTCTGGATGCTTTCAAGAGAGCTAGATAGGGCTCTTAAAAATAGCGGAGTCAGGGGATATGGGGAGACTGCAGGAAAGGGGTACTGATTGTGGATGATCAGCCATGATCACATTGAATGGCTGTGTTGGCTCGAAGGGCTGAATGGCCTACTCCTGCACCTATTGTCTATTGTCTATTGTCTATTTTTACACAACATTTTTATCACTATGCGTGAGGAAATGTTTCATTAATTGATTCAAATACTGCATTTAATAATTTTATCTGCATTAAATGGTTCTTTGGCTCCATTGAATGACTGTGTCATGGCATCGAATGTTTAGTTTAGTTTTGTTTAGTTTCGTTTAATTTGGATAGTTTTCTTTAGTTCAGTTTCGGCTGGCTCAGCTTAGTTGTGTTTTGTTTATAGATATCACGTGTACCGAGGTACAGTGAAAACCTTTTTGTTGCATACCTAAGATGGTGCCTGCCAGCGGCGACTTTTTGCTAACAGCCAAACAGAAGAAGAAGATTACTTACAGCAACAAGCAACTTACCTGGATAGGAAAAACGGCAGAAATCGGCGCCGTAATGGACAAGCTGCTAGTGCACCTGAAAGCACTAGCGATTTTGCGATCTCCCGCAGCTGCAGGAGCCTCCGACTTTTCCTTGGACCGCTGGAGAGAACCCGACCCGACTAGGAATTAAAGAGACTGTACCTGGAATCACCTCCGGAGCCGACGGGCAGGATTTCCCGGGAGCAACGGAGCTGGAGCTGGCGTCTGGATGGAATCCCCAATCGGAATGGAGCAGGAGCTGCCGTCTGCAAGGGAACCCCCGTTCCAGCGCAGGTTCGCAGAAACAGCAGGTACAGTAAGTACAGTACCTGGAAACAAAGGGGAAGCCTCCATTGTGTCTGGAAACGTGGCTGCCGGGCAGGACTTCAGGTCAGACTGAAGCGCAGGGGACTTAGGCCCACTCTCCCTACTATCCTACTGGCCAATGTACCGTCCCTAGAAAATAAAGAGGAAGACTTGAGGGCAAGACTGCTTTATCAAAGGGAGCCGAGGGAATGCTCTGTGTTCTGTTTCACAGAGACATGACTCACTCCCAGCACCCCAGACTCAGCGGTCCAGCCTGTAGGGTTCTCCATCCACCGTATGGACCGTACGCAGGTATCTGGGAAAGGGAGAGGAGGGGACATCTGCCTCATGGTCAACTCTGCGTGGTGCTCAGACGTGGCAGACCTCTCCAACTCCTGCTCTCCCACACCTCGAACATCTGCGTGTGAAGTGCCATCCCTTCTACCTTCCGAGGGAATTCACCTCCATCATCCTGACCGCGGTCTACATCCCACCTCAGGCAAACGTCCGTCTGGCACTGGAGGAGCTGCACGCTGTGGTCAACTAACACCAGACGTCTTACCCCGAGGCGTTTACTACCATAGCTGGGGACCTCAATAAAGCAAACCTTACGAAATCGCTCCCTAACTTCCACCAACATGTCTCCTGCTGCACCAGAGGACCAAACACCCTTGACCACTGCTACACCACCATCAAGAATGCTTACCGCTCTATCCCTCGCCCTCACTTCGGTAAATCCGACCATACCGCGGTGCTGCTTCTTCCTGCCTACAGGCAGCAATTAAGGAGCGCACCCCCAGAGGTGAGGACAGTACAGAGCTGGTCGGGAGGGGGGGGGGGGGGGGGGGTGGGTGGGGGGGTGGGGGGGGGGGGGGGGGGGGGGGGGGGGGGGGGGCAGAGGAACAACTACAGGACTGTTTGGAGTCTGTAGACTGGCCAATGTTTGGTGACTCGGCAACGGACCTGAACGAATATGCCACAGTCATTACAGACTTCATTAAAAAATGTGTGGAGGACTGCATCCCGACAAAAACCTTCCGAGTGTTTCCCAATCAGAAGCCTTGGATGAACTTTGAGATCCGCACTCTCCTGAAGACCAGACACCGGGCATTCATGTCTGCTGATAAAGTGGTCTACAAGAAGTCAAGATACGACCTTGGTAAGGCCATCAAAAAGGCCAAAAAGTACTTCTGCTCCAAGCTGGAGGATAAGGCAGATGTTCGGCAACTGTGGCGGGGCCTGAATGCAATCACCTCCTACAAGGCAAAAGCAGGAGGTAGCTCGAATGTCGGCATAGCATCAGTACGGGAGCACCTCAAGGCTGCATGCTCAGCCACCTGCTGTATTCACTCTATACTCATGACTGCGTAGCCGGTCATAGTGCGAACTCCATCATCAAGTTCGCTGACGAAACCACTGTTGTGGGACGTATCACTGATGGGGACGAGTCAGCGTATAGAAGTGAGATTGACCGTCTGACCAAATGGTGCCAGCACAATAACCTGGCCCTCCACACCAGCAAAACCAAGGAACTGATTGTGGACTTTGGAAGGAGTAGGATGGGGACCCACAGTCCTGTTTATATAGTTCCTGAGAAGATTACGGTGAGTCGGTATGTCAAGGAGGACTCTCTCTAACTTCTACAGGTGCATAGTAGAGAGCATGCTGACTGGTTGCATTGTGGCTTGGTTCGGCAACTTGAGTGCCCAGGAGCGTAAAAGACTACAAAAAGTAGTAAACACTGCCCAGTCCATCATCGGCTCTGACCTATCTACCATCGAGGGGATCTATCGCAGTCGCTGCCCCAAAAAGGCTGGCAGCATCATCGACCCACATCATCCTGGCCACACACTCATCTCCCCGCTACCTTCAGGTAGAAGGTACAGGAGCCTGATGTCCAGGTTCAGAAACTGCTTCTTCTCCACAGCCATCAGGCTATTGAACTCAACTCAAACAAAACTCTGAACATTAATAGCCCATTATCAGTTTACTTGCACTTTATCTGTTTTATTTATTCATGTATGTATATATTTATTCAACGGTATATGGACACACTGATCTGTTCTGTATTCATGCCTTCTATATTCTGTTGTGCTGAAGCAAAGCAAGAATTCCATTGTCCTATCTGGGACACATGACAATAAACTCTCTTGACTATCCAGTCAACAAAAATACATGATTACAATCAAGCCATCCACAGTGTACAGATACAGGATAAAGGGTATAACAGTTAGTGCAAGATAAAGTCCAATAAAGTCTGATTAAAAATGATTTGGTCTCCAATAATGTAGACCACCTAATTCCATGATTCTATCATATTTTTAAATGATTCTATCGACGCGTTCAATTTATCAATGTATTCAGTGACTCTATCACTGCAGTGAATTAGAGTAATTCTATCACGGCATTTAAGTTTGCTAACACCACACAGAATGACTGATTTAATCATTTTACCCTAGCATTAACTTGCTTTTTGACCCTCTTGCTGCATTGAACAACACAGAATGTTTCCACTTCAACGCTGACTGATTCTTTCGCTGCATTAAATGACCCTATCATTGAAACAAACAATTCTATCACTGAATAATTTGATCACAGCATTGACTGAAGCCTATTGCTACAATGAATGATTTTACCACAGTTATAAATGATGTTTGACCCTGTTTATTAAACGATTCTTGCATTATATTGAATTGTTGTATCACTGCTCTGCATGAATATTTTGCAGCGTTCAATGATTATTTGCTGCACAGAATGGTTCTATCTCAAGTCGGAATAGTTCTATTGTGTACTGAATCTTCCAGTCACTGTTTAAATGGCTCGGCCACAGCATTTGATTAATCTATCAGGAAATGGAGAGGCTCCATCAGTGCACCAAATGGTTCCTACCAGGCACATTGATGATGCTTTCACAGTACGGAATGTTTCTGCATCCCAATTCAATGATTCAGTTGCTTTATAGAGACACATGGAACGATTATGCTGCTGCATTGCATATATTTAATACACTGTATTAAATGATCCAACCACTGAATTGATTCATACACTGCAGTGATAGCATTTTTCAATGACAGTGATTCAACAATTCAGTGCCATAATTTAAATCAAGAATAGAACATTAATTGTTGCAATAGAGGCTTTTAATGGATAATAACATATTTCGATGTTATCATAAAACTATTCAATGCAGTGATTCTATCATTGCTCTGAGTCATTTCATCAATGCATTAAATAATTCTAATGGCACTAAATGAATCCGTCACTGGATGGAATGATTGCATTGTTGCATTGAATGGTCCTGTAGTTATACAGAAATATCCTACCTGGCATTGAGAGTAAATGATTTTATCACCCCATTAATTGATTCCATCACTGCATTCAACAATCTAGCACTGCAGAAAATGATTACTTTTAATGATTCTATCACTGGTCTGAATGATTCCAACATTGTATTGAATGATTCTATAATTGAACTGAATAATTCACCAACTGCAGGGCTTCAACTTTCCTATCCCTCATGCCGATACTCTCGACAACATTCTCCACTCCACTAAACCCAGTCCTTCCAGCATCTCCTCTTCGCTGCAATGCTCAATCCAAGGGAATAACTATTGAGTCTCCTATGCTGGACCTTTTGAAAGATAATACAAACTCCACGTGGACAACAGCGGCTAATGATAATGGCGGCACGGTGGCACAGCGGTACAGTTGCTGCCTTACAGCGCTTGCAGCACCGGAGACCTGGGTTCGATCTTGACAATGGGCGCTGTCTGTATGGAGTTTGTACGTTCGCCCCATGACCATGTTGGTTTTCTCCGAGATCTTCGGTTTCCTTCCACACTCGAATGGCGCACAGGTTAGTAGGTTAATTGGCTTGGTCGGGGGTAATTGTAAATTGTCCCGAATGTGTATAGGGTAGTATTAATGTGCAAGGTCGCTGGTCTGTGCAGACTCGGTGGGCCAAAGGGCCTGTTTCCACGCTGTATCTCTAAAAACTAAAAAAAAGATTAAGCATACTTCCTCAATTAATACATTTGGGATCCTCCTCGAAAAATGCTGTTATGTGCTGTTATGTTACTGGCTCTCCACTTAACAAAACAACACTGACTATCCATCTCCAGATATCGATGTAGATCCCGTTCCTCAAATCTTTTCCCAAAATGTCCCCACTACTGATGCGAGACACGTGGATCTGTAATTATCCGTGGTTTATCCCTGCTGCCCTTCTTGATAAAAGGTACCACTTTTACTGGCACTTTTTTCGTGCCAAAAATATTTGAAAATCTCATGGCAGCCTGAGATATATCTCACCAGCTCTTGGAATTTACCATCTTTATGACATCTATGACATTTAACACCTTTTTGATGCCATTTGTTCCTAAATTCTACTGTAGTTCATCTGAGGCTCATATATGTCCTCCAACTCTAAGCCCATATAGCAACTTTAGTTTCTAATGGAACATTCTCTTTCCCTGCTTACCTGCTTGCCCCTTATATAATAAAAATGTACTTTGTGCACTTTGCCTTAACCTTGCCTGCTAATGCAATTTCATACACCCTCTTCACCCTCCTAATTAATTTTTAACCACCTCCCCTTTCCACAACTTTGCTACATTTTCTATCTTCCAGAAGGACTTCTGCAAGAATGATTCAAATGGGCCTGTCCCACTTACGCAATTTTTTTTGATGACTTGCCGGCACCCGTCATAGTCGCAGCAGGTCTACGAAAATGTTCAACATGTTGAAAATCCTGCTGCGACCAGAACAAGGTACAACTCTTTGGGCAACTACTCATGACCATGCAGGCATCACCCCAAGACATGTCGCCAGGGAGTCACCTGTATGGTCGTGAGTAATCTCCTAGTCACCCAAAGAGTCATAGCATCTTTCTGGTCGCTGGTCAATTGATGGGTGCCGGCAGTCGTCGAGAAAGTTGCATAAGTGGGACAAGCCCATACAGTGGTTTGCAAAAGTATTCATACCCCTTGAACTTTTCCACATTTTGTCACGTTACAACCACAAACGTAAATGTATTTTATTGGGATTTTATGTGATAGACCAACACAAAGTGGCGCATAATTGTGAAGTGGAAGGAAAATGATACATGGTTTCCAAATTTTTTTACAAATAAAAAACTGAAAAGTGTGGCGTGCAAAAGTATTCAGCCCCCTTTACTCTGATACCCCTAAATAAAATCCAGTGCAACCAATCGCCTTCAGAAGTCACCTAATTAGTAAATTGAGTCAACTTGTGTGTAATCTAATCTCAGTATAAATACAGCTGTTCTGTGAAGGCCTCAGAGGTTTGTTAGGGAACATTAGTGAACAAACAGCATCATGAAGCCCAAGGAACACACCAGACAGGTCAGGGATAAAGTTATGGAGAAGTTTAAAGCAGGGTTAGGTTATAAAAAAATATCCCAAGCTTTGAACATCTCACGGAGCACTGTCAATCCATCATCCGAAAATGGAAAGAGTATGGCACAACTGCAAACCTACCATGACATGGCCGTCCACCTAAACTGACAGGCCGGGCAAGGGGAGCATTGATCAGAGAAGCAACCAAGAGGCCCATGGTAACTCTGGACGAGCTGCAGAGATCCACAGCTCAGGTGGGAGAATCTGTCCACAGGACAACTATTAGTCGTGCACTCCACAAATCGGGCCTTTATGGAAGCGGCCCTGTTTCCACCAATCTAAAAGCTATATAAATATAAAACCACGTGATAATAAACTAAACTAACGCCAGGTTAGCTATGTAGCTAATCACTCAGATGGTCCAGTGGATTACTGTAGGGCATGGAACAGCTCACAGTGGGATGAGATATCCCTTCTGAAAAAACATTTATGAGAAACATTTATATTCATCAAACTCAAGAGGAAGAGGAGGATTCAAACGAAGCAGATCCGGCCAAAGCTGAACCTTGAAAGCCTGGGGGAAACTACTACCCAGCACTGACTTCAGGCTTCCCTTGGGGAAAGCCTCCAACAGGGATATCCTGATAACATTGAAGGACACTGTAGCCGGCTCAAATCCACCATCCTTGATACCTGTAAATCATCCTTGGGTGCAAATCCAGAAAACACCAGGACTGATTTGACGAGAAAGACACAGAGATAGAACAGCTCATTTCCAAGGAAAGGAAAGCCTTTCATGCCTGGTAAAATGTTGTAACCTGCAAGGCCAAAAGAGCGGCTCACTCCAGAGCCAACGCAGACGTCCAGAGCCGGGTGAGGGAGCTTAAGAACTCTTGGTGGACAGATAAGGCTCTGGAAATCCAGAGAAAGGCAGACTTGGGTGACACCAGAGGCTTCTTCAGCGCTACTAAGGCCCTCTATGGTCCAAGCTACCGCGGCTTAACCCCCTTGCGCTCAAAAGATGGACAAGAACTGCTGAAGGACAATGAGTCCATTAACGCCCGATGGAAAGAGCACTTCCAGGAACTCTTCAACTATGACAGCACAACTGAACCAGACATTACCCACCGCATCCCCAGAGTCCCATCAGAGAAGGTATGGAAGAACCTCCCACTCTGACAGAGGTTCAAGATGCCATCAAGAACAACAAGGCCACTGATCCAGATGGGATCCCAGCTGAGACCTTAAAGGAAGGTTGGACCAGAGCTCCTGTACCACATCCACGCCCTACTCCTCAAGGTCTGGAAAAAAGAAGAAGTTCCCTCAGAACTCAGGGATGCTCTAATAGTGCATCACAGTGTGGCTTCCACCCATCTGTACAGGTACAGCAGGCATGATATTCACAGCATGCCAACTCCAGGAAAAATGCCATGAACAAAGGCAGCCTTTGTACATGGCCTTCATAGACCTGACAAAGGCTTTTGACTCGGTAGACGGCCAGGCACTTTGGAGCACACTATCAAGGTACGGTTGTCACGACAAGTACATTAGAATATTGAGGCTTCTACATGATGGCATGTTGGTCACAGTGCTCAGCAACTGCGGCTCTGAGTCCGACCCCTTCCTGGTGGAAACGGGGGTCAAACAGGAATGCATCCTGTTTGTCATCTTCATTGCTGCCATCACCTCATTGACGAAGAGCTGCCACAGGGGATCCCAATCCTCTGCAGAACTGACAGTGGGCTCTTCAACCTTAATAAAGGTCAAGAGCAAAGACAGTAACACCACCATCATGGAGCTTCAGTACGCGGACGACTGCACCATTGCAACACACTCTGCAGAAGACCTCCAGGGCATCCTCAATGCCTTTGCCAAGGCATACAGAGCCATGGGCCTAGCCTTAATAATAATAATAATAATAATAATAATAATAATAATAATAATAATAATAATAATAATAATATATTTTATTGTCATTGCACAGAGGTACAACGAGATTTGGTATGCAGCTTCCATCCGATGTAATAAAAATCAAGAAGACCCAGATCCTACATCAACCTCCACTCAACCAGTCGTCTACCCAGCCCCTTATAAAAGTGGACGACACCAATCTTGAAAATGTTGACCACATCCCCTACCTTGGCAGCATTCTTTCCTCAAAAGCTGACATCGACTCTGAGGTCAACCATCGCCTGAGTTGTGCCAGAATCAGGAAAAGAGTCTTTGAAGACTGAGACCTAAAGGCTCAAACAATACTGCTGATCTACAGAGCCATTGTCCTCTCCACCCTGTTGTAGGTAGCAATGTTACAACATTTTGAGATTTTAAAAATCAAGTCTTCAATTTATCCCATCAGATAAAGCATAAAAAGAAGTTTAATTTGACACCTAATTTGCTTTCATATCTTCAGTATTAAAAAAGTTGTGGCCATTTTCATACTCCGAAATTAGCATCTTGTTCTCTATTGCTTTTCCATTGACGTAACACAAAAGCTGTGATCAAGAACAGTCAAAAGCCCATAACTTTCTTAAAAATTAAGAGAATAAATGAAATTTTCAATTATTATAGATTGAAGCATGCTGAAACAAATGTGAAACAATCTTACTTGGACCTGAAATTAAAGCATATAATTAGTTAGTTACCTAATTGTAGCTAATTACAATATTCAATTAGTACATCTATCCATTTCTTAAGAAAAGGTTAAGATTTTTAAAAAGCCTAAGTGTCCAAATAACATTCACACAAGAATTCACAATATAACATGATTTTTAAATCTCATTGTCATTAATTTATCGGCCAAATTGAAGGAATTTAGTGTTTAATTCCCGTAAATTAATGGCCATTTAAATCATCTTGCAAGTGGGATTTTATGGAACGCGATAGATTGGAACGTTGTGGTTGCAATGAATTTAAACCCCAGTCGGCAGGAAAAATACTGCCGGTTCGTCTATTTTTTGTCACCTTTTCGCAACAAGAAATTTTGATTAAAGGCATCCTAAGAAGCACATTTTTATGTAAAAATAAACTGTGTATCTTGTTTTGTCCCCTATGTGAGGTGCGTCCCGTTGTCGACGTTCATGGCTTTAGAAGATGATTTTTAATTTACTCATGCTAATAAATGATCCAGCGTAGTTTAAAAATAACTCCATAAAACAAATGTCGCAGCGATTTCTCTTCAGCAACTAAACCCCCTGAGATTGATCGATTTGAATAGTCTGGAGTAAACGGCATTTTAAACCCGCCCCCCTCTCAAAGGCGCCAAAGTCGCACGCACGAGCAGTGGTAGAACTGCAGCGCCGCGAAAGGTAAGTTTTGTAACATACCTATTGTATGCAGCCGAGTCATGGAACACCTAGGAGCAGGCACCCGAGAGCCCTGAAACAATGCCATCAAAGATCCTTACAAAATCAGCTGGGAGGCCAAACGCAACAACATCAGCTTTTTGGAGGAAGCCAACATGACCAGCATCACCACCGCAATAATGCAGCACCAACTTCGATGGACCGGCCATGTCATCCGCATGCCCAGCACACGTCTCCCTAAACGGATCCTGTACTCTCAGTTGAAGGAAGGTCGGCGAGCCCCCGCGGGCCAAAGAAACGCTTCAAGGACAACATCCAGAACAGTCTGAAGAAATGCCACATCACAACGAGCAACTGGGAGCACATTGCACTGGACAGGCGCTCCTGGAGGAAATCCGTGCAGGAAGGAGCTGCACGTCATGAAACGGAACTATGCGGCGTCGCAGAGACAAAGCGACAGCACCGTAAGGAGAGAGAGAAGGGGGCTTGACGACTACCACCACCGCCAGTCTCCACTGCCCACGTTGCACCAAGGTGTGTGGATCGTGGATCGGCCTCTACAGACATCTGCAGACCCACAAGTAGACGACCCTGTGGGGAGGAGAGGACAGTCATACTCGTTTTGAGTGACCGCCGATGATTCATCACTTCACCAGCATCATCAAAAACAGACATTTGTGAACACACCCGTGCACAGATTGCCTACTGTATATCATGTGCAGTAATAACACCACACTTGAAAAGCATAGGCTTGCTAGTAATGTAACTTGAGATGTCCTAATGCCATAAAAATTGTCCCGTAAGCCCATATACTTTTCCTGATTCTTGTTTGTACATGGTTTGACTGTTGACATTCACTGAGGGGGTTAATTTTCACTGGAAACTAGGCAGGGAATATTGATTGTAGCTCCTTATCATTTTCTGCTGCTTTTATGTTCCCATTCATTTGTCAAGGTGCTCCATCTTAACTCTTATGGAAAGATGTGGTAACATTAACTGACCAGAATCTGGTCTCATCAGCACTGCTGAGAAAAAAATATCCTTTGAAATCAATCGCTAAACACATTTGCACATTAATCATACTTTTCTTCAACTGTGAATTTTAAGCACAGAGGTCTGAGTCTGAGAAAACATGAAAAATAAGTGAATTAATCTTTGGTGTGCTATAAATAGAGATTCCTGTTTAATGAACTCATCTTGGTTTGTTACAGTTCTCATACTACATATCATAGTAAAATCCTTGCACTTAATTGTAACATGAAAGATATGTTTAAAATATTCTACCAACATACCATTTCCGAGTACGTGAATAGGACTGGAGCACATATTATGGTAAATTATATTCACTTGTTCATGGACATAGAAGTTATAGGAGTAGCAAATATGAGTATTGCACATAGACACAAAATGCTGGAGTAACTCAGCGGGACAAGCAGCATCCCCTGCTCTCCCCTCCTCTCCCCTTCTCTTCCCTTCTCTCCCCCTCTCTCCCCTTCTCACCCCCCCCCCCCCCCCGCGTTCTCTAAAGGACTTACCATACACTGTGCAGCCGTCTTTTACGTTCTTGTTCATCGCGGGTGTGAATTTCAGACAGCGCTCCCCCGCTTTCCCTGGCCCCCGCCTTTGCGATGTGTTTGTGTGTGTGTATGTGTGTGCGGTCGGGCTCGATCCTGCTCGTGGTTTCATCGCTGACAGTCGATCCAGCTCGTGGATTTCCAGACGAGTCCCCTCGAGCTTGAAGGTTGAAGACAGTCGCTGTAAAGTTGCGTCAGTGGGACAGGCCCTTAACTGAGGCCTCGAGTACGCGGGGACTACTCTCGAGCATGAAGAAGAGTTGCAAAGACCTCCTAGGACCTTGTGTCGACTATGCTGCGAGTATGAGTCGAGGGCAAACTCGCGAATGAGGTCCCTTAAGGGCCTGTCCTACTAACGCAACTTTTCAGTGACTGTCTTCGACCTTCAAGCTCGAGGGCACTCGCCTGAAAAACCTCGAGCTGGATCGAACGTCAGCGATGAAACCGCGAGTTGGATCGACCGTCTGCACACACACACAAAAACATCGCAAAGGCGGGGGCCAGGGAAAGCGGGGGAGCGCTGTCTGAAATTCACACCCACGATGAACAGGAAGGTAAAAGACAGCTGGCACAGTTACGGTAAGTCCTTTAAAGAGCACGGAGGGGGTGGGGGGGCTGGCTGGGAGAGAAGGGGAAAGAGGATGAGAGAAGGAGAGAGAAGGGGAGAGAAGGGGAGCGAAGGGGGGAAAAGGGGAGGAGAAGGAGTGGAGACACTTTTAAGAAGCCAGACAACTTTTAATAAAGTTTAGCGGGCATTTAAAATTACCGGTCGGTTTACTTACCTTTTTTTCTCAACGAGCTTTACCTTCGACTACCTTCGATTGTCTTCGATTACCTACGATAGCATTACGACGTAATACGACCTACCTCGACTAAACCTACAAGTAAAAAAATATAGATTTTTTCCATGGCGACCTTTTTTTACTTGCGAGCATTTTTCAGCTTGTTGAAAAAACCGCCGTGATCTAACTGAGGCCTCGAGTACGCGGGGACTACTCTCGAGCATTAAGGAGAGTTACAAAGACCTCCTAGGACCTTGTGTCGACCACGCTGCGAGTATGAGTCGAGGCCAAACTCTTCTGAACTCGTAAATTATGTCCCGCAGTGGGACAGGCCCTATATCTTGATATGTTGGTAAATGTTGTGATATTGTAAAATATGCCTTTTAAGACATGAATCTCTGCACATAATCACTAAACACCTCCCCTATTTATTTTTGTTGTATGTGCTCTTTCAAAAACCCTTTGCAAAGGAGAAATTATGTCATATCATAGTTTATAATTGAAAACGGCAAATTTAGAAAGCTAAAATATCCCTTTGCAAACGCTATTGAAGTTAAAAGCCAGCCTTTTTGAAAAGCTGTCTGAAACAAACAAAAATCAATTTCCTAGATGTTGTGCAGACTACTGAAACCAGAAGATCAAAGGGATTTGTCTAAGGGATTTGTCATTATCAGGTTAGAAAACACTTACAGATTTAACATTTTACCACACCTGTTGAAAAAGATAAAAGACAGAGAAATTATAAAGTTTCTTTTGTATTTTTTTTTTCAAAATGAGGAAATATCATCTAGCTGCAAAAAATATCTACAGCCAGCATTTGTTTTTGAAAATGAACAGTGGCTCTTGCAACCAAACTCGCAGCGGCACTTGGATTTTTTTTTAGTTGGGCTCTCTCTGTAGCCGTAAAGCTATATTCTGTGCTGTGTTTATTTTCTTTTGCACTACCTGTCATACCCATGTATGGTATGGTCAAGTATGGCTAGTGCGTAAAACAAAACATTCCATTATAGTTTGGTAATAAATCAATGCCAATAAATCAATGATAAATCAATGGCAATGCCTTTTCATTCAATCTAATTGTGCCCGTGTTGGCAAAGTGACTACAATACTAAACCGTTGATGCAAATGTGCAGTTATTTATCAATATAAAATAACTTAAAGATCAAACTTTTTTGTGCAAGTTCCATTTTTGCCATCTCATGATTTTCTTACATATTCCTTTGTTGCAGTTATAAGCATACAATATTCAGATACCTATAGATATGGTAGCACATGTGACTGTTTGTACATTCTATGTGACAGTTGGTCTAATTCAATTTGATATTAATCTCAAATGCTACACTATTTCAAAATTCAGATTAATGGATTTTCCACACAGGTATTAGGGTTCATGTAACCAAGGTGAGTGAATAGAGTTAAGATGCAGATCAACCATCAATTGAATGATTGAAAGGACTTGGAAGACTGATGTCTTCATGCAATATCCTTCTACTACTATGATTTCAAAACTGTGGAACTTTTTACATCCTCCAGTCTAAGCTCAGTGCTTTCTAATCACTATTAATTGAGTTGACCTATTCCTCTGTTTCCATTTCGCCTCAGTGGTGCCTCTTACTTCGAGACCTGGCACTTATCTTCAGTTAACTTTTGTATTCTTAAAATTGCTGGACATTACACAGAAGTAAACCAGGTCTTCCCTTAACAGAAAGTGCTCCCACTCACATTAAATGCAGAGTATAGTGTCATTCAATCTGCCACAATGTTATGCATCATCGCCAAACGACAGGATTAGTGTAGATTTGTCATTTTCTACCCTGTTATTGTAAGGCTTCTCTGAGTTAGATCTGAACGACTGGATTCAGCTTGGCTCTAAGAGCAAGCTCATGGGAACACAGTTGGAATCATTTGTATTCATTTCCCACAGGATCTTAATTGTCAATTAACAAAGGAAGTTTTTCATTCCATCAGCTAGACCCTGACTGACTGAGTCAAGATTCATAAGGAGCAGAATCAGGTCATTCGGCCCATCTAGTCTATTTCGCCATTCAATCATGGCTGATCTTTCTCTCCCTCCCAGCTCAATTCTCCTGGCTTCTCCCCATAACCGCTGACACCCATCCTAATCAATCATTTATGTATCTCTGCCTTTAAAAATATCTATTGATTGGCCTACACAGCCTTCTGTGGTAAAGAATTTCACAGATTCACCACCCTCTGACTAAAGAAATTCCTCCTCATCTCCTTCCTTAAGGCACATCCTCTGGTCCGAACAAGTGAACAAGAGGAAGAGGACTGAACTTTGTTGCCTTCCCTCACAGTGGAAAACGTTGATTCCGCTGTGGGGGGATGTTTTTATGTTTAATGTTAAATTCTATAGTGTTGTGTTTATCTTATTTATGTGCTGCATGGTAACTCAAATTGCTCTGGTCTGTACAGCACTTTGGTCAATGTGGATTGTTTTTAAATGTGCTTTATTTTTATTTTTTATTCTTTTATTATTTTTTATTTTTATTAGAAGCAGTGTACAAAAGTATAAACCGCGGCGTATGACATAATACATTTTTTGTACAGCTTTAATTTTAATTTTTAGCTAAAGATGAGAAAGAAGAAGAGAGAAAAAGCAAGAGAGAGAAAGAAAGTGAATGTGCAAGAATAGAACCCCTAAACTACCAAATTGTAGCCAAAGAGTGAATAAGTACAAGAAATAAGAAAAAAATAAAAAGACAAAAACAGAAAGAAAAAATAAAAAGTGATGATATACCTGCTTCATATCTCTCCCCACCCATCACCCAACCCGTTATTCGATTTAATTCCAAAATTGTGATGCACCATACTATCTTTGTAATGAATCAATGAATGGTGTCCATGTCTTCGAAAATTGCTCTGGTTTTTCTGCTAAGACAAGTCTCATATTTTCAAGATGTAGTGTCTCTGACATGTTTGTAATCCACATTTTAAGGGTAGGGGCAGATGTATTTTTTGCAGAATTTATGTATTAGTTTTTTCACCGTTATCAGGTCACAGTTAAGGAAATGTCTTTGAAATATTGATAGCTCAGGGCAGGCTTACGATGTTCCGAGAATAATCAGTTCCGTGTGCTGGTCCAGTTTTGTTTTTAATGTTTTTGAGAACATTTCAAAAATTCCTTTCCAAACGTTATGTAGTTTAATGCAAGATGCGAAGGAATGTGTTATAGTTGCTTCTTGTGCTTATTAAATAAATTTGATTTGATTTGTTTTGATGATCTCCCACTAGTGGAAACAAAGATTGTTTAATTATCATGAGAACCCAGGAACTGAACAATGACATTCTTACTAGCTGAGGTTTTATGGGCACATTAAAAACAACAACAGTAAATTATTAGTTATTCTAGGTAAACCAGGCCATGACAGTGCGAGCCAAAGTACATTAGCACCACCATAGTAGTGCAGAGTACATAGTAGTTTCAGCGCTGAGGGAGGATTGTAGTTGGGGTGGTGCACGGTGGTTCAAGAAATGGAGAAAAAATAAATCTTGAATCAAAAGATAATGGCTCTCAGGCTCCTGTACCTTCTTCCCTATGGTAGCAGCAGCAAAATGAGAGCATGGCGAGGGTGGTGTGAGTCTTTGATAATGTTAGCTAGCTTCTTGAGGTGCTGAATCCTGTAGGTTCCTTTGTCGGAAGGGAACTCAATACATAAGGTTGTAGGAAGGAACTGCAGATGCTGGTTCAAACCGAAGATAGACTCAAAATGACGGAGTAATTCAGCGGGACAGGCAGCATCTCTGGATAGAAGGAATCGGTGACGTTTCAGATCGAGACCCTTCTTCACGATGGGCCAGGCAATGACCATCACTTTCACCAACTTCCTTAAATGTTGAGCATTTGAATTACCAAACCAGGCTCGGATGCAACCAGTCTACGCTCTCCACCGCACACCCGTAGAGGTTTGGTAGGGTATTTGTTGACATGCCATATATTCTCAAATTTCTGAGGAGGTAGAGACATTGATGAGTTTTATTTGTAATTGCATTAATGCTGAGATTTGGACAGATCATCAGAGATATGTATGCCCAGGATGTTGAAGGAGGTGATTCTGTCCACAGCCCGTTGCACCGATCAAAACAGGTGCATGGTGCATGGTCTCTCGTTTTTTTCTTCCTGAAATCAACAATCAGCTCCTTGGTTTTGCTGATGATAAGAGCAAGATTGTTGTTTTGGCACCACTCAACCAGAATAATAAGAGAAATGTGTTTTATTTAAGAAACACAATTTGGAAAAATAAAATCTTTCCAGATCCACATAAATTTCCATTGCATGGTCCTCTTGCCTGTGGCATCTGGATGAAAATACAGTCCAAGCTGATGCATTGAAAACTTTCCACATTTGCTGGTGTTCAGTCTATTACACAATGCAATCCATTTGAAAGTGATATTGCTTGGAGCAAGAGAGCTACATGTAATTTGGTGCAAAACCTGAAATTTCATGAGCATAAGGCTTGAAATGAAAATTTAAAAAGCTACACAATGGAAAAAAATAATGCTTTTTATGTATGGAATCAAAAAAGGATGGCACAGTGGCACAGCTGGTAATGCCACTGCCTCATAGTGCCAGAGACCCAGGTTCAATCCTGACCTTGGGTGCTGCCTTTGTGGAGTTTGCACTTTCTCCCTGTGGCCATCTGGGTTTCTTCTGGATGCTCCTGTTTTTTTCCCCAGATTTCAAAGATGTGCGGGTTTGTAGGCTTAATTGGGCTCTAAAAATATTACATAATTAGGGATTGGATGAGAAAGTGACATAACATGGAATTGGTGTGGTTGGTGGGCCAAAGGGCCTGTTTTCATGTTTTTTCACAAAAATATAAAGGCAGCTTTGTAGTGCAGTGAATAATGCTGCTGCCTCACAGCTCCAACAACGTGAGTTCGATCCTGACCTGGGGTGTTGTCTGTGTAGTTTGCACATTGTTCCTGTTGACTGTGTAAGAGTCCCTTGGTACCAGTTTCTCTCCACATCCCAAGGATGTGCTGACTGATACGTTAATTGGCTGCTGTCAATTGACATTAACGTAAGTCAGTTGTCGGAGAATTGGGATCGGAGGGTGAAGTAGATTGGTGTGTCATTATGAATAGGTCACAGGGAAATATGCGAGGAAATGTATTTGATGAGATTGCTCTGAGATCTGGTCTAGACTCAAAGGGCTGAATTGGGGCCTTTTGTGTTATTAGAGAAAAATAAACATTGCTTGCAGCTAATCTTGCAAAATCCAATCAGTATATGATGAATACTGAAACAAGCCAAAAAGGATATTTCTTTCATTTTCACTGGATTGAGAAGCCAAATATACATGAATCAAGTGCTCTTTGGCAAAGATCATATAATCATTGACTGATGGCCCAGGAATAGACCCTTCAGCTCTCTATATGTCAATCATCAAGTACCTACCTATACTAATCTCAGTAGTTTAGTTTAGTTAATTGTCACGTGTACCGATGTACAGTGAAAAGCTTTTATTGCATGTTAACCAGTCAGCGGAAAGACAATACATGATTGCAATTCTCCCATTTACAATGTATAGATACATGATAAGGGAATAACGTGTAGTGCAAGATAAAGCCAGCAAAGTCCGATCAAGGATAGTCCGAGGGTCATCAATGAGGTAGGCGGCGGGATCCTCAGTGGTGGTGGGGCCTCGCGGTCGATGAGCATGAGGGGGGGGGGAAGGGGAAGATAATGGGGACCAGCCGTGGGGGTACCGCCATGAGGGACGATGGAAAAACAAAAAAACCCGGTGTGTGGGGAGGGGGGGTGGGGGGACACTCTAGTTTAGAATCCTCTGCCCAGGGGATAAGTCTGCGTTTATTTGTTTGTTCATTTGTTCCTGTGAAGGTGCCGTGCACACGGCAGCTAGACAACAGTCGCTTGTCCCTTTCTTTTTGTTTTCACTTTTAATTTCAAGTTTTGGTGTACCTTGTGCGTTGTGACTGTTGGCAGACCAATTTCCCTCGGGGATGAATAAAGCTTATCGCATCGTATAGTATCGTATCATAGTTAGTAGTTCACTTGGTCCACAGCCTTCAATGCCTTGGCTATTTAAGAGCTCATCCGGATAACTCTTAAATGCTGTAATTGTACCTTGCCCTTCCACCACTAATGCAATGCATTCCAGATACTAGACACCAACTGGGTGTCAAAAAAATGTCATCAGAACCCCTCTAAATCTTTTACCCATTACCATGAATCTACACCCTTTGGTTATAAACACATTAACTATGGGGAAAGGTTACAAATCATCTAACCTTTATATGCCTCTCGTTACTTTGGACATCCCCCCCTATTAGATCGTCCCTCCATTTCTTCCAGTTAAAGGAGAACAATCTATTCAGTTTCATCTCATTACTGTAATGTTTCATCCAAGACACCATCCTGTTGTCGCCTCTGCACCGTCTCCAGTGCAATCACATCCTTCCTAATGTATGGTACCCAGAATTGCACACAATTCTACAGCTGTGATCTAACCAAAGTTTTATAAAGATCCACCAAAGAGGTTTGGTCTATATTCTTTACCCTGCTTATTGAAGGCAAACATCCCACGTGCTTTCAACATCATCTCATCTGTCTGTGCTGCCACCTTATGAACATTGACTAAAGTCCTTCTGCTCCTCAGTACTCCATAGGTTCCTACCCCCCATGATATATGACATATCCTTATTGCTACTTCCAAAATGCATCACCTTGCAATTACTGCGTTTAATTCCATTTACTATTACTCTGCCTAATTTAACAGATAATAAATATATAATTCTGCATCTAAGACTACCCTCTTCACTATCAGCAACATCGCCAGCTTTCATGTTAGCTGCAGGCTCACTAATTGTATTTCTTACTGCCTATGATCCAATTCATCTAGCTTCTATCTATATTATCTATCTATGCATAACTAAAACTCTGATCTTGTTAACTTCCGGTTTGGTGGTCTTTCTATTTGCCCAAAAACGGTTGACGATAACGCTATGATTTTTTGCCAGTTCACTCACTGATCTCCCGTGCTGCGAGTGCACCAAGTTTCATTCTGATCGGTTAAATGTCGTAAACGTTAGCGAGGTTTAAAAATCTTAAAAAACGCACAGGCGCAGATCGTTTTCTTCTCCTGCCAGTCGGCGCCGCTTGGATTAGTCTCTTCCGCTGTCACTCCGTGGGACAGTCCGCCCCTTCCTGTGCCATTGTGTCTTTACTAGAGTTGAGGATGGCCGGCGGAGTTTTCCAACTGGACACAATTTTCTGAGCTACCCAGCTGTAAGCAGCCTAGTCGCAAGCAGCCCAGCCCCAAACAGCCCAGCATCAGAGACCCGACCCTGCCCAGCATGGGAGACCCAGCCCAGCCCAGAGTCAGAGACCCAGCCCAGCCCAGCCCAGCCCAGAGTCGGAGATGTCGCCAAACGAAAAGCGGAGACTCTGATCCCGGCGGAGGAGAACAAGCAACGACCAGCGCCCATTGTTAGTCCCCATCGCACCACCAATTCCAGCCACTACCCCTCTTATCCCCCTCTGGTCCCCCTCGCTGGCTCCTACCCGTCCCCCATGATGCCCCCTCTCCCCCATGGCTCTTCCCCGTCTTTTCTCCGAGCTCTCTACTTCTACCCCCCCCACAAGCCCTCCCACCCACACACACCTCCTGCGCCACACACACCCACTCCCCCGCCCACACACACCACCCCCCCCCGTATCCCAATAAACCTCCCCCCATCCCCACAACCGCTCATCACAACCCCCCCTCCCACACCGCCCACCCACCCCCACCCCCCACAACACACCCCCCCCCCAACCTCCACAACCCCCATGCCCCCCGTGCCCCCGTCCCATTGGGTTGGCGGACCAGGCCTCCCATGCGACTGGGACCCAATGGGGCGGGGGCATGGGGGATTGTTTTCCGGTTGAAGCTTTTGGACAGCAATAAAAAGACTATGCGGGCTTAAAATTTGAATTTCCTTCCTCATTTCAGGTTAAGGGGTAAGCTGTTACTAACTGAGGTGGGATGGAAACAGCAGCCTATGCAGTCTACCTGAATGCCCTTTATGAAGTAGAGAGCATTCAGGTCAGGTCAGCTTTGCTTACCTTTTCTCTCTGACTTCAATGCACAATTTATTTGCCGAATAGATGTTGTGTAATTGGTTCAATAATCACGCGGTTGATAGTTGATGGTTTCCATCTGTTGAATACTGTGCTTCAAATCTACTCATTGGTGCCTTTTCAGTGAGTTTTCTATTCCAAATCTACTTGTCTCATATTGCATTTCACTGACATTGTTCTCATTGTAAGTGACTGGTGGAAATGATTTACTTTTCCAACATGTGTTTGAACACAATATTGGCATATATTTTGTCCACAGTCCATGTAGGATTGATTTCCCACTTCTGAAAAAACATACTGCAACATATTTTATAACAATCTCTGAAGGTTTTATATGGACAATGAGTTTTGTAGTCCATTGACTATTGTTGCCTGGAGACATATGATAGCTATCCAGCACAGAGTAGAATCCTATAACCAGCATGAGATGAATAACTAAAAACCAGTAAATCCCCTCTGACTGCGAACAAGCAGGGTCACACAAATGTTTGACATGCTAAAGGGCCTGTCCAACTTGGGCGACCTAATCCGTGCGTTTTGGCAAGTTCGCCCTCGACTCATACTCGCAGCATGGTCGACACGAGGTCGTAGGAGGTCTTCGTAACTCTCCTTGATGCTCGAGAGTGATCTCCGCATACTCGAGGCCTCAGCTAGGTCGTGGCGTTTTTTTCAATATGTTAAAAAAATGGCCGCGAGTAAAAACTGGTCGCCATCGAAAAAATCGATACATTTTTTACTCGTAGGTTTAATCGTAGTAGGTCATAGTAGGTCGTAGTATGTCGGCATGTTAGTCACAGGTAATTGAGGGTAGTCGAAGGTAGTCAAAGGTATTCATAGATAAACCCCTGTCTCACGGTGCGAGTTGGCCCACGAGTGACCCCGTGTTTTCACTCGTGGTGATCACGTAGCGGGAACGTCGGAACTCGCACGAGCAACTTATCGACTCGTGGCGCTAATGGCAGGTACTCGGGAAACTTGTTAACTCGTGAAAAAAATCAAACATGTTTGATTTTTTCCACGAGTCAAATTAACTGTTCAAGTTAAAAATGGAAACATTTAAACTCGTTGTAATAACATAGTGGCCCGTGCGTTTGCCTTAGTGACTCGTGAGTCTACCGTGGGAACTTTCTTATAATCTGTTTGTTCGCTCGAGTAAAGACTGAACCAAAGATAGACACAAAATGCTGGAGTAACTCAGCGGACCAGGCAGCATCTCTGGAGAGAAGGAATGGAGCCGAGACCCTTCTTCAGACTTACCCGAAACGCCACCCATTCCTTCTCTCCAGAGATGCGGCCTGTCCCGCCGAGTTACTCCAGCATTTTGTGTCTATCTTCGGCCTTTCTGCGATGATCTGCCACTTGTCCTTTATTACTGAGGCGCCTGCCCCGTGGCTTTGTATTCGTCACTCTGTCTCAATGAACGGCTTTAGGATGCGGTTAAAGACCTGCCGGAGGGGCAAGTCTGGGGCGGTGGGTGGGATGTGTCCACGTGTGATGCTCCATCCACCCCCCGGGGCCGAGAGTGTGGGATTGGGAAGGAACTGCAGATGGCTGGTTTACACCGAAGATAGACACACACAATGCTGGAGTAACTCCGAGGGACAGGCAGCATCTCTGGAGAGATGGGATGGGTGAGATTTCGGGTCGAGACCCTACTTCAGACTTCTCCAGAGATCCCGCTGAGTTTACTCCAGTAGTTGGTGTCTATCCCGGTGGCGGGGAGCCGGGCTTGGCCGACCCGCCGCCTCTACTTGCCGGTCAGTCCAGTGATCATCGCCGTCCGCCAGGGATGCAGCGGAGGTTTGCACCCGGTGAGTTGTCCAGCGCTCACGGTGGACGAGGGAGGGCAGCAATAGGCCAGGTAAATGAATAGCAGCACATAAATGAGCCAACCTTTAACATTTCTTGATTTTATGTTTTAATTTACAAGCCGCTTCACTTGTAAATTTGCTTTTGTAAAAATGTTTTATTTTCAGTCCAAAGAAGGGTCTCGACCCGAAACGTCACCCATTCAACGATAGACACGAAAAAGCTGGAGTAACTCAGCGGGTCAGGCAGCAACTCTGGAGAGAAGGAATATGTGACTTTTCGGGTCGTGATCCTTCTTCAGAAGACGAGCCCTTATCCGAAATTCTCCAGAGATGTTACCTGGCCCGTGTTGTTACTCCAGCTTGTTGCGTCTGCCTTCCGTCCAAAGCCTTGGGATCGTCGCCGACGTGAAGACGGTGCGAAGCCCCCGCGCCCGGTGCAATGGACGGGGAGCTGGAGAGGGGAGGGAAGGGGTCACACACATGGCCGGGAAGCAGAGGGGTGGGGGTGGGGTTGGTGACAGACAGGGCCAACAATGAGATGGAGAAATACAGAAACACCGACATGCAAAGGAGACCTGCAATAGCGCATGATATCTCTCGCGTTATGGCGGGTGATTGTCGCCTGCCCGCTGTTTCTGCCCCTAAAGCCTTGGGATCGTTGCCCTTTGTGTTGGCGTGGAGGGTGAGGGGGCTATTGTGCTGCTTGATTGCCCCCTGCTATCATAGGGACAGGGAGACACAGCGGCTTTTGAGACTGGTGGGCAATCACTGCCAAAGTGTCTGCCTGCAGTCAACACACCTCTCCTACACAAGTCTCCCGCACTAAGACCATCCCGCAGAGAATGATCCCAGCACCCAAGAGCCTTGTCTGTCACCCCCCACCCCTAACCACCCTCCACCTCAACTTACGCCTGGGCACCAAAGCAGCTCAGGAGGCGAACCCTGAGGTCCGTCTCCCAACAATCTGATATGCAACTGATGTGAAAGAACAGCGGCTGCGGCCGGCACCCGGCATGGACTTCTCACACCCTCACACACTTACCTTCATTCACGGTTGGCTCAAGAGTAACGGGAGAGGAACTTGGTAACTCGGGAGAGGAAGTTGGAACATCGCAGCAATTACATACCCGTGGGAACTCGGTTAAACACTTGATCATAAACTTGAAATCTCATACACAACCACGAGTCTGTTTTTTTTCTTTCACTTGGGGTCACTCATGGGATGACTCGCACCGTGTGACAGGGCCAATAGTCTTCATCATAGTCGAAGGTAGGTCGAAGGGATGTCGAAGGAGATCGAAGGAGGTCGTAGCTAGTCGTAGCTAGTCGAAGTTGGTCTTCAACATAGTCGAAGGAGGTCGAAGGAGGTCTTCTACATAGTCGAAGGAGGTCTTCAACATGTCATTTTTTCAAACTCTTCTAAACTCGCTGTTTAGGTCGCCCAAGTGGGACAGCCCCTTAACACTTACAAATTAAACAGCAAAGATGAGTTGTGCCACAGTGATTAAAAATTGGCATCCTCTATATCTGGTTGTATGGTAGAGTTGCTGACTTACAGCACCAAAGATTTGATCCGGACCTCGGGCGCTGTCTGTGTGGAGTTTGCATGTTCTCCCTGTATCCAAATTGGATTTCTCTGGTGCTCTGGTTACCCTCTCACATCCTAAACCTATGCGGCTTAGTAAACCTATACGGCTATTTGTAAATTGTCCGTAGTGTGTAGGGATGAGTTAATTGAGATAACTTAGAACTAGTGTGAATTTAGTGTGGACTCGGTGGGCTGAAGGGCCTGTTTCCATACTCTATCTTTTTTTTTTAAATCTGTAGAGTGCATGAATCTGCTTTTTCCTATTTTGCTGTTTAATGGGTCCTTTGTTGCCAAGTGTATTTTCAGAGTCAGCCCTTGCTTGTCGCAAAATGACAACGTAGGTTGTGTTAAAATTTTGTTGTTGCAGCAACTCTGCAGCTAAAACTCACCTCCACCGCCATCCCAAGTTGGTTTTGGTTACAAAAGTACGATCGAGAATGGGGATAGGCAAATGGAATGGTTTCTTAATAGCCACCTACACCTTGTTGCAACTGACTGCAAAGACATGTTCAATACCAAGAAATGGAAACTGAATTAGGTCTTCCTTTCAGGGAAACTGCCGGTAACATATTAACAATAACAGCGCATTCACTACATGAGAAGCTGTAGGCTTATTCTATGACCAGCCAGAGTATTGAACCTTTGTAATTTGAAGCAAAACTTTGCAAGATCATACAATCAACATTAATGTCCAGCACTGGTTTCACAGCATTCACCAACTTTCTGCCTGATTCAAGTGGAGTAAATACCTATTGGGTTGTTTTCATCTTTCACTGCATTTAAGTGAAGGAGCTATGAAAGCTATGGTGCTTCTGAGGTTCTGTTGCTCTTCCCTCAAAGTTATGCAATCAGGACAATTTCATTGAATTGAAGTGAAAGACATAGCATGGAAACAAGCGCTTTGGCCCACCAAGTCCATGCTGACCATTGATCACCCTTTCATAGGTAAACAAAAATGCTGGAGAAACTCAGCGGGTGAGGCAGCATCTATGGAGCGAAGGAATAGGTGACGTTTCAGGTCGAGACCCTTCTTCAGACCTTTCATGCTCATTCTATGTCATTCCACTTTTGCGTCCAATCCCTACACACTAAGGGCAATTCGCAGTGGTCAATTAACACGCAAACCTGCACATCCTTGGGATGTGGGAGGAAATCACAGCACCCAGAGGAAACCCACAGGGTCACAGTGAGAACGTGCAAACTTCACACAGGCAGCACCCAAGATCAAGATCATAGATAGAAACAAAAAACTGGAGTAACTCAGCGGGTCAGACAACATCTCTGGAGAAAAGGAAAAGGTGACGTTTCGGGTCAAAACCCTTCTTCAGACTGAGAATCAGGGGAGAGGGAAATTAGAGATATAGACGTTGATGTAGAGAGATAGAACAAATGAATGAAAGATATGAGCAAAAGTAACGATGATAAAGGAAACAGGCCATTGTTAGCTGGTTAAAGGAAACAGGCCATTGTTAGCCTTGCCTCTGGCTTTGTGAGACAGCAGCTCTACCAACTGTACCGTTGTGAAAATATTTTTACTTTTTTCCTCCGGCCTTTATTTTCCACATTGTAGGTGATTCTTTCTAACACATATTACTGGTTTATGTCACGTTGAGTCATATTCATACATGCTGACGCATTTGAACACCAAGGATCAAAAATCCTCCTTCAATACCAAATTGACCCACTTCTACTCACTTTGCTCATTCAAGGCTCAGCTGCAATTTCTGCACAAAAAAAAAACATTGGCCAAATACAAACTTGAACTCCACCTATGGAATGCAGCTCAGAAATTAAACCCAATCATCTGAAGTAATGTTGACTGGGACATGGAATCGTAAAGAGGTCAGATTTGTCTCTTAGTTCAGATATTGAGGGTCAACTCAAATCAAACTAAATCAAAATGACAGTTTATTGATCCTTGTCTAAGTGAATATCTAAATGGTCAAATGCCAACGATGAAAATCTTCATATTGGATTTGTCAGCATCAATGACTCGTGAACTAATGTGTCTGTACTGTATGTGAGGAAACAGAAATACCTACAAGTCTTGCATGTCAAGGAAGACAAAAATAATGCATGGAAGCAGCAACTGGCAGTTTAGCATAGATCGTTGTCCAATCAATTAACACAATTTGCGAGACTTCAGCAATTACATTTGTGTGCTCGGTTACGTTCCATTTGGGCTGCATCATCGATTCATCCAATACGATACAGCAATACAATAATACTTTATTAGCCAAGTATGTTTTGCAACATACGAGGAATTTCATTTGCCAAGTCAGTCATACAAATAAAAAGCAACAGAACACACAAAATACATTTTAACATAAACATCCACCACAGTGAATCCTGCACATTCCTCACTGTGATGGAAGGCGAAAAAAAAGTTCACTCTCTTCCCTTCTGTGTTCTCCCGCATCGGGGGCATCGAGCCTTCCGTTGAGGGGGCGATCTTACTCCTGTAGCCAGTAGTTGAGTCCTCCTTGTTGGGCGATCAAGCTCCTGCATCGGGGGGATCTCAGCCGACGATCGGACCCTGGGTCAGGGCCGGTCGAACCTTCTGCGTCGTTGGAGCTCCCGACATCTACGGTCTCTACCCGCGACTGCGAGCTCTCGATGGTAAAATCCCCAGGCAAGGGATCGACTCCAATGGTAAGTCCAAACCCCGCGGAGGGGCTCAAGATCAGCCCCGAGCGAGGCCTCCAGCTCCACGATGTTAGGCCGCAGAGCGACCAGAGATACAACCCGGAAAACAATTACATCTCCGGCAGGGTGAGAGATTGAAAAAAAAAGTTTCCCCCGACCCTCTCCCGCTCCCCCACATAAAACAAACCCGAGAACATTTACACAATCTTTTAAAATACACTAAAAATAACAACAACAAAAACGAAAAAAGGACAGACTGCGGGGCGGCCAATCGTACGGCACCCCTGGTGGTATCCACAAAACTATACGGAAAAGTAGTCAAAGTTTACAAATGAAAGTAGTATCGTATCATGTCATATGATATTGTAGTAGCATTGGAACAAATCTCGGGCAAAGCGGCTGAAGGGAAATTGCAATATTCAAGTATTCCAATGAGCGGAAGATCTTGACATTCAGAGCCCTTTGTAAACAGAAACTTAGTGAGTGATCAATGGCACAGCATCCGGCATTCTGATCCCCCATTGTTGCCACCTCAGGCAAGTGATTTTAATAGTGTGTCTTAACCCTTGGGTAAGGAGCAAGAGTAAGGTATGACATACTCCTTAAAATATTATTTTACTTCAATAGTTTTTGTATCCTTTAGTATGGAAACAAGCCCTCAGGTCTACCAAGTTCATGCCAACCGTTAAACATCCACCTACACAGTAGAAACAAGGAACAGCATGTATAGTTTTTTTGGAGCTCATGATTGAACAATCCTATCATGCAAAGGATTAATCCAGTGAATGTCTTCTGCACTGCCTCCAATGCTATTTAGGTTGGTTTTGAGAATCAGCGCGGAAACAGGCTCTTCAGCCTCCAGGTCCGTGCCGACCAACAATCCCCATACACTAGCAGTGTGCTACACACTTGGCACAATTTACAATCATTGCCGAAGCCAATTAACCTACAAACCTGTACGTTTTGGAATGTGGGAGGAAACCGAAGCACCCGAGGAATGCCCAAGCGATTGCGAGAAGAACGCACAAACTCCGTACAGACAGCACCCATAGTCAGAATTGAACCCAGGTGTCTGGCACTGTTAGGCAGCAACTCTTCCGCTGCGCCACTGTGCCGTCATGCTATTGTATCATTTCTTAAATAAGAGGCCAGGAGTACTGAGCAACTACAATAATGTTCCAAATGTTGATTTGGCTTAGATCTGGACAATTGGAACCTTTAGACCATAGGGCCACAGACAAGACCTTAGGACCAAAAGGTTATCCAGCCAGAAACAGCAATGATATTAATAAAGTCCAATCAAAATGTTACAATTAAATCCAAAATTACCTCAGGGAATCCTTGGCAAGATTGATACACTTTAAATTTAAGCTCTGGTATGCTTTGATTGTTTAATTTTTGAATTGATTTAGTTTCACGTATTTATCCCAGTTCCTCATGCTGCCGCAAGGAATACAAGCAGCAAGCTATGGGGATGAAGCCAGCTGAAGAACAGCACTGTCTGAACACAATCTCCTAAGGCACTATTCCATCAAGTGTGCAATTCATCATTGTGTCATTCAGGCAAGAAATGATTTGTCCCATTGTTTTTGTGTTTATCTCATAACCATCAGCACAGCTCTTGAATAAATCACGCATCACGAATAATAAGACCATTTTTTAAAAATAATTAATGTGTTCAACCCAAATAAAATGTATTTGTGGGATTGTATGCAGCAAAGGTGGCAACAAAGGGTCAGGCAATAATTTATTTCCAAGTACACAGAAATGCCTAAATGAATATTTTCATACATCATTTTAATGCAGAGTTAAATCCAACATTAAATGAATATTAAATAATAAAAAAAGGCACTTCTGTTATTACTTCATTAATTGCTTCTGCACACTCCCACCATGTTTCTCAGGAATTCTTCATGCAGAAATTACACATCCCGGTAGAGAAATTAGCAACACAGGACAGTTCCAATGAATTCTAAGTGATTTAAAGTGACCTGACAAGCTATGGCTGCAAACCCCAGAGTCATGCAAAATGCAAAAGAAACACTCTGCTTAAAACTGTGCAGAAAAGAGGGGAGAAAAAAATCCGACCTTAATAATAGGTGCTTATTCAAACAAAACTTCTCAAAATTACACTTAATGGAAAATGACAATGCCATATTTGAAATAATCCTTTGCAGTTTTATTACTTTAGTTAATAAGTTGAGATAAATAAATTAAAATCAAATGTTTTGGAATTAAAAGGTAATTGTTTGCTATGTATGCACACATGAAATGAAAAACCATTAGCTCATCCAATTAATGCTGTGGTGAAAAATAAATTTGATGCAATTCCTAGAAACTCTTACCATTTATCAAATATTTATCGAATACCGAAACTGCTCCGACACAATGTTTATGACTTTCATATTAATAATAAAAATGTTAATTAAGCTCCTTAATAGAATTTATTGTTCAACATTTGCTGTCTTAATGTCTTGTGGAATTTTCTTTTTGAATATTTGAGAAATTACAATGTATAGGAAATTGTGATTACAAATTCAGGAAGCAAGTGGACAAAATGGGCAAATACATTGCACGCTGGATAAATATTGAATTATATTCTAATTATTCATGAGGTGCACAACTAGATCTTGACCTTGGGTGACAGTGCAAAATGGGCAATAGCAAATTGACAGTTTTACTTATTTTACAGAAGCTTGAAAGTGTGCACCAGCAGATTCAGGAACACTCTTCCCCTCTGTTACCAGGCTTCTGTACGGTCCTTCCATAAGCTAGAGAACTATCCGATTCACCTCCACACAATTGAGGAAATTGGACTTTGTCTATGGAACAGAAGTTCTACATTGCTGAGAACTACATTTTGTACTCTTATATACCTTCCCCATTGCTCTATTGTACTTCTGTTTGACATCCGATTCTTGATCAGTTGGGCAAGTAGGCTAAGGAATGATTAAATGAGAACTTACCAGTTTGAAGTCTGATCTTTATTTTATGAGGAGTTATGTTGAGGGATTACGTGCCCTCCACCCCCAACCCTCTATCAAAAAGGTCAGCTGGTATGCAAGTTCTCTAATCTTACTATATTCAGTTCACCAACTGTCATCTGTGATTTCACACCGCTGCTTTGAAGATTGACGCGCATGCGTGCTGGCGGGTTCTTCACGTAATCCCTCAACGGAGTCACGTGAGTGACTACGTGAAGATTTCAAAGCTCTGTGATTTCATGCTGTGGAACGAGTCCATGCGTCACACACTGTAATAACAGACCAAGGAGGAGTAACTGTAGAATGCATTCAGACATGACATGGTTATTTGAACATGCTGATGCTTTAGTAATAAATAAATAATAATGACCCGATACACTCGGGGCAAAATATAATACAGAGTTTAAAATTGACTCCGCAAACAACCCAGTCCTGGCAATGGGTTTTTTATAAAATGTTTGAAAAGTTATTTCACTAGACCATCCTGCCGTCGCAAGGATGTGGTCCATAGGAACTTCCAACCGTATTGCAGCAGAAGTCGGTGCAACCCTGGTGGAATGAGATTTTAAAACATCAGTATCGACACGTGCCAAAGCCAAAATCTGTCTTAGCCACCTAGAGATGGTCTGCACAGACACCCTTTTGTGAGTTTTTTTATGACTGACAAAGCCATTTCAGAGTCCCTAAGGTTTTTTGTGACCCTGACATATTTAAGTAAATGGGTGACTATGCATAGACGGCGGTTCATGGGATAGGCTACGAATTCCAATTTATGACCAGATGCCCCTGATCTATCCTGTTTAATTAATTCAAATATGTAGACTGTTATTTTATCGGCAGTTATAGTCATAGTGTCCAGCCACAATTTATGCAGCGACTGGACTCATTGAGCCGAGATCAGTGCCATCAGCATAACCACTTTGTAACTTAGCTTGGTCAGAAACAGGGACGTAGCTGGAGCCCATCCCCTAAGCAGCGTCAGGACAGTGCTAACATCCCAAATGTGGGAGTATCTAGGCCTGGGGGGGATCGGTATTAAAGATGCCCTTCAAAAGTCTTGACACTAGAGGGTGAGACCCGATAGCGTGGTGTCTTGACCCTCGCCATAAGTAGGACGACAGCGCACTTCTGGCACAGTTAATGGCACTGTAGGACAGACGTTCATCAAAGTAAAGACTGGACAAGAATTCTAATACATCAGTCACACGAGCCGAGTTATACGTGATGTCAGTTCGTGCACAAAACATCGCCCATTTTTTAATATAGGAGATATATTGTTTTTTGGTGGAAACTCTCCATGTCGCCGTGATCACATCCAATGTTCGATCCGCCAGTCCGATCCCCAAGAAAGGTCTCCTCAGACTCCGCAAATTAACAAATTTAACCGGTCATGGCACGGGTGACTCTCACCTGCAACAGGATGAACCATTAAACTACGATTTTTGGGAATGGCCATACAAGGTTCTGATACCATACCCAGAACCATAGAAAACCATGGCTGAGTAGGCCAGTTGGGTACTACCAAAATACCCGACGCGGAGTCTTGATGGATTTTATGCAAGACCCGACTGATGAGGCAGAAGGGAGAAAATGCATAGAAAAACAGTCCTCCCCAATGCAGCGAGAATGCATCCATCGCCACTGCCCCAGGGTCTGGCTCCCAAGCAACATATGTTAGCAATTGGTGATTGAGCCTGGATGTGAACAGGTCAATATCCGGTGTTCCATACCGAGCTATAATGTCGGTAAACACTTTTTGGTCCAACATTTATTCGGTGTTGTCATTAAATAGTCGTGACCTGCTGTCTGCCACTGTATTAAGCTTACCTGGAAAGTAAGTAGCTGATACCCAAATATTTCTCTTGATGCACCAGTGCCAAATAAGGTTAGCTAAATAATCACAGGATATCGACTTAATTCCACCCATGTGATTGATATAAGCCACCGCAGTGGTGTTGTCAACCTGAGGTCGGACATGCAGATGACGCATGTCTGTGCAGTAGGCTCTTAGGCCACGGAACGCACCCAACAATTCTAAATAATTAATACCATGTGATTGAAGCAAAGAAGCTCATGCATGTCCCATCTGCCACCACAACTAGAGACGGTATCAGTAGCACCCCAAACTAGAGCGCTAGCATCAGTCTCTAAAACAACTGAAGGATTACTGACTACAATGGTATTAGAACAATGCCGAAATGTTTAATATCCACCATTGCAATTCAGAAATAGCATTGGCTGGTAACCACATAGGTCTGTCAAAGTGACCAGCATGAATTTTAAGTGCTTGTACCTTTGCCCTCTGTAAATTTTGATAAGGCAAAGGGCCCAAACTGTGTGGCTGGAAATGCCGCCACTAGCTTGCCAATCACCCTAGTAGTCGAATTGAGGGTTGCTTAACGACAAACTGTGACTGGCCTCTACTAATTCTGTGGCCTTACAGACATGTGAACAGAGTTACCAGAAAATCCTAAATAATCCATAAATGTAGAAGGTATTAATTTGGATTTTTCTGGATGGATGAGAAACCCCAATTTCTGAATAAAAGTTTGGTGGCTGCAACCGCTAATTGAGCTGATTCCAGAGTTTTCCCAATAATTAAGATATCATCCAGATATGCCATGACAATATATTTCTGTGCCCTGAGAAGCACAAGTGCTGGTTTTAAGATTTTAGTAAACAATCTGAGGGCTGATGTTAACCCAATTAGGCAAAGCCTTAAACTGCAACAGTTGCCACATCCAGTTAAATTTCAAATACCTTCAGTGATCCTTGTGTATGGGTACTGAATAGTACGCATCCTTAAGATCGATGCAAGCCATAAAGTTCCTTTGGCAATCAAGTGTTTGGCAGTAACAAATTTTTCCATTTTAAAGTGTTTGTACTGCACAAAAGTATTAAGCTGTGTTAAATCAATGATGATGCGGCAACCGCCATCTTTCATCTTCCTTGTAAATGTATTAGATACAAATTCATGAGAGGCATGCCGGGATTTCTCAATTATACCTTTCGAATGTAACCTCAAAATTTTTGTAAGCACATCTACACTTTCTTGCTGTGAGAGCACAAACGTCCGTTTAGGTGCATGCTGTGTGGGTGCAAATGAATTGTGAAAGAATTCAATTTTATAACCTTGAATACTGTGCCATATAAAAGGGTCAGACGTTATGGAACTCCATGCACTCCTAAACAAGTGTAACCTACCACCAACCTGTGAATTGTTTTTACCCATAAAGTCCCGGAAGAAGTCAGACCCACCTACCTCCATGGTTACCAATGGGTTTGTATTTACTTCTTCCGTCCTCGAGTCCTGCTGGGATGTGGGATTGGCACATTTTCCAAGAAGGCCGTTCTGGGCCTTGGCCTAAAAAAGACCTTTGTCCAGAAAACATGGCCTTCGAGCTTTCACCAGCCTCCAGATATCGTTTCCTGCTGGTGGAAGCTGCCGCCGAAGTTGGGAGGTCTAGCCGGTTGACGGCACCTTTATTAGCCTGACAGCCTTTGACTCCTCATCCAGGTCCTTGACCTGTTTTGACAGGTTCACCCTGAATAGTGGACTTGGCGGCTGGGTCTTGCTGGTTTTGGATAACTTTGCATAACCCCGCAAATTTAGGGTTCATGGCAGGTCGGATGGCACTTTTCCTGAAGCAGTTGATCTCATACTGAGCACTCCATAACAATGCCAGGGCATCCTCCTGCTCATCTGATAGCGATGTTCCATCTATAGACCTGGCAAACTCCATAATGCCTGACGCCAGCAAATTGAGGACCTTTTGGAATTTTATGTCTTGGGCTCTGATGCCCCCACCAATGTGTCCCCGAATTGAATTGTTCACCGCAGGAACATTTAGGGAAGCACAGTTTGCAGGTGCCAAGAACTTGGCAGCTATATACGTTATAACTTGCTCCTGCAGCTGGTGGGATATGAAGTAATCAATACTAGCCTCCGGCTGTTCTTGTAATGGCTCCCCAGTTAGCGAGGGTATCACAAATTTGGAGATCAAAGGCGATGATTTCTGAGCTTCATGCACCACCAGGACACTAGACATACCTTCAGACAAATCCCCGACTTCAGTCAGCCCCGTACTGACTCCGTATGCTCCCCTCCGAGGAGAGGGAGATACTATGCAGCCCTGTGCAAGGTGCTGCCGTGGGTGTCCGAGGAGACCCACGCTGACAAAGCTCCATCTGCTGGAGCATGTCATGTTGGAGCATCTGCTCCATCAAACGCTCCATGCGAGACATACGCCCTAGGGTGCTAGCCATCGCAGGAGGTGAATCTTCCCAGCCCGACTCATCGGATTCCACGGGCCTATCCGACTCACCCCCTTTCTGGGGAACCACTGCGGATTCTGGAGGGGCCAAGTCGTAGGTTACTGGCTCAGCTGCCAGCGACCCGGGAGGTGAATTCGGCCGCTGCAGACTGCCTGTACGTCCGTGGTCCGCAGCCTGTTTCGTCGCAGTCCGTTTGGGCTTGGTCCTCGACATCCATTATATTGGAACACACCGTTCTGTAAAGCAATTTACTAGAACAAAAAAACAACCTCAGAATAGGTAAGAACTTACCTGTGGGTCTTTTTTAAACTTACCGCTGGAGCCCCATGCCAGCCGGCCAGTTGCTGCGCTATGCGTTCGATGATATGACACGCCTGCGTGCTGGTGGGTTCTTCACGTAGTCACTCACGTGACTCCGAAGTAAAATGGAGCTTAGTGCGCATAAGTGCTGGGTGTTACATCTTGGGACCTTGTACCTTGTTTCACTGTACCTTGGTATATGTGACAATATTGAACCTAAGCCTAAACCTAATGGGCCTGTCCCGTTTGCACAACTTTTTCGACGACTGCCGGCACCCGTCATAGGTCGTTACAGGTCGCCGAAAATGTTCAACATGTTGAAAATCCAGCAGCAACCAGAACAAGGTACGACTCTTTGAAGACTACTCACGACCATACAGGCTTCACCCCGCGACATGTCACCAGGGTGTCACCTGCATGGTCGTGAGTAGTCTCCTCAGTCGCCCAAAGAGTCCTAGCGTCTTTCTGGTCGCCGCTGAATTTTCAACATGTTGAAAATTTTCGACGACCTGCAACGACCTATGATGGGTGCCGGAAGTCGCCGAAAAAGTTGCGTGAGCCTTACATTTATTTTTATTGCATCCAACCAAAAGTCCGAACCTGCCCTGTAATTCAGACCCTCAATTCGTGGCAACATCCTCATAACTATTCTCTGCACTCTTTGCAGCTTAATTACATTTTTCCGATAGCAGGGTAACAAAAACTTAACACAATACGCCAGGCCCTGCCTTACGACTTCTAGCTCTCCCTGAATGCCATACGATCTAATTTTCCAGAGAAGCCTACCATGTGGAACCTTATCAAAGGGCTTCATGAATTTTATACAGACTACTTCCATGGCCCTGCCCTCATGAACCTTGATTAATTCTTCAAAATCGCAATCAAATTTGAGGGAAAATACACCTAGCCTTATTGTACATTCTACATCTGCTCGACCTCCTCACTGATATCACTCGAGTCACACCTCGACACAGGTTTACCCTCAGACACAGCACTTGTACCTCAATGCACAGCCTCTCCCAAATTGGCTGCTCCTGACTGGCCCCTCCACTGCTGGCTGCCTTCCTTTTGTACACCACGAGGAGCAGTCACTTCCGCAATCCTGACCTCATGCTAACGGCTGCTTTTAAATCTTCCACACCGCTCCTCCCTCTCCGCTGCTCTGCTCAGCTGCTCACTTGCTGCTGAAACGTGTGATGTCAGAATGGTTTTACACTATTTCCAAACGTCTTTCGCAAACACGGAGCATCTGATCTACAGGGCATCCTATACACAACGCAGATGTGAAAGTCTAGAACTCACTCGGGTGACTACTAAAGGCAGCCAACAATTTTCTAAGGATTCCACATAACCCAGCCCAATGAAATTGTAACACTTTACAGCTGCCAGCAGTACCACAAAATTACAGTTAATCTACCATATTGGAAACATAGAAAATAGGTGCAGGTAGGCCATTCGGCCCTTCGAACCAGCACCGTCATTCAATATGATCACGGCTGATCATCCAAAATCAGCACCTCATTCCGGCTTTTTTCACCATATCCCTTGATTCCCTAAGCCCGAAGAGCTAAATCTAATGCTCTCTTGAAAACATCTGTCTGAAAACATATTCTGTCTGAAGAAGGGTCTCGACCCGAAACGTCACCTATTCCTGTTCTCCAGAGGTGCTGTCAGACCCTCTGAGCTACTCCAGATTTTTGTATCTATCTTACCATATTCTTATGTGTTTTATACTGAACACTGAATATGAAATTGCAACCTGAATTAGGAAACCAAGAAATAATGTGAGAAGGGGATTCTTTCATTTAAGTATCATTTGCAGAAATGCCGTGTATCCTTTACCTGACCTGATGCTAAGTAGGAAGATGACAGCGGAGCAGGAAGAATATGGTAGGGAGATCTACTACTGATGCCTACTACTACCTCTTCTTCTTTCCTTCTAGAATTATAGATCTTCACTGGCTTTTTCACTGTTAATTATAGGTAACAATTAATGCGGGCTGAATCGGTAGTGAAGGCAAATGCAATGGTAGCATTCATTTCGAGAGACTTGAATAGAAAAGCAGGGATACAAGTCAAGGCTTTATAAGGCACTGGTGAGATGGCATTTAGAGCATGTTTTGGTCCCCATACCTGAGGAGAGATGATCTGCTGTTGGAGAAGTTCCATAAGAAGTTTACAAAAATGATCCCGGGGGCGATTGGGTTAACATATGATGGCTCTGGGCCTGCGCTCGCTGGAGTTAGGAAAGATGAGTAAGGATCTCATTGAAACTTACTTAATAGTGAAAAGCCTGGATGAAATGGATGTGGAAAGGATGTTTCCATTAGTGGGAGTACCTAGAAACAGAGGGCACAGCTCCAGAATAAGAGGACATACCTTTAGAAAAGAGATGAGAAGGAATGTCTTTAGCCAGAGGATGGTGAATCTCTGAAATTTATTGCCACAGATGATTGTGGATCCCAATGCATTGGGTAGTTTTAAAGCGGAGATTGACTGGTTCTTGTTTAGTAAGAGTGTTAAAGGTGAAGGAGAAGGCAAGAGAATGGGATTGAGAAGGAAACTTTGACCAGCCATGACTCAATGGCAGAGCAGACATGGGCTGAATAGCATAATTCTACTCCTATTATTTATGAACAACACAGAAGAAAGCTTTCTGGCATGTTGAGTCCCTAATGGCTCTTTGCAGACATGCTTGCAGCTCCATTCCCCTGAATTCCATTCCATGCAGTTCTATTCCTCTGCCAGTTCCCTGAGGCCTGGAAATTCTGCTTATCCAAATCTCTTTTGAAAAGTATGATTGATTTTAATTACTCCCCGTTTACACGCAGTGAGTTCACAGTCATAGTCACCCTCTGCATTGAAGAAAAAAAATATTTCCAAATTCTTGCATCTTTTGCCTACCCTTTTAACCTCTGCACTCCCTGGTTCTTGAACAGCCCATAGGAACACATTTTATTACCCATTTAAACCTACCTGACCTGCCCCCTAACAGTCCTACCACATGAAAAGGATGGCGTGCTAAGGGTAATTCATCCTGTTAGGTTTCCCACTTCCCACTAACTCACTTAACACCAGAAGAACAGTCAAATGTACTTCTGTAGGAAGGAACTGTAGATGTTGGTTAGAACCGAAGATAGACAGAAAATGCTGGAATAACTTAGCGGGATAGGCAGCATCTATGGAGAGAGAGTTGTCTCGACCCAAAACATTACCCATTCCTTGTCTCAAGAGATGCTGCCTGTCTCTGGAAAATTGAGAAAAGCAAATTATAAAAGCAAACTGATTGGATAGCAGTAACAGGATCGGTCCGAGTCAGCGCATGGATTTACAAAGGGGAAATCATGCTTGATTAATCTTCAGAATTTTTTTGAAGATGTAACTAGCAAAATGGACAAGTGAGAGCCAGTGGATGTAGTGTACCTGGACTATCAGAAAGCATTTGATAAGGTCCCACATAGGAGATTAGTGGGCAAAATTAGGGCATGTGGTATTGGGGTAGAGTGCTGACATGGATAGAAAATTGGTTGGCAGACAGGAAACAAAGAGTAGGGATTAACAGGTCCTTTCAGAATGGCAGGCAGTGACTAGTAGGGTACCGCAAGGCTCGGTGCTGGGACCGCAGCTATTTACAATATACATCAATGATTTAGATGAAGGGATTCAAAGTAACATTAGCAAATTTAGTGATGACACAAAGCTGGGTGGCAGTGTGAACTGTGAGGAGGATGCTATGAGAATGCAGGGTGACTTGGACAGGTTGGGTGATTGGGCAGATGCATGGCAGATGCAGTTTAATGTGGATAAATGTGAGGTTATCCACTTTGGTAGAAAAAAACGAAAGGCAGATTATTTCCTAAATGGTGTCAAGTTGGCAAAAGGGGATCAAAAGTACAAAGGGATCTGGTGGTCCTTGTTCAACAGTCAATGAAAGCAAGCATGCAGGTACAGCAGGCAGTGAAGAAAGCGAATGGCATGTTGGCCTTCATAACAAGAGGAGTTGTACAGGGTCCTAGTGAGACCACACCTGGAGTATTGTGTGCAGTTTTGGTCCCCTAATTTGAAGAAGGATATTCTTGCTATTGAGGGAGTGCATGTAGATGATATGTGTATGCACCTTTAATTGATAGTGACGATGTCCATGCTAACCACCCCCCCCACCAGTTAGTATAATTGTAACCCACACGCCCCTAGCTCTCTCTCTAGTGATCGTGACAGACCACGTACAGCTAGGGCTATATATGATGTATGATCAATAAAGTAGTGAAGACCTTAAGGTGTCTGTGTACCTTCTCTACATGGCGTCAGAAGTGCTTCTTTCTGCATCTCCAGTCTATCGCGTTTTATTTTCAGCAGTCCCTGTCCCCCTCCGTCTTTAAACCTGCCTTGGTCCGGAAACGCATTGCCCAAAAACACAGTATACAGAAGCATTCCCACGACAGGTCCTGCCATGTCCTCCGCCCTCTTCTCCCCGGCCAGGTCGTCCGTATGAAGTCCACTACTGGCCGTTCCAAGCTGGCTATGGTCGTCGGTTCTACCGGTTCCCCTCGTTCGTACCTTGTCAACCACGACGGAAGGGTGTACCACCGGTCCCGCCAGCATCTCCGGCTCGTGAATGAGTCCTCTCCCTCCCCCGGCAGCTCCGTATGCCCCCCCCCCAGCTGCCACTGTCGCGGCCCAGTGCTTTGCCCGTTCCTCTGGGGCCAACCCCCCCTCGTCCTCCTCCTGTCCGCCTCCCGGCTGCGGTCCCGCTTTCTCCGGCTTCCTCGCCCTTCTCTTCGCCGTCCCCCCCTTATGCCTTCGTCGCCAAGGGGTTCTCCAGTCCGTAGCCCCCGCCATGCCCCGGCGTCCCCGCTTGTTCCCGTCGGGGAAGGAGGTGATGGCGAGGTGCGGACCCGGTCTGGTCGCCTGGTCAGGCCGCCGGTCCGTTACGGCGATTACGTGTGATTCTGTATTCCCGTGCTTTACTGTTGGCATTTACCCTAGCGCATGAGACGTGGTCGCCCTGTCACTCACTGTTTGTTTTGGTAGAGGAAGGATGTAGATGATATGTGTATACACCTTTAATTGATAGTGACGATGTCCATGCTAACCACCCCCCCACCAGTTAGTATAATTGTAACCCACACGCCCCTAGCTCTCTCTCTAGTGATCATGACAGACCACGTACAGCAGGGCTATATATGATGTATGATCAATAAAGTAGTGAAGACCTTAAGGTGTCTGTGTACCTTCTCTACAGTGCAGCGTAGGTTTACAAGGTTAATTCCCGGGGTGGCGGGACTGTCTTATTCTGAGAGAATGGAGCGGCTGGGCTTGTATACTCTGGAGTTTAGAAGGATGCGAGGGGATCTTATTGAAACATATAAGATTATTATGGGTTTGGACACGCTAGAGGCAGTAAACATGTTCCCGATGTTGGGGGAGTCCAGAACCAGGGGCCATTGTCTAAGAATAAGGGGTAAGCCATTTAGAACGGAGAACTATACCTCCTCTCTCACTCCATCCAGGGACTCCAGCAGACTGTGTGAGTCTGTGGAAAACTCAGAGGGCGGTGGAGGCCGGTTCTCTGGATACTTTCAAGAGAGAGCTAGATACGGCTCTTAAAGATAGCAGGCGTCAGGGGATATGGGGAGTAGGCAGGAACAGGGTACTGATTGGGGATGATCAGCCATGATCGCATTGAATGGCAGTGCTAGCTCGAACAGCCAAAAGGCCTACTCCTGCACCTATTGTCTATTGTCTAAATTCAGGAAATTTTAAGTAGTTTCTTCTTTGTCAAATTGAGTACACCCAAGATATTTATGCAATTCATTACAGATGATGTGGAGGTGGCTCTATATTATATTATTTTCTAGAATCTTTTGTCGCATTAACATTTTTGGAGGAAAAGTTCTTGTTCTTAAAGTTTTACTTTTCAGGAACCCACCATGTCTACCTGCTATGCTTTGTCGCAAAACAGAAGATTACATGCTATTCATTTCCCAGACTGTTCTGTATGCCATTGTGCCAGAACCTCTGCCAATCATGTTGTAACTCATAGCAGATGATTGGGGAAACCCAAAAGACAATGTGCTCCATTATATGTTGGCTTTTAGTCACAAGGAACCGCAGATGCTGATTTACAAAACAAAAACACGAAGTTCTGGAGTAACTCAGCGGGTCAGCCAGCATCTCTGGAAGACATGGATAGGTGACTGTTTCAGGTTGTGTCAGACTGAAGAACCCTCAGCCCAAAATATCACCTATCCGTGCCTTCCAGAGATACAGTTCGACCCTCTGAGTTACTCCAGGACTTTGTGTGCTTTTTACATATGTTACAATTTTGGCTGCCAGAAGGCGCATGTGTAATTGTTTAATTGTAAGTAGCTGATTAAGGTTTTATGTGTAGGAAAGAACTGCAAATGCTGGTTTAAATCGAAGATAGACACAAAATACTGGAGTAACTCAGCAGGACAGGCAGCATCTCTGGAGAGAAGGAACGGGTCACTTTTTGGGTCGAGACCTTTCTTCAGATCATGTGTGGGCAAAGCCTAGTAATGAAGTCAACATCTTGGTTTTGGTTTCTTGGCTTTAAGTTATACCTTCATACATTCATATGAAGGCAAATCTAAGATTCAAAGTAACAGTTTATCCTTTCAGTCTGTCTTCTCTACACAGTATGCACCAGCATTGATTTCACCTATTCTAAAGTAGGAAAATTTAAAGTACACATGTGACAAATTAGCAAACCTGTAATTGTGAACAAAAAAAGGGTCATCAATCTAAAGTCACAGAAACTATGGGGATTATCAATCTCTAACTGGAACATAATGAGCCATTAATTATCCCACTGAATGTGGAACTTCAAAAATCACCAGCAGTAATAGACAAGTCGTCATACTGTTATAGTTGTCGATCAATTCGAGAAAAGTCGTTTTATAATTCTTTAATGGTGTATACTAATTAAAAATCATGTTCTCATATTATCATTACCTAGTTTCTCCAAGGGGTAAATTTCCACCAAAAAATTGTATCTGAAATAAACAGCATCAGCCTTTGTGACTCATTGATTGTCATGAACTGAGTACTTAATTGGGTAATTTTCACCAATTACAAACCCGCTGCTTTTGAGTTAACAGCCAGGAAATTCATAAACCTATTCCTGGCTGGTAATTAAAATGGAGAATGGAAATTCTAGCCCGGTTGTAGCCTCCAGGGTTTACAAACTTGACCAAAGTCATGGTTCCAAAGAGAATACATTTGACAGTAGAATTTGGCACTGAGCTGACTTTAATGCTTTTGCAGAAGTGTTCAGGAAAAACGATCGACCTTGCTGATCATAATGAAGTGGGAAAAAACACCAATGCCCCATTTGCTTTGTTGTTTGGCGTTACAGAGATGGATGGCCCAAGAGCAAATCGGAAGCTATTGGAAAACGAGGTGAAAACTTGAGACTTAGCCAAATGTAATCTGAACCACGTGAGACATATCTGCTTAGCTTTGAGGGTGCCAGATTTAATCATAAGTGACAGTCAAAAGTGTGGAAACTGGTAGCAAAGGGAAAAAAAGGAGAGAAATACTTGTTACTACCGCAGATTCAAAGTCTCTCAGTGCTGGCTAAAGAAAGAACTTGCATTTTGATGGTGGCTTTGCTGACCTTGAAGTCATCTCAAAGTATTTTACAAACAGTGAGTACTTTTTTTGAAATGCAAGCCCTAATGTGACTTAGGACGTGCACAGTTTTTTTTTTCTCCGTGCACATCAAGCTCCTACAAGCTTTATACTGAATATATTTTTACTTTCTCTGAGACATTGTTCAAAGGATAAATATTGACCAACTTGCATAGTCCTCAAAATATACTCATCAAGCACTCTTCTGAAGGAGCAGATGTGCTTTAGTTTAATATCTCACACTGAAAGCAGAACCTTCAACTTAACAGCTTCCCTTCTGTGCCGCACAGAACTACAATCCCAAATCTGTATGCTCAAGAATCCTATTCAAGCCCAAACATATCATGGAGGCAAAACTGCTTTAAAAGAGCCAATCTGATTCCAATAGCAACTATATACTAGTATCATTAAGCATTGTACCTTCTAATCCAAGGGTGGGGAACCTTTTCAGGTCGGAATGCCATATTAAGTCAGCTGTAATCTAATAAGGCTGCATCCAAGAAACTTCAATTAGATATACTTCAAAATGTACATTATTTTGTTACAATAGCCCTCATGACTTACTAATGTTTTAATTGTGACCGTCAGTCAGGGAGGATCATTTTGTTGAATCTTCTTTTACTCTTTGGTATTTTAAATACGCTCATTTTGAGATTAAAATAAAAATAATACAAGACTAACAAAAACATATTAATCAAAAATAAAAGGATTTGTTCTACAAAATTTGGATTCATTCAAAAGGCCGCACTTAATGGCCTAGAAGGCCGCATGTGACCTTAAGGCCGCAGGTTCCCCACCCCTGCTCTAATCCATGGATGTTAGGGCATCCATTCTGGTAATATTCAAACATAGTATACTGTGAATACTGGAAGTCTGAAATAAAAACAGTGAAAGCTGGTCATTTTCATCAGGTCCAGATCAGGCTTGGTCGGTGTGGAAAGAAACAGAGATAACATTAAGAGCTTCACTGCAATCATGTTTTATCCCATGCTACTTCAGAGCAGGCCTTATCAAAATCCTGGAAACCTTTATTTGGTTGTAAAACATCACCACAAAAGGTTAATGCAAATTATATGAAAAAGTATTCCACTTGTTCCATTCAGTCTAAAGAATTAACATTAAGAATTCCACTGCAATCTTGTTTTATCCCTTGTTACATTAAAGTGAATATTTGCAAAGTCGTTAAAAACATCCTACGTGATTACGACAAGGGTAACCTCCTATTTCTCTCTGTTTCTGCACACTGGCATGGATTGGTTGCAATGTCCCTCTATTGATCTCCAGCTGAGTTCACCAGCTTTCATCCGGTTCCATTCTTAATATTGCTGTAATTGCCATAACCACCCACCTGCAATAACTTTGCTGCCTGGGCCCACACTACTAACTTTGGATTCTACTTTGGTAGCCTTCAGTTTCTCAATTTCATACTGTCATTGTTCCGTTTCGTGACAAATGACAATAAAACTCTCTTGACTCTCGACTTGCCTCTTGTCCGTCTTTGCTCTCCAAGATACACCTTAAAACCAACCTCATTTGACCAGAATTTTGCTCATCTTCTCTAAAAATGTGTTCCTGAAAAGAATATTGAGAAATGTTACATGCTGTTGTTGATGAATAGTATGGTTGGTGATGACTCTGTAACCCATTGGATCCACACCACCCTGGTCACAATTTCATTTCACTCCTGCCATCAGGAAGAAGGTGTAGGAGTCTGACTAACGTGACCTCCACATTCAGGAACAGCTTCTTCCCAACAACCATCAGGCCATTGAACACTACAAACACCAAATAAATGTTGAACCATGAACTTTGATTACACTAGGGACTTCAGGCGTTTTTTTGTTTTGCAGTAGTATTGTTTTTTTTAAATCTAAAAAAATTGTTGTTATCTTTTGAGTACTGTATTTACAGACCAGTTATGCTGCTGCAAGTAAAAATTTCATTTTTCCATTTGGCTACATATGACAAACAGTCTTGACTCTTGGCTTATTGTTTCATTGTTGGTACATATAACAATTAAACACTCTTGTCTCTTAACTCTTGTTTTGTCTCTTATCAATTGCTGGATTTATTCAATAGTGCCATCCATGACTGGCTGCCAAACCAAAGGATCTCATTTGTTAACTTTACCACATCAAATACCAGTATTATTTTTATGGACAACAGAAAAACTGGTTGGTGAATTATTTTGAGTATTCTACTGTTTGAGATCCCAACATGACAATGAACAGTTGATGCCCAAGTGAAGCCTAGTAAATTATTATCCAGCAGCTGCATTTGAAGTGAGGTAGTGCTACATACTTTTAGCTTAGTTTAGAGATACAGCGCGGAAACAGGCTCTTCGCCCCACGGAGTGCGCACTGACCGCAGGCTAATACTATCCTACAAACATTAGGGACAATTTACAATTTTACGAAGCCAATTCACCTATAATATTTGGAGTGACTTTGACTTTGAACAAACAAATAAAATTGACTTTGAATTTGACTTTGACTTTGTGTGGGAGGAAACCAGAGATCCCAGAGAAAACCCACACAGGTCACGAGGAGAACATACAAACTCTGTACAGACATGCACCCGTAGTCAGGATCGAACCCGTGTCTCTGGCGCTGTAAGGCAGCAAATCTACCTCCGCGCCACCTTGCCGTCCTTCAAAGACTTTGTGGGGAATGTGATGTCATTAGTTTTAGGTGTACGGAGATACAGCGAAAAGGTTTTTTTTCTTGCTATCCAATAAAATCAAATAATGCTATACATGAAGACCATTAAGCCAAACACAAGAACAACAAGTTGAGCAAAGACAGAAATCCACTGCTAACCGGGCTGGAAGCATTTGCAAACGAACATCAGTAGGAGGGCCTGGAAGTACTAATTCTGATTCAACGGCAATTCAGTGGGAATGAGAGAGAAAGACCAGGATTCAACTATGTTGAATTCCAGCCTGATGTTAAGATCGGTAAGTTATCCGACTGCCAAGAATAAAGGCTAAAACTGCTGCTGGAGGTGCAACTGCAGGATAGGTCAATTTGGTCTGAATGGTTTTAAATGATGCTATTTTATAAATAATGTAGCTGGAAAAACTGGAGTATTCCTTCCTGGTGAGGTTGGAGCATGGCTGGTTCTCTATACAATTTAATGGCAACATCAGGCATGTTTAATTTAGTTTGGCTTAGTTCAGTTTCGTTTAGTTTATCAACCATTCATACAAGTTCTATGTTATTCCACTTTCTTATCCATTCCATACAAACTGGGGGCATTTTACAAAAGCCAGTTAACCTACAAACTGGTATGCCTTTGGAATGTGGGAGGAAGCCAGAGCCGGAGGAAATGCATGCGGCCACAGGGAGAACGAGCAAACTCCACACAGACAGCACCTGCAATCACGATCGAACCCAGGTCCATTACATTGTGAGGCAACAGCTCTACCACTCTGCAACCACAGACATGTTTCAATGAATAATGTTGCAGCTGACATGCCCCTGAGGTAGGCATGGTGTTGTTGTTTGGCCAATCTGCCCTTGGCCCTGCAATCTTCAGCCCGCTTCAGGACTGGAACTGTGTAGGAAGGAACCGAAGATAGACAGAAAATGCTGGAATAACTCAGCAGGACAGGCAGCATCTCTGGAGCGAAGGAATGGGTGACATTTCGGGCCGAGACCCTTCTTCAGACTCAATGGTCGATTTTCAGCACTGCAACTCACCAGTTGGCACCAGCTGATGCGTTAAAAAAAAAGATGTGCCCCTGAGAAGGTTTTTGAAAGGCATCAAGTGTGGGAAAAATGTTTTAGATTAAAAGCTTCTTATAGCCAAATGAGCAATCGTGATCACATAATCCATAATGAATGCACCCTAGGGCAGGTTGTAAGGTTGAGTTATGATTTCCGATTTTGTTCAAATGGAGGTTCATTTGCCAGATTACTGCTGTCTGCTTCACTTTTGCCTGATGTGTTTCACTGAAGACAAATGGTGCTAAGTAATAATTGCTCAGTTTGCTGACAGATGTATCTGCACTGACAATCAAAAATCCCATTTAATTCCATTTAAAGCTTTTAATTGTCTGTTAGTGATGGTGACGCAATCTGAACAAATCTTGGCTCTTGACAGCTTTTATATTGTTTTCAAACATCAGAAGCCCCCAGGAATGTGACTCAAAAGCCTACTGTTTCCTTGAAATGTAAAAAAAAACACACGGAATTCCCAGGATTAAGGGAGCCTTGTATGGTTATTTAGTTACATTGATATATATACTGTAGGTAAGGGTATTATCATTATGCTTGGCGTTTGGACCATTCAGATTCAAATTGAGTAGAGTTGAAATTCAAAAAATGTATAATTAGATGGTCTTTGTGCCATGATAACCAATTTATAATGAAGAAAATATCACTTAGCAGTCATCTTGAAGGAAATGAAAATTGTCTATTTTTGATAACTCAGCAATAATATTAAGGGTTTATTTGCAAATTGCTCAAACAGTTTGTTCAGTCCGAACTTGCCACCAGGAATGTTGTTTTGCATGGTTGATTTCAGCACCTGATTCTTCACTCTCACCTTAAACCCCATCCCAATTTCCATTTTTAGCATGAGCCAGATCCATAACAGAGCTAACTTGAACACATTACTCAAGGAAATACTTTCCCATTTAGTTCAAGCTGATCCATGCCTGTCCCTGAAATCCATACAATAATTAAGCCAAAATGCAGGCTTAATAAAGATAACATAATCAGGGCACATGGGGTGAAGGATTATTAAAACAGTGCTCAATAAGGACAGGTTGGTAGTTTAGGATGAACTCAGATTTAATTTGAGTAGAAGATGAGCGTTGTGTCATATATTCAGCCCCTCAGGCCAGCTATGTATGTCAGGTATACTTCACTTTGATTCACATGCCAGGAAATCCTCAAGAGAAATCTACCTACCTTATAGCAGACTGTACCCATTGCTCTTTGAAGAAAATCTTCATAAATCTCTGCACTATTTTGTATTTCCTAATTTCTTCCCTCAATCTACACTTACAGATTTTTTTTCCCCATTATCTACAGTATTAGATGTTTTAATCTTTTCAACAGCTTTGTTAGATCACCCTGTATATCATAAACAAAAGGGAATTGTAAGCCGTGTTTATACTCCCTGTCTTCATAAGTTAACACATTAACAGCTTACAACCCAGGGGTATGAATATTGATTTCTTTAACTTCAAGTAACCCCTGCATTCCCTCTCTCTCCATCCCTCCCCCACCCAAGTCACACCACCTTTTCGTTCTCACCTCTACAGCTAACAATGACCTGTTTCCTTTATCAGTTTTTTTTTTGCATATCTTTCATTCATGTATTCTATGTCACTCTACATCATCGTCTATATCTCTCGTTTCCCTTTCCCGCGACTTTCAGTCTGAAGGAGGGTCTCAACCCGAAACGTCACCCATTCCTTCTCTCCAGAGATGCTGCCTGAGGTACTCCAGCATTTCATGTCTATCTTCAATTTAAACCAGCAACTACAGTTCCTTCCTAAGCATCCCATTATCTTTCAGGTGAATCTAAACTGCAATGTTTCGTGCGGTATGATGTTCAGCTGTGTGACTGCATTGCCTCGCAACCCCAGGGGCTGGGTTCAATCCTGACCGCACACGCTATTTATGTTGTCATTGCAGTTTATCTCTGCGACTGTGTGGATTTCCACCAGGTGCTCCAGATCCTCCCATAGGGTCCCACGGAACTACTGATGAGTTAATTGGCTAATATAAATTATACTATGTATCCCATTGGAGACCCGCAAACTATCTTTAATCGGACTAAACTGGAATTTATCTTGCACAAAACTTTATTCCCTTAATCGTGTATCTGTACGCTGTGGATGGCTCGATTGTAATCATGTATTGTCTTTCCGCTGACTGGTGAGTACGCAACAAAAGCTTTTCACTGCAGCTCGGTACATGTGACAATAAACTAACTAAACTAAACTACCTTAGTGTAGATAATTGTCAAAATGCGAATCAAAGGGAATCGATGAGGATGTAAGAGAGAATACACTGCAGAAAAATGTAGAAATAAGGAACTGTAGATGCTGGTTTACCAAACAAGACGCAAATTGGTGGAGTTACTCAGCGGATCAGGCAGCATCTCTGGAGAACCTGGATAGGTGATGTTTCGTGTGGGGACCCTTCTTCAGACTGATTGTGGGTGGGGAGAGGGGGACGTGAGAAAGCTGGAATAGATGGCGGCAGGACAAAGCATAGCAGGTAATATGTGGATACAGGTGAGGGGGGAGTTTTGATAAGCTGATGGTTAGACAAACACCAGAGGTGAAAGACAGAAAGTGTGAGACAAAAGGATTGTAGAGTTGTGAATTGTAAAGTTGGAGGAAGGAATGTGAGGAAAAGGATAGAAGAGGAGGGAGAGGGGAGAAATAGGTGCAAACCCAGGTGGGGCTAGCAACGGGAGGGAGGGGGGAGTAAAGAAAGGGGATGGCGAATGGGGGAAGAAGACCGGCATGTGTAGTTACCTATAATTGAATAATTCAATTTTCATTCTATTGAGTTATACGCTACCGGAGGAATATGAGGTGCTCTTCCTCTAGTTTGCATGTGGCCTCATCTGGCAATGGAGGAAGCCCAGGACAGAAAGTTCTGAAGTAGGGTCTCAACCCGAAACGTCACCCATTCTTTTTCTCCAGAGATGCTGCCTGTCCCGCTGAGTTACACCAGCATTTTGTGTCTAAGGTCAGAATGGGAATGGGAAGAGGTGTGAAAATGGTTAGCAATGTGGAGATCCAGTCAGCATTGATGATCCAACTGCAAGTAGTCGATGAAAGGGTTCCTGAGTCTACACTTGGTCACGCCAATGTTCAGGAGGCCACATTGGGACACCAGATGCAGTAGATGAGGTTAGAGCATGTGAATCACTGTGTCATCCAGAAGGACCGCTGGAGTCCCTGGATGGGTGAGAGAGGAGGTATAGTTCTCCGTTCTAAATGGCTTACCCCTTATTCTTAAACTGTAGCCCCGATTCTGGACTCCCCCAACATCGGGAACATGTTTCCTGCCTCTAGCATGTCCAAACCCTTGATAACCTTATATGTTTCAATAAGATCCCCTCTCATCCTTCTAAATTCCGGAGTATACAAGCCCAACCGCTCCATTCTCTCGGAATATGACAGTCCCGCCATCCTGCGAATTAACTTTATAAACCTACCATGCACTACCACAATAGCAAGAATGTCCTTCATCAAAAATTAGGGGACCAAAACTGCACACAATATTCCAGGTGTGGTCTCACTAGGGCCCTGTACAACTGCAGAGGGACCACTTTGCTCCGATATTCAACACTTCTTGTTATGAAGGCCAACATGCCATTCGCTTTCTTCACTCCCTGCTGTACCTGCATGCTTACTTTCATTTACTGATGACAAGGACCCCCAGATCCTGTTGTATTTCCCCTTTTCCCAACCTGACACCATTTAGATAATAATCTGCCTTCCTGTTTTTGCTACCAAAGTGGATAACCTCACATTTATCCACATTAAACTGCATCTGCCATGCATCTGCCCACTCACCAAACCTGTCCAAGTCACCCTGCATTCTCATAGCATCCTCCTTACTGTTCACACTGCCACCCAGCTTTTCGTCATCTGCAAATTTGCTAATGGTACTTTGAATCCCTTCATCTAAATCATTGATGTATATTGTAAATAGCTGCGGTCCCAGCACTGAGCCTTGCGGTACCCCACTAGTCACTGCCTGCCATTCTGAAAGGGACCCGTTAATCCCTACTCTTTGATTCCTGTCTGCCAACCAATTTTCTATCCATGTCAGCACTCTACCCCCAATACCACGTGCCCTAATTTTGCCCACCAATCTCCTACATGGGATGCTGGTGGGGTGAAAGGTGAGGATCGGGAAAATTCTATCCTCGTTCCATCCTGGGGAGGGGGACTGAGAGCAGTACTACGGGGCACAGAGGACACACAGATGAGACATCCATCTATGACAGATGGGAGGAAACCACATTCGCCAGGGCAAACACAAGAAAACAGGAGCAGGAATAGCTGGCTAAGCCCATCAAGCATGTCCCACTATTCAATATGATCATGACTGATCTATGCTGGCTGCGACTGCACAACTGTGCCACTTCCCATATTTATCAAAGGGAGAATAGAACTATTGTCGTTGCTCTTCCCAGGAACTTTCCGCTGCAACTGATTTTATTAAATATGTTTTGCATCTCAGCATTCCCAGCATTGACATTCATGGACTAGAAACCTTAGCTGTGAATTTCAGTATGGAGGTGAAAGATCACTTAAATTCATAATTAGAAAAGCATGTAGGTCAGGAACAGGTTAACCTACTGCCATTAATTCTCAGGTTGTGCTTTTGGGACAATGATCTGTATAAGGAGCATTAAATTCTGGATTTGCCAAAATATATAGGAGTACACAGATTTCAAAAAGGTTTAGCTCACAATCATTACATATATTCAACTCAATTAATTCAATAATATGCATTTGAATCCATATTTTGAATAGATATTTCAAGTAATGAAGATTTGGTATTGTTTTGTTCGTGCCACGAGTGCTGAGATATTGGGATAACCTTTGTTTTGCATGCTATCCAATCAAATCATACCAATCAGAAGTACAATCAAACCATACACAAGTACAACAGGTGGTTTAGTTTAGAGATACAGCGCGGAAACAGGCCCTTCGGCCCACTGAGTACACCGAGCAGTGATCCCCACAAACTAGCACTACCCTAAACACACTGGGAAAATTTACACTTGCACCAAGCCTATTAACCTACAAACTTGTATGTCTTTGGAGTGCGGGGGGGAAACAGAAGATCTCGGAGAAAACCCTCGCAGTCACGGGGAGAACGTACAAACTACATACAGGCAGCGCCCATAATTGGGATCCTACCCGGGTCTCTGTCACTGCAAGCGCTGTGAAGGCAGCAACTCTACCGCTGCGCCACCGTACCACCCAGGAGGTGTAAAGGGTTATAAAACGCAACTGTTTTCAAATTCTGAATGTTCCATTATTATTTTATTTCCAAACTCATGATATGATCATGCAACTGGTAATATGAAAGTTAACCAAGATTTTATCAATGAAGCAATATGTGTTATAAGTAATATCAAGAGAAGAGTGTCAAGAGTTTTTTATTGTCATACAATATGTCCCAAAACAGAACAACGATATTCTTACGTGCATCAGCACAACATATATCTAAACATAGTTCTCTGTGAAGACCATTATAAAAAACAGAAAAAGTTGAGAATATATATACTGACCATGATTACAAATGTATATAAAAATAAACAATAATACAAAAACAAAAACAATGCCAGACCTCCACCCCGTCCCCTATGTTAGGTTGTTTTTGGAGCTTATTTGGAGGTTGTTGTGTTTAATAGACTGATGTTTGTTGGGCAAAAGGTGCACCTGAACCTGGACATTACAGTTTTCAGTTTAGTTGATGTTTGTAGTGTTCAATAGCCTGAAGGTTGTTGGGAAGAAGTTGTTCCTGAACATGGAAGTCACAGTTTTCAGACTGCTGTACCTTCTTCCTGATGGCAGGAGTGAAATTAAAGTGTGGTCAGGGTAGTGTGGGTCTCTGATGATGCTGGATGATTTTGAGGCAGTGATTCCTGCAGATCCCTTGGATGGTGGGGAAGTCAGAACCTGTGATTGACCGGGCAGTGAACACCACGTTTTGCAGTCTTCTTCGTTTCCGGGGGTTGGGTTGCCCAACCAGGCTGTGATGCAACCAGTCAATATGCTCTCTACCGTACACCTGTAGAATAGAGTAATTGTCGATAGCTCCTCAGTCGTCTAAATGAAAAAGATTATGTTTTTTTTAGAGATGAGGCATGGAAACAGGCCCTTTGACCCACCGAATCCACAGCAATCCCTGCTCATTAACACTATCCTGCAATAGGGACACTTTTTTAAACATTTATTTATTTAAACATAAACAATAAACCCACAAAACTTTGTTAACAAAGGAACTGCAGATGCTGGAGAATCGAGGGTACACAAAAGACTGTAGAACTCAGCGGGTGCAGCAGCATCTAAGGAGCGAAGGAGATAGACGACGTTTCGGGTCGAAACCCTTCTTCAGACTGGTCAGGGATCAGGGAAACGAGAGATATAGACGGTGATGTGGAGAGATAAAGAACAATGAATGAAAGATATGCAAAAAAGTATCGGTGATAAAGGGAACAAGCCATTGTAGGCTGTTTGTGGTGTGAAAATGAGAAACTAGTGCGACTAGGGTGGGGGAGGGAGATAGAGAGAGTGAGGGAATGCCAGGGCCCGAGGGCTGAGGGACAGGTGGGAAGGGGAGGAGACAGCAAGGGTTAACAGAATTGAGAAAATTCAATGTTCAAGCCCAAAGGACGCAGACTCCCCAAGCGGAATATGAGGTGCTGTTCCTCCAACTTGCGGTGGTGCTCACTCTGGCCGTGGAGGAGGCCCAGGACCGAGAGGTCGGATACGGAATGGGAGGGGGAGTTGAAGTGCTGAGCCACCGGGAGGTCGGTTTGGTTATTGCGGACCGAGCGGAGGTGTTCGGCGAAACGATCGCCAAGCCTCCGCTTGGTCTCACCGATATAGATCATCTGGCATCTGGAGCAGCGGATGCAGTAGATGAGGTTGGAGGAGGTGCAGGTGAACCTCTGTCGGACCTGGAAGGACTGCTTGGGTCCCTGAAAGGAGTGGAGGGGGGAGGTGAAGGGACAAGGGACAAACCTACAAAACTGTCGTCTTTGGAGTGTGGGAGGAAACCGAAGTTCTCGGAGAAAACCCACGCGGTCACGGGGAGAACGTACAAACTCCGTACAGATAAGCCAGGATTGAACCCGGGAATGTAGCACTACAAGCACTGTCAGGCAGCAGCTCTACCACTGCATCACCATGCCGCCCCAAATGTTAAATATATAGTTTAAGACAGGTGGGGATAAGAAATCTTCTCACCGACACCTTGCAGTCAATCAATTATTTCATTTGAATAATTTTACAGACTCATCCCTCTCCTGCATCTGTATCCTCCTCATCGGCTTACCCTCTACTTAGTCTGCTACCATTAACATGTGTTTAAGAAGGAACTGCAAATGCTGGAAAATGCTGGAAGTTAGACAAAAGTGCTGGAGAAACTCAGCGGGTGCAGAAGCATCTATGGAGCGAAGGAAATAGGCAACGTTTCGGCCCGAAACATTGCCTATTTCCTTCGCTCCATAGATGCTGCTGCACCATTAACATGTGTGTTTGCTGAAAGAAGTAATATTCTCAGTATGTATTGGCATTTGAACAGTTTGCCTTTTTCACGTACCGTGTTCTAATTTCGAATTCATACCACCTCATATTATTTGTGAAATTACCATCTGAATTCCTTGCTTTTCCTGTTGGTAAAGGTGTCGGTTTGCCAAGGTGACAGCGTTTTGGCATGATCGACACAAATACCTAATATTAACCGGAGGTACTCTCAGATACATCAAAAGCCTTTGCACAGCCAAAACAAAAGAGAGGCAGTGTGATATTTCAATTTCCTACTCCTGTTTCCTACTTCTTAAATCAAGGATTGGTGTTTAGTACTGGAGTATACCCACAGGAATATTATTTGAACCAGATGGGCAGCATTTAGACACAGCACTCGAAGACGGATAGACCTTTGTTGGTACACACTGTTGGTATATAGATATATTATATAGCCCTGTTTAACAGCAGATTCCATTTGTGAACTTGTTTATGTCTTTCTACAAGATACATCAAGCCAAAGAGATTTGATTGGTGTTTATTGGTACACCCTGTTAATGTGTTTAAAATGCAATTGAAAAAAACAAGGTCTACTTTCACTCAGCTTAAAGATTCTGTGTTCAGTGTGCACATGTGTGTGCCTGAGCTTGTGAATGAGCATGCGTGTGCGAGGTTCCAGGTTCAGGAATAGCCGCTTCCCCACAGCCATCAGGCTATTAAACTTAACTCAAACAAAACTCTGATCATTAATAGCCCATTGCACTTTATTTGTTTATTTATGTGTGTGTATATATATATATATTCATTGGTATATGGTCACACTGATCAGTTCTGTTCTGTATTTATTTATGCCTACTATATTCTGTTATGCTGAAGCAAAGCAAGAATGTCACTGTCCTATCTGGGACACATGACAATAATCTCTCTTGAATCTTGAATCTTGAGCTCACGCTGTCATTATTGCAATGAGTATATTCCATTATAAGAATTGTTTAGGAGTACATACTGGTACCTTGCTTGGTATTCAATATTCATTTCCGACTAAAAGTGTGTGAATGGCGGTATTGCTAAGTGTAATCATAACGACATTAAATGTAGAGAGATGTATTACCAACAGCTGTGTCAAAAATCTGACAGGAGCCTCTGCCCTCTCCTCTGGCACCCGCAGCTGAGCTGGAAAATTGGGGCAATTCCATATTCTCCAGGGCAGATGGTGATGAAACATAGAAACATAAAAAACATAGAAAATAGGTGCAGGAGTAGGCCATTCAGCCCTATGAACCAGCACCGCCATTCAATATGAACAGGGCTGACCTTCTAAAATCAATACCTCATTCCTGCTTTTCCCCATATCCCTTGATTCAGTTAGCTATAAGAACTATATCTAACTCTCTCTTGAAAACATCCAGTGAACTGGCCTTCACTGCCTTCTGTGGCAGAAAATTCCACAAATTCACAACTCTCTGGGTTAAAAAGTTTTTCCTCATCTCAGTCCTAAATGGCCTATCCCTTATTCTTAAACTGTGACCCCTGGTTCTGGACTCCCCCAACATCGGGAGCAATTTTCCTGCAACTAGCCTGTCCAATCCCTTAAGAAATGTATAAGTTTCTTTTAGATACTGTCTCATCCTTTTAAATTCCAATGAATATGTGCATTCAATCCATTCTTTCATCATTAGAGAGACAGTAGGATCTGATCACTCTGTCGACACATGCCCCCCCAACAATGGGCATACTCACAATGCTGACCAGCTGAGCTGCAGCCCTGAACCTCATGATTTAGCACCTCCCCATCCCAGTGAGTGGCCTCACCACCCACCCACCCAACTCAGCCACCATTAGCCCACCCACAACAAGCCATGAGTGTTTCCTTAGCCCAGCTCATGATAGAAATACATACAAGATTCCTATAACATCCCAACTGGATGACGTTTATAAAATTAGAAGAATGCAAAGCCATGAATGTCCCATTTGATGCACCAAGAGCATTCAAAGGATAGCTCTAAGCAAAATAGTGAAGTAACTACAATTCTCTCGTATCATAACACGGGGAGGTGAGGGTGGTGGGGGGGGGGGCGCGAGAACGAAGGGTGACCCGGCGGGGGGGAAGGGGGGGGGGTTCCACTACCAAGTGTGGCAGCAGGCAGAAGATAGGGCTGTTTGGTGAACTTTTGCAACTTTGTCGTTGCCAAAATGTGGCAACACCTATGTACTGCATTGGTGAGGTCTGCTACATGATTTTACCGGGTTGTATGCAAAACAAAGTTTTTCACTGTACCTACATGTATGTGACAATAAAATACCATGGTATTCATTCAATCATTGAACATACAGAACATAGCCATAGCACGTTTAATAACTGGAAACAGGGTTAACTCTTGGTATTACCCTGATTAGTTCTGGTCTGTAACTCTGTTTTGTTAACAGTGAAAGAAACTACCACAACAAATTGCCCATTCACTGGAGCATGTTTAACCAAATTAGCAAATACTTTAGATTTATTGTGCAAGCTTACATGTCACTGAAAATACCATAGCAGGCAGTTCTGGGCGAAGAATGGATTAATCGTGTCAAACGATCATCTTGTGGTCAAATATTCGACCTGTCAAGTCTTTGCAAAAATAAAATACTTCACGTGAAAAATATGATTCCAGTCAAAATAAATATATTTTTGTAACAATCTTCACATCACCATAGACCAAGAGCCAGATGGATTGTACCGTGTTACTGGAGATTAACAACACAGTCATTCAGATATTAACCAAGTGACCATGCAGAAGAAAAAATTGATAACTTTCAGCTATTTAAGAAAAATAGAAGATAATTTTTTTAATACATTTTCTTTCATGCATGTTACATTGGCAAACATTGTTTCATGTCCTACATATAAACATTAACCAGACAGGGATGAATACAGCATGGAAGTAGGCCCTTTGGCCCAACTTGCCCATGCTGAACAAGATGCCCTATCGACATTAGACCTATGTAGGCACATTGGCCCATATTCCTCTAAAATATTCTTATCCACGTACCTGCACAAATGTCTTTTAAATGTTGCTATGATATCTGCCTCAGCTACATCCTCTGGCAGATCGTTCCATATACATAGCAACCGTGTGTGAAAAAGTTGCCCCTCAGGTTCCTATTTGATATTTCCCCTTAAACCTATGACCTCTGGTTCTTGATTCCCCTACTCTGGATAAAAGACACTGCATTTACCTTACCTATTCCCCCCATTATGTTATACTGCTCTATAAGATCACTTGTCATTCTCTCACATTCCAAGGAATAACGTCCTAGCCTGCTTACCTCTCCCTATAGCTCAGGCCCTCAAGTCCTGGCAACATCTTCATAAATCTTCTCTGCACTCTTTCCACCTTAAGATGTTAAAAAGGGCTTCAACAAATGATTTGGAAACATTTTTTCAGATTGCTCGTTTATAAAAAATGTAAATAATAATCAATTTTGCTTCTTTGTCTCTCAGATTTATTGGCTTACAGTTTTGCTAACTGTCTGGCAGCTTTTTAACCCTAATATTTATTTCATCCAGTTTCTCGTTCTTGCTGGTCTTCTGATTTCCTGGTGTTTCTGGCAAGCACTGCTGGACATCTTCTGTGAAGGCAGACACAATGCAGTTGTTTAACTGTTCTGCCATTTCCTTATTCCCCATCATAAATGTTCATGTCTGTCTGTAAGGGGCTCACGTTTGTCCTTACTGAGCAAGTCAATCTACTGCAAGTTTTTTTTTTTGTTTTGTTTTTCTCATCCAAGGACCTGATCAGGACACCTGATACATCACCTAAATCACCTGCAGGAAACATGTTTTTCCGATGTTGGGGGACTCCAGAACCAGGGGTCACAGTTTAAGAATAAGGGGTTGGCCATTTAGGACTGAGATGAAGAAAATCTTTTTCACTCAGAGAGTTGTGAATGTGTGGAATTCTCCGCCACAGAAGGCAGTGGAGGCCAATTCACTGGATGTTTTCAAGAGAGTTAGATGTAACTCTTAGGGCTAATGGAATTAAGGGATATGGGGAGAAAGCAGGAACGGGGTACAGATTTTGAATGATCAGCCATTATTATATTGAATGGCGGTTGTGGCTCGACGAGCCGAAGGGCCTATTCCTGCACTGATTTTCTATGTCGCAATGCTATTTTTCTAAACTCCAAGAAACAGAGACACTAGGAACTGCAGATGCTGGAATCTTGAGCAATACACTAAGTGCTGGAGGAACTCAGCTGGTCAAGCAGCAACTGTGGAAGGAATGGACAGAGAAATGACAAGAGACAAGTTGTTCCCATCTCCACCTCACCTGATGCTAGGGAAATGTGTGAAAGGTCACAGTTCAGAAAGTCAAGTTATGGAAGATAAAGGGGAGGGGAGGAGGATTTTAACATCAGGAAATGACGGAAGTTTTCATTTTCAAAATACAGTGATACTTTGCATAATGGTAGGAGAAGCATTAAGGTTGTTAAAGCCTCTATTGCATCAGATCCAGCTTGGAAAGGAAGTCTGTGTGCATGATGAAAGTCACACGTGCCTGCAAATGCTGATGTTTTACCTTACTTCTCATGTCTCAGAGGAGTTTGTCAGCTGTTCTCTGACAGATTAGTGTGATTTCTGAAGTCCTGGCCCTGGAGAGTGGAAGTTACACTACGAACTATACATTTCTGTTCTTTCTCAGGACCCCAGACTTCCTAGTTCCTATCCTGCCACTTCACCCGACTTGTCTCTATCTCCCACCAGTTGGTCCAGACTTCCAGTTAGATGCTGATGTCTGCAGCTAAGCCTTGTTGGACTGTACTACACCTATTCCTTTTCTCCAGAGCTGCTGCCTGACCCGATGAATTACTCCAGCATTTTTAATCTATCTTCAGTGTAAACCAGCATCTGCAGTTTCTTCCGAGGCTGAACCTGTTTGGGATCATTCTCCAAGGCCATCGACTGTCTCCTCCGTTGATGATCTGCAGCCCGATGGCGATCACACCGCACCCAAAGGGAGGAACACAAGAAGCAAACTGCATGGTCAGACAGGCAGAACAGAAATGCATAAAAAAGATACGTTTAGTGTTCCTTGCATTATTGACTATTCTAGTACATTTTTGTCAAGTCAGATCAAGTTTTATTGTCAGATGAACAAGTGCAATGAGGTAGAGGTACCATGAAAATCTTGGCTGCAGCATTTTGGTCTTGCCATCTGGAACTTTAGCTTATCTTGCTCTCTGCTACCTATATTTAACTGGCAGTTAGTCGCATTCACCCATAACGGTGTGCTCACCCGCCCTAATGCTATTAATTTTACTTCGGAGTCACGTGAGTGACTACGTGAAGAAGCCCCGCCAGGCGCATGCGCGTCATTACGTCCGCGCATGTCGCACTGAACGGGCTGGAGGGCGCAGCTCCACCAGCGGTAAGTAGAAACTTCGCAGGTAAGTGGTTTTGAAAACTTTGCCTGGGAGTACTTAAACTCCGTCAAGCTGGCTCGAGCAGTCAGTAGGAGTTGGAGAGATGGAGCGGTCAGGTAGGAGGGTTCGTAGTAAGCGTGGGTCCAGTGAGAATTCACAAATTCGATCGGGTCGGCAGATTAGCGCTGCAACTCCGGTTCCGATACTGGGCCGTACCGGCAGCCAGTTATGCTAGAGAGCGAACTTTCTACACAAGCTCCAGAGACTCAGCAGCCTGAGGCTACTGATAGCCATAGGAAGAAAAAAAAAAAGACCAGTGTTGTCAGACGAGTCTGACGAAGATGGTGACTCTCCCCCAGATAATAAAAGGATGTGGGGGAGGATGCAAAATATGGAGAAGATGCTCCAAACTTTGATAAAACAAGGGTCAAAGGCCCCAGTGGTTCCCCAGACAGCTGTGCAATAAGGCCCATATCAAGAGGAATATATGGAGTACCAGCAAGGGGATTTCCTTCCAGCGCCTTGTTTAGGACTGGAGGATGCCTCCCTACAATATGAATTGGGAGAAGCAGGGCAGGATGCAGCTGACCCTGATTCTGTGCAAACACCAGAGCACAAGTGCCACGCTCCGGGTGTCCCGGAAATAGCAATGAGCTTCGCTATTCCAGAGGGGACAGGTGAGGCAATGGAAGAGTACCTTGCCAACAACATCAACTATTTAGTGTCTCACCAGCTCCAGCAGTCTATGATGACAGAGACAACAAACAAGTATAAGACACCTGTCAACTGTGCATCACTGAAAGTGCCTACGGTGAACCCAGCAATATGGGCACCCATGAGTCCTTCCATGAGGGGACAGGAGGTTTGATTTCAACATGTTCTCCAACTACAATTACTACATTTGGCAGCTATAATTACTGCAATGGTAAAAGGGACAATGATAAATCAAATACAAAAAGATATGTTGGCTGTGTTATGCAATGTGTTTTTTGAGGTTAATTGCACTAGGAAAATCGCCATCAGGCCAACTCTCAATCAGAAACTTGCTGCTCCGCGTAAGGCGACGAATGTTCAAACGCCTGAATTCCTGTTTGGAACGGATCTTGTGAAGCAAATTCGTGAGATTGATGAGGAGGTAAAAATTATTGGCTTAATGAAGCCAACCATCTCTAGACCACCTATTCGAAAGCCTGGGTTTATGTATCGAAGGTTGGATCCAGGTGCTGGGCCCAGCAGGGGGAGGCCAGTGGGGCAACGAGGATCCCCACCAAGACAGATCGGCTACAACCCCAATATGGGCAGACAACAGGCTTACAGGCCAACTGGAGAGGTACAGGGACTTTTTGTTAACGATAAAGTTTCTGGTGGACAACCTCCTATTGGAGGTAGATTACAATTGTTTTATAATGAATGGTGCTGTATAACGTTTGATATGTTTATTCTAAATACTGTGTCAAGGTTCTACCATTGAGTTTATCTCAGGGATAGTTCCACCTCAACAGCACAAGCCTAATAAAATGTTGGTGTTTTCTGCTCCAGAGACTGTACAGGTAAACGATGTGATTAAGAATTTATGCCAAAAAGGAGTGATTGAGAAAGCCATTAATCATCCTCAACAATTTGTGTCTAATATATTCCCCAGGCCTAAAAAAGATGGTGGTTGCAGAGTAATTCTGGACCTCACTCACTTAAATTCTTCAGTTCTCTACAGGCATTTTAAAATGGACACCTTCATTACTGCTAAGCAGCTGGTATCACAGGGTTGTTATATGGCAACTATTGATGTGCAAGATGCACATTATTCGGTGCCAATTCATGCTCATTATCGCAGGTACTTGAAATTTAATTGGATGGGACAGCTGTGGCAATACAAAGCATTGCCTAATGGATTAAGCTCAGCACCTAGGCTATTTACTAAATTGTTAAAACCTGTGCTGGGGCTATTGAGGGCCCACAATCACATTGTCATGGCTTATTTAGATGATATCTTAATTATCAGCAACACTAAAGAGTCAGCTGAAGGATCGGTTGCAGTAACCAAAAATGTGTTTGAAACATTAGGGTTTTTGGTCCATCCAACTAAGTCCAAGTTACAGCCAACCCAAAATATTGAGTATTTGGGATTTCTTATTGATTCAGTTGATATGACAGTAACATTACCAACATCCAAGGTTGTGGATATTGCTAATGTCTGTACTTGCCTCACACAAAAGTTTTATTCCTCCATCGAGAAGTCGCCAAGGTCATTGGGAAATTGGTAGCAGCTTTTCCTGCAGTACAGTTTGGACCTTTGCATTATCAACATTTGCAAAGAGCAAGAGAACAAGCATTAAAAGAGCACGCAGGCCATTTTGATCGGGTTATGCAGTTACCAACCACAACTCTAGCAGAATTGCAGTGATGGATTGTTAATGTTAATCAAGCTTACCAATAACATTTTGGTACACGAACCTTCAGTGATCTTACAGACTGATGTAAGCAGTGCTCTCGGATGGGGGGGCTACAGACACCGAGTCTAGCTGTGGGGGTAGATGGAATGAACAAGAAGGTTTGATTCTCCACACACAAGGGATAAATTATTTGGAATTATTGGGGGCATTTTATGGGTTAAAAGCATATTGCTCCACAATGAATAATTTACACGTTCAACTCCAGATTGATAACACCACAGCAGTGGCATATATTAATCATATGGGAGGAGCAAGATCAGTATCATGTGATAACTTGGCTAATCTCATCTGGCATTGGTGTATTTCAAGGAACATCTGGGTTTCAGCCATCTATCTACCAGGTATAGACAATGTGGTGGCAGACCATAGGTCGCGAAAGTTTAATGACAATATAGAATGGATGTTGAATGCTGAGATTTTTCCAACAATTGTCACTTGATTTGGGTTGCCAGATATTGATCTGTTTGCATCCAGATTGAATCACCAGTTGCCTAAATATGTTTCATGGAGCCAGATCCAGAAACAGTGGCTGTGGATGCATTCTCGTTACATTGGGGATACTCATTCTTTTATGCATTTCCTCCATTTTGTCTGATCTCGAAATGTCTCACCAAAATAGAGCGTGACTCCGCCACAGGCGTTTTGGTGGTCCCAGATTGGCCAACACAACCATGGTTCCCATTAGTGCTTAGAATGATGGCTCAGCCATTCATGATGTTTCCCAGCTGCAGTAATTTGTTGGTGCATCCGGTTACAGGAGAAAGTAAACCTATACATGACCGTATCAATTTGTTGGTCTGCAGGTTCTGACCAGACCATTCCAAGGCCTTGGATTATCGAACAGGACCATGGAGGTTATCACTGCAGCCTGGAGAAATAGCACTAAAAAACAATATGTGGTGCACATAAAGAAATGGGAGATGTTCTGTGTACAATCAAATATATCTTATCATACTGCAAGCATATGTGATGTGTTGGAGTTCCTTGCTAAATTGCATTTTGATGAGCACCTGAGTTATAGTGCCATTAACAGTCCTCGGAGTGTTTTGTCCTCCTATTTAGGGCAGTCTTCAGAACAACAACAACCTATCGGGTCTCATCCATTAGTATCCCGATTTATGAGAGGAATTTTTAACAAAAACCCTCCTAAGCCGAGATATACAGCCATCTGGGATATCATTATAGTTCTCACACTGCTTCGGCAATGGGCTCCAATTACTTCATTATCTATGCAGAGATTAACTCTAAAAGTGGTTATGCTAATGCCGCTGGTTTCAGCACAACATGTACAAACATTATAATTGTTATGAATAGATTGTATGCATTTGTCTCTAGATAACGTTACATTTTATGTCTATGATTTAATCAAACAAAGCAGGCCAGGGGTGGCAGGAACAAGGTGACGTTTAAAGCATATTCTGTTGACCAAATGTTCATGTGTAGTTAAACATTTAAGCCAATATATTGAGTTAACAAGGAGTCTCAGAGATTCTGAGACAGGACTGCTCATTAGTCACAATAAGCCATATAAAAGAGTGTCAGTACAAACTATTTCTAGATGGTTGAAACAGGTTCTCAATTATGCTGGAGTCGACACTCATGTATTTAAATCTCACTCCACCAGGGCGGCATCAACATCCGCGGCGAAGGCTCAGGATGTGCCGCTAGACCAAATCCGCGCGGCCGCATGATGGTCTAGAGAATCAACATTTTCTCAATTTTCTGACAAACCTGTACAGACAGTGCCACAGTTTGGGCATGCTGTTATTGGGTTCCAATGAATTCATTTGCTTTGTTTATATATCATTGTTTGTAATTTCCCTGGGACAGAGGGGTTATTACTGTTTTTTGTTATTATTATTAAAATAGTTATTGAATAATTTGAAGCAATGTTCAATATATTATTTATTCACTACTGTGTCAACTGAAGCAGATTGTCGTATGGAGTGTATCTACGGCATGGAAACACAGAGCTTTGAAGTCTTCACGTAGTCACTCACGTGACTTCGAAGTAAAATAGTAAGATTAAACGAGAACTTACCAGTTCGAAGTTTGATCCTTATTTTATGAGGTGTAACGTTGAGGGATTACGTGCCCTCCGCTCCCACCCTCATAATCTAAGAGATCACCTGGTAGTTCTAGTCTTCTTAAAGCCTTGCTATGTTACTTCGGTTATTTGTTTCTGTGTTTTCACGCCGCTGCTTTGAAGTATGATGCGCATGCGCCTGGCGGGGCTTCTTCACGTAATCCCTCAACGTTACTCCTCATAAAATAAGGATCAAACTTTGAACTGGTAAGTTCTCGTTTAATCTTACTACTAATCATAATCATCATCATCATCATACTTTATTCGGAAAGTATGTTTTGCAACATACGAGGAATTTGATTTGCCATACAGTCATATCAATAAAAAGTAACAAAACATACAAAATACATTTTAACATAAACATCCACCACAGTGACTCCTCCACATTCCTCACTGTGATGGAAAACGAAAAAATGTTCAATCTCTCCCTTCTTTGTCCTCCAGCGGTTGGGGGCCTCTAACCATCCGTTGACGGGACGATCTTGATTCCCGTAGCCGGCAGCGGGCCTCCTCGTCAGGGCGATCAAGCTCCTGCAACGGGGGGGAATCTCAGCTCCCCCGCGCCAGGCGATCTACCCAGGATCGGGGCTAGTCGGCTATTGGAGCTTCCCGACGTCATTCTCTTACCCAAGACTACAAGCTCCGTGATGTTGACGTCCGCAGGCCGCGATTGGAGCATCGATCCCAGGCAAGGAATCGGCTCCGAAGGTAAGTCCACGTCCCGCGGTGGGGCTCAAAGCCATTCCCGAGCAAGGCCTCCAGCTCCACGATGTTAGGCTGCAGAGCAACCAGAGATGCGATCCGGAAAACAATCGCATCTCCGGCAACGTAAAAGATTGAACTAGGATATTAATTTATAAATTCTCACTTTTGTTTTCAAGTTTCTTAATGCCTTTATCTCCCATTGGGTTCCCTATCTGTTATGTTCTTGAGCTCTATAACCCTTTATGTTCCCCAGGTACTGGTCTGTTGATTAACCCTGAATACAATAGTTTCTAGTATTGTTCTTTAGCTGCTAAGGCCTTAATCTCTGGAATTATTTCCCTAGATTTCTCACTCTCTCCACCTCTCTTTCCACTCTCGAGGTGTTCTTTCCAATCTACCTCATACTCACATCATGCCTATTTTCCCCTCCATGATTCAGTGTCAAATTTTCTTTGATCATGCCTTGTGAAGCACTTTGTAATTTTTTGCTCTTGAAGGTGCTATCAAAATACAAGTTATTGTGGAATGAATGTAAAATAAAGTAATTCAAAAGTGTTAGGGACGAACTGCAGATGCTGGTTTAAACCGAAGATATACACAAAATGCTGGAGTATCTCAGCAGGACAGGCCTCATCTCTGGATAGAAGGAATGGGTGATGTTTTGGGTCAAGACCCATCTTCAGACTTAATCGGCTCCACAGATTCACCACCCTCTGACTAACAAAATTCTTCCTCATCTCCTTCCTAAAGGAACGTCCTTTAATTCTGACTTAAGACTTAAGACTTGCATAAGACTTATGACAGTCAGAGTTCATAAGCCCGAAATATCAGTTGTCATTTTTTAGCAATTATTTTTTATTATGCTTTGATCTGTCATCTTCACACCTTATCCTTCCATATCTCTAATCTAACTATCCCCTGACTCTCAGTCTGAAAAAGGGTCTCGCCCCGAAACGTCACCCATTCCTTCTCTCCACAGATGCTCTGTCCCATTGAGTTACTCCAACATTTTGTGTCTATCTTCGGTGTAAACCAGCACATGTATTCCCAACCTACACATTTTTATTCTGGGACTGACAATGTGTGCAAATAGATCGAAACTTGCCTTTTTGAGTTACCATGAGTACAAATAAAATGTTGTCCTATAACATAGCAACAAACCTTTTCTCCACATACATATGAAAGCCTCTGAAAATAAATGCCATCAGAACACACTTAGTGATAGGCATTTAAATTCTGATTTTTACAAGAAAAAAGTCAATCAAGCAGCACTTTTAGAAACATAGAAACATAGAAAATAGGTGCAGGAGTAGGCCATTCGGTCCTTCGAGCCTGCACCGCCATTCAATATGATCATGGCTGATCATCCAACTCAGTATCTCGTACCTGCCTTCTCTCCATACCCCCCGATCCCCTTAGCCACAAGGGCCACATCTAACTCCCTCTTAAATATAGCCAATGAACTGGCCTCAACTATCTTCTGTGGCAGAGAATTCCAGAGATTCACTGCTCTCTGTGTGAAAAAAGGTTTTTCTCACTTCGGTCCTAAAAAAGACTTCCCCCTTATCCTTAAACTGTGACCCCTTGTTCTGGACATCCCCAACATCGGGAACAATCTTCTTGCATCTAGCCTGTCCAACCCCTTTTACAATAACAAATTGATACGCAGGAAATCAAAATAAATTATATATGTGAAAATCACCCAACAAACATTTTTCCTGAAGATGTACATGATCTCTGTCTGCGCTTTGCAATGAAGAATGTTTTTTTTGTTTTACCTCCAGTCTACTCCAAAACTCCCTAAAATTGTGTTTTGGAAGATCACCATTAATTCTGTGCCTCATGTAGTTTACAAATGGGCTATCATTTACATGATAAACTATTAGTTTGATGCATTGAAGCTACAGTATTTATAAATAATACATAAATAATTCAATATTGGTGGTCTATTCAAACACCATTGTAAGGTATGGATTTGTCCTCATGACCTCAATACACTAAGATTCCAACCTCATTCATATCTCTGTGGGAAGGATCTGTTTCGGAACAAAGGTTGTACATTATAAACACGCATGTGGCTGCACCTTTGGGAGCACATTTCAGGAAATTGGACAAATGTTCCCCACAGTTTCTTTCTCCATTAACTTAAATGGGCAACATTTCTCAGGGAGTGTTCCCGCAATCTTTCAATGCACATTGCTGAATGTCAGGTGAACTGCTGAAAGTGTTTATCCGTAAATTTCTCTCCAGTGCATGTCATCAAAAGAGACAACTTTAGAGGAATAATCAATTATAAGCCACTGCTGTGTCCATCTTCCCAGCTTGACATTAGGCAAGATAGGCAAAAAAACCTGGAGTAACTCAGCAGGTCAGGCAGCATCTCTGGAGAAAAGGAATAGGTGACTATTTGGGTCGAGATCCTTCTTCAGACTGAGAGTCGGGGAGAGGGAACTGAGAGATATGAAAAAGTACACAGAAGAAATTCATGAAAGATATGCAAAAAGACAGATCCAAGCCAGCAATGATGATCAAGGAAAGATGGAGCCCACAATGGTCCATTGTTGGCTCTGTGGAAGGTGATAATGAGCAATACAAACAGTGAAACTCAGCAGGATGCCAGTGAAACTACTATGATGACTATGGTGGGGGAGAGATAGAGAGAGAGGGGATGCACGGGTTCCTTGAAGTATGAGAATTCAATATACTGCTGGGTTGTAAGCTGGTTCCTCCAATTTGCGTTTGGCCTCACTCTGACAGTGGAGGAGGCCCAGGACTGAAAGGTCAGTGTGGGAATGGGAAGGGGAGTTAAAGTGTTTGGCAACTGGGAGATTGTGTAGGCCAAGGCAGACTGAACGAAAGTGTTCAGTGAAACGACCACCCAGTCTGCGCTTGGTCTCGCCAATATAAAGGAGTTCACACCTAGAACAACGGATACAGTAGATGAGGTTGGAGGAGGTGCAGGTAAACCTCTGCCTCAGGCAACATTGATATCAACCTGAGAACAAGTTGGCAAATGGTTCTTTCAACCTGGAATGTTGAAAGAACCACAGGACAGGACATTGGGAAAAATCACTCTGAAAGGGAAATTTGCAAAAGTAACAATTATCTCTAATCTAATTACACAGGACTAACTGTTTATTTGGGCTCTCATGTTTAAGCCAACAAGTTAAAAGGAAATTCATACAGCTAACATCTGATTTTCATGTTCGTCCACGTTCAGTTTGTGAAAGATTGTTCAAAATTGTAGTGATACATCTACAATAATTTAATAGGTGAATGTATTTATATTGAGGTACGATGTCTATTTGACTACGTGAGTGACTACGTGAAGAAGAACCCCGTCCAGCCGCACGTGTGTCATTACGTCAGACGCATGGCGCAGGCTCCTCGAGCGGTAAGTTTAAAATACCTCAAGGTCAGTGGAAAACTCAGCCTGGAGGTCGCTTTCTGCATTTGCAGGTGATTTCAGAACTTACAACTTTTCAAGATGCAGAAAGCAGCAAAGGTGAAGGCGAGGCGACCAGTTGGTAAAAGTTTGGAGGACCGCGGGAGTGCGGTTTGCGGTTGTCCACCCAGCTCACCGAATCCGTCGCCAGCAGGGGGGCTTGAAACCTCAGATACGTTGCCTGTGAGCTACGTTGCCGCGCTGGTAGGGTGTAAGGCCACAGCAAAGTCTGCTAGGCTCATTGACCCAGAGTCAGGCCTGGAGGTTTCACCTCCGCAAGGGGAGTCTGTTTGCTCACGGCTCTCCCAGATCGAGCTCCTATTGCAGAGGATGCTCGATAAGGACGCACTCCGGGAGGAGGAGTGGTGTCCACGCCAGGCTGTTGGAGAGCCTGTGCCAGCAGCACCTGGAAAAGGGCTGCATGATTACCCACTCATGGAGGAGGAGGGTTTGCCGGCTCACGGGTATACTGATGCCGAGTCAGTGGCTGAACAGAACCCAAAGGGTGAAAGGCAACAAGGTTTAATACCTAACCTAGCTGCAAAGTTTGCGATCCCCAGAGAAGCAGGGGAGCCATTGGGGGAGGAGTTGGCAACTTCCATCCAGTATATGCTCTCCCATCAGCTCCAAGATCTGGCAATGGATGACACTGCTGAGAGGTAGGAAACCCCAGTTAACTGTGAGTTGTTGAGGGTGCCGGTGGTCATCCATGTCATATGGGGCTAAATGGGGGTTGCAGTGCAGGCACAAGCGATAAAACTCCAGAGGGTGCTCAAGTTGCTTGCAGCAGGAATCACTATGTTTGCCAGAACGGTGGACGAGGGGCACATGACCAAAGTTCATCAGGATGCGTTGGGGCTCCTGTGCAGTGCACGTTTTGAAATGAACTGCATAAGAAAGAGTGCCATACGCCCAGCCATTCACCCAAACTTTGTAGCTCTCTGCAAACCAACCAACGTACAACTGCCTAATCTGTTAGGACCTCGCAAAGAACTTGATGAGGAGGCAAAAACTGTGCACCTCATTAAAACAAGCAGCAAAATAGGCAGGTGGGTTTTCCCCTATTGACGGGGTGCTATGACAGGGGCTGGTGAAGGGACAAGCCGTTCATTCCCGAACACACGCAGCTGGCAGCCTGCCACAGGCACACGGGGAAGGATGAATTTCCCTACGAGGGGCCGGGGGCAACGAGTGCTGTCAGGAAATGTGCAGGTAAGAGATTTTGCTCCTGAGGAAAACAAATCAAGTGGGAAAGATGTTCAAGTTGGGGGCAGATTACACTTGTTCCTCAAACAATGGCAGGATATAACATCAGATTTGTTTGTGCTGGGCAGGATAGAGGGGGTTAAAATCGAATTCTACCCTACTGTGTGTACACCTACTCAGCATGTCCCACGTCGAACACTTGTGTTTTCACAAGAAGAGAATATGCAGATACAGGCAGAACTTGAGTTATTATGCAAAAAAATGGTTATTGAGAAGTCGGTTCATCAATCCCATCAGTTTGTGTCAAGTATTTTTCCTAGGTCTAAAAAGAATGGGGGATGTAGAATCATTCTGGACCTGACGAGCCTGAACCCTTTTGTGCAGTATAGACATTTCAAAATGGAAACTTTTTCTACTGCTAAACAGCTGGTTTCCAAAGGGTGTTATATGGCAAGCATAGATCTTAAAGATGCATATTATTCAGTGTCTGTTCATTGTGATGGTAGGACATATTTGAAGTTTAGCTGGATGAGTAAGTTATGGCAATTCAAACCACTGCCTAATGGATTAACCTCAGCTCCTAGATTGTTTACCAAATTGTTAAAACATGTTCTAGGGCTATTCTGAGCTCAGGGTCATGCTGTAATGGCCTATTTAGATGATATCTTAATTGTCGGAAAGACTCAGAATGCAGCTGAATCACCTGTTTCAGTTGTTCAACTCACTTTTGAGCAATTAGGGTTCATCATTCATCCAGATAAATCCAAATTAAAACCAGTTAAAATTATTGATTACTTGGGCTTTACCATTAATTCAGATCACATGTTAGTGACTCTGCCCAGTGACAAAAGGCAGCAGTTAATTGAAGGTTGTATCAAGCTCCTTGGTGAACAACGACCTTCAATTAGACAGGTGGCCAGTTTAATTGGTAAATTGGTGGCTGCTTTTCCAGCTGTGCAGTTTGGACCTCTGCATTATCAACACTTACAATGAGCAAAAGAACAGGCACTGAGGACACATGCAGGTCATTTTGACAGGCCCATGGGATTGCCAGCTGAAGCCATTTCAGAAATTCAATGGTAGATCACAAATGTTTCATAGAAACATAGAAACATAGAAATTAGGTGCAGGAGTAGGCCATTCAGCCCTTCGAGCCTGCACCGCCATTCAATATGATCATGGCTGATCATCCAACTCAGTATCCCGTACCTGCCTTCTCTCCATACCCTCTGATCCCTTAGCCACAAGGGCCACATCCAACTCACTCTTAAATATAGCCAATGAACTGGCCTCAACTACCCTCTGTGGCAGAGAGTTCCAGAGACTCACCACTCTCTGTGTGAAGAAAGTCTTTCTCATCTCGGTCTTAAAGGATTTCCCCCTTATCCTTAAGCTGTGACCCCTTGTCCTGGACTTCCCCAACATCGGGAACAATCTTCTGCATCTAGCCTGTCCAACCCCTTAAGAATTTTGTAAGTTTCTATAAGATCCCTCTTAATCTCCTAAATTCCAGAGAGTATAAACCGAGTCTATCCAGTCTTTCTTCATAAGACAGTCCTGACATCCCAGGAATCAGTCTGGTGAACCTTCTCTGCACTCCCTCTATGGCAATAATGTCCTTCCTCAGATTTGGAGACCAAAACTGCACGCAATACTCCAGGTGTGGTCTCACCAAGACCCTGTACAACTGAAGTAGAACCTCCCTGCTCCTGTACTCAAATCCTTTTGCTATGAAAGCTAACATACCATTCGCTTTTTTTCACTGCCTGCTGCACCTGCATGCCTACTTTCAATGACTGGTGTACCATGACACCCAGGTCTCGCTGCATCTCCCCTTTTCCCAATCGGCCACCATTTAAATAATAGTCCGCTTTCCTGTTTTTGCCACCAAAGTGGATAACCTCACATTTATCCACATTATACTGCATCTGCCAAACATTTGCCCACTCACCCAGCCTATCCAAGTCACCCTGCAGTCTCCTAGCATCCTCCTCACAGCGAACACTGCCCCCCAGCTTAGTGTCATCCGCAAACTTGGAGATATTGCCTTCAATTCCCTCATCCAGATCATTAATATATATTGTAAATAGCTGGGGTCCCAGCACTGAGCCCTGCGGTACCCCACTAGTTACTGCCTGCCATTATGAAAAGGACCCGTTTACTCCTACTCTTTGCTTCCTGTTTGCCAGCCAGTTCTCTATCCACATCAATACTGAACCCCTAATACCGTATGCTTTAAGTTTGTATACTAATCTCTTATGTGGGACCTTGTCGAAAGCCTTCTGGAAGTCCAGATATACCACATCCACTGGTTCTCCCTTATCCACGCTACAAGTTACATCCTCGAAAAATTCCACAAGATTCGTCAGACATGATTTACCTTTTGTAAATCCATGCTGACTTTGTCCAATGATTTCACCACTTTCCAAATGTGCTGCTATCCCATCTTTAATAACTGACTCTAGCAGTTTCCCCACTACCGATGTTAGACTAACTGGTCTGTAATTCCCCGTTTTCTCTCTCCCTCCCTTCTTAAAAAGTTTCAAGTGGTTCCAGGGAAGTTTGGGTTGAACCACCTTCCATAGTCTTACAGACTGATGTTAGTGCCCTAGGTTGGGGGTGCTACTGATATGTCTTCCAGTTGTGGAGGCAGATGGAATAGTGATGAGACATCCCTTCTGCAATTGCGAGGGATCAATTATTTAGAGCTGTTGGGAACCTTTTATGGGCTTAAGGCTTATTGCTCTGCCAAGAGTCACTTGCATGTGCAGGTTCAAATTGACAAAACTACAGCAGTGGCATATGTTAATCACATGGGTGAAGTCAGAATCTTGTGATAGATTGGCTAATCATATCTGGAGCTGGTGCATTGACAAAAACATTTGGCTTTCAGAAATCTACTTACCAGGTAGATTCAACATAGTGGCAGACACAAGGTCACGCCAATTCAATGATAACATAGAATGGATGTTGAATCAGGACATATTTAATGATGTGGTTGCTTGATATGGAATGCCAGATATTGATTTGTTTGCATCTAGACTAAACCATCAGTTGCCTAAATACGTTTCATGGGAACTTGACCCTGGCGCAGCAGCGGTCGATGCATTCTCGCTGCATTGGGGTGCAATGTTTTTATATGCCTTTCCTCCATTCTGTCTCATAAGTCGATGCCTGCAAAAAAATCAAGCAGGACTCCGCTTCAGGAGTATTGGTAGTGCCAGACTGGCCTACTCAGCCATGGTTCCCTCTAGTGTTGCACATGGCTAATCAGCCTCATATGATTGTTCCCAAACATAAAAACCTACTGGTGAACCCGGTAACTGGCGATCAACATCCTTTACATGATCGTATTGATCTGCTAATTTGCAGATTCTAAGAAGGCCATACCTGGGGAGAGGACTGTCTGATCGCACCGTGGATGTTCCCACGTCGCCCTGAAGGGATAGTACCCAGAAGCAGTACATCTCCTCAAAAAGGAAGTGGGAGGTGTTCTGCTTACGGCAGAATATCTCATATCAAACTGCAGGCATCCCAGACGTGCTGGAGTTCTTGTCAACTTTCTATTTCGATCAAAAGTTAAGCTATAGTGCGATCAATACAGCCAGAAGTGCTTTGTCTTCTTATTTACCCATGGTGTCAGAATTACATTCAGTGGGGACACATCCGTTAGTCTCTAGATTTATGAAGATTAGTTTTTAATTCTAATCCTCCTAGGCCCAGGTATTTGGTTATCTGGAATGTAAGTGAAGTTCTTATGCTCCTTCAACCAGTGGACTCCTGTCACAGTCCTATCTCTAGCCTAACTAACCATGAAGGTGGTCATGCTTGTGGCATTGGTATCAGCCCAACGTGTGCAGACATTACAGAAGCTGTGGCTAGACAGGGTGGAGGTATCGGCAGATGCCATCACTTTTTATGTTTATGATCTGCTCAAGCAGAGTAGAATAGGGGTGACAGGGTGTAAGATTGCTTTTTCGGCATACCCCAAGGATTCCCGCCTGTGTGTAGTGTCATATTTGTCCCATTACATTGAGGCTACCAGAACCCTAAGAGGAACAGAGTCAGCATTGTTTATTAGCCACAAAAAAACGCACAGTACGGTGTCAGTGCAAACAATTTCAAGGTGGCTAAGTGTTAAAGAAGGAACTGCAGATGCTGGAGAATCGAGGGTACACAAAAGGCTGGAGAAACTCAGCGGGTGCAGCAGCATCTAAGGAGCGAAGGAGATAGGCGACGTTTCGGGTCGAGACCCTTCTTCAGACTTGGTCCTGGGCCTCCTCCACAGCCAGAGTGAGCAACACCGCAAGTTGGAGGAACAGCACCTCATATTCCGCTTGGGGAGTCTGCATCATCTGGGCTTGAACATTGAATTTTCTCAATTCTGTTAACCCTTGCTGTCTCCTCCCCTTCCCACCTCTCCCTCAGCCCTCGGGCCCTGGCATTTTCTCTCTCTCTATCTCCCTCCCCCACCCTAGTCGCACCAGCTTCTCATTTTCACACCACAAACAGCTTGCAATGGCTTGTTCCCTTTATCATTGATACTTTTTTGCATATCTTTCATTCATTGTTCTTTATCTCTCCACATCACCGTCTATATCTCTTGTTTCCCTGATCCCTGACCAGTCTGAAGAAGGGTCTTGGCCCGAAACTTTGCCTATCTCCTTCGCTCCTTAGATGCTGCTGCACCCGCTGAGTTTCTTCAGCCTTTTGTGTACCCTCAAGGTGGCTAAAGCAGGTTCTGGTGAGCGCTGGGATTGATACTGATAAATTTAAATCTTATTCCACTAGGGCGGCATCAACTTCAGCGGCCAGGGCGATGGACGTTCCTATAGACCATATCCTCGCGGCCGCAGGATGGTCCAGTGAGCTGATGTTCCAGAGATTTTATCGTAAGCCAATTGCAAGGCTAGGGGTATTTGCTGATTCTGTTTTAAGTTCAGTTATATAGTTTCCCCCTGGGATATAGGGATTGCTATTGTTTTATTTGTAAAAATAAACCGTTAATTCGTTTAAGCAATGTTATGATTGATGCATTATTGATTATTTAATTATGTTGAGTCAATCAATGCAGTGAGAGGCCGGATTTGAATCTGCGGCATGAAATCACAAAGTTTTGAAATCTTCACGTAGTCACTCACGTGACTCCGAAGTAAAATAGTAAGATTAAATGAGAACTTACCAGTTTGAAGTTTGATCTTTATTTTATGAGGAGTTACTATGAGGGACTACGTGCCCTCCGCTCCCAACCCTCAAAAATGTAATCTGGTAGTTCTAGTCTTCAGTTATCTTACTATTATACCTCATCACTATTACCTGTGATTTCACACCGCTGCTTTGAAGATTGAAGCACGTGCGGCTGGATGGGGTTCTTCTTCACGTAGTCCCTCATCCTAACTGCTCATAAAATAAAGATCAAACTTCAAACTGGTAAGTTCTCATTTACTCTTACTATTTTTTCTGAATGTGCCTTAAAACCTGAAATATATTCACCACGTAAGACACTCTGCTAAAACATGAAATGTCACTAGATTTTTTCAAAGTAATTTCATATTTGCATTTGCCATCCTTGGAAAATTAGTAAACAATAGCTATAAATGGCTATTTACCTACCGTATCTTTCCAATAATAGGCATAATGCAGGTCAATTATAACATCTGCCAAATTAGACACCAATAATCCTTTAAATTCCTGATGAATCGGGAAGCTTACAATATTAACATGGAGATACATTTCTTACAGTAAAAAAAAGCAACCTACTATATTATAATGTATAATTTTATAATTAATTATTCCTATGGAAATTTGTATCATTAAATTGGGGAACAGTATGTTTTTATCCATCTTAACATGGGAAAACATGAAAGTATGATAATAGCACATGTCTTTTCAGAGTAAGCTGCTGATAATTCTTTCTTGTATATTGGCTCAACATTAGATCCACAAGGTTGGAGGGAGTCCAATGCACTCTTGTAATAATGTGGATCCAAAGAGAGGAACCACGATTTATCCTTAATTCTGAACAGGAAGGGTTCTGGCCTTTGCTGCTACTGGACCTTTGCTGCTAATTCCAACTGGACTTCGTTTTTGGAGTTTTTCAGTCCCATGTCTCCTGTTCTTGATGAGCCTCAAATATAAGGAGATGACTCCCAACTATTGAATCCATGCTGCCTCAGCCTGGGATCTAACATCAGTCAGTCTACCACTGTGAAATATGAAGGTCACCTTGTGCAGGAATGGTGGGGAAACCTGCCTGTGGGTTAACTGCTAGTTCAAAGAATGTGGATATATTTCCAACATTCCTTCAGGTCTTCTGAGGTGACATCTAGTGCTGCACCTCTGCTGCCATAATCCACCACCATTCCCCTAACATGCATAGAAGTAAATCCAAATCATGTTCAAATGGCACAAACTCTAAGGAAATATTTTTTGATCTCTGAAACTCCAGTGGGGTCCAGAATAAGTTCATAAGTTCTAGGAGCAGAACTAGGCCATTTGGCCCATCAAGTCAACTCCGCCATTCAATAATGGCTGATCTATCTTTCCCTCCCATCACCCTTCCCCTGCCTTCTCCCCATAACCCCTGACACACTTACGGTATAAACCCAATGTTCAAAGACTTGTAGGGATCTAGGTATCTGGCTGTTATATAAGCCAGAAGCTGACCCGACTGAACAGTATCCATGTGAGATTCCCAGGCAGAGGATTTTTCACCACCATGTACATTTCAGTGCACTTTCACACTGAATTTAAAAAGTGATGAGAAGTTCATGAGCTTTTGTGATTGTTCAGAAACAGCAGCTTTGATTACTTAAATGGATTGAATAAGTAAATCCCACCTCTTATATCTTCAACGTGATCAAAGTTTGTCCAATCTATGAACTTAAATATTTTACAAACAGAAGTATAATTAATAATGTAGCTTTCAATCGAAGATAGATACTTGCATTATCATCACAGCCTTTACCTGAAATATTTTTCACATCAGCCGAGATCATCTAAAATAGCAATAATTGCATTAGAAATATCAAGGCCAGCCATCGGTGAGTGTCTCCCCTACTAAAATCTATCGCTAAAACAATTACACCTTACCTTTACAATGGCTACCTCTTAACTCTTCATTATACACTGTTATCTCTTGCTAACCATCAAAAGGAGTCAGCTTCTTCATTCTTTTATTTGCCCATTCTTTTCTTCCTCTCTTTCATTCTCATGACACCTACCATTCTGTTATAATCGTCATGTTCTCTATGCCCACAGGTTACTGAACTGGCGCTTAAAATAAGGCATATATTTTGCTCTTCAAAAAGGTCAATGTCAGAAAATAGAAATTATGGATCCATTGGGAAAGTTTGCCGGAAGGGATCAATACGAATGATCTTTAGGACCACTTTGATAGAGGTGAGGTAATTAGAGGCAGGCAACACGTTTACCAGAAGACAAGGTCATGTCTACAACCTGATGAAGTTACTTGGGGAAGTTAATTGTTTGGTGGAAAATGGGAGCCAAGTAGAAATAATTTATTTGAATTTTCAAAAAATGTTTGGCAATAAATTTAACATTCCATTGCTAGACTCCATTGCTCGACGAGAAGGGGGCTCCTGACGCGCACTGGGCCAGTGCAGAAGGGAGCTCCCGGTGAGTGCTGCGTAGCCACTGGGTCACAGAGCCCACCAGGGCCTGGCCGCTGGCGTGGAGCCGGCCAGGACTGGGATCGGCCGCTGGCAGAGCGAGGAGAGACTTCGGCGAGCAAGCAGGGCCGTCGGCGAGCGAGAGGTACGTCGTCGAGCAAGAGGGCCATCGGTGAGAGTCGAGGGCCAGTGGAGAGCCGTCGCCCGAGTGAGTGCCGGCGGTCGGCCGGGGACAGTCCCGCTTGAGTCTCGGCAGTCGGTGGAGGACTCACCGCTTAGAACAAGGAGAGACACAGCATGGGGGAGGCACCCAGAACAAGGAGAGACCCGTTGGGGGCGGGGGGTGAGGGTGGGGGGGGGGAGAAGGAAGAGGGACTATATTAAATATTTTTGTAACTTTGTCAGCACTCTTTTGGCATATTTGTACTGTATGTTAACAAAGAATCTGACAATAATGTATCAATCAATCCAAAGTGATCGATGTGAAGATCGTGTTTTCCTGAGGAATCGGTTGTTTTCTTCTGGGTGGGAAGTCATCATTAAAGGAAGCCACTTCTTATAACGATAAAAAATGAAGGAAAGGCTGCAACTATTCAACCCTTACATCAGTGGTTAAGTTAAAAAAGACAGGCACAATCTCTACGTTCACAGCCAACACAAAGATCACCACTGGTTTCAGGACCATTGAAAATAGATATGACAAGTGAGTTTAATGCAGCTATATTCATGTAATGCATGTCAATAATGTATTAAAAAAATATACCTTGTTGGGTACAATTAACAACTGCTGCTTTGAATGTGTATTATTTTTTACTTATTCACTTTTCATGATATGGTGTCGCTGGCAAGGCGCTGGCAAGGTGTTCAACACCAATTGCCCTTGAGAAGTTGGTGATGAGCTGTCTTCTTAAACCATTGAACTCCCTCTGGTGAACATTCTTAGGGCACTTCCATCTTCCAGCACCTCACATGGTGGAAGATGGAAGTGCCCTAAAAATATTCAGAGGACATTTATAACTCTCAGCAATTGTGATAGATGTAAAGAAGACTTAATTGAAGGATTTTAAATGATTCAAAGGAGTAAGACTACATGCACATGAACAGATAATTTGAAGTGAATTAAGTGAGGGTGAAAGAAGCCCCCCCCCCCCCCCCTCCCTATACATAACCTACAAAACCATAGGTTAGATGTCAAAATATTATTTTCTCTCTTTTCCCAGAGGTTTATTAGAATGGGTTCTTCACTTGTCCAGTGACACAGATTCACTGAAATGTACAAAAGGCAGCTGCACCAGCCCCACAATTATCCTTGCATTGCTGCGTACTGGAGTGAGTGGAAAACAGGGGAACGTAACTTGTGATTATTGTCATTTCCTGTACTTTTTCTTTGCCTTCAGGGTTTACAGACCAATTTTGTAGAATTCTCTTGCTGTGCGTTGGTCTGGGTCTCTTATTTTAGAAATCTACCATAAGCTTGTGGAAGGCTTCATATGGATGTGTGTATACTGGGGTCACATTGCTTAGTTGGTCTAGTTTCCAGGGACACCGAACCAATGGAATTTTGTTGTTGTTGTAATTTGTCTATTTCATACATTTTGTTTGGTTTCAACTGAATATATTAAAGCCACCTTAACATGTATAAATAGTAATGCATGAGGCTGAAGGAAACCACTGCTTTTTGTTAATAATGCTTAAATCACATTTTTCACTTAAGAGTCGTCCCTTGACAATTGAAGGTGAAATGCCTTTGCTTTCTTTTAACTTCTGCAAGGGCTGCTGTGCCTCCCCTAATAGTTGCCCAGAGGGAACGTGTGATTGTAATTTTAACCAGCAGTCTGATGTTGGATTAATCTCCTGGCTCACCAGTTGAGCACAATAGCCTCTCACTCAAAAAATACTTCAAAGACTGAAGGGCTCGTGATACCTCACAGACCAAGTAACCTGACAGATCAATTCTTTCACTCCCTCCGCACAATAAATATTTCCGAGCTAAAACTTTCATATACCGTGGTGAATCTGACTAATAATGGAGTTTTGTGACAAAAACCTTTGGTCTAGAAATTTGATTGCACTCAAAAATGTGTGCATTGCACAAGTGAATATTGTACATGCCCGCTCATGTTTTACCAAGTAACATTTAATGTTCAAACTGCATTCACTTTATCTTGAGTCAGATATGTGGTGAGCAACATACTGCTCATTGGGTGCAGGTTAATTTGTAAAGGCTGGAAATCAGTCACCTCTGACACTCATCAAAGGCAGTGGGCATGGTAGACTTAACGGAGGATTTCAATCTCGCTACAGATTGCATGGAATGCTTCTGAAGAAATAAACACAAATGGCTGAAGTGCGTTCAGATCATGCCCAGTTTCGTCACTGCCCTGGACGCTGGTGGACAGAAGAATTATGATTGTTTTCTCCTAGGAAGCATTGGTTCTGTTGTCATTATGATGTTGTTGCTGAGGAGATCAATGCCAATTGGTTCATTCTTGGTACAAGGTACAATGCTGGGAGGTCTGAAGAAGGGTCTCAACCCAAAATGTCACCCATTCCTTCTCTTCAGAGATGCTGCCTGCCCCACTGAGTTACTCCAGTATTTTGTGTCTATCTTTGAGAAGTTCAATGACCTCCACAGAGTTATCAAGGTACGGTAAAATATTCGCACCTTTACATTTTCAGTCTTGGTTTTTTCACAACTCACTATTTTCAGTACACCTTACTCCTGCTTGATCACTATTGAGCAATCACCGTGTTGCAGTTCATAAAACCTCTTTTGCAATCTTCACTTTTCAATACCCTCTTGCCGCATGTAACTAAGTCCAGTGAAATTATTTTGGTTCATACAGTTCAGTGATAATCCTACTATACATTAGGCACACTCGTACAAAGCACAGGAGTCTAAGACAGTAGACTACAATGAAACTCTATACAAGAGTCGCTTTAGGCACCACCTTGCACCTTTCAAGTCCAAAGTCTTTTTTAACTTGGCCAGAGAAGCCTGTTGTCCTGGCAGTGGCACAGGGTAGGGGTTGCAAGGGTCCTCCAGGCCAGGCAATGTGTTGATGTCCTTGATAATGTCCTTTACTGAACTATAAGCAAAAAATGAATGTAACTGTATATCTGTAGATGTGATAATAAAGATAATAAATGACCATGGACCATTGAAGTCTAAAACCTCGTAATAGGCCAAGCTCAGCCTGCCCTTCAGCATTTTCAGGAAGACTGGGTCATCGTAGATAATCTGCGCCCGAATATTCTTCTTCAACCCAATAATTAAGCTCTGCATAATACATAGTGGGTTCCACAACTGTTCTGAACCATTGACACTACAATTCCTCAATTATTCTCACCTCCTCCCAGTCGCTCCTCACTTTTCCCTTAAACCGCTGAGCTGCCTTACAGTACTACAGACCCATGTTCGATCCTGACTCCAGGTGCGGTCTGTGTGGAGTTTGTACGTTATCCCTGTGACCATGTGGATCTACTCTAGGTGCTCCGGTTTCCTCTCACATCCCATATATGTGTGGGTTTGCAGATTAATTGGCTCCTGTAAATTGCCCCTAGTGTGTAGGATACAAAAATGGGATAACAGAACTAATGTGTGGGTGATTGATGGTTAGCATGGACACAGTGGGCCAAAGGGCCTGTTTCCATGCTGTATCTCAGAACTAAAACTAAACCTCCCCTTGTTACTGGCAGCCACAATTTGCCCATGTGCCATTCTGCATTACCAGGACCATACTATCCCACATACTCCTTGGGCAATTAGATTTAACCATCTATCATTTAAACATCTATCTATCTCCCTCACCCCTGACGTCAGTCTGAAGATAGGTCTAGACCCGAAGCAACACCCATTCCTTCTCTCCAGAGATGCTGCCTGTATCGCTGAGTTACTCCAGTACTGTCCATGGTTTAACCAGCATTTGCAGTTCCTTCATGCATATAAAGATTTAAGCATACATGTCTTTTGGGAGACTCCGGTGAATATCCATCGTCTCAAAATTGCACCAAAACTCTGCACTACCACAAACAACTCTAAGCAAAGGCAGCTCAGGCTAGAATGATTTGCTTCTCCCTATGGGTGAAGGGTTTATAGATGGTGGTAATCTGTGTCAATTGTTGGCTGTTGTTGTCAGGATTGTTTGCCATTGTCTGACCTCAGTAAGTGGCATCCCTATGGACATGGCAGACAATAACCTCTCCATCAAATACCTCCTCACCAATTCCCATATTAAACTAAAGGCAAGGAAAGGGCTGCAAATAAAAGAGACCATCTATAAAACCGGAAAGGATGCTCTCAGCGATCTCCCCCTTCTGTATCACTGAGCTCACAATGCTTGCCACATTAAAGGTTCTTATTCCTTGTGTTTCAACGATATTCTTCACATGCACAGAGCGGCAAAGAGATTCAGTGGGTAGAGCTGCTGCCTCACAGTTCTGGAGACCCATGTTCAATCCTGACCTCAATTCAATGCTGTCTTGTGTTGAGTTTGGACTTTCTCCCTGTGACCGCGTGTGTTTTCTCTGGGTGATCCGCTTTCCTCCCACATTTCGAATATGTGTGGATTTGTAGGTTAATTGGCCTCTTGTAAAAAAAATGCTCTTAACGTGTAAGGGGTGGATGAGAAAGTCTGATAACATAGAACTAGTGTGAATGGGTCGGAGAGGACTCAGTAGGCCAAAAGGCCTGTTCCCATGTTGTATGTCTAAATTAAACACACAAACACAATCACAAACAAGTGCACTGATATACAGAAAGCTGGAGCAACTCAGCGGGACAGGCAGCATCTCTGGAGAGAAGGGATGGGTGAAGTTTCGGGTCTGAAGAAGGGTCTCGACTGAAAACGTCACCCATTCCTTCTCTCCAGAGATGCTGCCTGAGCCATTCACAGTGTACAGATACTTGACAAGGGAGTTTTAACATTTTAAGTGTAGACTGGTAACTTGTAGAATCACATATTTACAAGGGAGCACATTGTAACCGCCAAGGTAGACAAAATGCTGGAGAAACTCAGCAGGTGAGGCAGCATCTATGGAGCGAAGGAAATTGGCGACGTTTCAGGTCGAGACCCTTCTTCAGACCGCCAAGATACTTCTAATATTCAAACACCTTTACTGGGACAAACTAATTCACATGGACTATCTAGAAGCTTCTGAGGATAGAACCCAGCCAAACCAGAATATGCATCTGTGCTGAAGGACGGCTCGCTGCAGAAAAGCAAAATATGAAGTGATAAGACAAACTGCATTGAGTGGCATGGATATGCCTTTAACATTATATTAATTCATGAGATTGCACCTTAAGGTTTACCCTGATCTTATTATGAAGGTTTCAATGTGGTCCAATAAAGATGAACTTCCCTCTATTGGCCTCAATGGTACTGATTAGAATGTCCTACATCCCATGAAAAATCTCATAGCCTGAAGGTATCCTTTACAAGTCAACTTGTGTGCTTGTTGTTTCTCCTTTTTTGAAGATTGGTTCTTATTTTTTAATAAATATCTCCTTTCCACACAATTCTACCACTCCTGAATATTCAGAGAGTTGTGAATCTGTGGAATTCTCTGCCACAGAAGGCAGTGGGGGCCAATCCACTGGATGTTTTCAAGAGAGAGTTAGGTATAGCTCTTTGGGTTAACGGAATCAAGGGATATGGGGAGAAAGCAGGAACGGGGTACTGATTTTGGATGATCAACCGTGATCATATTGAATGGTGGTGCTGGCTCGTAGGGCCGAATGGCCTACTCCTGCACCTATGTTCTATGTTCTATGTTTCTATTCCCTAAAAGACTCCTTGAACACAAAGTGCTTTACGGTGCCATATACAAAATAAGTGAATGTAGCGCACAATGATTTGCTTTGCTTTTTTCTTCCGACATCCAATCTGATGGGCCTGGCGAGATGGACCTTGGTTTCTGCGGGTGCTTGTCTTAACCCAGCTGCTGGTGTGTCTGGTAAAGTGTAAAGTCTGCAAATATATAATGGAGGCTACAATTGAAAAACAGATATTACATTAGCTGAAAAATCATTTGGAACTTCAGATTATGCAACACTCTATAAAAATGTGTATCTTTCTTTCTTTATGTGTCATATTGTATTGGTTCCAACTGTTTGCAAAGCAATTGGTATTCAATGCCTTTTCTGCTGTTGCGACTAAAGCAGGAATTCACTGGACAGGAAACTCACAAGATGATCGCACAACTCCAGAAATTCCAATATATCATGATTAGATTCCATGTTTTTATTTGCCCGAGGTGCTTAAATGCTAACCAGACTGTGATTAACCAGATTGTACTAATACCACAATGAATAAAATATCTTTATATGCAGATGATGTTTTATCACAAAACCGGAGATCAGTATTCCTAACTTACTTAACATTTTACTTCGGAGTCACGTGAGTGACTATGTGAAGAAGCCCCGCCAGGCGCATGCGCGTCATTACGTCTGCGCATGTCACACTGAACGGGCTGGAGGGCACAGCTCCACCAGCGGTAAGTAGGAACTTCTAAGGTAAGTGTTTTAAAAACTTTACCAAGAAGTATTTCCACTCCGTAAAGCTGGCTCGAGCAGTCAGTAGGAGTTGGAGAAATTGAGCTGTCAGGAGGAGGATTCGTTATTAGCGTGGGTCCAGGGATTCACAAATTCGATCGGGTCGGGAGATAAGCGTGGCAACGCCGGTTCCGATGCTGGGTGCCGTTTTACCGGCAGCAGTTCTGATAGCGAGCGAATCTTCCGCACTAGCTCCAGGTACTAAGCAGCCTGAGGCTGCTGCTCGCCATAAAAAGGCAAAGAGAAAGTCTCACAGACCTGTTTTGTCTGACGACAATGGTGACTCTCCCCCTGATACTAAAAGAATGTGGGGGAGGATGGAAAACTTGGAGCAGATGCTCCAAACTTTGATTACATAAGGGTCCAAGGGCCCAGTGCTGTCCAAGAGGGCCCATACCAAGCAACACATATGAAGGGGCTTTCCATATATTGGGGTTTTCCTTCCAGCGCCTTGTTTAGGACTGGAGGATGCCTCCCTACAATATGATTTGGGAGAAGCAGGGCAGGATGCAGCTGACCCTGATTCTGGTGTCCCTGCTCATGTGCAAACACCAGCGCACAAGAGCCACGCTCCGGGTGTCTCGGAAATAGCAATGAGTTTTGCTATTCCAGAAGGGACTGGTGAGGCAATGGAAGAATATCTTGCCAGCAATATCAATTATTTAGTATCTCACCAGCTCCAGCAAGCTATGATGCAAGTGACTGCAAACAAATATAAGACACCTGTTTAATGTACTTCACGAAAAGTGCCCACGGTGAACCCAGCTATCTGGGCACCCATGAGTCTTCTTGAGGGGACAGGTGGTTCGGTATCACAGTCCTCCAACTGGTGGCTGCAGCAATTACTGCATTTGGCACTATGGTCCAAGGGACAATCATTCCTCAAACTCAAAAAAGATATGTTGGCTATTTTATGCAATGCATTTTTCAGGTAAATTGCATCAGGGAATATCGCCATCAGGCCAACACTCAACCAATAATTTGCTGCTCTATGTAAGGCGACTAATGTACTAACGCCTGAATTCCTGTTTGGAACAGACCTTGTCATGAAAATTCATGAAATTAATGATGAGGCCAAAACAATTGGCTTAATGTAGTCAAACATTTTGAGGCCACCTATTCGAAAACCTGGGTTAATGTACTGAAGGTCAGATCCAGGTGCTGGGCCCAGCAGGGGGAGGCCAGTGGGGCAACGAGGGTACCCACCGAGACAGACAGGCTACAACCCCATTATGGGTAGACAACAGACTTACCGGTCAACTGTAGAGGTACAGGGAATTTTGTGAACGATAAAGTTCTGGTGGCCAATCTCCTATTGGAGGTAGATTACAATTGTTTTCTAATGAATGGTGCTGCATAACGTCTGATATGTTTATACTAAATACTGTCTCGCGTCTACTGTTGATTTTATCTCAGGGATAGATCCACCTCAACAGCACGAGCCTAATAAAATGTGGGTGTTTTCTGCTCCAGAGAATGAACAGGTAAACGATGTTGATTGATAAAGCCATTAATCATCCTCAACAATTGTGTCTAATATTTCCCCAGACCTCAAAAAGATGGGTGTTGTAGAGTAATTCTGGACCTCTCTCACTTAAATTCTTCAGTTCTCTATAGGCATTTTACACTGGACACCTTCGTTACTGCTAAACAGCTGCTATCACAGGGCTGTTATGTGGCAATTATTGAGTTGCAAGATGCGTATTATTCACTGCCAATTCATGCTCATTATCGCAGGTACTTGAAATTTAATTGGATGGCACAGCTGTGGCAATACAAAGCATTGCCTAATGGATTAAGTTCAGCACCCAGGCTATTTACTAAATTGTTAAAACCTGTGCTGGGGCTATCGAGGGCCCATAATCACATTGTAATGGCTTATTTAGATGATATCTTAATTATCAGCAACACTAAAGTGTCAGCTGAAGAATCGGTTGCAGCAACCACAAAATGTGCTTGAGTCATTAGGGGTTGCTCCATCCAACTAAGTCCAAGTTACAGCCAACCCAAAATATTGAGTATTTGGGGTTTCTTATTGATTCAGTTGATATGACAGTAACATTACCAACAGCCAAGGTTGTGGATGTTGTTGATGTCTGTACTTGCCTCCCACAAAAACTTTATCCCTCCATCCGAGAAGTCGCTAAGTCATTGGGAAATGGGTAGGCAGTTTTTCCTGCAGTAACATTTCGGGCCGTTGCATTATCAACATTTGCAGAGAGCACGAGAACAAGCACTAAAATCAAATGCAGGCCATTTTGATCGGGTTATGCAGTTACCAACCACAGCTCTCGCAGAATTGCAGTGGTGGATTGTTAATGTTAATCAAGCTACCAATAACATTTTGGGTACAAGACCCTTCACTGATCTTACAGACTGATGTAAGCACTCTCGGATGGGGGGCTACGGGCACTGAGTCTAGCTGTGGGGATAGATGGCATGAACATGAAGGGTTGATTATCCACACACACGGGATAAATTATTTTGAATTATTGGGGCATTTTATGGGTTAAAGGCATATTGCTCCTCAATGAAGGATTTACACATTCAACACCAGATTGATAACACCACAGCAGTGGCATATATTAATCATATGGGAGGAGCACGATCAGTATCATGTGTTAACTTGGCTACCGTCATGTGGCATTGGTGTATTTCAAGGCATATCTGCGTTTCTTCCATTTCTTTACCAGGTATAGACAATGTGGTGGCCGACCATAGGTCGCGTACGTTTCATGGCAATATAGAATGGATGTTGAATTCTAACATTTTTCACAACACAATTGTCACTCGCTTTGGTTGCCAGAGATTGATTGTTTGCATCCAGATTAAATCACCAGTTGCCTAAATAATGTTTCATGGGAGCCAGATCCAGGAGCAGTTGCCGTGGATGCATTCTCGTTACATTGGGGGAACTATTTTTTTATGCAATTCCTCCATTTTGTCATCCCGAAATGCCTCACCACAATAGAGCGTGACTCCGCCACAGGCGTTTTGGTGGTCCCAGATTGGCCAACACAACCATGGTTCCCATTAGTGCTTCGAATGATGTTTCAGCCATTCATGATGATTCCCAGCTGCAGTAATTTGTTGGTGCATCCGGTTACAGGAGACAGTCACCCTTTACACGACCGTATTAATTGTTGGTCTGCAGGTTCATTCCAAGGACTTGGATTGTCGAACAGGGCCATGGAGGTTCTCACTGCAGGCTGGTGAAATAGCACTCAAAAACAATATATGGTTCACATAAAGAAATGGGAGCTGTTCTGTGTACATTCCAATATATCTTATCATAATGCAAGCATATGTGATGTGTTGGAGTTCCTTGCTAAGTTGCATTTTGATGAGCACCTGAATTATAGTGCCATTAACAGTGCTCGGAGTGCGTTGTCCTCTTATTCAGGGCAGTCTTCAGAACAACATCCTATCGGGTCTCATCCATTAGTATCCCGATTTATGAGAGGAATTTTTAATAAAAACCTCCGAAACCTCGATATACAGAAATCTGGGATATCAGTCTTGTTCTCACACTGCTTTGGCAATGGGCACCTATTACTTCATTATCTATGCAGAGATTAACTCTTACAGTGGTTATGCTGATAGCGCTGGTTCAGCACAACGTGTACAAACATTACAAGTGTTATGAATAGATTGTATGCATTTGTCTGTAAATGACATTACCTTCTATGTTTATGATTTAATCAAACAAAGCAGGCCAGGTATGGCTGGAACCAGGGTGACGTTTAAAGCCTATCCTGTTGACCACATGTTAAACACTTAAGCCAATATATATTAAGGTAACAAGGAGTCTCAGAGGTTCTGAGACAGGACTGCTCATTAGTCACAAAAAGCCATATAAAAGAGTGTCAGCGCAAACTATTTCTAGATGGTTGAAACAGGTTCTCAATTATGCTGGGGTCGACAATCGTGTCTTTAACTCTCACTCCACCAGGCGGCATCAACCTCCGCGCGAAGGCTCAGAACGTGCCGCTAGAACCAAAATTCTCGCGGCCGCAGATTGGTCTAGAGAATCAACATTTTCTCAATTTTCTGACAAACCTGTACAGACAGTGCCACGGTTTGACATGCTGTTTTGGGTTCCATTTAATTCAT